>OY720125.1:0-1250000 GCA_963082685.1 Cyclophora albipunctata
AGTCAACAGGAAGACATAGGGGACCTTCAGCCCCCCACCAAATTTCAAAGAAATCGACAGTCGGCGCACGGAATTATTGACTATTAAAAATTTGAGGGTAGCCGAAACCCTATTAGTAGTGTAGTGTGACTAACATTAGCTATAGTTTTAGACCTAAGACCCCCACTGTTACTAACCCTCATTGTTTTTAACTTATAATATTGACATTTTGTACCTTTTTGAAAATTTTTTGGATTTTTTATAGTGTTTTTGTCAATTTAAAAATCGGGGGTACTGTTAAACGGCTCGCCGTATCCGTCAATAGACAGGGCTCCTCATTGCGCTCATTTTGAGCCCAAGCACGACCACTTTTGGACCAAATTTGAGAAAGTGGGTCAAATCTTGGCCGCCATTTTGAAAATTTGTTTCCGCAATTTCTCCGGCCCCAGGTGTCGTAGAGAGTCGGGGTTTTCGGGGGAGGTATTGTCATCCTTGGGGCTAACGGTTCCGGTGGGAGGCTGTGATTTTTTCAGGCCTGAAAAAATTTTCAGGTTTTCCGCTGGGTTGAGAGTCCTGGGGTGGCCGTGTCCTCCGAAGGAAATCCCGGCCCGATAGGACCACAAACACCGAAGTTACAGCCGTCCAAAGTTTTACAGGCCGTACAGGCTGAAACATTGAAACGGCTGTAGCTCTGGTTTTAATAGGCCTAGGAAGACGCGGTTTCCTTTGAAGGATTCAGCACTAGGAACCCTTTCAAATCACATTTCTAAAAATTTATAGTCGGGGAGCCCAGCGCAAAATTTTTATTCCACATTATATTATTCTACATTTTTACTGATTTTTACATTGTTATTATTAAGAAACTAGTCCCGCAGCGCGTGGACGTTTTTCATATTATTGCGGACGATTTGGACATTGTCTATGTCGAAATAAATTTTTACAATACTATTATTTGTACTTCATTATTAAATTTTTTTTTCATATTTTGTTGACCAATCTGAGTACTTTAAATTTTTTTTGCTTAAGGACAAGTCTCTACCTACTATGTAAACATAGGGACTAAAAACTTATTATTTATCAATCTGAATTTTATAATTATATTTTACATTGTAATTAATTAATAGCAGGTTACTTGCCGGAGTTGACTTGTATACCAGGGTATACTCGCAACAAGGCACAACCAATTGTAATACCAGCGAGCATATAATAACGCCCCTCTGACGTAAAACAGACTTACTGCTCAGCTTGACCCCCTCTAGTACCTTAGGTTACTAAACATTCTGACGTAATTACTAGCATTATCATTTTATTAATCATAATTGACATATTTACACATTTAACTTACTTTCTAACTTAACATCTCTTTACACTATTCGTTATTATTATTCTGTTATAAATTCGCATTTGACATTGATTACTACTTCTATTACCATTATATTGACATACTTACCTCATACTCACTCAAAATCTGAACATGTTCCACACTCCCGCGAAGAAAACCGGCGCCAGCCCCGCCACTTCTCCAGCACCACCATCCGCACCCATGGACAGGACCAGCCCCTCTACAGCCCCTGTCCAACCCTCACAAGTGAGGCGCAGCATAGGAGAGTGGGAGGCTGGCAAACAGCTACCACCGTCAACAGCAAACCTGAAACAAAAAACAACGGTTAAAACAAAGAAAACCTCGGACCCAGTCACGACAACCCGGGGGGCCGCCACCGCCGAGATGACCTTTACCAAGAGTCCGACAAAGTATCCCAACAGGGTTGCAGAGGCGAAGGCTTGCCTTATGAAGGCAAAGTTTCACCTCGGCAACTCCAGAAATACCAAGACGGAGATCAAGGAGGGTGTCACCTCGGCGACGGAGCGGCTGTACCAGCTCGTGAAGGAGTCCGAGGAGGATAGAAAAAGGTCAAGGGAGGAGGATGGAAAGGAGCAGGAGATAAAGGGCAAAGGAGGCATGACGTTGGTGACAGAGAAACCAAGGGCCCCACTACCTCCACCGCAATCCACCACCGCAAGAGAAGATTTAAGGGAAGAGATCTCGCATCTGCTCTCCACACTAGCCGAACACAGTAAACTAGTGCAGGAGAGCAACGGAAGAATGGAAAGGTTAAAGGATGCGATAAGGAAACAAGAAGAAGTCCTCGAGAAGGCGACATACGCGAGCGTAGCGGCGGGTACCCCGGCACCGCAACCTGCGGCTCCGAGGGCGCTGCACTCGGTAATCGTCACCTCCAAGGACGACCAGGAAACCGGTGAACAGGTGTTCACTAGAGTACGAGAGGCAATAGACGCTAAAGAAGGATGGGTCAAGGTGGAAAAGGTGAGAAGAGCAAAAGATAGGAAGATAATTATAGGATGTAAGACACTAGAGGAAAGAAATAAAGTAAAGGAAAGGCTAAAGACCAATAACCTACAAGTTGAGGAAGTGAAAAATAAAGACCCTCTGATCCTTATGAAGAACATCTTCAACTATAACTCGGACGAAACTGTGCTTAAATCCCTTAAACAGCAGAACGCCGAGTTAATGGAGGGGATAAACTTAGATGAGGACTTTCAAATAAGGTACAAAAGGAACGCCAGAAACCCACACCAACGCCACATAGTGGCCAAAGTCTCCCCCACATTATGGAACCGACTCATGAAGGCCAAAGCAGTGCGCATAGATCTCCAAAACGTCCAGGTGGTCGACCAATCACCATTGGTGCAGTGTTCGACCTGCCTGGGTTACGGACACACCAAACGATTTTGCTCAGAGACTGCCCCCATCTGCAGTCACTGCGGGGGCCCTCACATGAAAAGCGATTGTGCTGACTGGCAGGCAGGAGCCTCTCCCAAATGCTGCAACTGTACATCTGCCAAGATGGACAAGGTTGACCACAACGCATTTAACGTGGAATGTCCAGTGCGGCGCAAGTGGGACGCGCTTGCACGCGCAACAGTAGCATATTGCTAAAGTGGCTCCAGGCACCCAACCCTCCCTCGAAAACAATAGGCCATACTTTGCTGCCCAAGCAAACCTGCAAAGGAAAGCACTTGCCACGCAAGAGCTCATGCTTGAGGCAAGCAACAAGAAGATGGCCTTCGCACTGCTACAGGAACCGTACATCGGGGCAAAGGGAAGAATGAAGGACTACCAAGGGGCAAGGATCTTCCAATGCACTGGACAAACAGAAGGGGTTGTCAAAGCGGCCATCGCTGTACTCGACGCAAAGATAGACGTTACCTTCATGCCTGATTTGACCACGACCAACATCGTAGTGGCGAAACTGAAAACCAGCGCATGGGAAATCGCGGTGGTGTCCTTTTACTTCGAACCCGATGTACGGAACCTAGAAACGTACCTAGCTCATCTAAAAAGGGTCGAGGCGGAAGTCGGAACCAGAAACATAATAATGGGAGGGGACGCAAACGCAAAAAGTAACTGGTGGGGAAGCAGAATCAGCGACTCCAAAGGGGAAGAAATGGCTGGCGCCATTAATGAGATGGGCATGCAAGTGCTTAATGAAGGCAGCACTCCGACCTTCGCAGTAGTAAGAGCTGGGAAACTCTGCACCAGCTTCGTGGATATTACGTTCTGCACCACAGAGATCCTGAACCTCATAGAGGACTGGCGAGTCGAGGAGGGCTTGACGAGTTCGGACCACAACGGCATCGTCTTTAAAATAAGACTTAAGAAAGCAAAAGGGAAGGATATTGTTACCAGCACCAAAGTTTATAACACAAAAAAAGCCAATTGGAGTCAGTTTCGTGAGAAACTGGCCCAATTACTGCAGGATAACAATATAAACACAACAGAAGCACAAAAAATAAACAGCACAAACGATTTAGACAATTATATAGATAAATTCACAAAAGTTATCAGAGATGCTGGTGACAGTACCCTCCCCAAAAGGAAAAACTCACCTGTACTTACCTTGCCGTGGTGGTCCGAAGTGCTCGCCGCCGAGAAACACGAAGTCGCCGTCAGAAAGCGCAGGATCCAATGCGCCGCGAAGGTCCGTAAAAAAGCCGTCATCCAAAAGTACCTGGAACAGAAAGAAAAATATGAATTATTAGCACAAGTGGCACAAACCACGAGCTGGAAGGGATTTTGTGGGAAACAGGACGGGGAAAGTGTATGGGATGGGATATATAGGGTTATAAGAAGCACAGAGAACAAACCACCAGATGTTCCACTAGTAAGGGAGGGAAGAACCCTCGACAAACAAGAGTCCGCAAAATTTTTGGCTGAAACCTTCTACCCGGAGGACCTCGAGAGCGAAGACAACGATGACCACCGAAGGATAAGAGAAGCCGCCAGACAAGTAAACGAATGGAGTCATGATGAACACCATGACCCACCGTTTACCATGCTCGAGCTAAAAACCTCGGTGGAGAGCTTCAACCCTAAAAAAGCCCCGGGCAACGATGGTCTCACAGCCGATATCTGGGACCAAGTCTTCAAACTGGATCCGGTGTTCCTCCTTGCCTTGATGAACAAATGCCTAGAGCTGCAATACTTTCCCAAGGCATGGAAGCAAGCCATTGTGGTCGTCCTCAGAAAACAGGGTAAGGACGACTACTCGCAGCCCAAATCCTACCGTCCTATAGGACTTCTCCCGGTCATAGGGAAAATCTATGAAAAGATGGTAGTAAGTCGACTGAAATGGCATCTTCATCCCAAATTTAGTACTCGCCAGTATGGTTTTATGCCCCAAAAAAGTACTGAAGATGCCCTCTATGATCTGATGCGACACGTACGTGCAAAACTAGAAAAGAAACGACTGGTGACGATGGTATCGCTCGACATAGAGGGCGCTTTCGACAACGCATGGTGGCCAATGATTATAACCAGACTGGCTGAGGAAAACTGCCCCATCAACTCCAGACGAGTTATGGACAGCAACTTCACCGACCGCACCGTGACCGTGAGGTACGCGGGAGGAGAGTTCACCATGACCACCAGCAAAGGATGTGTGCAAGGCTCAATAAGTGGTCCAATATTGTGGAATCTTCTCGTAAACGAGCTGATTAAGATCCTGGAGGAGATGGGCTACTATTGCCAAGCTTTCGCCGACGACGTCGTCGTAATCGTGGACGGGGACACAGCCCTCGAGATCCAAACGTTGACAAATGTCGCACTCGCACGTGTTCAGAGCTGGGGGGTCGAAAACAAGTTGAAATTTGCGCCACACAAAACCAAGGCTATGCTGCTAACGAAAAGACTAAAATTCGACACCCCGGTTCTGAACATGGGCGGGGTCGACATAAAAATGTCAGACGAGATCAAGATCCTGGGGCTCACAATCGACAACAAACTTACCTTTAACAAACATGTGACGAATATCTGTCAGAAAGCCATTGGCATCTACAAACGTCTTTCGAGAGCTGCCAGGGTCAGCTGGGGCCTGAATCCAGAGGTAGTCCGCATAATCTACACAGCGACAATAGAGCCAATTATAACATATGCTGCAAGCGCATGGGCACCCGCTGCAAACAAACTTGGAGTGAGGAAACAGCTGGACACAATCCAAAGGGGATTCGCCCAGAAGATGACTCGCTCGTACAGAACCGTGTCCCTGAACTCGGCTCTCCTCCTGGCTGGGATACTCCCACTCGACCTCCGGATTAAAGAGGCAGCCGCCCTTTACGAGGCTCGTAGGGGAGAATCGCAGCCAGAGGGAATGGACCTAGAACTAGAGCGAAGAGCATCACCTACTGGGAACCCTCATCCGGGAGAACATATGAACCTGGAGTTCATGAGCCTGGCAGACGAAGAGCAAGTGGAGCAACACAACCAGCAGCAAATCAAAGTCTTCACCGACGGCAGTAAAATCGAGGGTCTTGTCGGTGCGGCCCTATCCATCTGGAAGAACGACGTAGAGATCAAGACCCTCAAGCTGAAGCTGGCCCCACAGTGCACGGTATACCAGGCGGAACTCCTGGCCATATGCAGGGCTACAGATGAGATCCTCAAAAGACCCGAGGATACATACGGGGTCTACAGTGATTCACGGTCGGCCCTCGAAACCGTCGTGAATCACGAATCCTCTCACCCTCTCGCCAAAAAGATTCGTCAAAACTTGAGAGCCACAAAACGCCAAAATAAGGATGTTTTCTTATTTTGGATTAAGGCACACGCAGGGCTACAAGGAAACGAACGCGCGGACGAGCTCGCAAAAGCGGCGGCAATAAAGCTCAAGAAAAGACCTGACTATGACCAGTGTCCGGTATCATTCGTCAAGAGACTAATTCGAACAAAGTCTCTCAACGAATGGAACCGAAGATATCAAGAAGGCACAACGGCAGGAATCACCAAGATATTCTTCCCAGACGCCATTTCAGCCCACAAAACTGTCCGAAAAATAAATCTGAACAGCATAACCACGCAAGTGCTGACAGGCCACGGCGGGTTCTCCGGGTACCTGAACAGGTTCAGACGCGCGGAGAGCCCATCGTGTGCATGCGACCCAACAAAAGAGGAAACAATAGACCACATACTCTTCGAATGCCCCATATTTGGGCAAAAAAGACACAATGCAGAACACACACTCGACACCACTATAACGAAAGAAACAGCAACACACATAATTCATAACACAAAACAAAGACACATATTCCTCAAATACTGTACCGAAATAGCCCAAGCAGTAATAAAGAAAAACAAAACTATATAACAAACACTACATCATAAAAGTAGAAAAATTATAACAAGCAGAAAAAGTCTCTGATTACGTCAGAGGTGCGTCAGCAAACCTGATCCCAAATATGTAAATCGACAATATGGAAGCCATGTATAGCTATGTATGTACTTAAGGAAAAATTGTAAACAATATGTAAAACTAGCATAAGACCAATATTGTGAACTAAATAAAGAACGAACTGTGTAATAATTTACTTAGCTCGCGGGCCGGGCCAGAAAGCGCCCGGACAGGTATAAAAAAAAAAAAAAAAAAAAAAAAAAAAAAAAAAAAAAAAAAAAAAAAAAAAAAAAAAAAAAAAAACCTAACCTAACCTAACTAAGCTATGACTCGCCGCTTATAGCAAACAAGCCATGGTCCGCGGTAAATGGCCTGAATTTTGATAAAACTATCCGGGGAAGACCGGAAAACCGACACCAAAAATATTGCCATTGACAAATAAACCTACAAACACTATAAACACTTAAACACATGCTAACAACACAATCAGTTAACACGGACTCTGATTCGCGAAAATTCGAAATTCTCACAGAAAAACCAGTGCAATATCTCAAAATACGCGGAATCACGAGGCGCACCCGCCGCACGCATCCGCGCAAAAATCGGATTTCAGTGACTTATCAGTGAAAAAGTGCTTTTCTGGACCTTCAACTGTGATTTTCTCCGGATCTACAGTGACGACCCCCTGTTTTTAAACAAGGGTTTGGAAGCCCCGGCGTGCCCCTACACCCCTGCACGTCGCGTTTTTCAAGATCACCTGTAGTTTCGTGGCTTAAGCCAAAAAAAAAAAAAAAAAAAAAAAAAACAAAAACCAACAAATATTACAAAATATTATTACAAATATTAACCTTCAAAAATTTGAGGGTAGCCGAAACCCGACTTTTAGTATAGTGTGACTAACCCTAGGCATAGATATAGACATAAGACTCCTTTTATTACTTAACTCAACCATTTTTTAGAATTAATTTGCTGACATTTCACGAAATTTCTAAAATTTTTAAATTTTTTGCGTGTTTTTGTGTTGTTAAAAATCGGGGGTAGTTGCGAAGGGCTCAAAACGTACAGCATTGGACAGGGCTCTGGTAAATACCTACGGTCCTAGAAGTCATATCGTGTCGGGGTTTTCGGGGTTGGCGTAGCCGTGTTGGAGGCTACCGGATCCCGTGGCGGACAGAAAAGTTTTTCAGGCCTGAAAAATTTCTCAGGTTCTCCGCGGGGCCGACGGTCCTGGTGCTCCTGCGCCCCCCCAAGGAAGTCCCGACTCGATAGGACCAATAACACCGGAGTAACCGAGGTTCCAATCTTACAGTTCGTACAGGACGAAGTTTCAAAAACGTCATAACTCCGGCAATTTTGGGCCTACAGTGACGTGGTTTTCATATTTGTAACCAGCTTAAAGAGCCCTTCCCAGCTGACCTGTAAAAATAATTTACAGTCGAGGAGCCTATAGCAAAAATTTTTTGCTACCCAATTTATTTTGTTTTTGTTTTGTGTTTTGTGTTTGTTTACTTGGTCTTTAACCAACTTTTTACAACTAGTCCCGCAGCGCGCGGACGATTTATTCTTTGTTTTATTAATATAATTTAAACTGTAAGACCATAATCGTTTAATTGAAACATTTAGATTAAGGACAAGTCTCTACCTTTTACATAGGGACTAAAACTTTTTAGTATTATTTATTATTTATTCAATTTATTTTAATCTACCTTTCTTTGACATATTTTTGTTTTTATTGTTATTCAAATTATTGAATTTATATTGATTAAGGTTACTTGCCGGAGTTGACATATATACCAGGGTATATTTGCAACAACAAGACACAACCTAGTGTACAAAGCTACAAGCTTAAACCTCTTAGCGCCCCTCTGACGTGAACCAGACCTACGTGCTTAGCTTGACTTTTCCTATGGTATCGAATTAATTCTAATTTGACATCCACTTTCATTATTCTCATTATACTTTACACACACCACGAAATAGAATTAACATTAAGCCTTGGATCACTCCCGGTCTCCTAAGGTGCATGCAAAATAGAGACAATCTACATTTAAAATCTCGCAGTGACCCTGATAATCTAATTCACAAATTCACTTATAAAAGGTACCGAAATTTTCTTACTAATTTATTACACAGTCTAAAACATGAATATGAACGAAATGAACTGCTGAATGCAAAAAATAAACCTAAAGCTATGTGGAAAGCTATTAAAACTATAACTAACTCAAACCAACCTCATGAACGTTCTTCCGCCGTCCTTAACTCTCCTGACGACCGTGCTACTCCAAATTCCATGAACAAATATTTCGTAGACGTGGCAAAAACCTTATTAGCTAACATATCTCCTCGTAACCATACTTCTCTCACAGACATTCCAAACCAATCAAACTCTCTCGTTCTTCTTGAAGTTGATGATATAGAGTTAGACCGAATTATTTGTGGCTTACGTGAAAACTGTGCCCCCGGTTTTGATCTAATATCTCCCTCCATTATAAAAGCCTCTAAATCTGCTCTATTACCTTCTATAACTCATATTTGTAATTGCTCTATCCGCTCGGGAACATAGTTCATCGACTTGATCGTAAAAAAAAATGCTTTGGAATCTTTCTTGACCTCTCCAGGGCCTTCGATACAGTCTCGATTCCCATCCTGTTAAAAAAGCTTGAACGCTATGGCATCCGTGGTCAAACACTCAAAATTTTCCGTAGCTTTCTCCAGGAACGGTATCAGTCTGTTAAAATTGATAACTACACTAGTGACTGGTTGCAAATAGAACACGGTGTCCCACAGGGCAGCATTCTGGGACCTACGCTTTTCCAACTTTACCTTAACGACCTATGTAAGCTTAAAATACCCAACTGTGACATATTTGCATACGCTGATGATACAGCCCTCGTAATACACGGCAATGACTGGAATGAGGCCAAACGGCTTGCAGAACAAGCTCTCAGCATTGTACACGAATGGTTGTCTTCAAATTTGCTAACTTTGAATATGCAAAAAACACAGACTCTTCCTTTTTATATATCCGCCGCGTCTTCCCCACCGGTGAATCTAAATATTTGTGCCCATTCTTGCCTCGATCCTTCGCAAAATTGCGACTGCACTCCTAATAGGTTAGTTGATAGCGTCAAATACCTCGGTATACTCATTGACTCTCGTCTAAAGTGGCATAGACAAATTGAAGCCCTTAAATCAAGAGTGCGCAAACTAACATACATTTTTAAAACTTTAAGACACTCAGCGGATTCAACAACAATCAAAACAGTCTACTTGGCCTTGTGTCAATCAATTATATCATACTGTATCCCTGTATGGGGTGTAGCTGGTGCCACAGCCATGGTTAACTTGGAACGTGCGCAACGTGCAATATTAAAAACATCAGATACCCCACAAGTCTACTCTACTCTGAATGGGAGGTTTTAACGGTTAGACAGTTGTTCATTCTGCGTTGCGTTTTGAGGAAACATGCGGAATTGCCCTTATGTAAATCTGTGCTTGGGAGGCGCAGTGCTTATGGGTATATTCTTGCAGTGCTGCCTTGCAGAACAGCTTTCTCTAGGCACCAATACACTGCCCTCTTAACCAAACTCTACAATAGCATTCACAAAAATATACCTATTTACACCCTTTCAAGATTCGAAATAAAAAAGAAAATCACCACCTTCCTTCAAAAATTGTCATTTGAGGAAACTGAAAAATTGATAAGATAATCTATATACCATCAATTTAAGTATTTTGTATTAAGTCTATTTAAACACACACATATAATATATAACTTCATATTTACCCATATATATTATTTCATACACTACATACACATTATATATAATATACATACTCTTACAAATAATTATAAGAAATTGTGATCATTTTTTTTTTGTTGATTAGATGTGCCCCAATGGGAAAAGTGCCGTGGAATCACTGACTTCGATATTACAGTTTATACTTGTTTCGGAGTCAGAGCTTCTTACTTAATTCCATTCCATACCCTAGTTTAAGCACCTTGTGTATTCAATTCTTTTGTTTGGTTTATTTGAATAAAAACATTTATTATTATATTATTATTATTATTCTATCAGTGTTGTGTGTCAGTCTAATGTGACGCACCAATAAACTATAACAACACTTGGAACGCCTACCCTCGCATCACAGCAGTAACTCCGATGTCTTCAGTTAACCCGCAACCACGAGAGGTGCAATGCCCTCGAAACGTCGGGAAATAAAAAGTAAGTTATTACTTGCTTTATTAACATTCTAACGCGAAAAAACCCGCGTGAGTACGTTTATTGCATATGTAGTGATTATTTCCTTTATGGCCTCGTTTACCAAGCGTTGCAAGCAGCGGTCTGCGCGTCGACTGCTGGGTGCCTGCTAGCTGTCGCCGCGTCGACTGCTGGGTGCCAGCTACCTGTCGCCTTAGTTCAGGGCGGTGTTAGATAGGAGCAGTGTTGGAGCGGAGTCTTCTATGTGGGCTAAGACCTTTAGGGTTTTCATGAATATTCCTTTATCTATCCTTCGTCTTCATCATCAGACCTCTAATTATAGTTATACCTATCTAAGGTGTAAAGTTCTCATCAATACAAATTAATCAAGCCTAAACACGAGGTAACACTGCTGTAAACCATTGAGGACTCCTCAATGGTTTACAGCAGTGTTACCTCGGAGGAGTTCCCTTAACTATGCTTCGTCTTCATCATCGGATGACTCCATCATCAGATCTACTCCAGACCTTCATTAAATTGTATTGCTATACTTAATGGAATAAGTATCAAACGCACTAGTCGACTCTGCGATTTCCGACACTTCCTCTCGATTTTACTGGGATGCCATCATCAGACCCACCCCAACAAAAAAAACGGTCAAGTGTGAGTCGGACACGCTCACTGAGGGTTCCTTACTTTAAAAACCGGCAAAAGATCACGTTTATTGTGAGCCCCCTTTATAATGTATTTTATTTATTTTAATTAACTAATTATATTTAAAGAGAACATAAAACGAAATATTCTGTGAATAGTTGAGGCGTCTACCTGTCGCCGTTATTAGTATCGAGCAAGAAACGGTCAATAAATAACGTTTGTTGTATGGGAGGCCCGCTTGAATATTTGTTACATTTTATTTTTGGTATTTGATGTTATAGCGGCAACCATCGACATTATTATACCTACTTAATTAATCAAAGGCGCCAATATAAATACATCATCTATGAAATTTTCGACTGTCTAGCTATCTCTGTTCTTGAGATACAGCCTGTAGACCGGGCGCTAGAGGTAAGTGAGTATGCATAATATGAGTACCGAATTTCGCCAACGGATTTAAGTGAAGAAAAGGTCAAAGAATAATAATGTGGATCTTGCCGGTCAATTTTTTGGTCCATACTTTTTTTATCCCTCTTCTCTTATTCGTAAAGGGAATATATTGAGTACATGATATAAAATCATTTTAATGATTATTTTCGTAACACAGCTAGTGTATATATAAAAACACGACTTAACAAATAAATACTTGGACAAATTCACACACGGTTAATTAGACTCAAAGTAAGCTCTAAGCTTGTGTTATGGAATCTAACTCACTGATACTACTACTTATACATACACAAATACTTTATAAGAATATATAATTGACACCCAGACGTCGTCGCCAACAACTATGTCTTCACATATTGTTGACTCCGGGCGGGGATCGAACCCGCAACCCCCGACACAGTAAGCGCTCTCACTGTGCCAACGGGCTTGACATCATGCAACGTCTAACAAAGCTCAACGGCAACAAAGCAACGTCTTTACGTCAATAGATGTAGCACACTAAACGCGTACGCGCGCTATGCTTACTGTTTGAGCGAAGAATATGAAAGAAGCGGGAAGGGACCAGCATTCCCGGCGGCAAGATGTGTTTTGTCATTATTTAGGGTCTCAGGTATAAGAATCCGATCTTTATCCGATCTCCAATCTTTAATTTCAGTTCAATCAGTCGAAAATCTAAAAAGATTTATACAAAATTTCATCCCCTATTTTATCCCCTTATGGGTAGAATTTATCAAAATCCTTTCTTAGGGGATGCCTACGTCATAGTAGCTATATGCATGCAAAGTCTCAGCCCGATCGGTTTAAAATTGACAAATTTTCATACAAACTTTCATCCCCTATTTCATCCCCTTGGGGGTGGAATTTATCAAAATCTTTTCTTAAGGGATGCCTACGTCGTAGTAGCTATATGTATGCAGTCTCAGCTCGATCGGTTTAAAATTGACAAAGTTTCAAACAAATTTTCATCCCCTTGGGGGTAGAATTTATCAAAATCCTTTCTTAGTGTGCACTTAAGTCACTTGAAGAACCTTCCTGACAAATTTCATGTTTCTAGGTGTAGCGGTTGAGGCTGTGCGTTGATTATCAATCAGTCAGTCAGTCAGTCAGGACTTTGAATTATATATATGTATATAGATACTATTTTTTTATACGTATATATAAAAACACGACTTAACAAAGCAACGTCTTTACGTCAATAGATGTAGAAACACTAAACGCGTACGCGCGCTATGGTTACTGTATGGGCGAAGAGGGGATGTGAAGGGAGCGGGAAGGGACCAGCACTCCCGGCGGCAAGATGTGATTTGTCATTATTTAGGGGCTCAGGAATAAGAATCCGGTCATAGTTGCCGTCACTCGGATTTTGCATACTCAACTACCTCTAGCGCCTGGACTACTGGTGACAGACGGACGGACAGCGAAGTCTCAGTAAAAGCGTCCCGTTTTTAGTCTTTGGGTAGGGAACCCTAAAAAGAATCATCAAAATCGTTTCATAACGAACGAAGTTATCCGCAAGTTATCCGAAAAATATTTACGGTTGAATTGAGAAATCTCCTCCATTTTGTAGTCGTTTAATAAAGAAAGGGATTCTTTCTCAAATTGTAATAATGTAATCCAAGGCAATAGTTAGTAATTTGCGTGCGCTGTTAAAACTATTGATGATTTATTGATAAAATTATTAATATTTATAAAAACAATGCTCTGCATTTTTTAAGTATTTAATATTGCGTACAAATAAGTTTGCGAGGGCATACTATGTCAATAACCATTTTTTGTTAAAATTCGTTAGTTAAAAAAGGAGTGTAATTTTAACTGGGGTTGCGGGTTCGATTTCCGCCCGGAGTCAACAATATGTTGACTCCGGTTGTTACACAGTTGTTGGCGACGACGTCTGGGTGTCATTTATATATTCTTATAAAGTATTTGTGTATGTATAATATGTAGTAGCATCAGTGAGTAAGATTTATTATATTATTATTATAGTGTTTCTCCTCGGAGTCCCGGAACAAGCCCGGTCTTATTGAAAGGCATGCGAGGGGATACAGATCCAACTCGTAGAGGCCCTCTGGAGATGTTAAATGTAATGGATTACAACTGCAGGGACACATCCCGACCACATCAGTACAACATGCCCGGGAATGTGCCACCGCGGAAGTAAGGACTATTGCAAGAAATGAAAGAAAATGACTGGGATTTGGGAATGAAGGTTGGATGGACTGGAATTGGTTTATTGCAAAGGAAGCGGCACCTGCCATAACTAGAAGTCGAACAAGTTATCGGCGCGGCGGCAGGCCGTGGTTCGCCGCCCGCTGGAATTTATATTATTATTATTAACTCGATGATATTAATCTACATGGATCTTTATTTTAAATACATACCTCTTTAAGTTTATAAAATTAAAATTGGACAGTTCGTTTTGGAGTAATCTCTGTGGTAACCACGGAAGATCGAAGTACTTACTTAGTACTGATTTTTTGTTCAATTTACACGAGGCCGCCTCGCGAGGCAGGCTGAGCCATCATAAGTCGTGTATATTCAGCTGCAGCTATTTTCCTAGCTTCGCGCGCGAGCCAAAACATAACCGTACCCACCTAGCGCACAGGCTCGCGAGCCAAATGCTCGGCTGGTGTGGACGTGCCTCGGGCTGCCTCGGGCGCGCGTTTGCTAGGCCCCGAGCCATCTGTTGTCGGTAAATTTGACGCGCTCAAAGGTGCCTCGGTGAGCGCTGTGTGTTAGGTGGGTACGGTTATGTTTTGGCTCGCGCGCGAAGCTAGGAAAATAGCTGCAGCTGAATATACACGACTTATGATGGCTCAGCCTGCCTCGCGAGGCGGCCTCGTGTAAATTGAACAAAACTACTGAGGCTGGCTCGCGAGCCATGGCTCGCGAGCCTGTGCGCTAGGTGGGTACGCGGCTTATGACTGGTGACAGTTATTTTACTTCTTTACTTAAAACATTTATTAAAGTTCTTATAATGTACTACTAGATGGCGCTGTTTTCAATTTTGTTAAACATTTTGTTTTTTTTGTATATCCACAGTTCAACTTTTAACATTAAAAGTGATAAAATACACATTGAATAACATTGAGTTAACTTTTACAGATAAACGAAATATATGATATAAAGTCAAAATGTGGTTAAAAATTCATCGCTTTCCAATTAGTTATCGTAAAATGACCATGACATGAATTGGAATGTTAGGGTACTAGTCGTGAACTAGATGGCGCTGCTAGTCGTATAATATGTCTTGTATAAACTTGTTACAAAAATAAACTATTTGTAGTATAAATAGTGAATCAAGGTTCTGGACTCCAACTGATCGGAGTTATGAAACTGCTTTTATTAAACAATAATAGTGTTTTCATCCTAACTATATAGTAATTGTTTAATTCTAACTTTACTAAATGTTCGATGAATATTTCAAGTTTCTACCTGTTTCCGTTATTATTATTTTTAGCAAATAAACGGCGAAAACCTCTTCTTTTGTACGGGAGCCCCCTTAATTATTTATTTTATTTTAATTAATTATATATAAAGATAACATAAAACTAAATATTCTGTAAATAGTTTAAGTTTAAGAAGACGTAGAGCGCGCGTGCACCGAACTAATTATTTTGTTTCATAATACCTACAACGTGAACCTCCATGAAATAAAACATTTTACTATAATTTTCAATCACGAGTAACTAAGTCAATGTTGCGAAATAAAAAACTTGACGTACATGAACAGATTTTATTCGTTGACTTTTCGGCAAACTTAATTGGTCCACCTTTATTGCTTGTATCTTAGACGGCGGAGGCGCGGCGGAGTCGCGGGGCGCGGGCGGGGGCCGGTGGACCAGCCAAGTGCCGCGGCGCCGGGGGGCTACACTTAACCTAACTATATACAAAATTAGTACCCGTTTAAATGAATTAATATTATTTACAGGAGAGAGGGGCGGGCGAGGGCGCGTCAGCGCGCGTCGAGATCTGGCGCGGGCGGCCCGGCGGGGGCGGCGGGCGCGGGGGGCGCGGGGGGCGCGGAGGGCGCTGGGTCCGGCAGCCGCGCCAGCGTCTTGTAGAGCGGCGAGTTGACGAAGCGCGGGTACGAGTCGCGGTGCATCAGCGTGTAGATCTGCAGCTGCGCCTCGTCGAAGGTGTGCGGCGTGGGCTCCACCATGTTGCGGTTGACGACCTCGCGCACTCGCGAGTCCAGCGACACCTCCTTGGGCGACAGGATCGAGATGTAGTCCTCGTAGATGAAGCGCGCCTTCTCCTCGACCGCGTCGGGGTCCGACTCCCGCTTGAGCTCCTCGCACGCCAGCCAGAACATGATGTTCTCCTCGGAGTATTCGCCGCGCAGGAAGTCGCGGAACACCTTGCGCCCGGCTGAAACACGACACACGCGGTCACTCACAGAGGCGAGGGCGCGAGCGCGTCAGCGGCGCGCGCCGCGGCGGACACTCACCGGCGCTGTGCATGAGCCGGTCGAAGGACTGCCCCCAGCTCTGGATCTCCTCCAGCGTGGGCCTGCAACAGGTGAGGGGGTGAGCGGGTGAGCGGGGCGGGCGGGGCGGGTGGGGCGGTCGGGGCGGGCGGTACTCACGGCGCGTCTCCGTCGGCGAGCAGCGGGTCCTGCGGGCCCGGCTCGGCTGGCTTTTTGCCGGGGCCGCCCTCGGAGCCGCGCGCCGCCAGGCTGCAACAAGCACCACGTCAACAACACTCTCTCGCATCACGCACATTACATTACAATACAGTATATACATACAGTCAGTACACTAATGGCATATCAAGTCTAAGGCTACGTTAGGTTCACAGGAAGCGGCTAACTGTTTGCAATTAGTTTTGCTTCTTATTCAGGATAACTTTTTTTAAAACGGCCCGTAAATAAACATGTCATGATTTTAGAGATATGAAGAACTGCATCAAATATTTTTACGAAGAATTTAAAAAAATATATGGAATTAAAAAATAACATACCTATTCGTCGATATTTCTTTAACTTTTTACTAGCAGCGCCCCGCGGTTTTACCCGCGTTGTGCCCGTTCCCGTGGGAATTTCGGGAATTTTTTTACATAAAAACCTTCCTCTTGAATCACTCTACCTATTACAAAAAACCGCATCAAAATCCGTTGCGTAATTTTAAAGATTTAAGCATACAGACAAACAGACAAACAAACAGACAAAAATAGCGACTTTGTTTTATACTATGTAGTGATTTAATCCGCTATGTTTCTTAGCAAAAAAGCATCGTCATGATTTACCTTCTCTATTGCCAAAATAAAAATAAAACGTGTTTTTTTATATTTATCTGGTGCGATTCGCGAGCGAATCAAGCTTATTTAAAAAAAATCATGAATGCAGTTACAGATGACAAGATTGGTAAGACACAGATTCCTGAGTGACCGTTTTAAAAAAATCCACCCTGTAAACTATTTAAATAAATGAGGTCCAACGCCTTGAACTGGTAGTGAACATCAAGTAACTGACTGTGGCACATAGGACAGGATGTAAAGTTAGGTCCCATAAGTCCCATAACGCAACCACTGACAACTAGCTCTACAACTGAACTGGCCTCTGTTCGCCGGAGACGACGCCTCCACCGCGCCGCCTATCTGATCACTATATCTCATCTTCTGGCGCCTGCCAGGAAGTAAATTTCAATTGTTATTATTTAATTATGTATTCGTATTGTATCATAGTTATAATGTTAATGATTCCTACATGTAACGAATGGATCATTTTTATAGTGTCAGGCGTAGATCATAGAGGAAATAATCACTACGCGTAGATGTAGGCAATAACGAGACAACGACTGCTCCGCCTGAAGTCCCTCCAGACCTTCGAGTGACACACGCGGGAAACATTCATCGGGTCGCGTCCGTTATACCTTATGCCCAGGTTTATGGCTCACTGCTCTTTTTACATATATTATAGTACAATACAACGGTGTTTTATGTTTTGTGATAATACTGACAGACAACGATACGAACGAACCGCGTAGTTTCCCGTGTTGTGCCCAATTCCGTAAGAATTTTGGGATAAGAAGCACATTAAGCACATACTACCCCTCCGTTCCATCCCGACCCGTTCTGAATGTACAACTAGATATCCCGCACAGGTCACAGCTATTTTATAACAATAATGTGACAGTAGACAGCACCCAGTGCGAAGGGCCAGTGACCTGCGGCCGGCAGCCAAGGCCGAGGACGATAATTATTTATGAATTATGCCGTACTTGTCGGCACTTCGTAAATAATATATGTATATCTAACTCACAATTAAGTAACATTTCCATATGAAAGTGATGTATATTAAAGGTTACTAATAGCAATATGTGAGGTGGCGGCGGGGGCGCGGCGCGGGACTGGGTCACTCGGTCACGCGCGGCGCGACCATGCGCGACCTCACTCGACCACTCGGGATCACCCCGCGCCTTCTCGCGCGCTATTGTATATTCCCTCAGTAGTGTACAACACTCACCATTTAGCCCTGCAAACAAAATATGAACTATTAGAGTAACCCGGCAGTGTGTAGGGCGGGACGGGTTTCTAATCCGCTGTGTGCTGACTGGGCCATAGACTACAGAGTCGGTGCACACTTCTAAGAGCATATATTGATTAAATATCTGTCACAACTCACAATTAGGTTTTTAGGGTTCTTATTTAGCAAACGCTATGTGACTATACGAATCAAGAACTACACATTAAAGATAATGTTGGCAGTACGTTGGTGATGTCAGTATGTAGAGTTTCGTAGTTTGATTCAGTGCATCAATCACAAAGCACAATAGCGAGTGAGGACGCGGGCCGAGGCGGGTGCGGGGGCGGGGTGCGGTGCGGGGGGCGGGACGGTACTGACCATGAGCAGGAGCAGCAGCAGCACCAGCAGAGGCAGCAGGGCTTGGCAGCGGCGGCGGCGGCGGTGGGCCGGCAACCGCGCGCCAGCGCCCCCAGGCTGCACATCTGAAACACGCGCTCACATCACACTCGGCACGCCACGCGCGCTGACAACGCCCACCGCACGCCTGACGCGCACTCCGCGATCACAAATAAACAACTCTCTCCGAGGGTACTGGACCGGGTGAGGGTCACCACAGTATTTATAGCGCGCGGGTGCGGCGTTGAGCAGCGGTGCGCGGCGGAGCGCGGCGCGAGCGGCCGGCCGGCGCGGGGGAGCGCGGTGCTTACGATATCATCGTGGGGCTCGCCGGCGGGGCTCGACATGGAGGCGCCGCTCGCCGCCAGTGGGGCGGGCGGGGCGCGCTCAATACCGGTGCATGGCGGCGCGGGAGCGGGAGCGGGGCGCATGCGCGCGGCGGCCGGGTCGCTGCGGCGGGGGGCGCCCAGCGCGCCGCGCTAGCGGACGTCCGGCATGGGCGCGAGGAGCGGCGCGGCACACTGCACGGGGCGGGCCGCGGTCGACGCGCGACTGCCGCCGCGCCGCGCGCCGCGCGCCGCCGCCCGAGCCGCGCCGCGCCGCGCATGCGCCCCGCCCGCCTCATGAATGAACCCACCCGCACCCGCGCGACACCTATTGATTATCCGCCCGGAGCGGCGCATATCTGCCGCGTGGGCGGACCTACTCTAGATAAGGAACCGTGCCACCAGCGGATCCATCGTTTGATTCTTCGCTAGGTGGAACTCGCTGGGCGCTGGCTCCACTGGATCCGGCGCGGTGCACGCTGCACACGCCGCACGCATTACAGATCCCACGTCGCCCACTGTCTGTGCACCGCACTACTTACTTCCTGAAAGCTCTGACTAGCGGGTGACCCCACAATGCTCCACTCGACACATAAATTCGAACGAACCTAGATCGATATTGAGATGACGTTCTTTGTTTCATTATCATTTTGCTTTCGAATACATCCAGAACGATTTATTACTCGTTAAGCCACGTTCAGAGAATGCTGCACGTATTGCTAAAAGCACTACATTAATTTCATAAATTACAAACAAACAAATGGATCGTCCACCTGAATTTGTTTGTAAAGTTCAGAAGAGATCCATACTGAGTATATAAAAACATATTCCGTTTTAAGTAAACGGGTCCATGAATATAACGGGTATGTAGTTATCGAGTTTCCCTGATTGACATGACAAGTGCAGTTTCTCTGTTATTGTGTTAATTTGTTCACTTGGATTTAGACTAGGTTTTACAACCAATAAAAAAACAATTCCTTAGTGAAGTAAGTATTCACTAATGACCATGTTTAGGGTGGAAATTATCACTTTTAATATTACCTCTGCTACAAGCACCCTACGACTTGCTACGCTACGTGTATTATTTATAAAATAGAACAAGAGACGGCCTTTTGAAGGGTTCCGTAGAGGCAAACAAGCAAAATCAGCCTGTCTGTCTTATTTATTAGGTCACAAAGTCAAGTTTAGGTAAACTGCCAACAATAAGTGTGTACTGCTAATACTGAAACGATCTCGTATTCCTTAGTACCGAGTTAAAGGACTGTGACATACGCACAGACAGACAGACGTAGTATAACAAAAACGTAAAGATTCCGTTTTACTATTAATTGAAACGTACGTTAATGTCATTATTATTTATTTAAACGGGAACTTACGTACGACGGAGACTACTGTCGAGAGTTCCTCGACACGTTTCGGCCACATACGGTATGTGGCCGAAACGTGTCGAGGAACTCTCGACAGTAGTCTCCGTCGTACGTAAGTTCCCGTTTAAATAAATAATGATTCCGTTTTAGTCATTAGCCCACGGAACCCCTCAAAACGCCCCCTTTAAATATTTATTTTATTCTCTTGTTGGTGTTTGTTGTTATGAATATTTTGGCCAGGAATACGTGGACTGAATACGTGGATTGCAACTGTCTAGCTCTCTGTGTCACGGTCCCCGAGATACAGCCTGGTGACAGCGAGCTCATAGTAATATAGGGCGCCGTTTTTACCCTTTGGGTACGGAACCCTGATAAGCTACGGGTAGGTTCAAAACTAGGAGACCATGCTTAGTGAGGTTTGCTTTTTTTGTAATATGAACCGTAAGTACCATGCCGTACACAGGTTATCCCATAATAAGTAAATAATCGAACACTAGCTCATTGAATATTGCAATACTTTTACATCCACTGACAAACAGTGCATTTTTATTTGATTTATAAAAATCACCCTAACTCGTAGTATGTGACTAATTGCTACGATTTCGTAGGCCCCCTACGTCATTATCAGTCATTAACTCATTATCGTAGCCCCACCGGCTACGCCTCGTAGCGACGATACTACGGAGACCTCGGTTTACAATGCTTGGGCGGGCGTAACTATTTTCCTTAAAGTAATTATTTAACTTGTACGAAACGTAATATTAAACTAATATTATGATTGTGAATGTATTTTCGAGGTTAATATGAGGCTTTTAATTAATGTTTTATCGACGTTGAAAAGCGAGGGGTTAATTATATTATGATAATAATTGAAGTCTGTGTGTATCATTAATGAACTTGTGTGACTATGTTCATTATTTAATTAAAGATCTGTCGAACTTAACATAGGGTTAAATATATACCCACGTTATAGAAACACTGTTGCACTTCATAATAATGTAAGGTGGTTAGTGGATCGGTGAGGGCATGCGGCGGAGGGGCTCGCTACGTGTTTGATCGGGAACCAGTGGAATTGATTAGTGGTGGGACGTGTGTGTGTGTGTGTGTGTGCGGGAGTGAATGGTGTCGCGGGCGCGGGAGGCAGGCGGCGGGCGTGGGGCGGCGTGGGGGGGGCGGGGGTGTCGGCGGGTGGCGTCAGTCTGTACCGGCGCGCCGCGGCGCGCGGACTGTCCCGCGCGCCCCCCGCCCCGCCCCGCGCCCCGCCCCGCCGCCATGGAGGGCGGCGCGGGCGTGGGCAGCGTCGCCTCGCTCACCATGGACTGCGAGGACATGTTCAAGGAGATCACAAAGAAGCTGTACGGCGAGGAGGCGGCGGTGGGCGTCGGCGTGGTCGGCGTGGAGTTCCCGGCGGCGGAGCGCGACCTGGATGACGAGCTGCGCCCCGAGGAGCACATCACGGCCTGGGGGCTCGCCGCGCTCATGCAGAACGGCTTCCCGCCACCCGGCATCCTGCAGGCACGACCCGCTCACCCGCGCCCGCGCCCTCTCCCGCGGCCCGCGCACGCGCCCTGCACCGCGCCCGCTGCATTGCACCCGCGGGGTGCTTTACACTAGCCCTCATGCAATAATACACACAAACATCAAGCCTCTACATCATATCTCTTCCCATATATCGATTAACTATAATATAGTACTATTTACACGACTCCTTACACGTCACGTATGTTTATTAAATATACTGCGTGAAAGAGTATTATGATATCACGCAAATAATATTTATGCTACTTTCGTACCTATAGTACATAGTTTCAACATGGTGACATAGCCATCGCTACGAGCTACGTGCTACGCGCTACGGGCTACGGGAGTGGGCCGGAGGTCTCCTCGCCTACACAATGGGGTCGTAGTCGCCTGAACTATTAGTTTTAATTACGGAAGTAAAATATTTACAGCAATAATGATGTGCGTTGAACCCCCGTCCATGCCGCCCGATTTGTTAAGCCACACACTGCCGCCATGTAGTATGCTGCAAACTTTAGCAGCGACATCGTAGACCTTCAACGAAAGGACCGATTTTATAGTTTTTGTGTTTGTTTAAAAGGTGCTGTAAGCCGTCGATAAATCATTATAAATTATTTTGTAACCCCCAACTCCCCAACTGAGAATGTTATCTAAGAAGACTCTCGATGAAAATATCTTTGTTAGTAAATAAATATCCTTTTTCGAACTCCACTCGTTTTGTATCGAAGACACAGCAGACAGCCAGACACTTCCACTTAATATATCTCTTCCGCTTAATATATTTGTCAAGTCTTTGGGAATGCAGTTAAGGCTATAAATATAAAGGTGTGTGGGGATGTGATGTATGTGGTTTTTGTGCAGGCGAACTTCAGCCCGCGCATCGACCCGACGGCGGAGGACCGGTGGACGGCGGCTGAGGAGCCGCTGGCGTGGGCCCATTCGCGTGTGGCCGCGTACAACCCAGCGCAGCGGCTATTTAAGTGCGCCGAGTGCGAGTGCGTGGGCTTCCTGGCGCGCGTGGCGGAGCACTGGCTGGGTACGCACTCGCAGGCGCGCGCGTTCCAGTGCCCTCTGGCTGGCTGCGGCTACGCGGCGGGCTGGGCGCGCGCCGTGCGCCAGCACCTGGCGCGCGATCACCACTCCGACCCGGCCGCCGCCGACCACCTGCTGCGCGACAACCCCGCGCTCGCCGACCTCACGCGCTACCTGCAGCGGCTCAAGGGCAAGGTGGAGGCGGCGGCGCGCGACCGCCGCGCGCCGCCGCCGCTGCTCGAACCGCCCGCGCCCCCGCCCCCCGCCGACCCGCCGGCCGCCGACGCCGCCAAGCGGTACGCGTGCCCCGCCTGCCCCTACGCCACCGACCGCCGTGATCTTTTCACCCGCCACGAGAACATCCACCGCGATGAGAAGCCCTTCCACTGCTACCTCTGCCAAAAGCAGTTCAACCGTGCCGACCACGTTAAAAAGCATTTCCTACGCATGCACCGCGACCAGCCCTACGACCTAAATCGCATCCGGCGCGGCTCCGTCAAGCCGCAGCCTGCGCCGGCGCTGCATTACTACTCCAAACCGCCCGCGGAGCCCCCACCCGCACCCGCGCCCTCCGCCGCGCCTGCGCCGCCGCCGCCCGAGTACCGAGCGCCGCCCGTCAAGCTGGAGCGCGCACCGCTCAAGACGGAGCCGGGCCCCTCGGCGCCCGCGCCGACGCACAAGCCGCCCGCGCCCGCCGCTGCGACCGCCGCCGCGCCCGCGCGCCGCAAGGTATGTTACCGTGACGTCTCCATAGTGATCCGGCGGGGTAAGCGGCCGCGCTGACGATGGCTCGCATCTGTTGCAGGGCGAGCGGCGCTACGCATGCTGCTACTGCGCGTGGTCGGGCGTCGACAACTGGTGCCTGAAGCGGCACCTCAACACGCATCTGAAGCCGTTTGCATGCGCACTGTGCGAGTACAAGGCGGCGCGCGCCGAGCGGCTCGCCACGCACGTGCACAAGGTGCACAACAAGAAGGCGTGCGGCAAGTGCCCTTTCCTCGCGGACGACCACCACCAGCTGGCGCACCACCTGCGCGAGGCACAGTCAGTATTCCCGGGCGACGACGCCTCCCGGAGCCCTGCAAGCCCCTACTAACATCATGCTTTGTCTTCCGACAGCCACATCGAGAGCCGAAACTTGAAGGTGCCGACGACGAGCGGGGGTCGAGCCAGCGGCGGCGCGAGCGGCGGTGGCAGCGGCGCGGGTGGCGCGGGCAGCGGCGCCGGAGCGGGCGGTGGTGGTTACCTGGCGGGCGGCGGCGCGGCGGGGACGGGCGTCGCCGAAGCGGCGCGACGGCGCGAGGCACGCGGTGGCGGCGCGCAGCGGCTGTTCGGGTACCTGGAGGCGTCGGACGGCTCTGGTGACGAGTATGAGGCGGGGCTGGGCGCGGAGTTCGCCGCAGCCGCAGCGCCGCCGCCGCCCGCGCCGCCCTACGCGCGCGACAAGGAGAACGCCGCGCCCCTGCACCACGCGCCACAGCTGCACCATGACCACTGCCTGCGCTACTAGACACACACACACACACCACATCTGTTGCTACACCAACTCATCGACCATACAAACACATTGAGGATAACTCTAACTACTTACCACCGTTACTATTAATTGTAATTAGTAAGTACTGCAAAGTTTGTCGACTTGGGTACAG
Source organism: Cyclophora albipunctata (assembly GCA_963082685.1). Classification (NCBI taxonomy): domain Eukaryota; kingdom Metazoa; phylum Arthropoda; class Insecta; order Lepidoptera; family Geometridae; genus Cyclophora; species Cyclophora albipunctata. Next base: position 24,726 of record OY720125.1, read on the forward strand.
AGGCCGAAAGGCCGATATTGACTGGTCGCAAAACGACGAAAGAATCATAATCCAAGTTGTATAGGAATAGTCATTTGTCCACAAAATGTTGATTGTCTGCTGAACCAATGCACAGAACTTCAGTTAGCATAGGTTCTGTCTCATACAATAAAATAGAATTATTAATGAGTAAGTTTCGATTGGGTGTCCTTAATTATTTAGAACAACACAAATTGTCCACCTGTACATTTAGCAACCGTAGGTACATTACATAGTTTTATGAATGTGAACCTTAAAATCTGTAATTAAAAAAAGACTGTAATACATTGGATTACAAGTTTGCTTAAATAAGCAATGGCGAAAGACGTGGACACCTACTTTCCTAGAGATAATAAAGTATAGAAAATAAATCGATGCTCATTCTGGTCTCAACACAAGTGGCGATCCATTTTTATAAATAAGGTACAGGACACAGGCTCTCTCATTACCAATTGAGCGGTCAAGACGATATCCGCTTAGTGTAGTGTTGTCAAAAGGCGTCATCGAGGTAATTAATTACTCACTAGCGAGAAGGCGGTAACCCACAAAAAACAAATGACGCCTTCCCTTAGAGTGGTCGCCCGCTGAGCTTGCCGACTGCAAGGGCGTCGCCTGCTGATGGGGGTGAGTTGACAGGAGAATGAGAAATATGTGACTTGTATGTAAAGTTATGACTTTGGTGGTTCCCCCGGCACAGCCCTGATGATTGTATAGTATGGACACACAAAGTACCTTACTATAGAATAATAATAAGATTCTATTATGTGTTTGTCATCCAAATGCAAGTGAAATACGTGAATAGTTGTAATGAATAAATACCATAGCTATTTATAAACATTTACTTAGATTTTAGTGTTGTTAATAAGTGCTTAGTTTTTGCTGATAATACAAAATAAATTGTTTGATCTCATGTAACTTCATTTCATTTCATTTCCTATGAACCGGTTCCTCTATTCGAGACTTTGAATCAAATGCACGAACACCTTTTAGTCCGGAAATGCACGAACACCTTTTAGTCCGTCCCGGAGTCCCGGGTCCAAGTCCCGACTTGATCGAAGGTTGTTTCCAGTTTACTTTTAAAAAATAGCTCGGATTTGAGATCACCAATACCGTTAGACGGGATGTGGCTGTCAGCTAACGGAAATCAAAGGTACCAAAGAGTAAGAGCGCACAGCACTTCAGATCTTGACTTCAGACATAACGAAGACGTCCTCATTCTTAACGCCAGCGTCTTCATGAACTCAAAGGACTATGACGCCAAAAAGCAGGCACTCTTTAATGGCGGTTCGTGCTCTCATCAGGGACAACCAAAATCATTTCACAGAGCAATTTCAGTAATTGTATTAGTCGAAGATCGTGCAACCACCAAAACAATATGTCCATTTTTTTTTCTTTATTGGTTTATTAACTGGATTTTACATAATTTGTGTTAGATGTTAATAAAGCAAACAGTAAGGACCAATATGTAAATCCTACTCGAAATAAACACAGCATGCATAAAACACTAAGCTAGTTTACAAACTAAAAAACAAAAAATAAACTAATTGAAATTAAAAACAAAACTAAATTCTAAGAGATTAAATCAATGAGATCGGATATAATAGCAAAAAATAAAAAAAAATAATGAGATATTTGGTTTGGGGAGTGGGTAGTCAACGTGACAAAATGTTTAATGGTTGGAATGTGCAGGGGTCAAAATGTCCAGATGGACCGGCTGTCTATGTGGCAAAAAGAATGAACGTCAAAATGTGCAATGTTAAAATGTTCTGGAGTTAAAATGTGTTCGGGTCCAATCGAACAAATATCATAACGTATAATAGCTAACGTGAACACGTGTTTAAATGCATCAAGGTAAAAACGTAGATGAGTCGAAAGGTATAAGCGACACCACGTGCATGTGTCAAAATGTCCAGCTTAAATTACGTTACGTACCTACTCTCTCAAAGCTCTGTCAATTGATGTTAACCGATAACTATGGAACTAATCAAAAAAAAAATAACCCTAACCTACCGAATTACTTACTATTCGGTAGGTTAGGGTTATTCGGTAGGTTAAGGTTATTTTTTTTACGCGAATTAGAATAAAAATATTGGGGAAAAATATAAAATATAAAAGTCAACAATATGAGAGTTCAACCGTTATGCGAAAGTTAAAAAAAATTATAGTTTAAAAAAACTAAAAAAACACGCTTTTATTGCAAATTGAACTAAAAACTAGAAAATAATTTTTCTCCTCAAATCAAAATTATAATAAAATTTAAGTTGTAACACAATGATTTAATTCAGAGTAAAAAGCGTGGGGTGCATTTTAATGTAGTTCATAACTATCCTCTCATAGATAGCTACCAATGATGATTGTAATATTTAAAAATATTAAGCACCCCACGCTTTTTTACTCTGAATTAAATCATTGTGTTACAACTTAAATTTTATTATAATTTTGATTTGAGGAGAAAAATTATTTTCTAGTTTTTAGTTCAATTTGCAATAAAAGCGTGTTTTTTTAGTTTTTTTAAACTATAATTTTATTTTTTATTTTTTAGTAAGCATAACATTATATGCAACTTTTCATCCCGTAATTCCCACGGGAACGGGCCCATCACGGGAAAACCACGGGACGCTGTTAGTGTCTAGTACCATTTAGTAAAATAAAACAGAACTCCCGTTCCGTCCCACAGCGAGCGCCCGTTGATGTCTTTTATATGAAGTAATATTTTTTTAGTAAATCTGGCAAATCCATTAAGGATAACGGGAAACTGTTATTAAATTATTGCATTGTCATCGGTCCTTGATACATATGCAAAGTTTCAAATTAATCAGACTTCTGGAAGTTGGTGAAAATGATGTTCAAAGATTTCATTACATACGTACATACATACATACATACATACATACAGGCCAAGCTAATAAAAGCGTGTTAAAAATCAACATTCTGGGAAATCCAACATTTTGGGAATTCAATCTCATGAGAATTCAACATTATGCGAAAGTAAAAAAATCAACATCCCCGCTAGGAAGTATTGATCTTTTTGAAGTTGTTCATTTAAACTTAAGCACGTTATATCAATCGAGCATTCTGTCTATTACACCTTTTGTTGTACTTGCATTTTGAGATGTATACCATTTGTCACTAAATCATTGTGACCATGATAATATGTACATTTTTACACCGGGGCATTATGACGTTCATACTTTTTGCCACATAGACAACCGGTCCATCTGGACATTTTGACCCCTGCACATTCCAACCATTAAACATTTTGTCACGTTGACTACCCACTCCCCAAATGAGATATTTGGTACCTGCTTAACAGAATTAGTTGTTGCACTGAAAATGTCGAACTCTTGACAGATGTTGTTGTAGGAGGTGCACATACGATAAAGTGGGGAGTGCTGACCGTAATTTGTACGACAGTGAGGGAGGTTGGATGTTGGGAATCCTTGGTAGGCAAATGACGACATTGACGACACACACTTCGATTTCCTTGATTATTAGCTTAAGGAAACATGGATTCTCTTGAAAATCTTAGTGGAATATCCGTAACCAGAAAATATTGAGTCAGGAATACCAAACAAAATAATTAATGTGGTAGCCACCAGCGAGTGCTCATCGTCGTCGTGGTCGATGCCCGTTGTCCCCGATCACAATGTCCCCATATAAAGGGGACGGCGGTTCTTTAATAAAAAAAACTTGAGAGGTGTCAAGGGACACCCGGATGGAACGAAGTTTATTTATTATCAACAAAAATAATCGTCGCGACACCACACTTTCAATTTTTTCAATGCGAAATAGAAAGACGAAACGAAAATATCTAGCTTGCTTCCTATAAGAGAGAGAGAGAGAGAGAGAGAGAGAGAGAGACAGACAGAGTGTTTCTGTGTCTGTCTCTCTCTGGCGTGCGCAAGTTGCTCTGTCCGTCTCTCTCGCGCATGTTTCTCTGTCTGTCTCTCTCTGGCGTGCGCAAGTTTATCTGTCTGTCTCTCTGGCCTGAAAAATGTCGTTACCATTTTTTTCGTCTAGCCCCCTTTCGCAACGCGCGATAAGGAACTTCGTTCCAATAACTAATTAAAATTACTTCCCTTTGTCCCCGTCAATGGCGTCAATTGTGGATTTATCGCCATTATTCTAGTTTATTCTAGCGTACCATTATTCTAGCGTAATGGAAAAATATGAAAACAAATTTCGAGTAATACTGGTTTATTGAGGAGCGGGTACCGGGTGGCTCGCTCGAGGCGACCTCTAAAAAGTTACATCAAAAAATACAGTCCACTCTACACTAGCGTACAAAATATAAAGTCGAGATCAGAGGCGCGGCTACCGCGGGTCGGGCGCCGGCTCCGGCGGGTCGGCGGCGGGGGCGAGCGCGGGCGCGGGCGTGGGCGCAGGCGCGGGCGCGGGCGCGGGCGCGGGCGCGGGCGCGGCGCGCGGCGGCGGCGCGGGGCGGCGCAGCAGCGCGGGCCGCGCCGCCAGCGCCGGCTTGAGCGAGCCGCCCGTGAGCGTGAGCTCCGCGAACTTGGCGGCCACGCGCTGCGTGTTGCGCGCCGGCACGGGCGAGCCGCCCGGCAGGTCCAGCACCAGGTCCGGCGTGGCGGCCACCCTGCCAACAACACACCTACACTGTACAGAGCACTCGGCGAGCGAGCGCGCCTCTCGCCCGACCTCTCCCTCTCTCATACGTACTCCTGCGGCCGCCACACCTCCTCCGCCTCGGCCTCCGCCTCCGATTCTGGCTCTGGCTCCGGCTCCGGCTCTGGCTCCGGCTCCGGCCCCTGCTCCGGTTCCGGCTCCGGCGCCGGCTCCAGCTCCGGCTCGGAGGTCGCCGAGCTGGTCTCCTCTGTAACAGTCGACACTACGATTAGATCGATCGATTAGTAGTTGGAACGCGAGCGGCGGGCGGGTGCGGCTCACCGTCGGAGGCGGCGCGCGGCGCGGGCGCGGGCGCGGGCGCGGGCTCGTCGGGCCGCCGGTACAGCGCCTCGGGCGCCACGTCCTGCGGGAACACGAGCGCGTGCTGCAGGATGGTGCGCTTCACCAGCTCGTTGACGAGGTTCTGCGCCGCGAGCTGCAGCGGGCCCTCGCCCCACGCCGCCAGCAGCGTGGGCCCCACGCAGATGGCGAGGTTCCACGCGTCCATCATGTTGTACTGCGAGTTGTCGGCGAGGTGCGCGAGGAACGCGAACAGGTAGCGCAGCACCAGCACGGCGGGCAGCGGCAGCGCCGCCAGCGTGGCGCGCAGCCGCGACACGAACGTGGCGTCGTCCGGCAGCGCGGCGATGCGCAGCAGCCGCTCCTGCAGCTGCGGCGGCAGCAGCGGCGGCCGGACCTCGCGCAGGAACAGCTTCAGCAGCCCGCACACCGAGTTCACGTCCGACGCGTCGCACTGCGCCAGCGGCTCCTCGCCGCGCTCGAAGGCGGCGCGCAGCCCCGCCATCTCCACCACGGAGCCCGACACGCGGAAGATGCCCTGGTGCCGCAGCCCGTACGTGGCGATGACGCGCACGCACTCGGTCAGCACGCGCGGCAGCCGCGCGTCCAGCGGGGCGGAGAACACGCCGCGGGCGGGGCGCGCGGCGCGGCGCGGCGGCGACGCGGCGGCGGCGGGCGGCGCGCCCAGGCGGCCGCGCAGCGCCGCCGCCTTGCTCTCCACGCGCGCCAGGCGGCCCGCGCACGACACGTACGCGCGGAACTTGGCCAGGTAGTAGTCCTCCTGGTCGTCGAGCGGCGGCGGCGGCGGCGCCGCCAGCGCGCCGCTGGCCCCCGCCGCGCCCGCGCCGAACAACGACGCCACCTCCCAGTGCTCGTCGCAGCCCTCCATCTGCTTCACGAGCTCGGCCTCGGCCGCGTCCAGCGTCTTGGCGTTCTCGCGGCACTCGGCCCGCAGCGCGCGCGCGCCCGCCTCCAGCTGCGCCAGGCGCGCGTGCAGCTCGGCGCGCACCACGGCCTCGGCCGCGCCCGCGTCCGGCTCGGCGCCGGGCGGCGGCGCGCCCTCGTCCGCGTCGGGCGCGGGCAGCGGCCGCGGCAGCGCGAAGGCCTGCGCGTGCGCGTCCAGCAGGCGCTGGCGGTCCACGAGCGCGTCCAGCGCGTCGGCGGCGAGGCGCAGCGCGGCGGCGGCGCCGGCGGCGGCGGCCCCGCGCGCCGTCTCCGCCTCGGCCGCGGTGCGCGCCACGCGCCCCACCACGGCCTCGAAGCCCACCTCCATGCACAGGATGATGTCCCCCACGTCGTCCAGGTAGTAGCGCTGCAGCGTCGCGTTGGCCGCCTCCAGCGCCAGCGCGTACTCGGTGCGCGCGCGCAGCGCCGTCGCCCGCGCCGCCGCGTGCCGCGCGCGACGCTGTCACAACACACACCATATTATTGCGAGCGTCGTTTCCTAATATCGACGCCTCTTATGAGATCTATAAACTATTCCCCAATTTGAGTACATAATGTGAGTACCTTGTCCAAGTCCTTGTCGAGGGCCTTGATCTTCTTGTGTCGAGGCGGGTCGTTGCGTTGGTCGTGCGCGTGCTTGAGCTTGAGCGCGGCCTGGCGCCAGTCGGCGTGCGCGTGCGCGTGCGCCTTGGCGAGCGCGGCGGCGTCGGCGAGCGCCTGCGCCACCTCGTCGTGGCGCTCGGCGAGGATGTCGCGCGCCTTGCGGTGCAGGCGCGCCGCGTCGTCGGCGGCGCGCTGCGTGCGCGCGGCCAGCGGGCCCGCGAACAGGTCCGCGAGCGCCGCGTGGTCGCGGGCCAGCGCGCGCGCCGCGTCCAGCGCCGCCTGCCAGCAGTGGTGCGCGCCGCTCAGCGCCCACTGCTCGCGCTTGTGCCGCTGGTCGCGGTGGCGCTGCGCCGCGGTGCGCGCCAGCTTGTCGAGCGCGCGCGAGTACTCGTGCTCCAGCTCGCCGCGCCGCCGGCAGTACTCGTGCAGCTCGCCCGCCACGCCCGCCGTCGCCTCGGCGCGCGCCTCCAGCACGCGCGTCTGCTCGCCCAGCTGCACGCGGATATCTGCGCGCACACAAACATACGACACATGTACTACGCGATACACACCGCCACCGGGACTCGAGCCCCAACACACAACATACCACATACCGTTATCAAAATATAAACAAATAATTATCTTAAAATATTAAGACTTGAGAGTCGAAACCACTACTACTCTTCCCATCCCGTCGGTACACTATCTCAACTAAACATAGGTCGTTAATAAATGAAATTTGTTATTTGAGTAGGGTGAGACGAGAGGAGCGACACTATGCGCGAAGTGGGAGAATTGAACCGGCATGGTGTGTGCGGGCCGTGGGTTCGAACGTGCGATGTTCCGTTGCAGTGCCAGTTCGGGGTTGTTGATGTGCGTCATTACCGGGAAAGGCATCGTGCAGGTCGTGGAGGCCCCAGTGGTCGCGCTGCACGATGCAGTGGAACATGTCCGGGCGGGCGCCCGGCGGCGCACTGCCGCGCGCTCGCAGCCTCCGCTCCGCGCTCCCCGCCCCGCGTTCCGCGCCGCCCCCGCGCCTGCCTCACCCTCGCCCCACTCGCTCGCTCATTTCATACTACATATTATGTATCCACCGGTAACCCCGAGTCCCGACTCCCCGAGTCCCGACCCAAACGAGGACGAGACCTTATACAACCATTATGATATGATTCAATACACACAAACCACAATTAGAATTACCATTCTAAATTACTAACGTTAGTGAAGGTAGAGCTACTCTATGTATCGCTATTTAATTAACATAGTTATTCTACAATCTACTTTCTGTAGTGCTAAGATACTCTTTAAAAAAAAAAGGACATGCGATACATAATGATACGTTATTCAAGGACGACATCCGGCGATGCGTTTGCTAAGCGATTGTTTACGTATGCGTGGTGTGTGCGCCGCGCCGCGGCTGGCGATTGTTCAGCGGCACCTGATGCATTATTAACTGATCAATAGATTGGCCGGCATTAGCATGAGGCGTGCGGTGTGGTGGCACGGTGTAGGCACCAGTGTCTGTGCATTATCGCGAGGTGGTCGCGTCGCGCCTCGATCGATGCACGACGGAGAACGCCAGGCGAGGGAAGTGCAGTGGGGTTGCCCGGGGGAGGGACGCAGGGCACGAGGCGGGGGCGGGCGCGGGGCAACCGGTCGCCGGTCCCGGTGCAGCGGACTCGACGCGCAGCCGCTCGCTCGCATAGCAGTGAGACCACAACAACTAACGGTACGTTCACACAGCGTAGAGTGTTTCTCTACCGAATCGGTTATTTGCAGGATTCGTTTTAGTGGCAACAGTATTTCAATGAATGAGTTAACACACGCATTCGGTTTCAAGACACGGCAAAAAACCGAATCTTGCTGAAGTTAACATCCGATTTTGCGACTACAAACCGATCTGGTCGTACTGCAAAATGTCAGATCCGGTGCAGTGGTAGGTATAGCATTCAATACATGCGTTCATACGATACACGCAGGGGTAGATTCGGTTATTTGCCGTAGTAGTAAACCCGTCCCGGGTCCCGCCTCCCTTCGCTTTACACCTTTTGTGTATGACAACATAAGTAGAGTGTCGAAAATGTCGAGACTGTACTTTTGCTTATTGAAAGTGCAGTAATAGTAAGTAAAAACTCTATGTACTAACTACATATTTTTATGTGTATTTGTTCTAGTAGAGGGAGAGGGAGACCAAGTTACTATACCAACAAAGATTACCAGACACCACAATACCTGTGACAATCACTAATTTACATATTCATATATTTTTTATTTTACCCTTGCCATTGATCACTGCTCCCGATGACGCCTCCATTTTTTCTTTCTAGCCACCCTAGATGCTACGTACTAATAATAACTACTGAATTACATTAGCAGCCCAGGTTTATCCTCTATTCTAGAAATATTTATTTACGCCTCCGAATACCACTACTAGGTACTTAAGTAGAGAGGTGGCCACTTTTCTATTATTTTTAATGTGCTTCCATCACACGATATTAACAAAAGATAACTTACAACAGTTAGGTAGTTCATTTCATTTGGAGGAACCGACTAAGTGGGTAGAAGTCCTGAAACAAAACTCGATTTGAATTTGTGTTTTCCATCGCGGCCACTAGAGTCCGTCCGCTCGGAGGTCGTGCATTAATATGCATCGTCGAGTAGACAAGTACCCAGCGACGATGCCCCTTGCCTCTGCCGTGAAGACTCATGGCAGAGCGCGCGACGCGGACCTACACCAACGTGTCACGACATCACTACTTATAAAATAAATACATACATTCTTCACTTTAAGGCTTGTAATGAAGTACTTAATGAAGGTGAGTAATAGAACGGCCCGCCTGTAAGGTACCACTGCAAAGGTAAGTAGGAACTAATAAATAAATGCTTAATAAACCGGTTTGTGAAAGTAACTCAGACGTACCAAAATGGACAAAGAGTTACATTGAGTACTCGCCCGCCTGCTACATTATCCATATGAACGCTGTGACAGGCAAGCGAGAGTGGCACAAACAAGATTAAGGAAGGAATGGAAAGTAAAAAATGCCAACAAAAACAACCGAAGCCGCGCACCCGGCCGCCCGCGCCGCGCCCCGCCCGGCGCCCGCACGCCCGGGTGCTTATTGTGTCTGATACGGTCACACGACACCAGTTTTACTTAATTCCAAATGATTTCATCATTCTTCTCATCACGCAGTATTGAATAACTCCTCCTGATTGATCCTTATTTATCCTCATTGTCGTACGGAACTATTCCCACCGTCTTAGTTCAGGGTTCTTTGTTTAGTTCATTTTAATTAAGTGCTTGAGCCATCGCACTGTAGTGGAGAAAAGTCCTCAAGAGCGCAGCGCACTGACCCTGATCCGTACAACAACTATTCGTCGTCACCAATATCATCGTTTGACAATTATAATTTACTTACCCAGTTATTTTTCCCCGACATCGCAAAACTATTCTTCTTCTACACGACATCACGAAATCTACCTAACTCTAACTCTGTTAACAATAACAACTGACATTAACTCTACATAGCTCCAATGAAGTTAAGGATAAAATCTCATACCTAGTTAGGATAGTTTGGCAAGTGCTGTAATCAAGAAAGTTGAGATGTAAAACATTGTATAAAGACATTAAGCGACGTGTGTGTCATCGTGTGTCATCACATCATGTGTGAAGCTCGGAAGCCCCTGTATTACTAGAGTCACATTAAACTGTTACCGACCATCCATGATGGGCGCCGCGCAGCTCTACCGCGCCCCACCCGCCGACCAGCTCATCGGCACGACGCGACGCCGTCACTCCAACACGCACATAACTATTACATTATTGATCTATCACCGAGTGGACAATACTCTCTAGTTATTAGCAAGGTTAATGTAAAACGGTGAGTGTGTAATAATGAGAGCCACGAATATGGCTAGGTGCGTGTTGTCGTAGCGCGGTGTGGAGCGGCTCCAGCAGGGCGGGTGGACGTCTATAAATAGCCGCCCGCGGCCGCCCGCGCGCTGCGCGCCGCCCCCCGCTACGCCCGCTCCGGCCGCACTCTACCACACTGTATCACAGTCACGGTACTGTTGCACGACGCGGATCTCCCTCGCTCGTAAACCATCGCTCCGACATGCGACACCAGCCTGCCAGGATATAGGCTTTAATTATACCATTCTAGGTACTCAGCAATGTACCGATTGAGCGTCACAATGAAGCAAAATCAAATGATGTAAAATAAAATAATGTTTATTGGGTAGGTATATGGTATTCTGATATTTAGTTGCCCCTTAATCTAGAAAAGTATTACCATCACATCCATCACACACAACTAATAAGCGGGCGCGAGTCAACCACTTAAAAACTTAAAAAGTATGTGGTATCGCAGTTCATTAAACGGAGGATTTATATCCAAACTTGTATGTACTATGGTTCAAGTATTAAACCCTGCCTCTCGTCTTGGATCGGTACGTACTCCAATAATAATCAATTACTTAGGGCTACATACTTTGTTCGAGACAAAATTGAAATGAAATTTATCGTTATAAAACTCTATTAACGGACTTTAAAACCGAAAGAGGACACTTTTTAAGTTCCGTACCGAACCCTGTGTTCTGTCGGTTTTGTTCCTACGCAACATTATGAAATCGGTACCTAACTCTTCAGGGAGTTAACTTACTATTTTACCGAAGTAGGGAGGACGGTTCTCACTCTACAACGAAGTTCATTTTTCCTTTTACCCAATGCAACGTTTAGACCGAAGTAACAAATAACCATACGTAGGAAATATTTTATCGAATGTAGCGTTTTGTAAGAAAACTCTTCCTGCAGATCTCTCGTCGGTAAGGTCGGTTTTTTTTAAGCTTTTAATTACACGATAGACGAAGGCGTAGAGAATTAGAATGCAGTCGCCATGGCCGATGGATGACGCTCGGCAGTATAAGTAGTAGTTGTAGTATAGTAAACCGTAAACTTGAGAACGAAACGACAAAGTTGTCACCGAATCCAGTCAAGGACAGCCTATCTACGAGATTGACAATTGTAAACAATAGGAATATTTACTTAAAATTAAACTTCTATAACCAGTAGGTTAGGTTAGATATTTTAATATAGACTAATCAACACGAGACGCATACGAGCGCTATTTGATGAGAGTTCGCAATTTTACGGTTTACTATGGACAGGTAAAATTATACTACGAAAAATTATACTTAAAATTGTAAACAGTTTATTATCTTAGTAGGTAGCTGGTTGAGGTAGCTGGCATAGAGATATAGAGAGATGCCAACCTACGCGCTGAGTACGAAACCTAGTGTCCCACTAGTGTCCCCATAAGACATTTACAGACACACACAAAGTAATCAAAATAAAAACGATACTTCGCGTTGAATGTGTGTCACGCAGACATTGCATTCAGTGCGAGTTTCGTTCGCGACTAGGCTGCGAATAATGTACGTGCAGCACCTACTACATACTCAATTACATGCGTATTATAAGTATTTTGTTAGCTTGAATGTGCCCATTATTTATTTATATTTATATTTAATTCAACTCAGAATGTGTTCCTTTTTGCGCATATTGCTGCCACACCGGCCCCGCCCCCTTTTCACATCTCCCTTTAGTTTTTGTGATCTGTGGTAGCTGGATTTTAAACCAACGCGTATGTACATATATTACTATGACATTATACATAAGTACATACCTACATAGTTATCGACTTGTTATACATATAAATATTACCTACTTAATTACAACAAATATTTTAATAAATTCAGATACTTAGCTAGCATCATCACAAATGATTCCAGAAGCTCCACAGACATCATACATATCCCGCATATCAATGGCCAAAGCAGCATTTAACACCAAAGAACATCTATTAATAAACAAAATATCTCGATCTATCAATTTTTTTAAATAAAAACATTTATATGGAGCATAGCTCTTTACGGCACCGAAACATGGACCATGACCCAAAGGGATAGGCAAAGGCTAGAGGCATTTGAAATGTGCTGAAGGCGAATGCAAAGAATAAGCTGGACGGAAAAGAAAAGCAACGAGGAAGTATTGAATCTAATAGGGGAGAAGAGAGCAATATTAAAGACGATAGAAATCAGGAGAGGGAAAATGTTTGGATATCTTTTACGACGCTACGAACGCTACGACGCGGGTAAAACCGCGGGGCGCTGCTAGTATAAAATAAAGTCGTGTCTGTTTGTCGTCTGTTTGTCTGTCTGTATGCTTAAATCATTAAAATTACGCAACGGATTTTGATGCGGTTTTTTGTAATAGGTAGAGTGATTCAAGAGGAAAGTTTTTATGTAAAAAAATCCCGAAATTCCTACGGGAACGGGCACAACGCGGGTAAAACCGCGGGGCGCTGCTAGTAAAAACTATAACAGAAGGACACATAGAGGCAAAGAGAGGAAGAGGAAGGCCAAGAAGGGCATATGCAGACCAACTGGAGGAAAGAGCAAGGGTCGTGTCGAACAGCTGAAGAGGATAGCAGATGATAAGTGGGTCCTATGGGGTCCCATGCAAGGGGTGCCTTGCTCGAGTGAGTAACGTCCCAAAAATAAATATCGATACTAATATAATAAAGCAAGTTTATAATAAAGCAAGTTTTTTTGTACGCGCCGATAAATTCGATTTGATTAATTATTATTTTAATGGATAGTCACATTCAGCGGGAAGATGATAGGCTATTTTTCATCTTGTAATTCCGGAACGGGCACCACACGGGTAAAACGTCGGGCTGTTGCTAGTTCATATATAAAATAGGACCAAGTACCTAGTAAATATTTACGAGTAAGGAGGACAATAATGATTGGTTGAGGAAAAAGATTTTAATAAAATTAATTATTTGACGTCCGGCGGCGGCGGCGAGGTCAACGACTAGCGGCGCACGGCGTCTGGACCCGCGGCTGATACGGACCTACCGGCGGCTATCAGTCTCGTCACCACTGGCGTACGCGCACTACACAACCTATACCATAAATAAGATATGACCAAATACAAGTGAATAGCCTCTTCTCGTCACATTATAGCTAAAACATAATAAAATTCCTACCAGCTATTAAATTGTGTTATTGTGCTATAGGTTCACGTATAGGTAGGTTAGGTACATTACAGATGTAGTGAATAATCCTTTCCTTTCGTATTTTCTCGGAAATGTTCGTTTTTGTCTTACTACTTCACTCGCACTCAGTACCCATCGCATGGACTTATTATTATAATCTGGACAGCGGACTGTTAAAAATGAAAAATACGAAAGCACACCTTACACCTTTACATTATGATTCAATTTGGGTTACCAACATAGACAGAGGCAAAACGAGCCAAGAGAGATAGCTAGTACCGAGGTCGTTTATCCCTTTCTAACACTTGCCATTCGATCGAAAAGTGGTAGTTGGTAGCATGTTGGTAGAAAATTATTTCACAACGCTGACTTTAAGAAATCCTTATATTACATATAAAGTAAATATTGAATTAGATAAAATTTATTAATTACTTACTTAGCTTTATAATACTTCACCTGCAGAGCCATAATTATTAAGAACTATTTGGTAAAATTATTAATAATTTCTCTAGTAACCCTTTGAATTTGTCATATGTCATGGCGACTTTGAATTCTCGTCTTCTCGTGAATATCTACCTATTTGTTTTATTTTATGCAATTTTGGGAGATTAGCATAATGAAATGGTTAAAAAGTGCTGTATTCGTTTCTGTTAAACTGAATCCTATGGTGGTTGCGGGATATCCTTTCACAGGTAAGCCAAATAAGGGAAAAATTGAAAATTTGTTATGTAGGGTGACCATAAGTGCAAGCAATCACTCCTCGAATGATTTATGAGGATTAAAAATGGGTTACTATATTATATTTATAAGTAATATTTTTTAAGTGTTAATAAAAATTTATTTAAATTACAACAATTTCTTTTATTTAAACATAATGCTTTTATAAGTAAAATCGGACTATCTTTTTTTAGTTTCACCTCAGTAGATAGTTCGATTTCAAATTCACAAAGCACCATCTATTCACTACATAGTATAAAATAAAGTCGCTATTTTTGTCTGTCTGTTTGTCTGTTTGTTTGTCTGTATGCTTAAATCTTTAAAATTACGCAACGGATTTTGATGCGGTTTTTTGTAATAGGTAGAGTAATTCAAGAGGAAGGTTTATATGTATAAAAATTCCCGAAATTCCAACGGGACAGGCACAACGCGGGTAAAACCGCGGGGCGCCGCTAGTAAGCTATAAAGAACAAAATTTTCTTCAAGAAAACGCCCCTACGGGAGATTTTCTTACATGCACTTATAAAATAGATGGCGCTAAAACTTGAACGTAACTGCAGAGAATTAAATTAATTGGAAAGTTCCTCATTGTATATTTTAAAACAAATATTATTTCATTATAATATTTGTCCCACCTAACGAAAAAGTGTGGTCATCCTATTAGAAAGTGACAAACAGCATCGGCTCTCAACATCTCGCTCGGCTCGTTTTTCGGCTGCTAGAGCTCAGTCCAGATTATAATAATAAGTCCATGACCCATCGAGACAACAGTTTGACATTTGACATTGATAAATAAAGTATGCGATTTATTTGATACCTACACACGTAATTTAATAATGCAGTAATTCATAGACACATCGGCACCATTCGGGTGTTATCGTTGTTCCGAGTTTTGCCGATAGGAAAGGATTATTCACTACATCTGTACATACTTAGTAGACAAATTAAAAAACAACTCAAAGGAGGGTATAGCGTGCGTGAGAGGGTACCTAAGCGATTTCTTCAGAAACGTCGTCAGGGTGCTCAGGGAAAAAACATACTAAAAGTCCTGACGTCTAGGAGGTGCGCCGGAGGGAGGGGGGGGGGGGGTGACAAAGGTCTCAATTTTAGGTTATTCGCGAATTATCTCAAAAACGGTGCAATGTAGCAAAAAAGTGTATGATGAAATGAAAGCTTATAAAATTCTCTATAACTTTGATTCTATCCACTTTTTTTATATTCCCAACCGTTATTGAAGAATACGCTCCAGAAATGTAAAAATTTGGACCTCGGGCAGGTAACTATGGAGCTATGGAGCATGCCCCAATGCTCAACAGTCACATGACCTATGTCATTTGAAAGGTTTTGAATGTCATAAATGTCAAGGAGTGACTTGGACAACTCTTCAAGGGCTTTCAAATGACATAAGTTATGTCACTGTTGAGCAATACCATCAAGGTCAACTGCACATACACCCAGTGCCGATTCTTCGGTGGTCGAAAACATCGCGTTGGCGGTCGATTTCGATATAACTGTCAAGGAGTAACTTGTACAACTCTTCAAGAGCTTTTAAATGACATAGGTCATGTCACTGTTGAGCATTAGGATCAGGGTCGATACTTCGGTATAGCATAGCCCAACTCCATTCTTCGGTGGTTGAAAACACTAAGTTGGACGGCGATTTCGATATAACTATCAAAGAGTGGCTTATAAAACTCTTTATGAGCTTTCAAATGATATGTGTCATGTCACTGTATCTACACCATCCGTTTCGCCGACGACATCGCAGCCCTAGCAGAAACAAAAGAACAACTAGAAAAACTAATAACAGCAATAAATTTGGCATTCAATGACATAGGACTAAAAATTAACATAAACAAAACAAAAACTATGACAATAACCCGGAACCCTTCAACCAATAATCAAATCACACTCAACAATAACGAAATCGAAGAAGTTAATAAATTCAGATACTTAGGTAGCATCATCACAAACGATTCCAGAAGCTCTACAGACATCATAACCCGCATATCCATGGCCAAAGCAGCATTTAACACCAAAAAACATCTGTTTAAAAACAAAATATCCCGATCCATCAAAAAACAACTAATAAAAACATTTATATGGAGTATAGCTCTTTACGGCAGCGAAACATGGACCATGATCCAAAGGGATAGGGAAAGGCTAGAGGCGTTTGAAATGTGGTGCTGGAGGCGAATGGAAAGAATAAGCTGGACGGAAAAGAAAAGCAACGAGGAAGTGTTGAATCTAATAGGGGAAAAGAGAGCAATACTAAAGATGATAGAAATCAGGAGAGGAAAGATGTTTGGACATCTTTTACGACACGACGAATTTATAAAAAACTATAACAGAAGGACACATAGAGGCAAAGAGAGGAAGAGGAAGGCCAAGAAGGGCATATGCAGACCAACTGAAGGAAAGAGCAAAAGTCGTGTCCTACGAACAGCTGAAGAGGATGGCAGATGACAGAGGAAAGTGGAAAGAACTCCATCGACAAGAGCCCAGCTCTTAAGTTTAGAAGAAGAAGACTGTTGAGCAATACGATCAGTGTCGATACTTCGGTGGTCGAAAACACCGAGTTTGGCGTCGATTTCGATATAACTATCAAAAAGTGACTTGTAAGAGCTTTCAAATGCGTAAGTCATGTCACTGTTGTGCATTCCGTCCAGGCTCCACAGCACCTCCAGTGGTAATTCTTCGGTGGTCGAAAACACCGAGTTGGCCGTCGAATTCGATATAACTGTCTAGGAATAACTTGTACAACTATTCAAGACCTTTCAAATGACATAGGTCATGTCACTGTTGAGCATTGGGGCAGGCTCCATAGTTACCTGCCCGAGGTCCTTAATTTTTACATTTCTGGAGCGTGTAGTTCAATAACGGTTGGGAATATGGAAAAAGTGGATAGAATTAAAGTTATAGAAAATTTTATAAGCTTTCATTTCATCATTCACTTTTTTTTGCTACATTGCACTGTTTTTGAGATATTCGCGAATAACCTAAAATTGAGTCACCCCCCCCCCCTCCCTCCGGCGCACCTCCTAGACGTCAGGACTTTTAGTATGTTTTTACCCTGAGCACCCTGAATACGTTTCTGAAGAAATCGCTTAGGTACCCTCTCACACACTCTACAACTACTTTATCGATTGGCCTAAAGACCGAAACAGAACAGTATGAGTGTACGTTTATGCAAGAATAAAAGGGACCATGAGTTGTGACAGTTGGCTAGGGCAGCTGTGAATGCTGTAATTAATTAATGGAAATTATGATAATATGGTCCTACGAGGGGAGTTCAATGTATTCTCGGTATAGGTATGAAGGAAAAGGCGGAAAATTCTGAATAAATTTTATTTTTCAATATACTCCACTAACATCTCAATACATTTATTTGTTCGTGAAAGTAACTTTTCAATTCCCTCTGAAAAATATTTTTCTTCATGGCCCGAAAAATGTTCGTTTATCGCTCCCTTCAACTCTTCATCGTCCGAAAAATGCTTTCCACGAAGGTCTTTTTTAAGATTAGGGAATAGATAATAATCACTAGGGGCCAGGTCCGGGCTGTAGGGTGGATGATTGATTTCTTCAAATCCGCACTCCCGCACAGCAGCCTGGGCAAGGCGCGCCTTGTGAACCGGCGCGTTGTCGTGAAGCAGCAACACACTTGCGGTTAATTTTCCACGTCTTTTTTCTTTAATTGCCTCCTTTAAATTACGCAGAGTGGTTGCGTATGATGCAGCAGTAATACTTTGACCTTTTTTTGTGTACTCGATTAGCAAGATTCCCTTAGAATCCCAAAACACCGTAGCCATGAGCTTTCCTGCGGACGGAGTGACTTTGAACTTCTTCGGCGGGTCTGATCCTTTTTTGTGCCAATGCATTGACTCTTGCTTGCTCTCAGGGTCATAGTGATGAACCCACGTTTCATCACCAGTAACAATCCGATCGAAAATACTTTGCGGATTTTCACCACAGAGGTCCAAAAACTCCTTACAACAGTCAACTCGCACTTGTTTCTGTAGCGCTGTGAGCATTCGCGGCACCCATCTTGCACTGACCTTTGACAAATTCAGGCGCTCATGAAGGATTGTGTATATGGTACCCACGGATAGCTTAGTCCTTTCTGCTAATGTTTTCACTCTTACACGGGCATCTTCAAGTACAAGTTTTTCGACTAATTTGACGTTTTCTTCAGTAGCGGCACAAATTGGCCCACCAGCGCGGGGGTCGTCTTCAATGCTCTCTCTACCCCGTTTAAATTCACTTGACCACTTTTGAATTGTAGATAATGAAGGCGCAGAATCTTAGTAAACAGCCACCATTTCTTCATGGATATTTTTTTGAGGTTTTCCTTGTTTTGTGATTAATTTTATCACTGCGCGATGCTCGATTTTTTTCATCATTGTCGAATCAGTCATCATAGTTGTCTTTTCGCAATGATATCTTGAATACTAATGGTGACAATTAAATGAAATTTTGTATTTATACCCTCAAAGAGTGTCATTAACTAATGAGATAATTAAATTACCCTTATTATTAGTATATCACCTCGATACCGAGAATACATTGAACAACCCTCGTAATGTTAACCTACCTAGTAGTATGAACGAATGTATGCACGAATGCAGGCTGTGCAATTATGTCAAGTACCTAGGTATTGTAGTAGGGCGGCGCAGTTGGGTTGTCTCGGCGCGGCTCGGCAGACGAGGGGTCGGGCGTGGGCG
The DNA here is from genome assembly GCA_963082685.1 of Cyclophora albipunctata. Classification (NCBI taxonomy): domain Eukaryota; kingdom Metazoa; phylum Arthropoda; class Insecta; order Lepidoptera; family Geometridae; genus Cyclophora; species Cyclophora albipunctata. The sequence continues at coordinate 43,696 of OY720125.1, forward strand.
CGGGAAGTGCACAATGAGCGGAGCTCGTTTAAATGAATCGCTCCCACGTCCACTGCCGTGGGCCGCAGCCAACTGCCCGTGATACTTCTTGTGTACTCATCAATTCCACGGTCTGCTACTCGTTATCCATCCGATCTATCCGTATGAAACCAATACTACCTATAATCGATTCCTGCATTCAACCAATTCCCTGGTGGAGCGAAAATATGATTCCCATTTTTCGACCATGGCTCGGGTTTGTGATCACCAAGCCGCATTGGCAAGCATGGTGATAATGTCTAATCTATCTCATTGTACTGATAACTTCGGTGAGACGAGAGGCCTTTACCCAGCAGTGGGACATTCCAGGCTAATACATTAACTTTACTTAAATTAAGGCAGATAGATAGCGTATAACGTAGACATAGGTGGAACCTATTCGATGCAGTCTTTGTTTTACTAAACACAAGCGTGGCAGGTGCTTATCTTCACTACATAGTATAAAACAAAGTCGCTACTTTTGTCTGTTTGTTTGTCTGTATGCTTAAATCTTTAAAATTACGCAACGGATTTTGATGCGGTTTTTTGTAATAGGTAGAGTGATTCAAGAGGAAGGTTTATTATATGTATAAAAATTCCCGAAATTCCCACGGGAACGGGTACAACGCGGGTAAAACCGCGGGGCGCTGCTAGTATTATATAAAAATGAATCGCTGAATCTGTTGCTAAGCGCATAACTTCAGAACGACTGCACCGAATTGGATGATTCTTTTTTTAATGTGTTCCTTATTGTCAGGACAAGGTTTTTATATAAGAAAAATAAGGAATAAAAATCTCAAAATTCCCACGGGAATGGGGGCGCTGCGGCCAGTGGCCACCAAACGATCGGTTGAATGAGTCCCTGTCCGTTACATCGGTACTGTACCCTACTGTATTGTGGCTAGTGGCTACTATCTTATTATCTCAACACAAGCCATGGTGCAAGACGCGGAACGAGCTCAATCACGGAGGTTATTGAATGAGGGCCAGTTCGGAAGTTCGGCACCTCGGAGCAAGCACGAGCTCACGTCGCGCGCTCCGCTTGGCACGCAGGGCAGGTGCGTCATGCGCGCTCGTCTCACACGCATTCGATGAATCACAATGAATTATCACTTATTGATTACTGAATAGAGTTATGATAATAATTCATTGTCTACTGAGCGTCAGTCACAACAACTACTAGGTATAATCACAAAGAAGGAATCGATTATCCTACATATACCTATTATAAATGCGAGAGTTTATGTATGTACCTATCCTACCTACTAATATTAGGTAGGTACCAAACGAATTGGTTAGCGGCATCGGCAGGGCGACGACGGTCGTTATGTTATTTAGGTTACATAAAAGGCGCGGAGAATATATAGTAAGTTACACCCAACACTTGAATATAGCCCTGCCAGTGAGTAACGCGTAGCCGCGCGCCTGCGACGCCTCACTCCGCACCGCCACATTTATATATCTACGGAAAAATACAGCTCTTCCACGCACCATATGGTTCCTATTAAACACGACCTATTAATTCGCTGCATGATTCTTTGTTCACATATTATAAGAAAACAATATTAGTTTAAAAAATTACAGCAGCACAAGCCGAGCTACCAGCTCTTTTACTTGTTAAGTTCTCGTTACTTTCTCTACTGATGTCCCTGTATTATGAAATAACTCTTATGACTGTTATGCTATCATGATCATGGCATACCAAGACCAATTTTGAGATTAGACTTTGTAGACAGAAATATAGGTTATTTTTATCCCGGGAACTGCCAGCAAGCCCTCGGGAACAGCTGAGTATGTCCAAATAATGTTTATGTTTTATTTTTGGTTTTAAAATGGAACTCTCTGAAACTAGTTTTTTTTTTATTTAACCTGTTGAGTCCCACTGCTGGGCAAAGGTCTCCCCCAATTCTTTCTACCTGGATCTATCTTTCGCCTTTTCTTTCCACTCTTTGTCGGAGTCCTCCAGTTCCTTCCGCCACCTCGTGGGGGGTCTACCGCGAGGCCTCCGAACATTCTGGATCTCCCACTCTATGGAGATCCTAGCCCATCGCTCCGAATGCGTTCTGGAGACATGACCTGCCCAGTCCCATTTTAGCTTGGCACCTTTAATCGCCACGTCTGCAACACCAGTGATGGAACGTAGCGTGGTGTTTCTGACGCGGTCTGCTCTCCTAATACCGAGAATGTAGCATACATTCCATTGCTCTTTGGCAAACCTTGAGTCGGGTCTTCTGTCCTTTGGTAAGTGACCGTGTTTGCGCACCGTAGGTTAAGGTGGGCAAGATGCACATGTCAATGAGTTTCTGCTTCAGAGATATTGGTAAATCTCACTTCATTAGCGTTTTCATGGACCAGTAGCTTTTCCAGGTGTTGTCTATGCGACGAGTTTCTAATTCTAATTTCTGCATCTTGCCTGTTGCCGAAAGACACGTAAGTATTTAGATTTTAAAAAATATTTTTGTATATATGATAGGCATATTCATGGGAAAGATTATAAGCAAATTTTTATTCCGATATTAGCAGCGCCCCGCGGTTATACCCGCGTTGTGCCCGTTCCTGTGGGAATTTCAGGATGAATGACTAGCCTATACCCTTCCCGTTGAATATGTCTATCCATTACAAAAATAATTATTTGTATCGGATTGGTAGTTTCTGAGATTAGCGTGTTCAAACAAACAAACTGCAGATTTATTATATTAGTATAGACTCCTCTCGGTAATAATTCATATAAAAACCTTTTTTTTAAATTTTGATAAGTAGATAGGGATGAGGGAGGAGCTAAATTAACATTGTTTGAGCATACAGTGGGTTATTGACTGATACATTCCTATATTGTGGAACTAAAGAGTATGCCTGTCTGTCTTCAATGATATTTATTTCCAACTAACTTCAAACAATAATAAATAAGTAAGTGAAGTTGTACAACAACCACATCTTACTTGACAACATAACAAAGGACTATTTTAGTGCTTTCAAAGAATAAAAGAAAAATATATATTTTAAACACGGAGATCGGTCGCCGCATCGATAACGCCTGGAAGAGCTACTGGTCCATGAAAGCGCACATGAAGGGCGACCTTCCTCTGTCACTCAAGCGCAAACTCGTCGACATGTGTATTCTGCCTGTCCTAACCTACGGTGCCCAGACATGGTCCCTAACAGAGCTGCAGAAGTCTAAACTCAAGATTTGCCAGAGGGCGATTGAACGCAGCATCCTCGGATTCAAACGAATCGATCGAGTGCGAAACTCCACGCTGCATTCCCTCACCGGCATCACCGACGTTGGTGCCAAAACTGTCCGAATTAAGTGGGAGTGGGCGGGGCACGTGTCGCGGATGCACCCCGAGCGATGGGCCCACATCACCACCCAGTGGGTCCCGGCAGGAGCGGGAGGAGGAGGAGAAAATAGAAAATACGAGTATATTTTTCATTTATTTTATATTTTAAATTATATTTTAGTTATTTAGGTTTTTTTTACAAAATAAAATTTAAACTTTCTAAGTAGTATTTAACTTTCCCACTGTTATTTATAGACTTTGAACTACACTAGGTACAAGGTACATTATATTCAGGAGTTAAGGGGTAATCTAGTTCAATGCTAGAGATTTAGAAGCGTGCGAGGTTTTATAACAGAGTAACTTATCAATTCAGAATTAAAAACTCACGGTAACTTTTAACTGGTTTCTGAAGTATAAATCCACTATCTAAATGGCAGGTGCTGAGTTCAGTTACAAATGTTAAAATTCTCATGTGCAAACTGTTCCTACAGTCAGTTTGTTCATACATAATATTATCAATTGCCCTTGAGTTGAAATAGTAGCTACCTGAACTAGATTAATTACCTATACACCTGTTTTATTAAGATAGCTAGGTGAGGCAGGTACCATGTCATAATAACTAGTCAGGTATTTAGATATTGGTAACAGACATTTATTATTGTTAGTAAAGTAATGTACATAATAGTCATTTTGTTTTATTTTAGGAATTTAATGGAGTCATCCAGTTTCCATGAATAACCAGTATTATGGCCACTGGATGGATGTTTGTCAAGAATTATTATGAGCAGCGTAGTCAAAATAGATGTCAAGTTATGTGCGGTCTACCTAAATTAAAGGTTTTCTAAAATGCTTTGCATGCCCAGATAAATAGCTTTTCTCATCTTTTTTATAAGCAGTTGGGTGCTTCATTTAGGTACCTAATTAAGATGTGGATAGAAATGAAGAGCAGGCAATACATCATCTATTTAAGAACCCTTTCTGACCTGTAATGTATGTTTGTAGGTAAATGAGTTAATTATGAAAAGGGATACATAGATTCATCGATAGTAGAGTGTGCGGTAAGTGAAGTATACATACTGTTGAAGGCGGCCAGTTTCCTGGTGGAGCCGAGTCTCTTCATTGGGGTGCGGGGCTCCATGTCGCGGTCGTCGAGCGGCGGCGGGGCGTCCGCCGCGGGCGTCGCCGCGCCCGACATCGCGCGGGGCCGGGCTCTGCGGGCCGCTCACCGCGTCGCCCCGGGGCCCGCCGGGACCATCACCACAAACAACACGACACACTCAACCAACAACGGTCCTACCACGCATCAACACTCTCTTTCACCTACACCAAAATAAAATAAATTTTAATTATTTTTACTCAACTCAACCACAATCTTCTAGCTTCTATGCACTATTATTTTTAGTAAAAAAAATCCTTTTGTTTTGTATGTACTACAAACTTATGTAAACAAAACTAAAACTAATTTACAAACGGCTAAATTTGAAAATCGTATGGCTGGCTTGCTATGCCAAGCGAAGCGACAAAACTCGCAATGCATGCGTTGACTTGACAGCGCGCACTGCGCAGCGCTGCTGGCTGACCTGACACGCTACAGCGCAACCAGGGGCTTTTCACTGGGAACATTGAAACTTTACATGGGAAATTTAGTACCATGTTCGTATTATAGATGGCGTTGGTAGCGTGGCGGTTTTTTTTTTTACTATGGCAGCCCCTTCGTAACTTGGCAAACCATTTATAAATTACTCTATGACATAGAGTAATTTATTCATCGACTTTCATAGCCTTATTTATAAATTACTCTATGACATAGAGTAAAAGTCTATGTTGACAAATTCATTCAATGCAAATTCATTGATTCCGTTACTTTTTCTGTTGTGAATTGTGATGTGAATGTGCGTAAGTGATTAATTATGATGCGTATAATTATGGTATAAAGAGGAAAAAAAATAAGAAAACAATAGCATAAACCAGTTAGGACTTTATTTATTTTTTATTTTCGAAGATCTTCACACCTATGCCATGACATAATAATAGTTTATTCTCAAAATAGTGTACTCTCACTGAATAATTTGCGCTGCAAATAATTAATGTAATTAAATTCAATTGACAATTCCTTAGGGTATGTTTGAACCACAACTACTAATCTATTGATGAATGTAATATATAGTTACGACAGTTTGTAAATTAACTATAAATAAATACATTTACTAGAATACATCTGCATTTTTATTGCGATTCTGATACAAGTCGTATTTTTCTACATTTCTTTTCCCTGCTTTGTTAACACAAATAGCAATGTTTGTAAAAAAACCAGCAAACGTTAAATAAAACAGGGTTGAAGAAATTTAGAAAAATCGACTTGAATTCAAATTCTCTATTCATACTGGGCTATAGCAAGTACCACCGAAAATTGACATGTCTAACCACTAGGTGGCGATACTATCGCCTTTCCGGCTGATAACTCTATTCCCGTATATATAAGTTACTTTATGAGCGCAACCACAGCACAGCGCAACAAACAAACACAACACAAGAGTTGACAAGAGTATAGAATAGAGGTGGCTTTACAAATTATAAATAGTTGCTATAACGCGTTATGTGCGCAATACCGGTAACGTGGTATGGGTTAAATAACCATGTATTATGACAAACTATGTATTGGCCAATAATTTAACAATGATTTGCTGCTTTGATCATTACCTCTATTTGCTATTATCATTATCATTAACTCAATGCCATGCATGAATGATCGTCAGATGTGATATTTGTTAAATATTTCCAAAGGAAATGAACTGAACCGAATAGACTGAACGCGACGCTATCCAAGACAACATCATCGGTAAGGAATAATTAATCAAAACTTGCAAAAAATTACACAATTGTTCAAGGAGATAGATGCATTGAATTTTTTTAGTTCGAGTTGTCACCAAAATACTTATTTGTTTTGGTTTTATAATTTCATCACTCTCACTCACCTGATATCTTCAGTGACATGCGCTTCCTTTGTCAGTCCCACGTAACAGTGACGTTACAGGCTTATTCTATAATTACTACCTATTTATAATTAAATAACTAATGTCAATAAAAACAAGCCAATACAATGATACGTAAAATTTTAAATATAAAATAAAAATTTATTACTTAAGACAACAAAAACCAACCAATACATAGTTATAAAAATAAATAGTTCTGATAACGGGTATCACGTCAATAGGTAACAATGAATAGTTAGTTATGGTATTACAATAACGAGTACCGACCCAACTCTATAAGAATAGCACTGCTGTGAGTGAACATGACTCAAACCACAGATCTACAAAATCTTTGCCACAGACATCACAGAATACCACAGCAATCGGCAGCGCCCATGGATTTAAAGCAGCGCCACAGTGAGCGCCACTAAGCGCCGCTTTCTCACTCCCTACACTTTAGTAACCACCATTACCCCGGACAATTTAGACATTCGAGAGTGCATAAAGTCCCAACAAGCTGAAAATCAGGAAAATTGTTGAAAACATAATTATAAACAATGTGTAAAAGTTCCCCATCATTCCCGTGTATGGAATTTTTTTTATTCAAGGTCAAATGTCAAAAAAAAGTGTTTTTCGCGAATATCTGAAAAACGGTGCAATCTAGCAAAAAAAAGTGTATGATGAAATGAAAGCTTATAAAATTCTCTATAACTTTAATTCTATCCAATTTTTCCATATTCCAAACCGTTATTGAACTACACGCTCCAGAAATGTCAAAATTAAGGACCTCGGGCAGGTAACTATGGAGCCTGCCCCAATGCTCAACAGTGACATGACCCATGCCATTTGAAAGGTCTTGAAGAGTTGTACAAGTTACTCCTAGACAGTTATATCGAATTCGATGGCCAACTCGGTGTTTTCGACCACCGAAGAATTACCACTGGAGGTGCTGTGGAGCCTGGACGGTATGCTCAACAGTGACATGACTTACGCATTTGAAAGCTCTTACAAGTCACTTTTTGATAGTTATGTCGAAATTGACGCCAAACTCGGTGTTTTCGACCACCGAAGAAAAAACACTAGGTGTATGTGCAATAGGGTGGGTCAAAATTTTTTTTTTACGTTTTTTTAAGAGGCTCAGCGGTAAAAAGGTGCCAAATAGTGTGGATAATTTGTGTGTAAAGTTTTATTAAAGTATTTAAAGTTTAATTGCCTCCGGATTGTAATACAAATTTTCAAAAAAAGTTGATTTTTGAAGCCATGTTACTTACGTTATCTTGAAGCTATTCATTTCAGTTTTTGTATGTAATAGTGTTTAGAAACGATAAATAGCGCTGTTAGACAAGTGCGAGCGAATCTGCGCAGTTCACCGTTAAAACAGTTAGTGTCACGCAGTGCGTAATACAGTGCAGTCATTTGTTTTGTGGTATTAAGAGAATGGATCGCACTCGCAATAGGTGGAAATGTCCCTTATTTGGTGATTTATGCGATTTAAAAGACAACATATTGCCTACATACGAAGATGTGATGAAGTTTTATGAGTGGACCCGACACAGCTTAAAATAGCGGGAAACTAAAAAAGAGCCAACATACAAAGAAATAGAGGCCATTGTCGTTGCAAAACTGACAGAAATATGGGTGAAATCATCTATTCCCACACTGGAGCCAAAACGAATTAAGGTAATGTTACAAACATATCATTTAAAATGCAAAAACCTACTGAAATCTTACCCAAAAATACCTGAAAAAAAGTTGGAAGAGTTTCGCCTTGGCAGTAAAGTTTTGTTTGATATTTCGGCTTGCAAGTGTCGAGATTTTCTAAAATGTATTTGTCATAAAAACAAAAAAATACCTGCAAGAGAACAAAGCTTTATAACTGACCAAAGAACAGTTAGGAAAATGATGATAGGTAGCATAGACTTTGGCACTACAAAACAGATAACAAAAGCACTGAAAAGAAAGTTTTTACGACAAAAATCTGAGAGCAAACAACAAAAAGTGGCTGAAATTTCTACGGTTTTAGAATTTGAATAGCACTTTTGAGTCGGATTCTGAAGAACCAACTCAAGTACATTTGCGGTCTCTAAGTACTGGATCGGAGAGTAATACTACAACTGCAGTTGATTACGCTTTATTATCAAAAACGTGTGATAGATTTGGAGTGTCAGACAGGGCAGGAGCAGCTATTGCATCAGCAGTTTTGCATGCGTCGTGTTCACAAGTAATAGACAAAAGCAAGCTGCGTCGAGAAAGAAAAAAGACTAGAGAAAACATAACTGCACAACAAGCTGTTTCAGTAGTGCCCGCATTATACTTTGATGGCAGAAAAGACCTAACTTTGATTATGTCCGAAAAAGATGGGAAAAAGTATAGGCGACGCGTACTTGAAGAACATATTTCTTTGATAAAAGAACCGGATTCGAAGTTTTTAGGTTACATTACACCTGCTTCAGGCACTGCAAAGTGTATAGAAAAAGAAGTTTTCAACTTTTTCTTGAGTTCTGATATATCTTTGGATAATTTATCTGCAATTGGCTGCTCGACGAATTTTGAAATCTAGATCAACAACATCAACAAAATTGCGTCTGTTTCAGTTACCAAAGATAAATTTCAATGCGTCAACATATTATGATCTTTTAAACTGGCAAGAAAATATCACGGAGCCACCGATATTGAAACCTGTAACCGAAGAAAATCTCCGACTGTTTGTTGAGCAAAAAGGAGAAACAACTTTGGATTTTTTACGCCTTCCTTGTCAAACACAAGCGGTAGAAAGAGCTGTTAAAGCTGTGACTGAAGCTTCAGCCACTTTGTGTGATAAAACATCAAGAGAAGGATTCATCAAAGCCCAGATTGATTCGAGGAAAGCTATGCCGAAATTCGACAGTAAAAAGGATTTTTCCGCCAAATAAACCTTTCTTTGTAATGTTTATTTTTTTTATTTTTCTTCTTATAATGACTTGCCATGATAGTTTCTTTTCATTAAACACAATTACTATCCATTTACGACTTTTATTTATAAACCACACCGATTTCTGTAACTTTGTTCGGCATGCTGTTTTTGCTATATTATTCTCAAATTCCGAATGAAACCGGAGGCAGAAGATAAATGCCCTTTGCTACCAAATTTCATAATTTATTTACAGTCATGATTTGGCACCTTTTTATCACTGTGCCCGTAAGAAAAAGAAAAGAAAAATTTTCTTCATACAAAAGTGACCCACCCTAATGTGCAATAATGTGAAGTTGACCCTGATCGTATTGCTCAACAGTGACATGACTAATGTCATTTGAAAGCTCTTACAAGTCACTCCTTGACAGTAATATCGAAATCGACGACCAACTCGGTGTTTTCGACCACCGAAGTATCGACACTGATCGTATTGCTCAACAGTGACATGACACATATCATTTGAAAGCTCATAAAGAGTTGTATAAGTCACTCTTTGATAGTTATATCGAAATCGCCGTCCAACTTACTGTTTTCGACCACCGAAGAATGGAGTTGGGCTATGCCATACCGAAGTATCGACGCTGATGCTAATGCTCAAAAGTGACATGACCTATGTCATTTGAAAGCTCTTGAAGAGTTGTACAAGTCACTCTTTGACACTTATATCGAAATCGACCGCCAACGCGGTGTTTTCGACCATCGAAATATCGACACTGGGTGTATATGCAGTTGACCCTGATGGTATTGCTCAACAGTGACATGACCTATGTCATTTGAAAGCTCTTGAAGAGTTGTACAAGTCACTCTTTGACAGTTATATCGAAATCGACCGCCAACGCGGTGTTTTCGACCACCGAAGAATCGACACTGGGTGTATGTGTAGTTGACCCTGATGGTATTGCTCAACAGTGACATAACTTATGTCATTTGAAAGCCCTTGAAGAGTTGTCCAAGTCACTCCTAGACATTTATATCGAATTCGACGGCTAACTCGGTGTTTTCAATTTGACAAAAAAATATATATAACTTCACTCTCATTTTTTGGTCTAAATTGACCGGATTATCAAGGAGTGACTTGGACAACTCTTCAAGGGCTTTCAAATGACATAAGTTATGTCACTGTTGAGCAATACCATCAGGGTCAACTGCACATACACCCAGTTTCGATTCTTCGGTGGTCGAAAACACCGCGTTGGCGGTCGATTTCGATATAACTGTCAAAGAGTGACTTGTACAACTCTTCAAGAGCTTTCAAATGACATAGGTCATGTCACTGTTGAGCAATACCATCAGGGTCAACTGCATATACACCCAGTGGCGATATTTCGATGGTCGAAAACACCGCGTTGGCGGTCGATTTCGATATGAGTGTCAAAGAGTGACTTGTACAACTCTTCAAGAGCTTTCAAATGACATAGGTCATGTCACTTTTGAGCATTAGCATCAGCGTCGACACTTCGGTATGGCATAGCCCAACTCCATTCTTCGGTGGTCGAAAACACTAAGTTGGACGGCGATTTCGGTATAACTATCAAAGAGTGACTTATACAACTCTTTATGAGCTTTCAAATGATATGTGTCATGTCACTTTTGAGCAATACGATCAGTGTCGATACTTCGGTGGTCGAAAACACCGAGTTGGTCGTCGATTTCGATATTACTGTCAAGGAGTGACTTGTAAGAGCTTTCAAATGACATTAGTCATGTCACTGTTGAGCAATACGATCAGGGTCAACTGCACATTATTGCACATACACCTAGTGTTTTTCTTCGGTGGTCGAAAACACCGAGGTTGGCGTCGATTTCGACATAACTATCAAAAAGTGACTTGTAAGAGCTTTCAAATGCGTAAGTCATGTCACTGTTGAGCATACCGTCCAGGCTCCACAGCACCTCCAGTGGTAATTCTTCGGTGGTCGAAAACACCGAGTTGGCCATCGAATTCGATATAACTGTCTAGGAGTAACTTGTACAACTCTTCAAGACCTTTCAAATGGCATGGGTCATGTCACTGTTGAGCATTGGGGCAGGCTCCATAGTTACCTGCCCGAGGTCCTTAATTTTGACATTTCTGGAGCGTGTAGTTCAATAACGGTTTGGAATATGCAAAAAGTGGATAGAATTAAAGTTATAGAGAATTTTATAAGCTTTCATTTCATCATACACTTTTTTTTGCTAGATTGCACCGTTTTTTAGATATTCACGAAAAACACTTTTTTTTGACATTTGACCTTGAATAAAAAATTTTCCATACACGGGAATGATGGGGAACTTTTACACATTGTTTATAATTATGTTTTGAACAATTTTCCTGATTTTCAGCTTGTTGGGACTTTATGCACTCTCACCCTCATTTTTTGGTTTAAATTGACCGGGGTACATCTTCGATCAATTGTTGATCGAAGACCACCATGGATTTAGCTGAATGCATTATATAGGTACTTCCAGCATCCGTATTCGATTTTCGTAATCATTTTCTGCATGCGGAATTCCACATGGACCCAGCGCAGACGTTCGGGTTCGGGTTAGGGTTCCTTATAGCCAAATGGCAAAATACGGAACCCTTATAGATTCGTCATGTCTGTCTGTCTGTCCGTATGGCACAGCCACTTTTTTTCGAAACTACTGTTGAAACTTGGTAAATAGAAGTTGTATTCTGTGAACCGCTTTAAGATTTTCACACAACAAATAGAAAAAAGCATAAAATTTTGGTGGTTCCCATACTGAAAACTGAAACTCAACATTTTTTTTTCATCAAAGTTTGATGATCAAACCCATACGTGTGGGGTTTCTATGGATAGGTCTTCAAAAATGATTATTGAGATTTCTAATACCTATAATTTTATTCTTACGCGAGACGGGTTGCCAACCGTACTACAATTTAAAGTATTATACTGTACTTATTTCGAGTTCCGAGGCTCTGTACTAAGTATATACTGTTGAACAAATGTACACCAAAATACTATATTTTCATACAATGAATCAATGTTCATTATTTCAACAAAAAACTAACAGAAACAAATCTATGTGTAAAAACTCGGGCACGGCTGAACCGATTTGGCTAAAAATTTGTGGGGAGTTAGCTTAGAACCAGGAGACGGATATAGGGATATAGGATACTATTTATCCCGTATTTCCTACGGGAACGGGTGCGCTGTGGGTGAAAAACCGCGGGGTACAGCTAGTACTTGATATAACATTGATATAACAAACTTTTATTAAAATCAAAAACCTATTGAAAGAAGCAGGAAGTGCTAAAAAATATAGTTTTAAATGTAAAAAATAAACAAGTAAAAGATAAATACTTAGGTCTTTTTTCGTTTTCTCTTAAAATACTTTTTTTTAAGAATAAGTAGTTACTATTATTTTTTTTTACTCAAATACTATATTCAGCTGAAAAAATGTTAACTGGTAACCCTGGTAAAACTGGTAACCCTATGCGAGACCAACTTCAAAGTGGTAAAATGTGTCCCTCCCCCCTGTAACTTCTAAAATAAGAAGAAGAGACAAAAAGAAATATAATTGATGTACCTAGTTACCATGCAAACTTCCACCGAAAATTGGTTTGAACGAGATCTATATAGTAAGTGTAGGGCCACATCTGCGGAACGTACAGCGCCGAACCTTCCGCTCTATGACACATCAGTCGAAATTACGCCGCGTACTGATGTGTCATAGATAACTTGAAATACATACACTACGTGTAGGGCCACATCTGCGGAACGTACGGCGCCGAACCTTCCGCTAAATACGCTCGTAGTGTATTTCAAGTTATCTATGACACATCAGTACGCGGCGTAATTTCGACTGATGTGTCATAGAGCGGAAGGTTCGGCGCCGAACGTTCCGCTAAATACGCTCGTAGTGTATTTCAAGTTATCTATGACACATCAGTACGCGGCGTAATTTCGACTGATGTGTCATAGAGCGGAAGGTTCGGCGCCGTACGTTCCGCAGATGTGGCCCTACACTACGAGCGTATTTAGCGGAAGGTTCGGCGCCGTACGTTCCGCAGATGTGGCCCTACACTAAAGAGTTTTTTTTAATCTATACTAATATTATAAAGCTGAAGAGTTTGTTTTGTTTGTTTGTTTGTTTGTTTGTTTGTTTGTTTGTTTAAACGCGCTAATCTCAGAAACTACTGAACCGATTTGAATAATTCTTTCACTGTTAGATAGTCTATTTATCGAGGAAGGCTATAGGCTACATTTTATCCCGGATTTCCTACGGGAACGGGCGCAACGCGGGTAAAACCGCGGGGCGCTGCTAGTCTTTAAATATAAAATTCAAAGTCCTGACTGACTGACAGATTTACTGATAATAATCAACGCACAGCCTCAACCGCTACACCTAGAAACATGAAATTTGGCAGGAAGGTTCTTCAAGTGACGTAAATGCACACTAAGAAAGGATTTTCAAAAATTATATCTCTAAAGGGATAAAATAGGGGTCCAAAAGTTCGTTTGTTGTGTGTGAAGAAACTTCTACGGTTTATAATTTAGACACGTGAAATTTTAGATTTAGGCTGTTGGTTTATTAAATATATAAAATTCAAAGTCCTGACTGACTGACTGATACTCAACGCACAGCCTCAACCGCTACACTTATCTCTATTATTGACAGATATTTATATTGTTGTTTAAACTGTGTAACTTAATTATATTTTAATTTAATTTTTGTTTGTTGATGTTTTGTTTACCCCATTGTAGTTAAAATAAAAGTAAAACGAGCAGATACTATAAAGTGGTGGAGTTTAATCATGAGTAGAGACGGAGCGTGTTGTCGGCGGCGGCGACGAGCAGCCAAGGCTGCGTGGGGTGGAACACGAGGTCGAGCGCCGAGAGCGCGGCGCGGCGCGGCACCGCCAGGCGCTTCAGCGGCACCAGCAGCGGGTTCTGCAGCAGGTCGTTGTACACCATGCCGTGGCACACCACCACGCCGTCGTCGCCCGCCGACGCGAACAGCGGGTAGCGGCGGTGGAACGCGACGCCGCGCACCGCGCCGCCGTGCAGTCGCAGCGTCTGGTACGGCCGCGCCGACAGCTCCAGGTCGAACCACACCGCCTTGCGGTCGTACGAGCCCAGCAGCAGGTTGTCGCCGCCCGGGTGCACGGCGGCGCTCGACAGCCACTGCGCGCCCGACAGCAGCTTGCGCACCAGCTCCTGCTTCACCAGGTCGTACACGCGCACGGCGCGCTGCGTCGCCACGAATAGCAGGGGCTTCGTCGGGTGGAACACGCAGCACTGCACCAGCCCCTTCGACTTGGAGAACGGCAGCTGGCTGCGTCGCTTCGACAGCTGGTGCACCACCACGCTGCGGGACGCCGCGTCGTGCAGCGTCGTCACGAGGTAGTCGCCGCGCGCGTGCCACGCCACGTGCGTCACGGGCTTGAACAGGTCCACGGCCACGCGCACGCCGCGCGCCCACTCGTCCGCCGACACGCGCGGCCAGCGCGCCGCCGCCGCCGTGCGCGCGTCCGCCGCGCCCGCCGCGCCCGCCGCGCCCGCCGCGCCCGCCTCGGCCAGCAGCTCGTCGGCGCGGCGCAGCGCGCGCGCCGCGCCCGCGCCCGCCGCCAGCAGCAGCAGGCGCGGGCCGGCCGCCGCCGCCAGCAGCCCCAGCGCGCCGGGCTGCCACTGCACGCGCGCCACGGCCGCGCCGCACTGCAGCGTGCGCACGCAGCGGCCCGTGGCCAGCTCCCACACGCGCACGGAGCCGTCGTCCGAGGCGGAGGCGGCGTAGCGGCCGGCCGGCTCCACGTCCACGCTGCGCACGGCGGCGCGGTGGCCGCGGAACACCAGCGCCTCGCTCGTGGGGAAGGGCTGCAGGTCGCGCGGCGCCGGCAGCGCGGGCACCAGCTCCTCGGCCGTGATGGTGAGCCGCATCTTGATGGCGCGCGGCGCCAGGTACAGGTCGAGGCAGCGCAGGAAGCGCTCGCGGATGAAGCGCTCGTACGCCGGCACGGCGCGCAGGCTCGAATGCCGCCGCGGCAGGAACGTGTACTTTCGTTTCCACGGGGTCTCGCTGAGGGTGTTCCACTCTTTCGTCTGAAACGGAACACGAGTTGTAGGTAAGAGCGGGCGAGACGAGGCGGGGCGGGGTGGGGCGGGGGAGCGCTCGCACCTCCTTGTCGTCCAGCAGGTACTCGGGCGGCGGGTTGTAGCTCTCGGCGTGCGCCGGCAGCGGGCGCTTGGGCGCCGCGATGTGTCGGTGAACGCCGCGGAGCCGGTCCTCCTCCGCCGCGGAGCCCCACAGGTTGTAGAAGTTCTTCTCCTGTAACAGACACGAGGTCAGCGTCATCCACGTAGGATGGGAGACCGATCGGCGGGCGACCGCAAAGCTGATAGGCGCTGAAGTTTACGACACGTTACCTTGCGGCGGCGGCGGTCGAGCGCGAGCTGGCGCCGCGTCTGGATCCAGCCCATGCGCAGCGCGTGCACGAGGCGCGACACGGCGCGCTGGTCGTGGCGCGAGGGCAGGAACGAGCGCTTGTGGTCGGGGAAGGCGCGCAGCGGCGCCGCCAGCACGTCGCGCGTGAACCACTCGCTCCACGGCTCGGGCGCGCCCGGCGCCGCGCCGGCGCGCACGCGGCGCAGCAGCTCCAGGTCGGCGGCGCTCAGCACCACGTCCTGCCCCGTGCGCGGGTCGCGCACCGTGCGCCAGAACTCCGGGTCCTCGCACTGCCTGCGCACACATCACACGTTACCACATCAATAAAACTCTCATTATCTCATGTCAACGAGCAGAATATGCTACAAATGGAGTGTACTGTAAGAAAGGAAGTACTTGAGGAAGTCGTCGATGTGGTCGCGCTGCGGCGGGCGCAGCACGCGGCGCCCGTCCAAGTCGTAGCCGACGTGCGCGAGGTCGCGGTACCACCACATGGGCACGTCGCCCACCGTCGTGCGCCGGTCCTCTTCATCCGACGTGTCGCCCGACTCGTACTCGTCTGACCACTCATACATACATTATATACTTACTCGTACATAGGTACACATAAAATCTAGAGTTGCCATGCAGCTTTGGATGATATTGTCCGTATCCAAAATCGTCTATTAAGTTTGTCTCTATATTTGACAACATTCGTCAAATATTTTATTTCTGATTTTGCATTTGACGTGGTATATGATAAGATGTCAAAAAAATTAATATTGCATAATGAATTTATCACAGTAATGCACAGTATACTTTATGCAAGCCAAAACCATCCTGTTCTAAGTATTTATATTCAATAAAACATATCATTGATTCTATTTAAATTGTACAACAAAAATTGCTATCTAAGACACAACAACTTAATTTTGTATTTTAGATAGCATTTTTTTACAGTAACATGCCATATTGTACCTTTTTGTGAAACAGGCTGTGTGGTAAGCGTGGCTGCATTGATAGTGGAGGTGAGGCGGTCGATGGCTGCATTTGTGTCTGACTTGGTTTTTCTTTTAGCATTTGGTTTGTGGGTGGCAGTGTCGGCATCGCTGCCGCTCGACTGGGTCTGCTCGATGCCTGACTCGGCCTCCGTCTTGTCCTCCACTTGTATGTCGTTTTTCTCTTCGTCTTCATTGTCGGTTTCATCTGTGTCATCACCAGCCTCTGAGTCACTTAATTCCTTTAAAAAAGTATAATAACACATGTTTTAGCCATTAACTTTTGATAGGTTTGTTACAATTTACTCACAATCTACTTTGTTGACTTGTGACTTTGTTTTATACTATGTAGTGATATCGTCTCAGTCACAGATGTCATAAATACAGAGATGTGGCAAGGAGGCGTGGCGCTTGCGAACGCATCTAGCCGCAAAGCGGCTTGTTGCCAGTTTCGGCCATTAGTCGAATGCCAACTTGCGACGTCTTCACTGCTCGTGATTTTTTACAAAATGCCGCGTTGTACAGTGGTTGTTTGCAAAAATAACACCTCTATTGTGAATTATACGAAAGATGGCATCTCATTTCACACGTAAGTATAAAAATATGATTGTTTTTCTTATTAAATTCATTAAAACATTACTTCGTGATACTAGAAACACGATAAAGTACCAAAAGCAATTATTTTCATTAGGAACTAAAACCATTGTTTGCTTAATACACATCGATCAATGAATCGCCTGGTCTAATAGCGCAATGGAAAAGTGTTTTACTGATACTCTCACTCACACGATAGTTTCGTGAAGCGGGTGCTGCAACACTGGTTCCAATTAATGAAATCAGGGACATAGAGGTCGAAGTACGAATTTCAATCTGATTTTTTGTAATTAAGGTCTTTGAGTGATTCTAAGCCTATTTTATAGAATACGTTTTTTTGAAATACCTGCCCGTTTCCGAGAAAAAAAATGTTAAGTTTTTTTTTGTATGGAGAAAAATCGTTTTCTTTATTTATTTCATAAACGGGCAGAGACGTTAAAACCAAACCTTAAAGGGATTAAAGAACACATAATTCCTTGCATTTTGTTCGAAATCATCTACTCCATATCTCTGCCCGTTTAAAAACGGCAGGCGTTCCAATTTTTTTTTTTCTTTTGTGGTTTTTTTGGTTTAAATACGCTTGAATGAATACTTAAATAGCAATATTGTAATACTAGTACTTCATTCCATCGATACAAAATGGAATTGTAATATTAATAGCTTAGGTAATTTTATACCTACATACCTGCTATGTTACTTTTTTACCTGGGTATTGTTTTGCGTAGAGGCTTTTGCAAGGCCGAATATGTTTTATTGTTCACGTTACCTGGATAAGATAAGAAAAGAGGGCACTTACAGGTTACAGGTAATCAGGTAACTTACCTGATTAGTTGTTTTCAAAACGGAGTCACTCGTTCCTCGGATCCTAAAGTATCAACACGTACCTACACGCTCTTTACCATTAATATGTCTCAGTTTAAATCAAATTTGGATATATATGTGCTACTGAAATCAAGTGGAAATATCAAAAACAGTGATATATTGTGCACTACGTTTTTAAATCAAATAAACGTTGAAGTTTCTGCTGAAGATCTTAGAATTCTAAAACAGTTCACAAGAACATAATATGTTGCAAATTTACACAAGAGATGGTTGCAAGCAAATAGATGTCAATCTAATTTTTTCACCAAGAACACCATATTTGATGTCAATATTTGCGAAAGAGAATTTGGATGTCTCAAGCAATGGAAGCCAGTCCGCAGTCAGATGCTGCTACAAATACTCCACAGAAAGCCATCTGAGACCCACCAGAGGATCTATCAAACAAGCATAAAAGAAGGTGCCTTTCATCTCTTAAAAACCACTCCGAAAAAGAATTACTGTCTGCATTATTAGATAGATTGAAAGACAATTAGATTGACATCTATTTGCTTGCAACCATCTCTTGTGTAAATTTGCAACATATGTTCTTGTGAACTGTTTTAGAATTCTAAGATCTTCAGCAGAAACTTCAAAGTTTATTTGATTTAAAAACGTAGTGCACAATATATCACTGTTTTTGATATTTCCACTTGATTTCAGTAGCACATATATATCCAAATTTGATTTAAACTGAGACATATTAATGGTACAGAGCGTGTAGGTACGTGTTGATACTTTAGGATCCGAGGAACGAGTGACTCCGTTTTGAAAACAACTAATCAGGTAAGTTACCTGATTACCTGTAACCTGTAAGTGCCCTCTTTTCTTATCTTATCCAGGTAACGTGAACAATAAAACATATTCGGCCTTGCAAAAGCCTCTACGCAAAACAATACCCAGGTAAAAAAGTAACATAGCAGGTATGTAGGTATAAAATTACTTAAGCTATTAATATTACAATTCCATTTTGTATCGATGGAATGAAGTACTAGTATTACAATATTGCTATTTAAGTATTCATTCAAGCGTATTTAAACCAAAAAAACCACAAAAGAAAAAAAAAATTTGGAACGCCTGCCGTTTTTAAACGGGCAGAGATATGGAGTAGATGATTTCGAACAAAATGCAAGGAATTATGTGTTCTTTAATCCCTTTAAGGTTTGGTTTTAACGTCTCTGCCCGTTTATGAAATAAATAAAGAAAACGATTTTTCTCCATACAAAAAAAAACTTAACATTTTTTTTCTCGGAAACGGGCAGGTATTTCAAAAAAACGTATTCTATAAAATAGGCTTAGAATCACTCAAAGACCTTAATTACAAAAAAATAGATTGAAATTCGTACTTTGACCTCTATGTCCCTGATTTCATTAATTGGAACCAGTGTCCATTGTTAGGTAGATAATTAGAGATGTGATGTCACTTTTGAGGTTGTCGATATTTTATATCGATCCTACTTAGTTCGAATGATTACACAAGGGAACAAAATTAGACTTTTTTTGCTGCATGGAACTTTATAGCTGTTGTTTACTAATGTGAGGTAAAAATGATATAATTAATTATTGAAAACACAATTCATTACTATTTCTTGATTACTCGACTTATTATTATTATTGAATCAAGTATGGGTTTTTAATTTATTGCGGTACTCTTACACATGTATCATTGATATCATCATCATCATTCACACCTTTTTAATATTTTAGCTATCCGAAGGATCCAAAAAGAAAAGAAAAGTGGATAAATGCAACAGGAAAAGGTCCAAACTGGTTTCCCACAAAAAATAACACGATATGTTCGTCTCACTTTGAGCCTAAGTGCTTTCAACCATTGAAGAAAGTTCGTCGGCTCTGAATTTCATCGATACTATTTTTTCTACGATTCAAATTCAAATTCAAATTCAAATCAATTACCTCTTCACATCACTAGTTGCGATGTGTGTTTATTGTCTGTAGCTACAGGTAGAAGCCCCGCCCCCTGTATGCATGTGTTCTATTACTGAGTTTATTAGTGTTGCTGTAAGTTTCTTTGTGTGCGGGAGAAATATGAGCTCGTGTGCCGTTCTTATAGTTTTTGCTTTTGTGTTAGTGAATTAAGTGGGGAGAACACGGCGACATCTGAACACGAATACATTTGTTTACAAAGCATATCTCCTGTATTTATGACATCTGTGGTCTCAGTACATGTATACTATGCACAACTGATCACAAATGTAAAATATTGTTGAATGTTCAGTGGCACTACTATCTAGTAAGTGTGTAGTAAATCAACTTACTGATGACTCATCACTGGCTCCCTCATCCTCGTCATCTCCGAGGGTTGAATCATCATCTTCCTCCTCATACAACACTTTCTGAAAATTATAAAACAATACACATAAATAACATTTTCATGTGTATAAAACATACAGATATATAAGAATCTCTTAAGAGGGCCCTTCCCGGGCCGCCTATCGCCAACGCGAACATTATTGAAAAGCTTGTTGTTTCTTCTCGCGCAATGTTAGAAAAAGAGGCATTGCGAAAAGAAAGAGAAAGCGCGTGAGCGCTCGTTTGGCATTCGATAACTTTCGTCGCTCACTCGAGAGTCGAGGCGGACGGCCGTTGACGATACGTACGATACCCATTCATGATAATATCACAGTATAGTAATACCAGTAATGTAACTCGGCTCTGTTCTTGAGTTAGATACCTACACTCGCGCTGAACGCACAGACGCGATAGGGCTGCCCGCCAGTGGCGTAGCGTGCATTGGCGGGACCCCGTATAAAAAATTGTTTGGGGGCCCTTATATTGTTTGGGGGTAAAGATTTTTCACAAAAGAAAAAAAATATTGTGAAAAGAAATATTTATTTATCATAACATAATTACCATTTTACAAATAAAAATCAAATTTTAAATATTCATTCTCCTTGGGGGCCCCCGTGGCCCGGGGGCCCTGTATAATTGATACGGCAGATACGGCGGTAGCTACGCCCCTGCCGGCCCGCCTAGACTATTTTAATTGCATCTTGATATTTTTTTACACCTAACTACTTGATATTTTTTTTTTAGTTTTTTGATTGTGAGTATTTTTAATTCAATCAAATGAAATTAATTTTAAATGAAATATTTAGTGTATAATAAAAATGCATGCTGTTTTTTTTCCTATGTAGATTTAATTATTCCAGGTTATTTATAAAATCTTATCTCTGAATGAGTTAAAGAACAACTCAAACAACCAAAAACAGCACAATATAATCGATTAATGCAAAAAACACTGCTCCAAAATCGTCACACCGTCCGTTCGTCACTGCGAGAAACTCGCGACTGTAGGGTGCCGAGTACGTATCAAGGTCGAGGTGTGTAGTAGTAAACTCGAGTTTCGTGCGTTTGTATGGAAGATATATAAATTCAAATTCAAATCCAAATTTATTAATTTAATACCTACTGGAAACTAATCTAAACTGTGATATCGTCTAGTACACGCGCCTCACTAGCTCGCTACTACCGATACTCGCTACTCGCTTGCTATCTATTCTAATATATAGAGGTAGAGTTTGTAACTTTGTTTGTATATTTGTACACCGGTCAATTTAAACCAAAAAATGAGGGTGAGAGTGCATAAAGTCCCAACAAGCTGAAAATCAGGAAAATTGTTCAAAACATAATTATAAACAATGTGTAAAAGTTCCCCATCATTCCCGTGTATGGAAATTTTTTTATTCAAGGTCAAATGTCAAAAAAAAGTGTTTTTCGCGAATATCTGAAAAACGGTGCAATCTAGCAAAAAAAAGTGTATGATGAAATGAAAGCTTATAAAATTCTCTATAACTTTAATTCTATCCACTTTTTGCATATTCCAAACCGTTATTGAACTACACGCTCCAGAAATGTCAAAATTAAGGACCTCGGGCAGGTAACTATGGAGCCTGCCCCAATGCTCAACAGTGACATGACCCATGCCATTTGAAAGGTCTTGAAGAGTTGTACAAGTTACTCCTAGACAGTAATATCGAATTCGATGGCCAACTCGGTGTTTTCGACCACCGAAGAATTACCACTGGAGGTGCTGTGGAGCCTGGACGGTATGCTCAACAGTGACATGACTTACGCATTTGAAAGCTCTTACAAGTCACTTTTTGATAGTTATGTCGAAATTGACGCCAAACTCGGTGTTTTCGACCACCGAAGAAAAAACACTAGATGTATGTGCAATAATGTGCAGTTGACCCTGATCGTATTGCTCAACAGTTACATGACTAATGTCATTTGAAAGCTCTTACAAGTCACTCCTTGACAGTAATATCGAAATCGACGACCAACTCGGTGTTTTCGACCACCGAAGTATCGACACTGATCGTATTGCTCAACAGTGACATGACACATATCATTTGAAAGCTCATAAAGAGTTGTATAAGTCACTCTTTGATAGTTATATCGAAATCGCCGTCCAACTTACTGTTTTCGACCACCGAAGAATGGAGTTGGGCTATGCCATACCGAAGTGTCGACGCTGATGCTAATGCTCAAAAGTGACATGACCTATGTCATTTGAAAGCTCTTGAAGAGTTGTACAAGTCACTCTTTGACACTTATATCGAAATCGACCGCCAACGCGGTGTTTTCGACCATCGAAATATCGACACTGGGTGTATATGCAGTTGACCCTGATGGTATTGCTCAACAGTGACATGACCTATGTCATTTGAAAGCTCTTGAAGAGTTGTACAAGTCACTGTTTGACAGTTATATCGAAATCGACCGCCAACGCGGTGTTTTCGACCACCGAAGAATCGACACTTGGTGTATGTGCAGTTGACCCTGATGGTATTGCTCAACAGTGACATAACTTATGTCATTTGAAAGCCCTTGAAGAGTTGTCCAAGTCACTCCTTGATAATCCAGTCAATTTAGACCAAAAAATGAGAGTGAAGTTATATATTTTTTTTTGTCAAATTGAAAACACCGAGTTAACCGTCGAATTCGACATAAATGTCTAGGAGTGACTTGGACAACTCTTCAAGGGCTTTCAAATGACATAAGTTATGTCACTGTTGAGCAATACCATCAGGGTCAACTGCACATACACCCAGTGTCGATTTTTCGGTGGTCGAAAACACCGCGTTGGCGGTCGATTTCGATATAACTGTCAAAGAGTGACTTGTACAACTCTTCAAGAGCTTTCAAATGACATAGGTCATGTCACTGTTGAGCAATACCATCAGGGTCAACTGCATATACACCCAGTGTCGATATTTCGATGGTCGAAAACACCGCGTTGGCGGTCGATTTCGATATAAGTGTCAAAGAGTGACTTGTACAACTCTTCAAGAGCTTTCAAATGATATAGGTCATGTCACTTTTGAGCATTAGCATCAGCGTCGATACTTCGGTATGGCATAGCCCAACTCCATTCTTCGGTGGTCGAAAACAGTAAGTTGGACGGCGATTTCGATATAACTATCAAAGAGTGACTTATACAACTCTTTATGAGCTTTCAAATGATATGTGTCATGTCACTGTTGAGCAATACGATCAGTGTCGATACTTCGGTGGTCGAAAACACCGAGTTGGTCGTGGATTTCGATATTACTGTCAAGAAGTGACTTGTAAGAGCTTTCAAATGACATTAGTCATGTCACTGTTGAGCAATATGATCAGGGTCAACTTCACATTATTGCACATACACATAGTGTTTTTTCTTCGGTGGTCGAAAACACCGAGTTTGGCGTCAATTTCGACATAACTATCAAAAAGTGACTTGTAAGAGCTTTCAAATGCGTAAGTCATGTCACTGTTGAGCATACCGTCCAGGCTCCACAGCACCTCCAGTGGTAATTCTTCGGTGGTCGAAAACACCGAGTTGGCCATCGAATTCGATATAACTGTCTAGGAGTAACTTGTACAACTCTTCAAGACCTTTCAAATGACATGGGTCATGTCACTGTTGAGCATTGGGGCAGGCTCCATAGTTACCTGCCCGAGGTCCTTAATTTTGACATTTCTGGAGCGTGTAGTTCAATAACGGTTTGGAATATGGAAAAATTGGATAGAATTAAAGTTATAGAGAATTTTATAAGCTTTCATTTCATCATACACTTTTTTTTGCTACATTGCACCGTTTTTCAGATATTCGCGAAAAACACTTTTTTTTGACATTTGACCTTGAATAAAAAAAATTCCATACACGGGAATGATGGGGAACTTTTACACATTGTTTATAATTATGTTTTCAACAATTTTCCTGATTTTCAGCTTGTTGGGACTTTATGCACTCTCGAATGTCTAAATTGTCCGGGGTATTGTTTGTTTGTTTGAATTCTTTCGCCTATAGGTAAAGTACACTTTAGGTACGGACATAGGCGAGGTATTTTTTTTTATAGGGATCCGTATTCAATTTGAAATAATGTAACCCAAAAGGTATGAAAAACATGCCCACAAAAATTGGTTATTGGCATGCGCTGCTAAATCTATTGATATTATGATACATAAAAACAATGTTCGACATAATCAAAGTACTCATTATTGCGTACAAATAAGTTCGCGAGAGCAAACGTGTGGGATATTATGGAAATAGGTATACAAAAATCAATGCCACTTTTCGTTGTAATTTTATAACTCAGGAACGGGCTGACCTATCCAAACTAAATATTTAGGCTTTGTTCGGACTATTTAGTAGATGGTTTATGTGAAGTTTGCACAAAATCGGTCGAGTGGTTCTTAAATTCCCCCGGGAACGGGCACAACGCGGGTAAAACCGCGGGGCGCAGGTAGTAAAATATATATCGTAGGCACAATACGAAGAACGTTCTATACAAAGCGAGCGAGCGACCGAACTAGCGAGCTAGCGAGCGAGTGCGCCATTCATAGATAGACTCGTCCCCCGCATACCTCTTTCCGTCACTTGTCAACAAGCAAGGGAGACCGCGATAACGTTGAACAAAAAATAGTGTGCGGAATCTTCACAAAACTTGTTCCAGGATATACGTGTTTTTCAGTAAACCTTGCATATTTGTAAAATAAATGTTTGTTATTTAAATTCTCCATTATATTTGCGAGGTTTCTATCGAAATATTTTCTTTACTTTTACAATTTATAAGTACAACTAGCAGCGCTCCGCGGTTTTACCCGCGTTGTGCCCGTTCCCGTAGGAAATCCGGGATAAAATGTAGCCTATAGACCTTCTTCGATAAATAGACTATCTAACAGTGAAAGAATTATTCAAATCGGTTCAGTAGTTTCTGAGATTAGCGCGTTTAAACAAACAAACAAACAAACAAACAAACAAAACAAACTCTTCAGCTTTATAATATTAGTATAGATATGACCGCCCAAAGTTCAGGTAAAATTTGTGCAAAAAAGCCGGTTTTTGGAGGCTTATACTGAATTTATTTCTAAAAATTTAGATTTTTTATTAAGATAGAAACCTAGATATAGTGCATAAGATAATTATTAGCTAAAAAGTTTCAAAGAAAGATTTATAACAACGCCGTAATCACGTAACAGCGTTTGTATGAAAAGTAAGACGGGTTGGCCGCTCTTAAGTGAAATGCAATAGTGTCATATTGAATAACCAGCTAGATAACCAGAATATTTGCATTTTAGAGAAACCATAATGAATAACTTTGTTGCTCACTGTTGTAAAATCTTGTACATTATTTGTTCATGGTCATGCTTCTGGGCATGCTCAATTAAAGCCAGTTAGGTTTAACTAATATTAGAATATTTGTGTATAATAACGCCTGGGTGGTCTAGTGGTATGTGCACTCGCCTGCCAAGACTGAGGTAACAGGTTCAATTCCCAGGTCGAGCGAAAACATGTTTCCTACTTCTCAAACATGGCTTGGGTTTGTGATCACCAACCCGCATTTGGCAAGCATGGTGATTATGCCTAATCCTCCTCACTGTACTGATATCTTCAGTGAGATGAGAGGCCTTTGCCAGCAGTGAGACATTACAGGCTCATACTTTACTTTTTATTTTTTATGGTATATATATGGTAGTATGGAAAAAATACCATGGTAAAGTATCATCATGCTACCCATTACAGCTACAATAGTAACGAATATCGGGTAACCAGATGATCGAATCCCGGATTGTTATCTAAGTGGGTGAAACTGCAGACCAATTATAGTTGAGTGATATTGAAGCGCTCGAGACGGAGCGCCGCGGCCGGTACTCACATCGGGCTCCTCGTCCGAGTCGGCGCCCTCCTCATGTTCAGAGTCTGTCTCGTCTCCTTCTACATTTAATTCTCCTTTGAATAAGTCTTCATCTTCGGGGTTAGAGTCAGAATTCTGCAAACATTTTTTTAATTAAAAATAAACACATTGTCATAACCTAAAAACATTGATGTATCACAATATCTCGTTAACTCATACATACCTCGGAATCTACTGGTTTTTCAGTATTATGAGCTGAATTAATTTTCCTTTTTTGCAAACCAGATCTAAATGGAGGCATTTTTAATGAGAGAATTTAGAAAACTTATCGTTTCACTGTGGTTTCAATTCAAACATAGAAAACTATCAATAATAACATGTCAATGTCATAAATTTTATGACATCAAAGGTTGACAGCATATTGACAAGACATCTTGACAGAAAGAACTGAATTAATACAATGACATACTTGCATGCATCATATTTGATAATTTTTATGTGGTGTGGTGACATGACCGACCACAGACCAGGAACTAAAGAAAGACATGACTGCTGAGTGCTGCATGACATGACATGAAAGGAAGGTCAAAAAACAAAAATACAAAATTCAATTTTGTAGAAATTACATAAAAATAGGTTAAAAAATGTTTAGAAAGTTTTTAAAAGTTGTAAATCCTGTGAGGATCCACTTAGTAAGTTGTGTTGATATCATGTATTTATATAATAAATCTGTTAAATTATACAATAGGTATCTTCATCGATCTTGTCGCTTACGCGACAAGGAACCTACAGGAACGATTTTTTATTCCACTCATTACTTTGTTAGTGTGCTCTAAATTTCAACCAAATCCTTTCGCTTGATTTACCTTGAATAACTTATAAAATAACTTAATTTTACAAAATATTGTGTAGGTTAGATCTTAAGTTAGAAAGTCAGTTTTAAGTGTTGTAATTTGAAACAGGCGCGGGCTGTAGGTGGTAACGGCGTAGGGGGTACCAGCGCGAGTACTAACAATGCGTTTCAACGTAACTGTGTGTCCAAGGAGCAGCAACTGACGGACACACTGAAGCAGGCGCTGCCGGGCACCACCTACGTCAGCGTGCAGGACATCTCGGGGGGCTGCGGGGCCATGTTCGAGGTATGGGCTCAAAATCTATTGTTAAATTGATATTATAATATGAAGTACTATGTTCTTAAAATGTAGATCAATAATTAAATTATTGTTTATTACTATAATTATTTTATTATAAAAACCCAAGGTAATTTCTATCAACCCAATTGAGGAAATTCATTCATTGCAACTGAGTTTTAAATTTCAGATTAGTATAGAAGCAAAGGAATTCAATGGATTAAATAAAGTAAAGCAACACCGCCTGGTCACCGAGTCCCTGAAGAGTGAGATTGCAGAGATGCACGGCATTCGGATACACACCACCCCCTCTCCCAGCGACAGTTAATGCACCATGGACAGGCTTACTTTTGTAAATAGTGTACTCTAAGGTCTACTTGCATAATGGTCTCTACTCCAGCGGCAGGACTGTAGGGATCTACCTTAAGATTTCTTAATTTAATTACATATAATGTTCATATATTATTGTGTCCTATTTGGTTCTTATAAACACACAATTCTGGACAAACCATTTCATTATCAATAGGGGCTAAATGAATATATGTTATGCAAGCCAGGCTAAATAGCTTGAGTGTTAGTTAGTAGTATACCATGTTGTTATGTTGAATATGATTTCGAGTCAGACAGAAGTAGTACATTGTTATGAAATAATTGCGAGTTTTACCATAAATTATAATTATTAAATAAATATTTTAAAAAGTGTAAACCTCTTTCTTATTTATATGATACTAGCTGTACCCGCGTGGTACTTGATCCCGTGGGAATTTCGGAAAAAAAATTATCCCATGTGTTATGCTAAATCTATATTACTGTCCAGTAGTTTTTTCGTGAAAGAGTAACAAACATACATACACCCTTACAATCTTTCGCATTTATAATATTAAGTATAGGATTAGTAGGATGTAATATGAGTAGGAACCTCACAATATCTTCTTTGAGATGAGAGATCCTTGCCCAGCTGTGGGATATTACAGGTATAATAATATGCACTTTCATTTTTCTTTACAAGCATCCTGGGCTTTGCTTTACAGTAAATCTTTGTTTTCTGTTTCCTAGGAAATTTGGGACAAGTAATGTTTCTTATAGGGAAATTCAAATACAATTCCAGTTTCAGAATGTGTTCAATCTGGCTCAATCAAACTATAAATCTATATTAGCATAGCAGAATCAGATATGTTTTTTTTAAACCTACATACAAATAATAGGTAAGTACCTACTATTCTACTTAAAAGGAAGGAAGGTACATTGATTTATACTGTTATTGAGTTATATGAGTACATATAACTAAGTAATTAAATAATTGCAAATTATTAATCGCTTCCTGCCTAATTATTATAGCCTGGAACTCGTTTTATAGGATGAGTGAGTAATGCAAGAAATATAACCCCGAGTCTTGACCTGATTGAAGGTGATTTCTGGCTGGCTGTCGGGACCATGGTCTAATATTACAGTTTTTTTGGTCCGTAGCGACACAGATCAGACAGAAACCTAAGTACAGTAACCGATGTTATTCTGGACATTTTTGAAATACAAAATGTAATATCTCGTCAAGGGTAGGTAGTGTGTATGATTGCTATTGCTAGATTTCAATCTAATATAATAATCCTTCGATCAATAATCGAAGTAATAATCACAGACCAAGAAACAACATCGCTCGCTCGCTTGTGTTGTGTTGTGACTTGTGAGTAGGCATGGAAATTATTGCTATTTTTATTTCACGATCACGTGGTGAAATTATATTTTTTTATCACTGTTATATCACGCGCTATAAATCACGACCGTTATTTTTTATTAGTGACGATTATTGTCACAGCAGGTATATTTTTTCCGTCTGTTACATGTCGCTGCGATAGTGAATTTTTGTCCCACTAAATTTTAACCTGACAGCTGTCAGTCTGGCGTCCGTAAACGCAGCTCGGACTTCTGAGTCACCGGCGATGATTTGTTGACAATTATTTTTTTCAATGAACTTTCCCTCATACTTTGCAGGCTTGGGACTGTCAATGCTTAATCAAATTACATTGGCGTATTTAGAAGTTCATTGAATCAACTAACTTCTCATTTCACCGCGTCCGGCGTCGTGAACTCGTGACGTGATACCTACTCGTGATTTCAACATTATAAACTGTTCTAGTTCCTAATAAATCTTACCTTCTTTAAAATAAGACTCATTATTATTTGAAGTGTTCGTAACTCAGCGATCGAGAACGTAAACAAAAACCTACAGATAAACTAAAGCCTAATTGCGCTTGAAATAAGATGCAATTTCACCTGGTGACGCGGTGTCGCCCAAGTGTTGTTGTTAGTTTTGTCTCTTTCGCACGATGGAATTCTGGTGGTGCGGCACGCGGCACGCGTTATAATGTAACAGACGGTATCGATGCATATAACTGGCGTGACACGTGATTTGATTTATCACAAGTGAAATAACCAGTGATGCGTGAAATGTTCCATGCCTACTTGTGAGTTGTGACTATTCAATTCAACACCTAGCTAGCGAATTGTAGAAAAATGTGCAGACAGACATTTCCTAGAAAATAGCAAATATAAGGCATGTCCCTAATAACCCGGCAAGGAGTGTTATTTGGGACGTCTAAATATATTGTTGATTTTTAGTAATTAATAAGTAAATAACTAAAATCAACTAAGTTGTGAAGATTTAGGACATCACGTAGGATACAATTTAAAATTATCACAGCAAAAACATTGTTTAAAAAAATATGATTTTTTTAATATAAAAATATACATTAAAAAAGAAATTAACCCCCCCCCCCAACCCCCCCCCGCAGAAACGGTTAAACCAATTTTTATCACACTTAGCTAACAACCACTACAAGAAAACTGGCTTGTAAATAAAAAAACCGCATCAAAATGGTGCCACAAACAGACTCACACACACACCCAGACATCGACGTCAAACTCGTAATGCCCTTCTTTTTCGTCGGGGGTTAGAAGTAAAACTGTCATCTTCATAAAAAAGTCTGTACTTTTTAGAAAAGTAAATCGTATCATCTCCATCGCCACACGATGTTTGTCCCAAATAACACCACTGTAAATAAACTTAGAAAAAGGAATAAAAAATATGCTTTATAAACTAACACAGCATCGTAGTTTATTCCCATATAACGTAACTTTTTGTTGGACTTAATAAAAAATGTCTGACCTAAATAGTTCTTGGGCTATAGATGAATCAATAAAGTTTTATACCATCAAAAATCAATGTTGTATCACGTTTTTTGTTCATTACGGATGGCAATATAGAGTCAAACGTGAAATTGTCGCAACCGTCGATAAATGCAGTATTCGCCAGTACATTTTATTTTTCAACTATTAGAAGAACAGAAAATATTACCGACTGAAGAGAATTAGAGTGTCCCGAATAGCAGCTGGAGTCCCAAATAACACCGGTTTACGGTATGTAATGTAATCATATTTGACAGTTGACAACTGACAAATGGGTGACAACTAGATTGTAACTGTGGATACCTACCTACCTAGCAAATTCGTGGTCGTGGACGTGGTCTGCCTGTGCGTGCAGTTGTTTCCTGGTCTGTGGTGGTCTGGCCTGGCAGCAAATCAAATCAAGGAATAAAATAAAAATCTTTTAGTCCAAAATGGCGCTCAATCTGAGTGTTAAAATTCATCCTGTTGTGCTATTTCAAATTGTAGATGCATATGAGCGTCGAAATGCGGATTCTCACAGAGTTATCGGGACACTTTTGGGTGAGTAAAGTGTAAACACGTATTTTTATATACAGCGCTTCATAACATTTTAGTGGAACCGATACGTCATGTGGGTATTTTACTGTTTATTGGTTCAATTATTGAATTACTTCATTTATGATGTCCAAATTCTTCTAATATCAACTTTGACTATTATTTCCAATATTGTAATTATATATTGGTATACAATATGGTATGTATGACTACTTATGCTGTGTTGTGATGTGAGGTTATGTTTATGAAATTGATTGTTACATTCAGGCACATCAGACAAGGGTGTCGTGGAGGTAACCAACTGCTTCTGCGTGCCTCACAAGGAGCATGCCGATCAAGTGGAGGCTGAGCTAAACTATGCCATGGATGTGTATGAACTCAACCGAAGAGTAAACTCCAATGAAAACATTGTTGGTATGGAACATTTCATGAATTTTAGTACAAACAACTGACCATGTTAATATCCTATTCTACTGTTGTACTGCAATGTTATTGTGATAATGCGAACATTGAACATACATCAAACTCTGTGAAACCAAAACTATTGATCAGATCTTAATGACACATATTATGGCACAGAGTTTGTAAACATTTAAAGATTTATTTATTTCACACACAACTTACAACTGTCCTTACAGGTCAACCCAATGTGACAGTGAAGCGATACACAGTTTACATATTTACTTACAATATATATAATTATTAAACTATTAAGATCTACTTTTTATCCTGAAATACTCATGTGAATTGTTCCAACATAGATAAAATTGCAGTATTGCATGGGTACGGCTGTCCATGTTGCTGTCATGTTTATAACATTAGCTAGTACTAACAAGTACTACCAAAATATTGTTTCTCTATTAGTGCATGTACATTCTTTTGAGAAATACATAAAGATTCTTAAACCTCATGTAGCAGGATGGCTGAAAATGATTGTATGCTTACTATTGATTCTGCATCACAACTAGAGCATGAGTCAGGATTTCTGGATAATGAGTTTTAGTAGGAAGAGAGATTAAGGCTTCTATTATTAAAAATGTGTGACAGTCAATATGGTGTGATGTCAGGGTGGTGGGCAACGGGTAACGAGGTAACAAACCACTCGTCGGTGATCCACGAGTACTACTCGCGCGAGTGCCGGTCGCCCGTGCACGTGACGCTGGACACGTCGCTGTCGGGCGCGCGCATGGGGCTGCGCGCGTACGTGTGCTGCGCGCTGGGCGTGCCGCGCGGCCGCCAGGGCTGCATGTTCACGGGCGTGGAGGTGCGCGTGGGCGGCTACGAGCCCGAGCTGGTGGCGCTGGCGCTGTGCCGCCGCGCCGCGCGCGCCGCGCCGCCCGACGACCTGGCGCAGGTGGCGGCGGCGGCGGGCCGCCTGGGCGCGCTGCTCGACACCGTGCTGCAGCACGTGGACGCCGTGCTGGCCGGCAGCGCGGCGCCCGACCAGGCGGCGGGCCGCGCGCTGCGCGACCTCGTCAGCGCCGTGCCCGACCTCGCCACCGACGCCTTCGCCGACACCTTCGCAGCCGGCGTCAAGGACCTGCTCATGGTATCTATATCGTGTTTACACATTTACTATTCCATTCAAATTGACCATTTTAGCACAGTCTGTCAATGCCATTACCAAAGTGTCCAAATGTGTGTCCAAAAGCGAATCCAAATAGATATCGCACTCCATACATACCCAAATCACAAGTAAACAATAGCCGCGTACCCACCTAGCGCACAGGCTCGAGCCATAGAGATATCGCACTCCATACATACCCAAATCACAAGTAAACAATAGCCGCGTACCCACCTAGGGCACAGGCGCGAGCCAAAACATAACCGTTCCCACCTAGCGCACAGCGCTCGCCGAGGCACCCGAGGCAGCCCGAGGCACGTCCACACCAGCCGACCAGCTGGTGTGGACGTGCCTCGGGCTGCTAGGTGGGAACGGTTGTTTTGGCTCGCGCGCGAAGCTAGGAAAATAGCTGCAGCTGAATATACGCGGACTTATGATGGCTCAGCCTGCCTCGTGTCAATTTAACAAAACTACTGAGGCTGCCTCGGGAGCCATCGCTCGCGATCCGGACACCGAGGCTGCCGCGCGAGCTTGTGCGCTAGGTGGGTGTACGCGGCTAATGATGTGACGATACACTTGTTGTATTAAACATTCTTTTTCCAGGTGGTGACACTCGCACAGCTGATCAAGACCCAGCTGCAGCTCAACGAGAAGCTGACTCTCCTCACCTCACAATGATGTTAATACTGTTCTAATATAAATACTGCTATCAATTATCTTTTTCATTTGTGATTATTATTAAATTATAACAAAACATAAAAACACATATAATATGAAATAATCTTTATGTATGATTTTATTTTTATTTAAAATTACAATAACAAAGCTTTAGGCCTTTGCCACACTTGACGGATCTTCCGTCGCCGATCTTCACCAATACATATTATTGCATATATGTATGTATATAATTTACACTGCGACTGAACGACCGATCTTCCGCGTAGTGTGCCCACTATTTGTAATTTATATGCAATATTATGTATTGGCGATCCGTCGCGGAAGATCGGCGACGGAAGATCCGTCAAGTGTGGCAAAGGCCTTAGTGGCTATGTTCAGATGACCGCGCGTCGTCTCGCGGTAGGAACATAGATGACGCGCGTGCGGGCCAAAGCGCGGCGCGCTGTATCGCGCGTTAATGTAGTCCAGGCAGTAGCTGCTTATGCCCGTCCGTAGCACACCTCCGCTGCGAAATACGAGCAGGGAACCGCCTCGATGAATTCCGCTGCGATCAAGTGTATTTGAATGGCGGCCGGAGCGCGGAAGTGGCTGGCGTTCGGAGCAGATCCACGAAACCGCGCGGGGAAAGAGATAGAAATAATCAAATGTATGCGTTAGAACAGGTAGTTTCGCTAATATTTCTCTTTTCATACATATGGACAAGACATTGCGAAATTGTTGCGGTTCCGCTGTTATCGTTTCGCAGTGGAGGTGCTACGGGAGTTACTGCGTTCTAGTACCGCGCGGCCATCAGAGCGTAGGCTAAGTATAATGAAGGTCAGCCGGTCGGGAGGGGGCGCGCGTCGAGTCGCCGCCACAGCCAGCGCGCGTCCACCACGCGCAGCCGCCCCGGCGCCGCCGCCAGCTCGGCGTCCTGGACACGTGTAACAACTAATGTACGAGTATACGGAGCTCGCGCCCCGAGTGGAGGCGGCGCGGTGTGCGGCGCACTTGCGCGAGCCGCGCCCCGAGTGGAGGCGGCGCGGTGTGCGCACCTGCGCGAGCCGCGCCCCGAGTGGAGGCGGCGCGGTGTGCGCACCTGCGCGAGCCGCGCCCCGAGTGGAGGCGGCGCGGTGTGCGCACCTGCGCGAGCCGCGCCCCGAGTGGAGGCGGCGCGGTGTGCGCACCTGCGCGAGCCGCGCCCCGAGTGGAGGCGGCGCGGTGTGCGCACCTGTGCGAGCCGCGCCCCGAGTGGAGGCGGCGCGGTGTGCGCACCTGTGCGAGCCGCGCCCCGAGCGCGCGCGCCGCCCGCGCCAGCGCGCCGGCCCGCGCGCCGGCAACCGCCACGCGCCGCGCCGCCAGCCGCGCCGCTATCCGCGCGCCCGCCGCCTCGGCTATCTCCTCCTGTACCGAGATAGTCTTCACAATCAATATTAAATTCAATTCAGATCGTATTTAATCGTTAACATCTTTCTTTTTGTATGCTTTTAGACACGTTTGGTGACATATAGATCGAATTGAATAATTATTATTTATGTCATGAAAAAGTTTTCATCTACAATAGCTACATAAAAAATTGTTTTGAAATGAACTATCATGATTAGATTGAAATCTCAAATATACCTGGTTCTCCTCCTCGGTCTCGGGCTCGTCGTCATCATCGTCGTCGCTGGTGCTGGCGCCCGTCCGGTCCGCAGGGTCGGTGGCGTGTCGGCGCCACGGCACGAGCCGGCCGCGCGCGAGGCACGCCTGCAGCCACGAGCGGCGCGCCGCCCGCACCCGCCCGCCGCCCGCGCGCGCCGCCCGCAGCTTGGGCGTGCGGGGGAAGGCGCAGCTGCAGGGGACAGAGGCGGAGGATAGCCGCGGGGGCCGGAGCGCGTCCCAGGCGGGCAGCAGGCGCGCCCCGAGCCGCTCGGCGGCGCGGCGCGCGGCCGCTCGCTGCTCGCCCGAGTGCCCGACAGTACTCACATGAGATGCGTGGCGGCGGGCCCCCAGGCGGGCAGCAGGCGCGCCCCGAGCCGCTCGGCGGCGCGGCGCGCGGCCGCTCGCTGCTCGCCCGAGTGCCCCGACAGTACTCACATGAGATGCGTGGCGGCGGGCCCCCAGGCGGGCAGCAGGCGCGCCCCGAGCCGCTCGGCGGCGCGGCGCGCGGCCGCTCGCTGCTCGCCCGAGTACCCCGACAGCACGAGCGCCGCGCCCGCCAGCGGCTGCGCGCACGCCCGCCCTGAGTGACGCGCGTCCCACTTGCTGGAGCCGTCCCCGACATGATCCGCATCATCTAGATCATGGCGTTGCTCCTGATCGTCTCGTCGCTGGTCGTCTTGGTGATTGTCATCTCGTCGCTCGTGATCGTCTCGTCGTCGTTTGCCGTCGTGCCGCTTGTCATCTTGCCGCTTGTCGTCTCGTCGCTGATCGCTTTGTCGTCTGTCCGTGTTGCGGTCGTTGCGGTCACTTGGACCAGGCCCGAGAGTCGACGCCCGCGTCGAGGACTCCTCGCTCGGCCTTTTGAGCGGAGTTTTCACGAGTTTACTGCCGTCCTCGGAAATGTTCTTGAGAACTCGGGAATTTGCTTGTCTGATCTGAGCACCTACAAATATAAGCGTAATATTGAATTGTGTTCAATTAATATAAAACCGATAATGGAACAAAATGAGATGATATAAAGATGTGAGGAGCAGATGCTGGTGGGGTGCCCGGCCTTTTTGGACACTCCTTATTTTGATATTATATGACCTAGATGATTACTAGATGTTAATGAGTAGGTTCATGGGTAAGATACCAGTGTCATTGCGCGCTTGTTCCCGGTGCGCGGCGAACAGCTCCCCGGGCGTGAAGGTATCGTCGTCATCGTTGTCGGCCGGCGGCGGCGCCGAACCCTCATCCGGGGAAAACACGTGCACGAATGACAGCCCGAACTGGAACGCAAAAGCATTTGTTACATCTAGCATAAATAAAACTAGGACCTACCAAAATGGGAAACCTAATGAACTCGTAACTATCTATCTATCTATCCTTGGAGATAATTGGTTTTTGTATCAATGTGCAACAACCGTCAAACCCGTAGTGGTCAGAACAGTCACGATTTGAAGCTAGATGCACATATTGACATAGGCTCATGGTATGTGATGAGACCTGCGCGAGTGTGTACGGCTGGTGCAGCTGCAGGCGCAGGCGGTCCCAGCGCTGCGCGGAGGCCACGGGGAAGCTGCGCACGCGCGCCACGCCCGCGCCGCGCCGCGACTCGCCCGCCGACACAAACACGCTCTTCGGCACCAGCACCTGACACACGATAAATATACATAGTTACTATCTTATTAATAAATAAATAATAAGGGCAATATGGAAGCACTCCGACATAATGTTTACTATTGCGTGGATACCTCACTTGGTTGCGAAGTGATTTGTTGCCGGATAGTATGAGTATGAGATAGTATGAGAGCTGATAGTATGAGTGACAAAATGACAGGGTACAGTTTTCACAAATAACTTACTGGCTTATCAGTGTTATATATCATATTACTAGCAGCGCCCCGCGGTTTTAACCGCGTTGTGCCCGTTCCCGTGGGAATTTCGGGAATTTTTTTACATAAAAGCCTTCCTCTTGAATCACTCTACCTATTACAAAAAACCGCATCAAAATCCGTTGCGTAATTTTAAAGATTTAAGCATACAGACAGACAAACAGACAGACACGAAAAAGAAGCGACTTTATTTTATACTATGTAGTGATGTATGATAGTCACACCATATCTGTAATATCCCACTGCAGAGGAAAGGTCTCTTATCTCACTGAGGATCACATTTTAATGTAATCACTTCTCTTGCCTACTGCAGTGCAATAATTATTCATCACTAGTAGCACCCACTGGTTTATTTCTGTTGTGCTAGTTCCTGTGGACGAAAAATAGCCTATAGCCTTCCTGTTGAATGCGGCTATCCATTACAAAAATAATTATTCAAATTAGAATGGTAGTTTCTGAAATTAGCTCTAACAAACAAACAAGCAAATTTAGAAACTCTACCCCTTTATAATATTAGTTTATATGGCATAATTAGCTAAAATTATAAGAGTATCGGTAGGCACCTGCTCTGGCTCGCCGGGCGCGGCGGCGCGGCCCGCCAGCACCTCCACCATGGCCGCGTGGTGCGCGCCAATGCTCACCGAGCTGATCTGACAGATAACAAACAATACCATTGTTAATACCTACCTAATACCTTTCCAAATTATTTAAATTTTGCAGTCTCAAATGAGAAGGTTTACCCATACTTAATTAATATGAAATTCCTTGAATTCATTACAAGTAATATAATTTAGGATGTCTGTGCTCAGAGTATAATCATAGTGTTTGATATACCTTTAAAGGAAACAGAATTGTTTATGAAATGAAATTAAAATTATCAAAACTTATTAATGTATTATCATACTCATTAGTTGTAATTATGACTATCGTAAATGTATAATAGTACAACATGGTAGATGTAGTGTGGAGGTGAACCTTGCAGGCCCTGCTGAGTTGCAGCACGACGGAGCCGGAGGGGTCTCCCTTCTTGCAGAGCCACTTCTTCTTGCTCACCTCCCACGGCAGCAGGTTCGACGCGGGGTGTTCCTGCACATCACAACAGTTTCACCTTTACAATAGCTTTTCAATCCCGTTAACATTAAATTTTAAAAAATACGGGAGGCTAAATATTTTACAAATAATGGTACTTACTAGTGGTGAGCGTTTAATGAACGAACAGTTTTCTTAGACTGTTTCTTTGGCGTGAACGGATAAACAGTCTACCGTTCTCTGATAAACTAGTTTATGAATGAACTACAAGCAACGCGTTGCGCTTTGGTCGAGCGAAGTTCACAGTTCACAGTTCACTACGCGACGATACTTAAACCTACGTCATCGTCGAGTGAAATACGAAAGTAGCCGAATATTACCGAAGTAGTCTAGTTCGCCGAGATTGGTCGTAATTATGATAATTTAAAATAGACTCTTAATGTTTTCTATTTAGGTACATTTTGCTTTATCATTAATTTAAATTTTGTTTGTTTACAATAAATTCGTAATATTCGTTAGTAGAAAAGTTAATGTTTTTAAATGTTAATTTAAATGAAAAAAGGTTCGAGAATTACCTGTAAATATAAATAAATTGATTGTGTAAATAGTGTAAATACCCATGAAAATGTATATAAAATGAAATGAACTTCTAAATACGCCAGGTTTATGTGCACCTTATATTTATTAATAAAACACTTTTAAAAACATAAAATTTTACATACAAATAAACCTGCCAGTCCTAAGCCTGGAAAAGTATGAGGGGGAGTTCAGTTTATTTTATTTTAAATAGTTTTGTAATAATCGCCGTAGCGTAGTACAACTGCTCACGTTCAGTCTAAGAAGTAAACTAGTCGAAAATTGGACTGTTTTTTAAACTAGTTTATCGTTTTCCATAAACGGTCTCGTTGCGTCGACGGAAAATACGTCAACGACCCACCGCTAGTACTTACAGGATCTTCGCTACTAACACTGACAACATAATCGAACTTGACTTGTGGCATTTTAATGCTTTGATTGTTTAAGTTTATTAATAATTACATGTTTTTATAATCTAAAAAATAAATCCCAAACTATCTTGTTTGTTTACATTTAGAGTTACATTTACAAATTGTATTGTACCGTGTACAACCAACCACAGACAATAATAACCATAGTTTCCTTCCTGGTCTGTGAACCCAAGGTGAACCCAACCACAACCCAACCAATCACAACCAAGGTTCATTCATTCACGATGACATGTGACATGACATGACGACCTTGACGACCTTGACCATGTGAATGGATGTCAAATGTCAATGTCAGTTTGACAGCACTATCGAACTATTGTTATTAATTCAAAATGTGATGGTCACAGGCACAGTCACAGGTGATGGTCTGTATTGGTATTGGTCAGTCGAAAGCACAGTCGAAACCGTGTCGTACGAACCTACTAGAGATACGGAGCAGCAGAAGCCATCAAACTAAAAATTGAATTGAATTGAGATACGGAGACCTCTTATTTTTCCTTTTTTTTTCATGTCATCGATTCTCTAAAATCGGAGACGTGGTTCTTAAGAAAAAATCTTCGTACCTACCTCTTGTAGTTTCAGACTTGCCCATCGATACTGACCGATTAAAAAAAGCCACTCTGTATAGGTATAGGTACGGTAGGTACCTGTTCATCTCTCAGAACCGTGGCACCCCTGGGCTGAAATGGACTGCTAAAGTGCATAGGGATTTTGGGACTGAACCATTCCCAGTCCTCATATCGGTATTAACCGGATGTATAAACCTAACCACTAATGGCTCTATACACTAACACCTATATCCGTGACAGTATTCGGCGGCTTAGTGTCTGTTGTACCATTGAGTTGTACCATTGATGATACAAGTGACCCAACTTTGTATCATTAGTACCAGTAAAGAAAAATGTGGATATTCCCCCGTAATGTTAACCGGTAACTATGGTACAAGTGACCCAACTTTGTATCTCTAGTACCATTAAAGAAAAATGTGGATATTCCCCCGTAATGTTAACCGATAACTATGGGACTAGTAAAAAAAAATATAACCCTAACCTACCGAATAGTAAGAAAATACTGATTTGTAACCAGTTACGTAAAAACAATTTTCTTACTATTCGGTAGGTTAGGGTTATTTTTTTTTTACTGTGTCAGTTGTACCATTAGTGGTACTAGCGATACATAATTTTTTCTGATGGTACTACTGATCCTAAATAGTTGTCACTAGTACATTAATGGTACTAATGATACAAAGTTGGGTCACTTGTACCATCAATGGTACAACTCAATGGTACAACTGACACTAAGCCTATTCGGCGACAGTGTAGTAGAGGTATAAAGCGTCCGCGAGACGATCAAGTGCACTTGACAAGTCTACGGGCTTGAAGTGAATATTGATCGTTTACAGCGTTGACTTGACAATTCCCGTCAAGTATCTACGTGCTGGACATGACTTGACAATAATTTTGATATACGGCACTTGAACCAACTTGAGCTTGATGCGACTTGACGCGACTTGACAAGTTTTATTCATTTGCGGCTTGTCAAGTGCACTTGATCGTCTCGCGGACGCATAAGATTAAGGTAATATTTACAATAATTATGTTTTTTTTTTAAACTAGGTAGGTACGTAAGTATTCGTACAAAAATTCAATTAAAACGTAGCATTTAGTACATTACGTCCATAAATTTATTAAACAGAGGTATTATTTTGCACCATGCTCATCATCACATGTCGGCACCACATCGAAGTCTCTAAACTTCGTTCGAGTTCGAGTTCGAGTTCTATTAGATGTTTCTGGGAGAACGAAGTATAACGCAATCAAGACGATAGCCATACAGATAGTTAAAATTGCAAATGCACCTTCTACTGTGCAGGCTAATACGACAAAAGGAGTAACCTTTAAGGATACGGTCATTATAATCGTTCTTATGTAGTAGTTCATCATGGAACCCACAATCTTATGCTCCAGAGGAAATATTTCG
This sequence comes from Cyclophora albipunctata, assembly GCA_963082685.1. NCBI lineage: Eukaryota > Metazoa > Arthropoda > Insecta > Lepidoptera > Geometridae > Cyclophora > Cyclophora albipunctata. The sequence continues at coordinate 84,482 of OY720125.1, forward strand.
CCCCCAATCAATATGGGAATACAGGAACACCCCAAATTAGATAAAACCAAATATAAAGCAAAAAATAACAAAGGCACCCATGAATAATCTTTTGAAAATGTTCCGTTATTAAATAGATATAACGAGAAACAGGCTAGTCCTAAGGATAAGAACGTAGCAAATCCTGTCGAAAATAGTAGAGTTCTTACTCTCATTATCCTTATCAAATACGATGCGGCAATGTTACTAACAGATACAAGTACATCGATCGCTATATTGGAGTAGAACGGGTTGAAGCCGTCGGACATGAACTGTTTGATCAACTGTGCCGCGTACGACGGGAAGATATGCCTTCCACTCGTCTCGATGAGTAAATTGCTCAATATCATTATGAATAGGTACAGGCTTTAAGAAGTTTTTTTTCTTAAACTTCAAAAAAAAGTCCTCCAAAATGTCAGACAGAGATCTATCGGTGTTCTTGTGTTGTTGCGCTCGTATCAGCTCGTCTATCTCTCTCGTGGTTTCTTCGGTTCTCCCCCTGAGCCAGTAAAACGCTCTCCTGCTGTCATCGCGTCGCTTCCTCTCGGCGAGCCAATAGGGGCTCTCGGACAGGGAGAAGGCTATGACCAGGCAGAGGAGGAAGGGCGCGGGGATGAGCAGAGCGACGGCGCGCCAGCTCACGTAGTAGCCGAGCAGGTGCACCAGCAGGCTACCAACGTTGAAGGTGGCGGTGGATAGGTTCAGGAACATGGCGCGGTTGCGCGGGCTCGAGTACTCGCCGATGACGACGCCCACCATGACGCCGTATGCACCGATGCTGGCGCCGGTGATCACCCGGAATGCCATCAGCGCGGGGACGTCCTCCGCCAGCGCTGCCACCGCCAGCCCCACCAGCGCCGGAAAGCAAGTCACGATGTATGCCACGCGCCGCCCCCACTTGTACATTATACACGATACTATGAAGCACCCCACCATCATAGCCGTGCCTAGTATTGATACTGGAACAGATAAACAAATATAAATACCACAAACTGAAACTGAACCGACTAAGTAAACTGCCTCTTATGCTAGTTAAAATTGAGTGTGTATTTTCTTCTAAATTCACGAAAATCTCGTATTTGCAATTCGAAAGCGATCGTTACCAAACCAAGAAGCCGTGGCCATGTCCATCTTGATGGTTGAAGCGGGGTCCTGTATGGCGGCGAGGAAGCAGGAGGTGAACGCGAGCGACATGCCGAGGCAGCCCTTGTCGAGCAGCACCGGCAGTACCGCCCACGTCTGCAGCACACATCATCTCATCACGTGACGTCCGGCGCGACAGAAGCAAACCACAATGGGGCCCTTTGTATACGACAATGAGTTGCTGTCGCGCGAGAGATCATTAGGTTCAATACTATCTGATACAATAGTGATCACTGTCTGTATACCTATTTTTTTGTTTATAAAGCCATTGTATTTACGTACGTACGTAACGTACATCCAAATCAAAACATCCATAGGTAAACTCACAAACTTTCGCCAGTATAATATTAGTAGGACACCTGGGCACCTAGACTGAACTGACTCTTACCTGCCTGGCGGTCGGACTCATCCATTTTGGACCGGAATCCATTCCAATAACAGCGTCGAATTTATTTACCGCTTACCTTAATAAAACAATTAATGAAAAACGCCTAATCAATTAAGTTACCAGAATCTCTACCTCTTTTAAAATAATATACACATAGTTCATTGAGATTAAGTTCGTATTGGACAAACACACAATATCGTCTGGTCACGGGACTCACACTTATTACAATAAACAGCAGGCACGAGGCATGACTAATTGTTGTTCTAAAAGAAGTTGGTTGGGCGGGGGGTGTATTATCATAATTGTACGCTAAGACGATATGTCAAATTGTGAGACAATAGTTTACGAGTACCAAAATAGCTACGCTCTGTTCAAATTGCTATATCATTTCTTTGCACTCTTTGTATTTATTTGGTACAATTATGTGTTACACCGAAGTTCGAACGGTCTTTCTGTTAATGGTTTCTTAAGTTTAAGTCAACAGTACCTACTCATTTTTACGGATACGTTGTTTCTGTTGTTATTGGAGTCAGCGTTAACGAGACTAGGTATAGGTACATAATATGTGCTTGTTTTAATAATGCTTTGTTTGATGTGGTTGTTGCCTTATAGATAGATATATATAGCTTATAAGTTGCCTATTATTTGGTAGGAAATAATCATTAGAAGAAATTACCTACCACAGAGCATAGAAGCACCGCCGGGCCGGCCGCTACAGCGCGCAGTAGTCCATCGAAAAGTTACATTTGGGGTTGCGTTTTTTAAAGGACGCAATTTAATTTTTTTGATGTGTAGGGGGGGTCAGTGTAAAGCTAAAAACAAGTTTGTGGGGTCGCCACCCTTGTCCCACGGCCGCAATCTTGAAAATAGGGGTTGAAATGGTTTTTACGATATATCTCTTAAACTATTAATTTTATTTAAAAAAATTGTTAACATTTTTGTTGCAAATTAAATTTTCTACAACTTTGGTCCAGTAACTTTTTGTCGTAGAACTATAAATAAAAAAGTTATAAGCGAAAATGTTTAGAAATTCGATAAGTAGAAATAAAAGACATAAGGGACATTACAGCTGCTGCTGATCCTAATACCGATCTATCGAAGGTCGTAGTTCGATTAGGTGGGTTCCATTTGCTCATGTCTGTACGTACAGCCCTACCATAAGCATGTCCAGACATTGTGCTGTACACAGTTCTCAGCATAAATTAATTTGAAGATATCCTCGAATCCACTACCAGACATGATATATCCAATCGCACCTATGAACGACATGAGCAAATCCTTCCAAAGTGACCTAGAATCTTTACCCTGGCATCTAATCAAAACTTGTAATAATGTCGAAGATATGGTGGAAACCTTTAACAGTTATTCACTTCTTCTATTTAATACGCATGCTCCTCTAAATAAACATACTATTAAAGATAAACAGAAGCCGTGGATCACAGACATGATAAAGTTTATGATGGGACTAAGGGATGAAGCTCTCGTAGTAGCACAGACTAAAAAAACTGACAGTTCTATGAAATACTACCGAGCCATGAGAAAGGTAACTGCAACTAAGATACGTGAGAAAAAAGCTTACTTTAACAACAATATAAACATAAATTTAAAAAAACCAGCGGTCCTATGGAGAAATCTAAAGAACACAATCTTACCTGATAATAAAAATAATACCTCAAAACAAATACCCCAGCATCTTAATGACCCATGCATAATAAATGAACATTTTTTAAATTTGCCGCCCCTTAATGAAAGCAAACTAGAATTTACCCCGAAAAATAAAAACAAATTTAACGAGAAAAATAAATTCAGACTAAAACAGATTGATGAAAATGATGTTTCAAAAATTATTAACAATATTAAAACGAAAGCAGTTGGTCATGACGATATAAGCATAGACATGGTTAAATTAACTCTTGATATCACCCTCCCAGCCATTACATACATTATTAATAAGTCAATAGAATCAAGCACATTTCCGAGCATCTGGAAAACTGCTTTAGTTCGTCCTATTCCTAAAAAAAATACAGTAACTGAGCTTAAAGACCTACGCCCTATATCCATACTTCCCGTACTATCAAAAGTTATAGAAAAAGTTGTTTTAGACCAAATGTTAAAATACTTAGAAGCCAATAACATAATTCCCAAATTTCAGTCCGGCTTCCGAAGGGGGCACGGAACGGAAAGCGCTCTCCTACATGTCACCGACGACATAACCGACGCATCGGAGAGAGGTCTTAGCACTATATTGGTACTGCTTGATTATTCCAGGGCATTTGACTCGTTAAGTCACAAGTTACTACTGGCCAAGTTAAAATATTATGGTTTCTCAGATGAAACTTGTGAGTGGTTTGCCTCATTCCTAGCCAATAGAAAGCAAATCGTGGTTACAGAGAAGTTAAATGGCGAAAAGATGTTTTCTAGAGCAATGTCGGTTGAACGTGGGGTCCCGCAAGGCTCAATAATAAGCGCTATTCTCTTTTTGATCTATACAGCAGACCTCCCTCCACACATTCACTCATGCAAGTATCATCTCTACGCAGATGATACTCAAATATATTACTCTTTTGACAGCAAAAACACAAAAGAAGCCATCCAAATTATTAACTCTGACCTTAGAAGCATTAATGAATGGTCTAAAAAAAACGCCCTTATTTTGAACCCTATCAAATCACAAATCTTAATCCTAGGTACTAAAAAACAGATAGAACGTGTAACAAACTGCAATGATATTATTGAAATTGATAATGTTCCGTTGGAACGGGTTAACTCCGTACGTAATTTGGGATTAATAATGGATGGCGAGCAAAAGTATGAACAACATGTGAGTGAAAAAATCAGAAACGCATTTTTCAAGTTAAAGACACTATACAAAATTCGTTCATTTATAAGAGAAGAGCTAAGTGTAGCGCCACATCTGCGGAACGTACGGCGCCGAACCTTCCGCTCTATAACACATCAGTCGAAATTACGCCGCGTACTGATGTGTCATAGATAACTTGAAATACACTACGAGCGTATTTAGCGGAAGGTTCGGCGCCGTACGTTCCGCAGATGTGGCCCTACACTTAGAGTACAATTAACCGATTTGCTAGTCCTCTCACCATTTAATTACTGTAGCTCAGTGTACGGCCCAAGAATAAATGTCAATGTAGGGAGAGCTATACAGAGGGTGCAGAATGCTTGTATGAGTTTTTGTTTTGATATTCCAAGGAGAGAGTACATTACCCCTTATATGAATAAAAAAGGAATGTTAAATATGAGTGCTAGACGAGAACTCCATATTGCCTGTACTCTAAATAAAGTGGTTTGGAACAAAAACCCGGAGTACTTGTTCGAAAAGCTCACTTGGGTATCCGATGCGACGCTTAGAAGTCTCCGGTCCAACACTCTAAACCTAATTAGGATTCAATCTCACAAACCTGCTCGCTATAGAGGATGCTTCAAGTTTACCGCTGCAAAGATTTGGAACGACCTCCCACCTCCCTTAAGAGGTAAAATAAGTACAAACTCTTTTAAACGTCTGTTCAAAACAGCGTTACTAAGAAGACAGATTGCAGCGGTGAACGTGAGACATGCCTATAGCGAGATGTTAAAACTAAAAGATTATTTCACGATTTAACCTTATTATATTTATTATATTCATTATGATGTTTAGGATAACCAAAATACACTACACTATACAGGGTGATTTCGGGGTCGTGATCCCAACCATTTTTTTCTGACTCAGTAAATAAATGATTGCGATGCTACCTGTATTTATTTTAATTTAAACAAAGATTATTCGTTATTTACGTATTTTTATTTAAAAATTATTATTGACTCAAAATGCGTGGTCACCCTACTTTTAATATTACTTGACATAAGTTTTCTTGGGAAATAGTAGGGTGACCATGATCTCGAATTATCGCAGTTTTTTTTGCTGACTAAAATAAGTCGCTGGTGTACTGTTATTCCTAACCTATCGTGATGCTTAGGAGAAAGTAAGTTAAATGCTTCTTTCTTGCTCCACGACCCCGTAATCACCCTGTATACACACACAAACACACACACACATACATACATAGCGTCAACTTTTTATTGTTATTTTTTCACTTTTTTGTATTATTATTATTTATTTTATGTTTGAAGAGTACCTATATTATGTTAATGGTTTTGATATCAGCTTGCTAGCCATAATACCTATCTGTAACACGCTTCCGCCCTCCATCTCAGGGAGCAGGCGGCAACTGAAAACCAGCGCTTTGCGGGATCCGTTCCGCACAGCAACAGCTGAGTTGCAGCCTTTTGCCAAGTTACTTGGATTTTAATTTTTATCTCTGTGTATATTTCAATTTTTAATTTTTGGCAATAAATGTATTTTATTCTTATTCTTATTCTCAAATGGAACCCACCTAATCGAACTACGACCTTCAATAGATCGGTATTAGGATCAGCAGCAGCTGTAATGTCCCTTATGTCTTTTATTTTTACTTATCGAATTTCTGAACATTTTCGCTTATAACTTTTTTATTTATAGTTCTACGACAAAAAGTTACTGGACCAAAGTTGTAGAGAATTTAATTTGCAACAAAAATGTTAACAATTTTTTTAAATAAAATTAATAGTTTAAGATATATATCGTAAAAACCATTTCAACCCCTATTTTCAAGATTGCGGCCGTGGGACAAGGGTGGCGACCCCACAAACTTGTTTTTAGCTTTACACTGACCCCCCCTACACATCAAAAAAATAAAATTGCGTCCTCTAAAAAACGAAGGTTAGGCCTAAAAAATGTAACATTTCGATGGACTACAGTGCTTCTATGCTCTGTGTTACCTACTAACCCACAGAGCATAGAAGCACCGCGCTCTCCTACTAGAGACGCCATTAACAACAATACCCGTGCGGCGAAGATGCGCTGACCTCAACTTCAGGCGCAAGCCGCCGTCAGTCTCTGCTAGCACGCTGTGGAGTGAATATTATCAAAAAAGCGGTAGAAATGCCTCATTGTGCAGTGATTTGGTGTCATAATCAAAGTAAAAACGTAAATAAACAAAACTCTGGCGTATCGTATCATAAGTAAGTTATAAAATGCAACTTTTAGCTGTTTAAAAAATGCAATCGAGGTTATTTTGAAACACAAAACCTCAAACGTAACCATGGTAACCAGTAAATTAAAATGCGCTAGTGAGGTGACGCATTGGTTGGCGTAATGTCGATAATGCGTGTCAATCGTATCCTTGTACTGAATCGATATTGTAGAATTGATATTTTTTACTTATATTGAACCCAGACTAGAGATTTATGTTTTGTAGCTAACTAGTAAGTAGATAATATTAAAATAATACAAACTATTATTTAAGGTTTCCTAATGATCCTTACTATTGATTGAATAAAAGTTTACCACCAAATTGATTCTTATTATTTTCACGCCTAGCATACCTATGTATTACATGTATTATCATTATCCTATAATAAAAAACTAAAATTCCCTAATCCTAAAATTTTAATAGTCATTAGTCCGATTTCTGCTGATAAAAAAAATATCGATAAAAACATCGACTCATATCGACATACCCATCTCTACATACAATACAGATACGTCAACTTTGAAGTAAAGCGTGTCATGATGTGAGGGAGCGGTAACGCTTTCCGACACGCTAAGTTTGTATGAAAAGTTTTAAGAAAGGCGTCTCTAGTAGGAGAGCGCGGAGCTTCTATGCTCTGTGTACTAACCTAACATCTTAATTGTACAAAGTGCAGATAGAAGAAGAATATAAGAAGGTTTATAACAAACAATAACTCTGTATAAAGATACTGAATGTCATGCTTTTTGTGATCTGTGGTCATGCTCCTAATGTTAACGCCTATACTCGGAATTTTAATTCGATTCCAGATTTGACAATTTCAGTGTTGCAACATTATGACAAGTACTAAATAGTGACGTTGCGAAATTATTCGATATGGAAATGGAATATTTCCGGATCGATTCTTCTCGTTTATTATTTTACTCTCGTAAACTAAGTATATCAGGAAATTAAATATTTCTGAACCGATAATTTAGTTTTGACGATTAATTAACGATCTGAGACTTTTCTTTTATAATTGTGTGTGAAATAAATAAAAAAATGTGATCATGAAGGAACATGACAAATAAAACAGATAGATGTATTATGGTAATAATTTATTTTATAAATTGTCGCCGTCATCGCTATCGCTGTCACTTTCTGTAACATTTATTATAAAACTCGGATACATCTCGGATACAAAATATCGATTCGCAATGAAATAAGATATTCGTATCACTACACTACACTATTATATGTGGTATCATTATTTCACAAAATGACAGTAGCTAATGTCAAATCTGGAATCGAATTAAAATTCCGAGTATAGTATTCCCTGTTGGTCGGGCCTCTCACGCATTCTGTTACTGTAGGTACGCAAATATTTCTGATATCAATTATTTTAATCTGCCTTTTGAATTAGTAATTCTTACTGTATGTTCTGTCGAATATTCATTATTTATGTCATAAAACCAGAAGAGTTTATATTTTGAAAAACTTAAACTCTGAGAGATCAATAATAAATAGATAAGCTGGGTGTATACGTAATTTCCAAAACACTAAGCACTGGTTCGGGAACGAAACAGAAAATAACAAAGTATATAATATATATATATATTTATTAAAAATAATATTTTGGTGCTATATTAGAGTCTACATACTTGATTTCAGTGGTTTCAGAACTGTTTACATTACAATAACTACATAAAGGTACGTTTAACTTAGTACACTATTAAGGCTCATTCAATTTAACTGTTTGTAGTTAGTCGTCTCGCTAAGCGAGCGCAGTGGTGCTAAGTAACAGTGCCGTGACGACTTTGTTTCGAAAAACAGTTTATTTGATATAACTCTACATTATTCTATACTCTATACTATACAGTCTTACAAATGAAAGAGAGTTCAAATTACTTACTAAGAATGGAACAAACAATGCAATAGCTAAAAACTGTAACTACAATCATTATAATTATACTAAATGAAACGGGACTGTATCACGTTTTTACGTTAAATATTCTTACGCTTCTGGATACAGTTCCGTTTTACTATTAATTGAAACGTATGTTGATGTCATAATTATTTGTTAAAACGGGAACTTACGTACGACGGAGGTTACTGACAGTCCCGGTTCATTTAGTATAATGAGTGCAAATTGTGCGAGTTTATAAACTATGTTAACAATAATAATTGTAATCCTATTTGTTACTTATTCTGAGTATATTTTATTAATGTGTATTTTATCGATGCTTATTGACACGAGGTCATAATGGCGCCCGGTGGTCTAGACTTTAGGAAGACACTTGGAATGCGGTCTTCATACATAAATACTATTTTAATTATTATCACACGACATAAACATAAGGCTACCCTGACGATGCGCGCAACGGGCCTAACGGGCCTTAGGCAAAATGTGACTGAGAGAGAACTGCAGGTGAGTAACCGGCTGAACGGTGGTCCATCCCCGCGGCCAGCGGTCACCGCTGCCGTGCTGTCGGCGAGGGCGCCGATACGGTGCGCGGTAGCCGCCTCTAGATAGTCATATGCAACAAATGTACGTAATTAATTTATATTACCTACGTTTTAAGCTGTTCTTACATAGCAATGAAACTATGAACTTAAAGTAAGTTATAGTTCGTTGATTTGTGATACCACTGTAGTCCCAAATGTGTGATACATATCATTACGGCTGAGAGGGGTCCGCGGGCGGGAGGTTCCGTGTCAGTCGTCCAGAGCGATAACAACTATTTAACGACAAATGAGGAGTCATCAGTCCTTGACTATTCTGTACTTGTGTATCTTGATGATGACAGGCGAGTTTTTGGCGGCTGTCTTGGTGGGCGTGGGCGCGGAGGCGGCGGGCAGCGGCGCGAGGGCGGGCGGCGCGCGCGGCGCGGGGTGCGCGCGGCGGTACGTGTAGCCGCCGGCGGGCGAGGGCCGCGCGTACAGCACCGTGGGCTCCGGCACCACCGCCTCGAACACCTGCGCGCCGCTGTACTCCTCGTACTCGGCGTGCAGCGGCCGCCGCCCGCGCCCGTACTCCGCCGAGTCGAACGCCGCCGGCCGGCGCGAGTACTCGCCCGAGTCGAACGCGGCGGGACGGCGCGAGTACTCGCCCGACTCGTAGGCCACAGGGCGGCGAGAGTATTCGGCTGACTCGTAGGGCGCAGGGCGGCGTGCGAAGTCGGGTGCATCGTACGGGGCGGGGCGGCGCGCGTACTCGGGCGCGTCGTCCTGGTCGAGCGGGCGCGCGCGGCGCGGGCGCTGCAGCTCGTCGTAGTCGGAGTCCAGCGGGCGCGCGGCCAGCACGCGCACCACCGGCACGGGTGCGTGTAAAGGCACGGCCGCCCACACCAGCGGTTCGCCGCCCGACACCTCCCGCCGCCCCGCACGTTGCCCGTGCGGCTCACCACTCACCACGCTGCATACTGATACTATTAGCAAACACCTCTGAAATAATTACAAATGTTCTTCAGCACACTTCAGTAACAACATAATTATTATTAAATTTGATGGATGATAAATGAATAGATAATAAAGCGTGTTATACTCACGAGTGCGTCCATGCTGGTCTAACGGGCGGCGCGCGCGGAGTGACGCCGGCGGCGGCGCGCGCCACCTCCTCGCCTCCGCTCCGGACGTCCTGCTGCCACACACACAGGGTGGTACACACATACACACTAATTCTGCTTAATTAATTATGTGCAAAATAGTTGAATCAAAACGGTAATACGTGCAATTTCCATAATTAAGGGCGGACACGCTAGAGCGAGAATAATTATATATTGAAAATGAAAATGTAGCACACAGCATATTAATATTAATCACTGGGGTACGACTACGACCCGCGGGCAACGGCCACGACCTTGAAATTTAGCTTTTCAAATGAGTTACAGAAAACATTATTTAGACAAAACTTTAGATCATAAAACCGGCCAAGTGCGAGTCGGACCCACGCACGGAGGGTTCCGTACTTTAAAAATTGCCAAAAAATCACGTTTGTCGTATGGGAGCACCCTTTGAATATTTGATTTATTTTTTAGTATTTGTTGTTATAGCGGCATTAGAAATATGTACATCATTTGTGAAAATTTCAACTAGCTATCACCGTTCTTGAGATACAGCCTGGTGACAGATGACCGGACAGACGGACGGACAGCGAAGTCTCAGTAAACGGGACCCTAGTCCCATTTTTACCCTTTGGGTACGGAACCCTAAAAACAAAGGTATTTTTCAGGAATTATTTTATTTACAGCCGGTTTTTATTTCAATCTCTGAAGTAACTAAAACTAAAGTTTGATGTTTTTTCGATCGCTATTTAATAATATATAGTAACCATCGTAAGTGATAGTACCTAAAGTGTGCAGTGAGCAGCTCTATAGTGTGCGGGCGCGACGGTGAGCGGGTGACAGCGCGGGGCTTCCTTCCTGGTGGGTGCATGCGACGGCCGCGCGGCCGCACGCCACCGCCCGGCGGGAAGTCGACGAGTTCAATCCAACTCATTATTTCCACTATCAATCGCCAGTCGGTAGTTTTTTCGGCATCAGTTGTGAACAGCAATGCGAAACGATGAAAGTAGAGGAAGTAGCGTCTAAATAAGTATTAGTAGAAAACAACTCAATAGGTACACTAAATGATTTCGCATCGGGAAGATTTCGTTGCTGGTAAGAACACTATGTACACTATGTAGTCTAGTTTACAGCTACGTAACCCAGAACCTAGTTTGTGTATATATGGATAGATTATTAATCAGAATGTAAAAGAAATGCTTCGGTTGCGGCTTGCGACATCAGCGACAGCGACAGCGACCGGTGATCAATGACGATTAGCAAAGTGTTAATGTATGCGTGTGTGTGTAACTGGACGTTCGTGTTACAAGAGCGCACAATCCACAGAAACGAGATTAGGACAACCTCGTCGGTTTGCGACAGCCACATGCTCCGTGGAGCAATATTTTGATATGCATGTATTTTAAATAATATTATTCATGTAAAGCACCATTTCACTGTTGCCATTGAAATCTTATCTATTCATAGGTGTCTTGTTAGTGTTGTGTATTTTTTTCTAGAATCTTCATTTCCTACTTATAGAAGTATTCCGTGACATTTTCGTGACGGCATACTCTAGTTCCTCTAAGAAATGTGTATGTGCCTCGAAAAGCTATCGATATAGATACCTATCTAAATTCATATAATGAGTACTAAGTAATAATTTAAGTGATGTGCATTTTACAAGTAGATGATGAGGTAATAATAAAAGAGTGTAGTTAAAATTAACGTTCACAATATATTAATAATATTATTAACAGGTACATATTTGGTTGTGAGCCTCGTGGCGGGGGCGGGCGGGCGCGCGCTCACCAGATGGGGTGGTGCAGCGCGGGCAGCAGCGGCGCGGCGTGCAGCGCCGGCAGCAGCGGCACCTGCTGGTGCACCTCCGTCACCACCTTGGGCTCCGACACCTGCACCTTGGTTACTTCGCCCTGCGAAACAAAACCAAGCTCGATAAGACACGCTCCAGCGCGCGGCGGTCGCGTCTCTCAGGGGACGTAGGACGAAACGAGCCGCGTTACCTTGGGCACCTCGACGACCTTCTTGATGGTGGTGACGGCGGGTGCGGCGAGCACGGCGGGCACGCCGCCATGTAGCAGGTGCCCATGGTCTAAGAGTCCGGCGCCGTATCCCAGACCGCCGTACCCGTACCCGAGCCCGCTGTACCCGAGGCCGCCGTACCCGAGCCCGCTGTACCCGAGCCCGTGGTGTCCGAGTCCGTGATAGCCGAGCCCGCTGTAGCCGAGCCCGCTGTAGCCGAGCCCGCTGTAGCCGAGCCCGCTGTAGCCGAGTCCTCCGTAGTGCAGGCCGTGGCCCAGACCGTGGCCCAGACCGTGGCCCAGACCGTGACCCAGGCCGTGTCCGTAGGCCACGCTGCCCAGCCCGTAGCCGGCGCCGTACAGGCCGCCGAGTCCACCGATGTAGCCGCGCTTGTCGCGCTTGCCATCGTCGGACTCGGGCGCCGCCAGCGCGGACGCAGCCAGGAACAGGACGCACACCTGAACACAGAACATCATGCGATTACAACCCAACAATACTTTAAAATTGCACAAGATTTAGTACTAATGAAGAGGTACTCACGAAGGCTTTCATTGTGGCTGGTTGGAGGAGGTGGAGGTGAAGAGATGCCCGAGAGGACTGATGCTGCGGGAGATGCGAGCTTGCGTTTTATACGAGGCGTCGCGGGCTAGTCGCGTGGACGCAATCATTTTCAAAATTGTTGCGAAAACTATGCTTTTGGTATTAATTATACGGCAAATCCGAAATTAATGCGACATTGTGACATAACATTGAACTCGATCCACTGCGAGCCTACCGCCGACGGACGCTGCGCTGGAGACAGCGCCCACCTTGGAAACATGCTAATGTGCGAACACACGCTATCGCTCATTATAATACACCACGCTGTGATGAGCCCGAGGAGCCGGGCTCTCTGCATTACCGAAGTGATCGACCATAATAACATATTAACAAGATGTGAAATTAACAATTAGAGGAAGGAGGAAGTGGTTACGCAAGTAGAATGTGATTAACAAGCGATCGGCAGGCATGCACCGCGAGCACGCACGGCGCGCTATTAACATAACTCATCGATAGCACACTGTTCCTCTGTGCTACTGTGTCACACGACACGCCGCCACCGCGCCACCCGCACCCCCGCACCCCCGACACCTCCCGCACCCTGCCCGGTACCCACCAGGAAATAATTATACCCAACTAAATTTAACAGTCAACGTCCTCCAACGGATTAAACGAAGTTGTTGAAATTAGAATATATCTTAAGTGCCGCTTTATAGTTGTTTTCGTTAGTACATGTTTAACTTGAACATATTTGATATATGTATTATTATTTATTTCCTATTCGCTGAAATATGGTGTTGCTCCAAAAACATGTCAATTATAATTTTGTATCGAACTTAACTAGTCATAGTCATACGGTCCTTCTTTGATGACCGGTTCTGTGTGTGAAACATATTTTATGATAATAATTTATTCAAGGTTAATAATAGATAATCAAGCTGTAAACTTATAAACTTGAAAATTCAAAATACAAATTTCACTCAGAAGCCTTTACAATGTCTATTATTCTACTTGTTATAGGCTCTATATTTACCTTCGAGATATTTTTATACACTAATGCAAAGTGATTAATAAGACGTATCTTGTTAGTGTTCGTTCTTTCTATTCGTCATTCCGTGATGACTTGCCGGACGGACAGATGGCCGGCGCGCGGCGAGGCGCGCGTTGATGTCTTTTGTTAGGGATCCCTAACTGCAGCCAACTGTAAATAGTATTGCACATTTATGACTACGACTAGTGAGTTATGATTTAAATGATAAAACTATGTTAGATCTTGTATTTAACAGACCGAATTGCATAAATTTATTCAATTTCACAAGAGATTGTAGGGAACTCTTCGATGACCTAGAATCTTGTTTGGAAAGAAGCAAAGCGGTTCAAAGCGGTTAAATCTGTAAGCATATCTTTTATCGAAATCACTTCATAACGGAGATATCAGATATCAGGAAAAAAGAGAATACAATCGAATTGAGAAGGGCGGCCGTGCGAGTCGGCTGCACGCGTCAAGTGAATCCGACTCGATCAGTAAGCTCGAGCAGGCTAGTGGCTACTCCTCGTGTCGGAGACAACAACCTAATTATTAAAATAATATTTTCAATTTTCGCAAGGAAAAGATTTTTTTCTTGTATAATGAAAAAATATTGACGATAAAGCGAAAACTGAGATCGATTTATGAATAACTAGTATAGCCTCGCGGTTTTACCCGAGTGTGCCCGTTCCCGTGGGAATTTTGGGATGAAAAATAGCCTTTCCGTTGAATGTGTCTATCCGTTACAACAACAAAAAATCATATTGGATTGACAATTTCTAGGATGAGCCCTTACAAACAAACAGCGTTAAAAACTTTATCTTTTTATAATATTATTATACTATATTACTAGCTGCGCCCCGCGGTTTCACCCGCGTTGTACCCGTTCCCGCGGGAATTTCGGGATGAAAAATAGATGTTGGCCGATTCTCAGACCTACTCAATATGCTCACAAAATTTCATGAGAATCGGTCAAGCCGTTTCGGAGGAGTATGGCAACGAAAACTGTGACACGAGAATTTTATATATTAGATATATATTAAGTACAATCCGCCCTCACTTTGCTTCGGTTAATTAAGTGACCGTTAATCAAGATTTTGTGTACAAAATTCGTGATAAAAAAGTATATCCTGGATATTCCTCGTAAATACGCACTACTTGTCCATTCCACGCGCTTGACCCACCCACTACAGGACAGCTTGCCCGCGCCCATATATTATTTTGTGTCCGTATATTATTCTCATCATATCTCCGAAACAAAATGTCTATTTTAATAATTTATAAAGGTATTTTAAATTATACAATTAATCTTGATTTGAAAAAAAAAATCTTAATTTTATTATTAACGAATATCGTTAATTTCACGATAGACTGCTTTTTCAACGAACAGATTTGAACAAAAGTGATTATCGTGCCTTAACTATAAAGGTATGTTTTGAATTCGGCCTGCAGCAGCAGACTGCAGGCAGAAGTGCGGTCGCAGTGGTCTGCAGTGCAGCTTGCGGTTGTTAATTCGATTGCGACTTCATGCCGCGACTGCGGACTGCACATTACACACATTACACAATCAGTGTTGCCATTTCCCCAAAATGTAGGAATCTCATGTCAATTGGAGATTGGTCCATGTAGGGAAAGATAAAAGTTTTGTTTTTTCATTTTTAACTGATTCCATCCTATTTTAAAAAGTTTCTCTTAATAAAATAACTTTCCAAGTATAGCCCTTACAAACATACAAAGAAACTTTACCTCATTATAATATTAGTAGAGATAGTATGATGTAATTTAATCAGTGGTGAGTAGCAAACAAAACTTACGAGGACTCATTGAAAAATTGGCATGGGATGTAATATTTTCGTACCAGAAGATGTCAACCGCCATCTAGCGGCGAGTAGCGAATATTTTTACCATCACAAAATGGATAAGAATATGATAATTATTGCGTCAGACAATGTAAATCACTTTTTAAAGGTGAGTTGTTTGTCAATGTTTTTAATCATCGTAATATGGCAAAGGGTATACTATTTTTGAGCCCGAAATTGTCAATAGCTATCTATAATTATAGCAACGAGTTTAAATATTTTTGACTAATATCAGAAAATGGCAAAGGATGTGTTATTATTATGCCAGAAAATATTTGACGCCATCTAGCGGTGAGTAGGAAGGGATTTAATATCATTGTACCAGAAATCGTCGTACGGCATCTAGCGGCGAGTATTGAAAACAATGTTTTTTAAACATAAAAAATGGCATAGGATGCAATATTATTATGCTAGGAAAGCAAAATCTCACACGTCGATTATATTAGTGACGGAATGGCAAGGATGTGATATTATTATGCATAAAAATGTTTACCATCTGTGCTTATAGACTAGTGGAGATAATATTTGAAACCAATGTAAATCGTAGTAGAATGAAACACATGGGATACATTTTACGGGAACGGGAACGGGTACGACGCTTGTTATGTTAGAATGATTTAAAAAACGTTTAAATTCGATTAGACTTTTTGCATTTCCTGAGAACATTTACTATGTTAATGAATTTGTTTTTGCACCATCAGAACTACTAGATATTTCACACGGTGTTTTTTATATTATCGTTTATAATTAAGGATTTCTACAAATACTTTGTGTATCGTGTTTTAGGAGTGTAAAATAAAATAATTAAAAACAACATTTTGGGTAAATAAAATTATTTATTATAAGTTAAATAAATATGACTTAGGTGTGTCCGGTGATAGGGGGTGTTCACCACCAGCCCGAGGAGAGGGGTGCGTAGGAGTGGGAGGAGTAGGAGGAGTAGGCGGGCGCGGAGTATGAGGCGTAGGCGGGCGCGGAGTATGAGGCGTAGGCGGGCGCGGAGTATGAGGCGTAGGCGGGCGCGGAGT
Source organism: Cyclophora albipunctata (assembly GCA_963082685.1). Lineage (NCBI taxonomy): Eukaryota > Metazoa > Arthropoda > Insecta > Lepidoptera > Geometridae > Cyclophora > Cyclophora albipunctata. The sequence goes on from OY720125.1 coordinate 101,115, forward strand.
AGGAGGTGTAGGCGGGCGCAGCGACGATCTTGTTGTGCGAGACCACCTGCGGCACGGAGACCACCTTGCGCACGTTGACCACCTGCGGCACCTCCACCACCTTGTTGACGTTCACCACCCTGTTGACGGAGACGAGGCGGGCGGCGGGCGCGGTGTAGCTCACCACCGGCGCAGGCGCCGAGTAGCCGACGGAGCCGAGCCCGAGCCCGAGCCCGCCCGCGCCGTGCAGGAGGCCGCGCTTGTCGCGCACCTCGCCGCCCAGCGCCGCTCCCACACTCAAACACACACACATTGCTACTAGGAACTTCATCTTGACTTCACTCGGCGACTCTTGACAGCACACTGATCACTGCGCACTTCTTCTCCATCATATATACCGCACGCCGCGCGAACATCTTGCGCAACAAGTCCTCGATAATAAGGAGCTTTGATGTAATACATTTTGATCAACGTAATGGATGAAACTATATTAATGTTTAATTTAGGTCAATTATTAATAGAGATATAAATATTTATTTGTTAAAAAGAGGCAGGGGTTATTGAAATCCACAGTAAGCGTTATCTTTGTAGTTATTTTATCTTTAAAGCTCAAACCAACCCGGGCCGAGTAAGGAGCATACAGTTACGAAGTACTGTAGTAATGCCAAGTTCAAAGGTACATCGTTCACCTTGCCCTCGATTGACTCTTGGATTGTAGCTATTGTTGTTTATTAAAATAATATTATAGGAAGTGACCCGACGCGACGTTACATTAACATAACAACAAACAAGATCAGTCACATGTGTGTCAGGGTCGGCGGGCGGTCGCGGGCCGCGCGCTCGTGGACCCACACACGCCTCGTGGCTACATTGGGTACTGGGTCAGGCTGCAAATATACTGTCCCACTGCGGGGCAAATGTATTCAACATAGTTAAGCACCCCCATCCTCCCACGAGTCCCTGTTCCGTGCGCCGGGACGGGTTACGCGACCCTAACGTCGCCATCCTTCAGCCAGTTTTAACTTCAGATTCAAGATGAAGGTTATAGATTCATTATTATCCTTGAATTCCTATGGAACCTAACACTATCTTGTTTTACGAAAGCGAAGCCAGGGCGGATCGCTAGTTACTATAGCTTAATCGGATAATATTATGCCGTATTATCTGCCGTAAGTAAAGTATAACCTTTTGGTTAAAACTATCTTATAATATGCAATAAATAGATTGATCGTATATCACTCGTACATATCAAAATGAATATAGCAAATGTTCAATACAATTAATGCCAAATATTTGCAATATGATAGATCACTAACAATGTCACGGCAAAATGTACCATTATATTATATTTGAAACAAAACAAACCGTATGCTGATCAGACCGCAGTGACATTATGTTAATGATTGTGTCGGAGGACATCCCTCGAGCGGCGAGTATATATGATGGAGGAGGAGCGAGCAGTGATCAGTGTGCTGTCAAGAGTCGCCGAGTGAAGTCAAGATGAAGTTCCTAGTAGCAATGTGTGTGTGCTTGAGTGTGGGAGCGGCGCTGGGCGGCGAGGTGCGCGACAAGCGCGGCCTCCTGCACGGCGCGGGCGGGCTCGGGCTCGGGCTCGGCTCCGTCAGCTACTCGGCGCCTGCGCCGGTGGTGAGCTACACCGCGCCCGCCGCCCGCCTCGTCTCCGTCAACAGGGTGGTGAACGTCAACAAGGTGGTGGAGGTGCCGCAGGTGGTCAACGTGCGCAAGGTGGTCTCCGTGCCGCAGGTGGTCTCGCACAACAAGATCGTCGCTGCGCCCGCCTACACCTCCTACTCCGCGCCCGCCTACGCCTCATACTCCGCGCCCGCCTACGCCTCATACTCCGCGCCCGCCTACGCCTCATACTCCGCGCCCGCCTACTCCTCCTACTCCTCCCACTCCTACGCACCCCTCTCCTCGGGCTGGTGGTGAACTCCCCCTTTCACCAGATCACACACCTAAGTCATATTTATTTAACTTTTAATATTATGTGAAAATAAATAATTAATTTTATCCATAATTATGTATCTTATTACACCCCAAAACACGATAAACAAAGTGTTTGTATAAATCCTTAACTATGAACGATAATCCACCTAAAGGCCCATCATGGTCTAACGATTGGAGCAGCCGTGCCCGACAATTGAACCTGATCTCCGAAGCACGGTAGCGTTCAGATAGAAATGCCACTATCGGCCACCGATCCAAATAGGTTGCTTAACAATGGCAAAGAACTAACATGAATTCGTACAGACTGACGAACATGGAATTGAGAACCTCATCAACACAATAACAAAACTTCTTAATATTTTATTCTTATTCTTTTACTTCATTTGATATCGATCCATGTGAGGCCATTTCAAAAGCACAACCATCTCAAAAAATAAGTGTTTACGGTTACATGTAAACGTAAACGTTATTTAAGTCTAGAAGATCCATTTTATTTCAACAATAAAGCTGTCTCTTCAGCTTTAAGTCACTTTTATGATCTATAATAGGAAGCGAGTGTGTAAAAAATGATTGTAATGATCTGATATAATAAAGAGATTTGAATTTGAACTTTAGAACAAGCAAGGCAAGCCAGCCCCATCATGCCCTGAACCCTGAAACAATCTACATATTACATCCCAAACTTAAACAACGTACGTAAAATTATTAACTAACATTTGTATCAAAAACTTCACCTCGTCACAGGGACGGGAGGCTAGCAAATAAATTTCTGAACTAAACTGAACTCAAAGAGAACTCCACGTACAATACACAACTTGGCAAATCAATTGTTTTCAGCAAAAACTTACATTTTGCACAAGTATTTGAAATAATACTTTCCGGAGGTATTTCTTGTGATCACTTGAAGTTTGGCACGATAATTGAAATCGATTGTTATTATGGTGGTTACTGAAACTGGATATATGAAGGTTGCCAAAGTGGTTTTGCTAGTAAAAATATAATAAAAATATTTAAGAGCCTATAGTTAAGCCTGATAGCTTTCCAGTCGTATCCATATTTTTCATAATGCTTCAGGATTTATAGTCCGAATATTTTACAATGAGTCGCGTAGTTTTTTTATGGATGTAGTCAAGAGAAGTAAAGGGCATAACAATACGTACACGACAGTATTGTTCTGTATCTTATACGTATAGAACAAATGACTTTTGGATATCATATACGAGTACAAGAAGGCCGAGAGGGTGAGAAAAAAAAATTGAGTTTTGTTAAAGTAAACTTTGTATTAAAATAATATCACAATAAATATGGGGTGTCTGGTGAAAGGGTGTTCACCACCAGCCCGAGGAGAGGGGTGCGTAGGAGTGGGAGGAGTAGGAGGAGTAGGCGGGCGCGGAGTATGAGGCGTAGGCGGGCGCGGAGTATGAGGCGTAGGCGGGCGCGGAGTAGGAGGTGTAGGCGGGCGCAGCGACGATCTTGTTGTGCGAGACCACCTGCGGCACGGAGACCACCTTGCGCACGTTGACCACCTGCGGCACCTCCACCACCTTGTTGACGTTCACCACCCTGTTGACGGAGACGAGGCGGGCGGCGGGCGCGGTGTAGCTCACCACCGGCGCAGGCGCCGAGTAGCTGACGGAGCCGAGCCCGAGCCCGAGCCCGCCCGCGCCGTGCAGGAGGCCGCGCTTGTCGCGCACCTCGCCGCCCAGCGCCGCTCCCACACTCAAGCACACACACATTGCTACTAGGAACTTCATCTTGTCTTCACTCGGCGACTCTTGACAGCACACTGATCACTGCGCACTCTCCACTATAATATATACCGCTCGCCACGCGACCGTCTTGCGTAAAAAGTTTTTGATCAATATAGAAGCTACGATGTTATTATTATGGCGACGTTATATTCGCTTAGCTTCTATGAGTCAGATTTGTGAAAAGACAATTATCATGGGTCTGAAATATTGTTGACTTCCGTTACGTTGAGTTCATTATGCAGAAAATGATTAGAATAGTTATACATCCAAAGTTGGACAAATATACACCAAGAATCACCCTCTCCAATTTTAAATAATTGATGTATTTTTACATTACAGACTACTATAGTAAAGTCAAGTTCAAACTTTACCATTCACCTTGCCCTCGATTGATTCTTGGATACAGCTTTCATTGATAACGAAAAAATATTATAGGAAGTGACCAGACGCGATGCTTCGTTAACATTACAACAAACAAGATCGCGGCCACATGTGTGTCAGGGTCAGCGGGCGGTCAGTGGCCGCGCGCTACGCTGTAGGCTACTAGAAGTGTGCTCCTACTGCAAACAAACTGACGCACTGCTGGGCGAACCTTCCCCCTAAATATCAGTAATCTGTCCCATTCTCTTACGACTCTTTGCTCCGTGTGACGAAACCGTCCACCGGATCAGGAGACTACCTCCTCGACTCTAACGTCACCTCCTCTGACGCGGCTTGTTACCACAAGCTTGACCTTATGAGTATTGTGTTCTTCATTTAGGGCCGTGGTGATGACATGGAGGTCAACTGTCTCTCAGACTTGTGGCTGTTACTTGTAGTATTACTGAAAATGTTTTGATTCATGTTGACAGCCTTGCGAGCAGGTGTATTACTAATACCAGTAGTATTACATGTATTTAAGTTGCCATATGTGTACTCTACCTTAATTAGAGTATAAACTGAAGTTAAGATTTTTGATATTTCTTATTTTCATTCTTAAATATTTTTTAGTTACCCTAATACACAATAATACATTTATAACATATACATTTCATGGCGAATATATTGAATATGATAGATCGCTAGTAATGTTATTAGCTTATTAGGAAATCGTCACGGTCAGATGAGAACCGTATATCAGAAACAAAACAAAATGTATGCAGATCAGAACGCAGCGACGTTATGTTAATGATTTTGTCAGAGGACATCCCTTGAGCGGCGAGTATATATGATGGAGGAGGAGCGAGCAGTGATCAGTGTGCTGTCAAGAGTCGCCGAGTGAAGTCAAGATGAAGTTCCTAGTAGCAATGTGTGTGTGCTTGAGTGTGGGAGCGGCGCTGGGCGGCGAGGTGCGCGACAAGCGCGGCCTCCTGCACGGCGCGGGCGGGCTTGGGCTCGGACTCGGCTCCGTCGGCTACTCGGCGCCTGCGCCGGTGGTGAGCTACACCGCGCCCGCCGCCCGCCTCGTCTCCGTCAACAGGGTAGTGAACGTCAACAAGGTGGTGGAGGTGCCGCAGGTGGTCAACGTGCGCAAGGTGGTCTCCGTGCCGCAGGTGGTCTCGCACAACAAGATCGTCGCTGCGCCCGCCTACACCTCCTACTCCGCGCCCGCCTACACCTCCTACTCCGCGCCTGCCTACGCCTCATACTCCGCGCCCGCCTACGCCTCATACTCCGCGCCCGCCTACGCCTCATACTCCGCGCCCACCTACTCCTCCTACTCCTCCCACTCCTACGCACCCCTATCCTCAGGGTGGTGGTGAGCACTCTCTCACCAGACAACCTGTATTTATTGTGATATTAAATTCATAAATTAAAAATGTTTATTTTTACTCATAAATAAGTTTTTTCTTGAGCCTGTTATGACGGATAGTCATCAATTGTTTAAAGTACACAACACACATGACTCTCAAATAGTCAATCATATAACATCATTTTAACTTTGTTTTACGTGAATAATTTTTTGAATAGTGCGATCGCTGCGCTTGTTCCGTAATTTATTTATTTATTTAGTGAGTATAATTACCCAATTCTAATTGTAATTTAAATAATAATAATAAGATAATAAGATAATTTATTCCTCAAAAACTTAATCTAATTTACAAAACCTTTGACTCCCAAACTAGAATAGTCTGTGTCTTGGGAGCCAAACTCCACCTTCATGAACTTTGCGTAAAATTACTGGACTTACTTATACTTATAAACTAATATAGGTAATAAAATGAAATATTAACAATGTTGGAATGAATTACAAAACAATAAACAAAATGAAAATAAATACAAGGGTTGTGTGTCACCCTGTGCTTGCGTGGGAGTATGCGCGCGCGCGCGCGCGCGCGCGTGTGTGTGTGTGTGTGTGTGTGTGTGTGTGTGTGTGTGTGTGTGTGTGCGCGCGCGTGTGTGTGTGTGTGTGTGTGTGTGTGTGTGTGCGTGCGTGTGTTTGTGCGTACGTGCGTGTGTGTGTGTGTGTGTGTGTTTGTGTTTGTGTGTATTTACTACCATTATTGTCTGGGTTTGAGGTAGTCTTCAGTTTTAGAGTAATCTAGCTTTATAAGCGCATTAAATAACATATTTTTGAGTGTGTGTCTATTTTTGTGTATGATATGTTCCGATTTGTCTATTTGTTTGTATAAATAATAGCTAAAGAAGGGATATTGGTGTTGTGCAAAAACAGTTTTTGTGCCTTGCTGGGGAATAGCTGGTCTCCTGCGGTTAACATTACCACGGGTTATAGGTACTGTGGAATGAAATTTTAAAACTACGTCTCGTATGTATAATTGGCGTACTGTTAGTAATTTGACCTCTTTATACAGTGATTCTGTTGAGTACCGACGCGGCTTATTTGTCATTACTTTAATGAGAGTACGTTGGGCCCTCTCTAGTTCAATCATGTGGGTCTTTGCTGCTCCTCCCCACACTGGCAAGCAATATGATATAAGCGATTGGCATAATGCAATGTAAACATTTTTCATCATGTTCATATCAACCACTTCCCGTAAATTATTGAAAACTGGAATCAATTTCCTAATTCTTTTTGTGAGAAGTGATATGTGCCATTTCCAGCTAAGATTACCATCTATTATTACCCCCAAATATCTAATAAACTTCACTCTCTCTAGTTGATCGCATACGCAGTTGTCAATATTTTGGTCTAATAAATCTCTTTATTATATCAGATCATTACAATCATTTATAATCGTCAGCTTAAAATTAAGTTTACGTTAGTTCGCATCGCGCCACCTACTGAGAAGAACTAACAAGAAACTCAGAGGGGTTGTCATTATTTTATGATCTGGGGGCACGGCAGTGCCCCCGCCAAGTCGAGTGCCAAGCAATCACTGCCACACCATCCTTTACTGGAACCATTTCGCCGCATTTTCAGGCCCCTATTTAAGAACTTCTGGATAAGACCAGAACGTAGAAATTTTCGTCGTCCAGCAAGCTATAATCACATACGAAATATCCAAAATTTCAAGTCTGTAGGTCATTTAGTTCCAAAGTTAAGCGAAACCAAAGTTTTGCATTTATGACACTAACTTACTCATGATCATCAAAATAGAACTAGTACTTCCCATAAACTTAGAGAACTGAAATTTGGTACAGAGTTAGGCCACATAAAGAGAAAACTATAAAAAACTGGGCTAATCGAAGATCTGGAGTACCTGGTGACCCTGATTAGAAAACACAAAAGCCCAACCAAACTATAGATATCGACATATACCGCCTTTACAAAAAATATTCAACCTGGTGGGCCGCTTCATTTGATGTTAAAAAACTGTGATCTAATAAAATAAATCAATAAGCCCGCGTTTCTATAAAAAGAAGTGAAATCCCATCAAAAACATTCTGTAAAAAACTAGCCAAGTCTCGATGGAGCTGCTTGTTTATCTCTAAAAAGTAATGAAATCTAGACAAAGTCGTGCCAAGTTTAGGGTTCCTTACTGCGATTTCTTTATTATTTATAGTTAATTTTGTGTGACTTGGCTTGGGTGCTTGGAGAAGGTGGATGCGAATCTTTTGAGCCTCCCTGCTCTAACCGTAGGACCTCGTGGATCGGAACTGGGAAATCCGATTCCTTCCTCCAAAAATGGGAGGTTTACTGACCTCCCCTCCTAGGAACGAGGCCCGCAAAGGTGACGGCGGCGCGCTCTCGTGTTCCTGAGCGCGCCGCGTCAGGAGGGACAGGGGATGCTACGCCTCTCCTCTCCCTCCCTGAATCCGTGCTTGCCTCCGAGGGCAAGCAATCGGCATAGGTGAGCGAGGTGGTACGTGAGTGCGAAAGCCGGACCAACGGCATCACCTGCTTTACCGTCGACGCAGGAAGGTTTACCCGAACCCTGGGGTTGCGTCAATGCATTTCCTCACTTTAAAAGAAAGGAACATCCTCGGCCATATCTCTACAGAGACAGGGACTATTGCAGCTGGACTATGTGAAAGAAGTTTGGATGAACTTGAAAGAGGTTATTGCAAAGAAGTCGGCAACTATCATAGCATGTAAAGAACAAGTAATCATTATTGTTATTTATGTAACTCCATTAGTATTATTTTCCCACGAAATAGAGAAGACGCAGCAGTACTGTCCTCAGTTAGGTTAGGGCATTGCAGGCTGAATCACCTGATTGCCCGAAAAGTAAGATGATTCCGTGCTTCGGAGGGCACGTTAAGCCGTCGGTCCCGGTTACTTTCTACGGATAGTAGTCGTTACATGAGCCATGTCAGAGGCCTTTGGCGGCTCTATAACTCTTCTTCTTCATCGAGTGGATGATCAATCTGACCTATCCTGGTGTCAGAGTTATTGAACATCCAGACACAGTTGTTGGCAACAACGTCTGGATGTTAATATTATATATTCATACAGAGTATTTGTGAATGTCTATGAAATAGTATCAGTTAGTTAGATACCGTAATACAAGCTATGAGTCTAGATTGGGAGTGTTGCCCGGTTATACATCCGACTCACTCCCGTACTCAGAGACGTCAAATACTTTCTTAGTGGAGATTTAATCAGTGATTTTGACCTTGTTGATATAAGTTTTTCATAACTTAAATGTTGTCGATGAGTTCGGCAGTTGGAATAGTTTTCCTCTATTGATGATTTTTAACCGAATACCCATATTAAGGTAAATAAAATTGATATATATCTTACACAAAATATTTATTAACACGTAATTTTATAAATATTATAAATACGCGATGTTCACCACCAGCCCGAGGAGAGGGGTGCGTAGGAGTGGGAGGAGGAGGAGGAGTAGGCGGGCGCGGAGTATGAGGCGAAGGCGGGTGTGGAGTATGAGGCGTAGGCGGGCGCGGAGTATGAGGCGTAGGCGGGCGCGGAGTAGGAGGTGTAGGCGGGTGCAGCGACGATCTTGTTGTGCGAGACCACCTGCGGCACGGAGACCACCTTGCGCACGTTGACCACCTGCGGCACCTCCACCACCTTGTTGACGTTCACCACCCTGTTGACGGAGACGAGGCGGGCGGCGGGCGCGGTGTAGCTCACCACCGGCGCAGGCGCCGAGTAGCTGACGGAGCCGAGCCCGAGCCCGAGCCCGCCCGCGCCGTGCAGGAGGCCGCGCTTGTCGCGCACCTCGCCGCCCAGCGCCGCTCCCACACTCAAGCACACACACATTGCTACTAGGAACTTCATCTTGACTTCACTCGGCGACTCTTGACAGCACACTGATCACTGCTCGCTCCTCCTCCATCATATATACTCGCCGCTCAAGAGATGTCCTCTGACACAATCATTAACATAACATCACTGCGCTCTGATCTGCATTATCTCCAACAGTTGACCGTGGCTTTCAATTAAATAAAACAACACCTTACTTATAACTTATCACATAAACTCCATCTGTTTCGATAGAATCATAGAATAGTGTTTATTAAATCGTTAAACACTTAACTTGAGTGAATCAAGCTTTCTATAATTGAATAATTCGGCGAATTAAGTTTGGTAAAATAAGTTTAGATCATCTTCATAAGTTTAGATAAATCGTGCTTCGGTGAACCAAGGTTACTTTATTGGTTAGAACTACATACTAAAACGTTTCGATACATATTTTTAAACTAACCCGATTTGCACTCATTATAAATACATGAACCGGGACTGTATTGTATATTAATACGTACCCGACGTTTCGAGCGGATTACACTCGTGGTCACGGGATGACTCCCAGGAGCGGTGAATTTCCACTGCGTTCTCCGTATTACTTGAGCCGTACAAACTACCCTCTCTTTATTTTGATTACCCAAATTGTTAGTCATTAAGGTTGCGATACTCCACGCTCACTACATCCAAATTTCCGGCTATTTTTCGCGACGTCTAACACCATTGATTACTGGATTTCACATAATTGAAAGCTTAAAACCACGTTCCCGGTTGGAATTCTGGTGTTCCTTGATTTCGACCGATTTGCAAACAATCCTGGAGTAGCAATGTTAAGGATTTTCGGCGCATGAAACTCAGTCCAGTGGTTTGGGCCTGACGATAATAAATGGTCGGAAATCGCGGACTTTTCCCCTTGGCGGTGTTTGACCGTTGCGATACGTTGTTTGACTCTCCGCCAACGTGCGTTTGGTCTGGCCAATGTATTAACTACCCAAGCTACAGTCAGTTGTGTTGACGCTTTGAGTCTAGTAAGGGATCGTGTCCTTCGGTGATCTCACTTGCTGTGCTATTTACGATATGGGCCTTTTAAATAGGCTTTCACTTTTGGAAAAAACGTCTAACTATTGAAATATCATATTCTTTATTTGAAAAATATAGTTTCGATAAGCCAGAGTGCTTTTCTTAGTTTTAGAGTGGCTTTATGAGATACCAGAAACTAAAAGCTATTCAGAGATACTGTGTCAAACGATAACTTGTCTCACCGTCGCGATAGACGCGATGGGCATATTTTTCTCGGCAATAGTTATTTTCATTTTGTTACTATGTGTTTAAATTGAACTGTTGTTGTTTTTTTGATGATACCGCTTTCGTGTTTATTTCAATATACAGTTTATTAGATCGTGTTTTAAAAATAAAATAAAACAAATATTCAAGAGGGCTTCACATACAATCAACGTGATTTTTTGCCGTTTTTATAAGTACGGAACCCTCCGTGCGCGAGTCCGACTCGCACTTGCCCAGTTTTTGAAATTCATGTTTAATCGTCTAGGGAAAATAATTCTATCGGATCCGAATATTTGTGACATAACAGCCTAATTTGATCATAATTTAAAATACCAGTATTAGTAAGTTTGTGCTCAAACCTCAGTCCAATCTACAGCAAAATATATTATGGCATTCTTTGAAATACTACTACCCATTACAAATGTTCTCCTTAACGTTTATTACACCCAATTCTATAATCATCTTCAATTTTAGTAAGTGCTTCGCTCTTCCGTGTAAGGAACCTATCATTCGTTAAAATAGTAACCACTCCTTCAACCTTCATGGGGTAAGAATGGAATGAGATCTACAATATTTTACTTCCATAGATTATATTTGTGTGGAAAATCTTAAATTTTAGTTTACATTGCCGCACTCAGCTGATGTTCATTAATTCGATGTTTAATTATTTGAGATAATTTTTCGTACATTACATGTCAAAATCAGTCATAAAATCCCTACTAAGGAACTATTTTACGTTCCTTAATACGTAGCGTAGCCCGTAAGTAAAAATAGATTGTATTTACCACCAACGCTACGAACGTAGTAACAAGCGTAGCAAACTCGTAGTAAGATTTGTAGTAATGGGTCAATAAACGACATCAACGCGCTCTTGTATTTGAATCAATCGCTATAGTCTGTACCTCCCTATGATAAAAATGTTAGTGCAATAAAAAAATAAAATAACATTATAACATTTATTGACACAATTTTAATAATTTAAGTAAATATGGCTATGGGGTGTGAGGTGAGAGGGCGTTCATCACCAGCCCGAGGAGAGGGGTGCGTAGGAGTGGGAGGAGTAGGAGGAGTAGGCGGGCGCGGAGTATGAGGCGTAGGCGGGCGCGGAGTATGAGGCGTAGGCGGGAGCGGAGTAGGAGGTGTACGCGGGCGCAGCGACGATCTTGTTGTGCGAGACCACCTGCGGCACGGAGACCACCTTGCGCACGTTGACCACCTGCGGCACCTCCACCACCTTGTTGACGTTCACCACCCTGTTGACGGAGACGAGGCGGGCGGCGGGCGCGGTGTAGCTCACCACCGGCGCAGGCGCCGAGTAGCCGACGGAGCCGAGCCCGAGCCCAAGCCCGCCCGCGCCGTGCAGGAGGCCGCGCTTGTCGCGCACCTCGCCGCCCAGCGCCGCTCCCACACTCAAGCACACACACATTGCTACTAGGAATTTCATCTTGACTACACTCGGCGACTCTTGACAGCACACTGATCACTGCTCGCTCCTCTTCCATCATATATACCGCACGCTGCGCGAACATCTTATGCAACGCGTCCTTCACTGACACTTGCATTTTAACCATATTTTGTTCACTTTTATTTAAAGGGATTTTGTGAGTTTATCATTCTCCTTTACTACTAATTTAATTATTATTCCAAAATATATCATTTAGAAAAGGTACTTAAGCATAATATCTACGCCTAAAGCTGTTGCTAAAATTAACTTTCCAATATTCAGTAATGCATGTATTTGTATAGACACTGGACCCGATACTTGACTTACTATACGAGTTACAGGAACTAATATTTCATTTTAAGTCATGACTTCATGGCTGTTACAAAGAGTGCAGGGTTTCCTTATTGATTAAATGATCACTGGCTATATCTCTTATACGGTCAAGCTTGCGTTAAACATCTATACTAATATTATAAAGAGGAAAGGTTTGATTTTTTGTTTGTTTGTTTGTTTGTTTGTCTCGAATAGGCTCTGAAACTACTGCACCGAATTAAAAAATTCTTTCACCATTCGAAAGCTACACTATCCCTGAGTGCCATAGGCTATATTTATTCCCGAAATTCCCACGGGAACGGGCACAACGCGGGTATATGTAACCCAAGGTATGAAAAACATGCCTAAAAAAATTGGTTTTTGGCGTGCGCTACTAAATCTATTGATGATACACAAAAACAATGTTCTACACAATCAAAGTACATATCATTGCAAACAAATAAGTTCGCGAGGGCATATGTCTAACTATTATAGTTAAGACACAATAACCGTTTTAAGTTAAAATTAATTAGTTAAAAAAGGAGTGTAATTTTAAGTTGATGATATTCATATGATGATATGAATCTACATCAAAATAAATGGCTCTACAATCAAGGTTAATTATGTTTCTTTGTGTACCTCTTTAAATTATTAAAATCGGACAGTTAGTTTCAGAGTTATGATGAGAAATATCACTACATAGTATAAAATAAAGTCGTCTCTGTTTCGTGTCTGTTTGTCTGTATGCTTAAATCTTTAAAATTACGCAACGGATTTTGATGCGGTTTTTTTGTAATAGGTAGAGTGATTCAAGAGGAAGGTTTTTGTGTAAAAAAATTCCCGAAATTCCCACGGGAGCGGCCACAACGCGGGTAAAACCGCGGGGCGCTGCTTACAAAATAGTAATGCTCGATGGCGGGTCTATGGCTACTTACTGTTTCGTGCGGTCAAAGCGCGCGGGGATATAGGTACCTACCTACGAACTACGAACGACGAAGACGTGCTATGTAGGTATTATCCCGAATTCTTCCTCACATGAAATCTTGATTGTGTATACATATATACTCGCGCGAGACATGTAATATTTTATCCCCAATTTCCCACTTGAAATTTTGATTGTGTATATGCCTGCGGGAGACACGCAATGTTTTATCCCGATTTTCCTACATGAAATCTTGATTACCCGAAGCGAAGCGAGGGCGGGTCGCTATATAAAATAAAGTCGTCTCTGTTTCGTGTCTGTCTGTCTGTTTGTCTGTATGCTTAAATCTTTAAAATTACGCAACGGATTTTGATGCGGTTTTTTGTAATAGATAGAGTGATTCAAGAGGAAGGTTTATATGTAAAAAAATTCCCGAAATTCCCACGGGAACGGGCACAACGCGGGTAAAACCACGGGGCGCTGCTTACAAAATAATAATGCTCGATGGCGGGTCTCTTATGGCCACTTACTGTTTCGTGCGGTCAAAGCGCGCGGGGATATACCTACCTACGAACTACGAACGACGGAGACGTGCTATGTAGGTATTATCCCGAATTCTTCCTCACATGAAATCTTGATTGTGTATACATATATACTCGCGCGAGACATGTAATATTTTATCCCCAATTTCCCACTTGAAATTTTGATTGTGTATATTCCTGCGGGAGACACGCAATGTTTTATCCCGATTTTCCTACATGAAATCTTGATTACCTGAAGCGAAGCGAGGGCGGGCCGCTAGTCAAGTATAAACTGGGATCTAAGTTGGTCGTGTAAAGGCCTTTAAACTTGGAGGTAATGATGTGAATCTTAATAACCAAACCATAGTCGTCTACGTTTGTTTAAATACATGTCTCGGTTCAAAGTTCACTGACCGCTAACACATGGCCGTTAGGGAATCAACAGTTACACTGTGGGCGAGAGTGGGCTGTCATGCAATACTTTGGCAAACTGTGTGAAGTAAGTATTATTCCACTGCCTGTAATATCCCACTGCTGGGCAAAGGGCGCCATCTCACTGAAGATATCAGTACATTGAGGAGAATTAGGCGTAATCACCACGCTTGCCTAATGCGGGTTGGTGATCTCAAACCTGAGCCATGTTTGAAAATTAGGAAACATGTTTTCGTTCGACCTGAGAACTGAACCCGAGACCTCAGTATTGGCAGGCGAGTGCTCATACCACTAGACTACCGAGGTGTGAACCGCGTGAACCTCGTGAAATTAGTCTCGTCACTTCGTTCCCCATATTCGCATCCTTGTTCCCTTTGGTCGGGGCTCGAAACGTGTTGTGTTGTTCGCCGCTAACAAGTGGTACTCTGCAATCATGACTGGTAAAACTGAAACACTTAGGGTTACAAAGTGAAATTATCCTAATGCCTTTAAATCATGATAGAGAGCAGCAGAATAGGAAGTTTAATAACCTTCACTGAGAAGGCATGAATTATCAAAGCTCACTTCTTTGAATAAACAAATTATGTGAACCAAATGCTTCAAATCTTATAAAAGTGCACAGTGCAGCTGAATCATGAAAACGTTCACCACTTAGTGCGTGTCCATCTGGATTGAGACCTTATATGTTCATGATTATGTTGGCGTAGTACTTATTTGTATTATAGAATACTTATTTGTATTATAGAAGTTTCAATTTAAGAACTAATAAGGTTCTAGTTATACTCAACATTTCATAGATCGACTGACCATACATTTTAGAATGACCCGTCGGTTTAATGAAATCTGTATGAATAATATCTTTAAATCTTTGGGAAGTACACATATCAAAAGACGAACTTAGTATTCCATTTCGCCTATCAACATCGTCATGAGATCCCATCCACCCCTACAGTTGTAACATCTGTCAGGTAACAAAGTGACAGTACAGCAAAACTAAATACTTGCACATAGATTCTCATCTAGACTACGACGTACTACGAAAATAGAAGCACACACACATAGACCCGTGCTAACACGGCTTTCGTAGCAAAACTCCACGGGTTTACGAGAGTGTTGTTGTCTCTCGTGCATCTATGCTATATGTGCGTATGTTCGTCTGTTTTAGAGCGTAGCTTGTAGTTGATTTGATAATATTTTATTGTGTCTGCAGCTGCACGATGAAGTAGTAAGTGTACTCTTTTGTAATAAAGAAGTAATAAGTAGTAGTAAGAAGTAGTGTTGTCGTTGGTTGTATTTAATTATTGACAGGCCCAGTAATGGGCTATTTTTGGATATGTTAGGATTTAATAGGAATACATTCTATAGTGGTATGTGGCATAAAATGTTAATGTCAGGGTAAATAAAATGGTTATATTTCTAACAAAAATATATTTATTTACACGTAATTTTATAAATAAATACGGGGGTGTTCATCACCAGCCCGAGGAGAGGGGTGCGTAGGAGTGGGAGGAGTAGGAGGAGTAGGCGGGCGCGGAGTATGAGGCGTAGGCGGGCGCGGAGTATGAGGCGTAGGCGGGCGCGGAGTAGGAGGTGTAGGCGGGCGCAGCGACGATCTTGTTGTGCGAGACCACCTGCGGCACGGAGACCACCTTGCGCACGTTGACCACCTGCGGCACCTCCACCACCTTGTTGACGTTCACCACCCTGTTGACGGAGACGAGGCGGGCGGCGGGCGCGGTGTAGCTCACCACCGGCGCAGGCGCCGAGTAGCCGACGGAGCCGAGCCCGAGCCCAAGCCCGCCCGCGCCGTGCAGGAGGCCGCGCTTGTCGCGCACCTCGCCGCCCAGCGCCGCTCCCACACTCAAGCACACACACATTGCTACTAGGAATTTCATCTTTACTTCACTCGGCGACTCTTGACAGCACACTGATCACTGCTCGCTCCTCCTCCATCATATATACCGCACGCCGCGCGAATATCTTGCGCAACGCGTCCTTCACTGACACTTCATTTTAACCATCCATATTTTAGCATTACATTGTTTACTTTTGTTCAAAGGGGTTTAGGAAGTTTTATTATATATTGGCTACCAATGTCTGAAGGCTTCACTCGCATTCGTTTTAGCTAATGAATCCTTATCGACGCATGTGAATCTACACCAACGTTGCCCTACTTAACTATAAACATTTTAAATTCTTACTACTATTATATTACATCTGTATAGACTAGTAGTAGACATCTTTAAAGGTTCTGTAATTAAATTTATTTTTATCTACTAAGCAAAATTCCTATAATAAGCAACGTAATTAGGAAAAGTCTGGTTTTTGTGCAACTTAATAATTTAACTCTAATTTGCAAAATCATTTATGGCTGGCTACTTCATTTAGACTGACGAGACGAGTTGAACCTTACTATAATATATAGTAACTGAAACCGATAGTTTGGTTTATGCAGTTATACCACCTCATGTCCTACCATAAGAGCAGGGTTCACTCGGGTACAGATCGATTGACTAGTGATCAGATGCCTGTATGCGTACGGATTGTACACAGGTGTTGCTAACATTAGCAAGTCAAGTATCAAATCTTCTACTTCATCGAGTCAATGAGTCTTCATTTTCTTAAATATGGTTGGCCAAAAAAGAGGGCAATGAAATAGCCCTGCTTATAGCGGCCTGTAAGTCCTGGGGCGAACAGGTCACCGGGCAGCCCGCGCGAGCCAGCAAAGAGCCATGGACTGACGTGAAATTAGGAATGAAGGTCACAAACCTTATTGGTAATGTGAACTTTACAAATGATTGAGGTCTATTTGGTGCGCATTATTAAAGGCACAGACGTTATATTAAAAGTCCTGATGGAAAGGTCACTGACCGTTAGCCCCGGGCTGACTCGCAGCGTCCTGTTGTATTTAATTATTGACAGGCCCAGTAATGGGCTATTTTTGGATATGTTAGGATTTAATAGGAATACATTCTATAGTGGTATGTGGCATAAAATGTTAATGTCAGGGTAAATAAAATGGTTATATTTCTAACAAAAATATATTTATTTACACGTAATTTTATAAATAAATACGGGGGTGTTCATCACCAGCCCGAGGAGAGGGGTGCGTAGGAGTGGGAGGAGTAGGAGGAGTAGGCGGGCGCGGAGTATGAGGCGTAGGCGGGCGCGGAGTATGAGGCGTAGGCGGGCGCGGAGTAGGAGGTGTACGCGGGCGCAGCGACGATCTTGTTGTGCGAGACCACCTGCGGCACGGAGACCACCTTGCGCACGTTGACCACCTGCGGCACCTCCACCACCTTGTTGACGTTCACCACCCTGTTGACGGAGACGAGGCGGGCGGCGGGCGCAGTGTAGCTCACCACCGGCGCAGGCGCCGAGTAGCCGACGGAGCCGAGCCCGAGCCCGAGCCCGCCCGCGCCGTGCAGGAGGCCGCGCTTGTCGCGCACCTCGCCGCCCAGCGCCGCTCCCACACTCAAGCACACACACATTGCTACTAGGAATTTCATCTTGACTACACTCGGCGACTCTTGACAGCACACTGATCACTGCTCGCTCCTCCTCCATCATATATACCGCACGCTGCGCGAACATCTTATGCAACGCGTCCTTCACTGACACTTGCATTTTAACCATATTTTGTTCACTTTTATTTAAAGGGATTTTGTGAGTTTATCATTCTCCTTTACTACTAATTTAATTATTATTCCAAAATATATCATTTAGAAAAGGTACTTAAGCATAATATCTACGCCTAAAGCTGTTGCTAAAATTAACTTTCCAATATTCAGTAATGCATGTATTTGTATAGACACTGGACCCGATACTTGACTTACTATACGAGTTACAGGAACTAATATTTCATTTTAAGTCATGACTTCATGGCTGTTACAAAGAGTGCAGGGTTTCCTTATTGATTAAATGATCACTGGCTATATCTCTTATACGGTCAAGCTTGCGTTAAACATCAAGTATAAACTGGGATCTAAGTTGGTCGTGTAAAGGCCTTTAAACTTGGAGGTAATGATGTGAATCTTAATAACCAAACCATAGTCGTCTACGTTTGTTTAAATACATGTCTCGGTTCAAAGTTCACTGACCGCTAACACATGGCCGTTAGGGAATCAACAGTTACACTGTGGGCGAGAGTGGGCTGTCATGCAATACTTTGGCAAACTGTGTGAAGTAAGTATTATTCCACTGCCTGTAATATCCCACTGCTGGGCAAAGGGCGCCATCTCACTGAAGATATCAGTACATTGAGGAGAATTAGGCGTAATCACCACGCTTGCCTAATGCGGGTTGGTGATCTCAAACCTGAGCCATGTTTGAAAATTAGGAAACATGTTTTCGTTCGACCTGAGAACTGAACCCGAGACCTCAGTATTGGCAGGCGAGTGCTCATACCACTAGACTACCGAGGTGTGAACTGCGTGAACCTCGTGAAATTAGTCTCGTCACTTCGTTCCCCATATTCGCATCCCTGTTCCCTTTGGTCGGGGCTCGAAACGTGTTGTGTTGTTCGCCGCTAACAAGTGGTACTCTGCAATCATGACTGGTAAAACTGAAACACTTAGGGTTACTAAGTGAAATTATCCTAATGCCTTTAAATCATGATAGAGAGCAGCAGAATAGGAAGTTTGATAACCTTCACTGAGAAGGCATGAATTATCAAAGCTCACTTTTTTGAACAAACAAATTATGTGAACCAAATGCTTCAAATCTTATAAAAGTGCACAGTGCAGCTGAATCATGAAAACGTTCACCACTTAGTGCGTGTCTATCTGGATTGAGACCTTATATGTTCATGATTATGTTGGCGTAGTACTTATTTGTATTATAGAATACTTATTTGTATTATAGAAGTTTCAATTTAAGAACTAATAAGGTTCTAGTTATACTCAACATTTCATAGATCGACTGACCATACATTTTAGAATGACCCGTCGGTTTAATGAAATCTGTATGAATAATATCTTTAAATCTTTGGGAAGTACACATATCAAAAGACGAACTTAGTATTCCATTTCGCCTATCAACATCGTCATGAGATCCCATCCACCCCTACAGTTGTAACATCTGTCAGGTAACAAAGTGACAGTACAGCAAAACTAAATACTTGCACATAGATTCTCATCTAGACTACGACGTACTACGAAAATAGAAGCACACACACATAGACCCGTGCTAACACGGCTTTCGTAGCAAAACTCCACGGGTTTACGAGAGTGTTGTTGTCTCTCGTGCATCTATGCTATATGTGCGTATGTTCGTCTGTTTTAGAGCGTAGCTTGTAGTTGATTTGATAATATTTTATTGTGTCTGCAGCTGCACGATGAAGTAGTAAGTGTACTCTTTTGTAATAAAGAAGTAATAAGTAGTAGTAAGAAGTAGTGTTGTCGTTGGTTGTATTTAATTATTGACAGGCCCAGTAATGGGCTATTTTTGGATATGTTAGGATTTAATAGGAATACATTCTATAGTGGTATGTGGCATAAAATGTTAATGTCAGGGTAAATAAAATGGTTATATTTCTAACAAAAATATATTTATTTACACGTAATTTTATAAATAAATACGGGGGTGTTCATCACCAGCCCGAGGAGAGGGGTGCGTAGGAGTGGGAGGAGTAGGAGGAGTAGGCGGGCGCGGAGTATGAGGCGTAGGCGGGCGCGGAGTATGAGGCGTAGGCGGGCGCGGAGTATGAGGCGTAGGCGGGCGCGGAGTAGGAGGTGTAGGCGGGCGCAGCGACGATCTTGTTGTGCGAGACCACCTGCGGCACGGAGACCACCTTGCGCACGTTGACCACCTGCGGCACCTCCACCACCTTGTTGACGTTCACCACCCTGTTGACGGAGACGAGGCGGGCGGCGGGCGCGGTGTAGCTCACCACCGGCACAGGCGCCGAGTAGCCGACGGAGCCGAGCCCGAGCCCGAGCCCGCCCGCGCCGTGCAGGAGGCCGCGCTTTTCGCGCACCTCGCCGCCCAGCGCCGCTCCCACACTCAAGCACACACACATTGCTACTAGGAATTTCATCTTTACTTCACTCGGCGACTCTTGACAGCACACTGATCACTGCTCGCTCCTCCTCCATCATATATACCGCACGCCGCGCGAATATCTTGCGCAACGCGTCCTTCACTGACACTTCATTTTAACCATCCATATTTTAGCATTACATTGTTTACTTTTGTTCAAAGGGGTTTAGGAAGTTTTATTATATAGTGGCTACCAATGTCTCAAGGCTTTACTCGCATTCGTTTTAGCTAATGAATCCTTATCGCCGCATGTGAATCTACACCAACGTTGCCCTACTTAACTATAAACATTTTAATTTCTTACTACTATTATATTACATCTGTATAGACTAGTAGTAGACACCTTTAAAGGTTCTGTAATTAAATTTATTTTTATCTACTAAGCAAAATTCCTATAATAAGCAACGTAATTAGGAAAAGTCTGGTTTTTGTGCAACTTAATAATTTAACTCTAATTTGCAAAATCATTTATGGCTGGCTACTTCATTTAGACTGACGAGACGAGTTGAACCTTACTATAATATATAGTAACTGAAACCGATAGTTTGGTTTATGCAGTTATACCACCTCATGTCCTACCATAAGAGCAGGGTTCACTCGGGTACAGATCGATTGACTAGTGATCGGATTGTACACAGGTGTTGCTAACATTAGCAAGTCAAGTATCAAATCTTCTTCTTCATCGAGTCAATGAGTCTTCATTTTCTTAAATATGGTTGGCCAAAAAAGAGGGCAATGAAATAGCCCTGCTTATAGCGGCCTGTAAGTCCTGGGGCGAACAGGTCTCCGGGCAGCCCGCGCGAGCCAGCAAAGAGCCATGGACTGATGTGAAATTAGGAATGAAGGTCACACACCTTTTTTTAGGTAATGTGAACTTTACAAATGATTGAGGTCTATTTGGTGCGCATTATTAAAGGCACAGACGTTATATTAAAAGTCCTGATGGAAAGGTCACTGACCGTTAGCCCCGGGCTGACTCGCAGCGTCCTGTGAGAGGTCGATAGGACTTTGGTCCTCTTTCCGGACTGTTCTCCATCCATTCAAATTCAAATACTTATTCTATTTTTTTATTATCAGATCAAAACAATAAATTGAATCGTCACCTAAAAATGATTTTACGTTATTACGTCTGTTAGGTTTATATTTTCTAAACCTTAGTATGCAAAAAGTATGTAAAAACTCGTGTGAGTACGTTTAAACTTATTATGTAGTTTTGAAAATTTTGTGTTGTAGAAAAGAAATGCCAATTTTCCACCTCTTAACTTTTAAGAGTAAAACAAAGAAATTTCAAACATTCTAATTTGGCCCCTTTTACTTACACCTCTTTAGAGAAGGAACTCGATGACGGTAGATCGATGTAATCCAAAGTGTATCACGAAGAATCTACGTACTGATTTCCTCGGTAATATCTCTTTCATTGAAAAAGTATTTGAAATTGGCTAACAATCCCGAATAGTGCTCATATACGCCCAGTGGGGCTTTGAACGCATGGTCCAACATTCCGATTTTAATAGTCCTATATAGATTTACAAAGAAGTATACTCAGTATACGACTGAGAGTTTTAAGCATTCCGTCCCAACTTCTTAGGTCATCTTCATTAGAGTCCATCCATCCTGGTAGTGTTACTGTTGAGTAACGAACGAAGCGAAAGTACCGCAACATGAAATAAATACATTGAGAAGGCCAACTACGAGGTGCTACGAAAACGAAGCACACACACATAGACGCGCGCTTACACGACTGTCGTAGCAAATCTCTACTAGTTTGACACCTTTCCAATCTCGTGTAGTGCGCGTTTATGACTAATATGTATCTTTGATTCATGCATGTTTGAGCGGGGTTCGCCTTCTGGATGTAAAGAATTTGAGCCTACCACTCTGACACCCCTTCGGATGACGCATATTATTGCAAGGTCACAATGGGGCGATAATACTCGTGTGTGATAGTGGAGGAGCGTTGCTGACAACTCATGGCGTTCATTCATTTGTACGCCCAGTTATGAGCTATTATAAGAAGTGTTAGGATAGGATTCCTTCTATGATAGCACTAATCTACATGTCAGGGTAAATTAAATGGTTATATTTCTAACAAAAAATATGTTTATTTACACGTAATTATTTTATAAATATTACAAATACGAGTGTGGTGATAGGGGGTGTTTTTCACCAGCCCGAGGAGAGGGGTGCGTAGGAGTGGGAGGAGTAGGAGGAGTAGGCGGGCGCGGAGTATGAGGCGTAGGCGGGCGCGGAGTATGAGGCGTAGGCGGGCGCGGAGTAGGAGGTGTACGCGGGCGCAGCGACGATCTTGTTGTGCGAGACCACCTGCGGCACGGAGACCACCTTGCGCACGTTGACCACCTGCGGCACCTCCACCACCTTGTTGACGTTCACCACCCTGTTGACGGAGACGAGGCGGGCGGCGGGCGCGGTGTAGCTCACCACCGGCGCAGGCGCCGAGTAGCTGACGGAGCCGAGCCCGAGCCCGAGCCCGCCCGCGCCGTGCAGGAGGCCGCGCTTGTCGCGCACCTCGCCGCCCAGCGCCGCTTCCACACTCAAGCACACACACATTGCTACTAGGAATTTCATCTTGACTTCACTCGGCGACTCTTGACAGCACACTGAACACTGCTCGCTCCTCCTCCATCATATATACTGCACGCCGCGCGAACATCTTGCGCAACGCGTCCTTCACTAATGCTTTATTTAAATAAATGCATTCTTTTATGTTAAGGGATTAAGGGAGATTATCATAATAATGACTACTAATGCTTCACGGTTTCACTCGCATTCGTCTTAGCTAATGAACTTTTATCGCCTCATGTTTATCTACACCAACGTTGTCGTACTAAACATTTTAATTAGTTTCTTACAATACAACATTTTTACAGATTACAACCTAAATAGTAAGTGCCTTAGTCATAAACGCTTATTAACAGCACTTTAGCTATCAAATGGTTTGTCCTTCTCCGACATACGCTATTTGTCAAAGAGTGAAAGAGACAAAACACTTCAAATCACTGTTTCAGTTAAATATCGTTTATGAATAAGGCGGTAAATGTCTAGTATTTGTTTGACTTAATAATTTTCAACATTATTTGGTAAAACATTTAAGGCGACTGAATTAAGACAGACGGATTGACTAGTGGACACCTACATAACTACAATGGTAATCGAAACCGATAGTTCGGCCAATAGCGTCCTACCACGAGGGCAGGGTTCACTCGGGTACAGATCGATTGACTAGTGTTGTTAACATTACCAAGTCAAGTATCCAGTAATGTGAACTTTACAAATGATTGAGGTCTATTTGGTGCGCATTATTAAAGGCACAGACGTTATATTAAGAGTCCTGATGGAAAGGTCACTGACCGTTAGCCCCGGGCTGACTCGCAGCGTCCTGTGAGAGGTCGAGAGGACTTTGGTCCTCTTTCCGGACTGTTCTCCATCCATTCAAATTCAAATACTTATTCTATTTTTTTATTATCAGATCAAAACAATAAATTGAATCGTCACCTAAAAATGATTTTACGTTATTACGTCTGTTAGGTTTATATTTTCTAAACCTTAGTATGCAAAAAGTATGTAAAAACTCGTGTGAGTACGTTTAAACTTATTATGCAGTTTTGATAATTTTGTGTTGTAGAAGAGAAATGCCAATTTTCCACCTCTTAATTTTTAAGAGTAAAACAAAGAAATTTCAAACATTCTAATTTGGCCCCTTTTACTTACACCTCTTTAGAGAAGGAACTCGATGACGGTAGATCGATGTAATCCAAAGTGTATCACGAAGAATCTACGTACTGATTTCCTCGGTAATATCTCTTTCATTGAAAAAGTATTTGAAATTGGCTAACAATCCCGAATAGTGCTCATATACGCCCAGTGGGGCTTTGAACGCATGGTCCAACATTCCGATTTTAATAGTCCTATATAGATTTACAAAAAAAGTATACTCAGTATACGACTGAGAGTTTTAAGCATTCCGTCCCAACTTCTTAGGTCATCTTCATTAGAGTCCATCCATCCTGGTAGTGTTACTGTTGAGTAACGAACGAAGCGAAAGTACCGCAACATGAAATAAATACATTGAGAAGGCCAACTACGAGGTGCTACGAAAACGAAGCACACACACATAGACGCGCGCTTACACGACTGTCGTAGCAAATCTTTACTAGTTTGACACCTTTCCAATCTCGTGTAGAGCGCGTTTGTGACTAATATGTATCTTTGATTCATGCATGTTTGAGCGGGGTTCGCCTTCTGGATGTAAAGAATTGGAGCCTACCACTCTGACACCCCTTCGGATGGTATTGCAAGGTGACAATGGGGCGATAATACTCGTGTGTGATAGTGGAGGAGCATTGCTGACAACTCATGGCGTTCATTCATTTGTACGCCCAGTTATGAGCTATTATTAGAAGTGTTAGGATAGGATTCCTTTATGATAGCACTAATCTACATGTCAGGGTAAATTAAATGGTTGTATTTCTAACAAAAAATATGTTTATTTACACGTAATTTTATAAATATTACAAATACGAGTGTGGTGATAGGGGGTGTTTATCACCAGCCCGAGGAGAGGGGTGCGTAGGAGTGGGAGGATAAGGAGGAGTAGGCGGGCGCGGAGTATGAGGCGTAGGCGGGCGCGGAGTATGAGGCGTAGGCGGGCGCGGAGTATGAGGCGTAGGCGGGCGCGGAGTATGAGGCGTAGGCGGGCGCGGAGTAGGAGGTGTACGCGGGCGCAGCGACGATCTTGTTGTGCGAGACCACCTGCGGCACGGAGACCACTTTGCGCACGTTGACCACCTGCGGCACCTCCACCACCTTGTTGACGTTCACCACCCTGTTGACGGAGACGAGGCGGGCGGCGGGCGCGGTGTAGCTCACCACCGGCGCAGGCGCCGAGTAGCCGACGGAGCCGAGTCCGAGCCCGAGCCCGCCCGCGCCGTGCAGGAGGCCGCGCTTGTCGCGCACCTCGCCGCCCAGCGCCGCTTCCACACTCAAGCACACACACATTGCTACTAGGAATTTCATCTTGACTTCACTCGGCGACTCTTGACAGCACACTGATCACTGCGCACTCCTCCTCCATCATATATACTGCACGCCGCATGACCGTCTAGCGGAGTGCGTCCTCGACTTTCAGATTTAATTAATCCGCTATATTAATGATTGTCAACAGCACAACTGTTTAAAGCAAAAACCTGAAAAAGGTTTATTATGAGAATGAGCCTTGTTGTTTGAAACAACCAATATTTAGCAAATGGAATCAACCTCTTAGTCATATACAGTTTTGTTTAATCGATATATTATAAAAAACAGAGATTAGTTATCAAAATATTTTTTAACCTACTTTTTAAACTAACACAATTTGCACTCATTATACTAAATGAAACGGGTCTGTATCGCGTAAGATAATTTAACGTATTTTACTAAAATACGTACCCGACATTTCGAGCGAATTACACCGCTCATGGTCACGGGATGACACGGGAGTTCTCCCGTTAAAACATTTTTTGGTAGTATTATTTTTGAGTTACTGTTCTATTATCATTACGCAATATTAGCATGATTACTACACAATGACCGTTGAGCGTAGCTCTCGTAGCAATTGGCTTCTAGTGCTCGTGGTGAAGTACGAGTATAACTAAATCATGAAAACCCATCCCGATTGTTAAGCAACAGCTCGGTTGTGCAGCTCGGCCACTATGCGGATGGGTGCCGATAGGGGCATTTCTATCCGAGCTATACCAAGGTTACAAAGGGCACGTTATATTGACGGTACTGGTTGTTCAATCGTCGCGGCATGTCGGAGGTCTTCAGGCGGTCTTACACTCTGACCCGGTTGGTCACTAATCTACTCGAACATACTTTTTGAGGTGGTAAGTGATTGTACTGTGAGATGTTTGTAGGATAGCTTGTTTTCGTAGGTACAAATTATTTGTGGATTCGATGTCAAAGATATCAGATAAGTGGAACTCTCTAAATCTCTTATGTCACAGCAGTACAGTCAAATATCTCCTCTAATAATGTGCTACTGTAAAAAAGTAATGTCTAATGAAATGACGAGGCCGTGGCATGGCAACATAGTAAATAGCACGGCAATAAAAAAACTATACCATAAGTTGAACTTGAATTGGCTTTTGGGTGTTCTAAAAGTATCTCTATGGGACCAAAACTGAATAAAAATATTTGAACTTGACTTGACTTTATCTTTGAAGGGTAAGTTGGTCAATTAGTTCCAAATTATATTTAATTTTGTTTTATTGATTCACAATTTCTTAGAAAATATAAATATCTATTCTAAATTACTAAATGAAAATTAGATTCCTATGTTGTTGATAGTATTTCAGTTTGCGTCCGGCCTGGGTTTGCCAAGTAAAAGACATCAACGCGCGCTCGCTATGTTAGTACAAACACAATTTGTCACAATGTGGTAAAGTTTGATAGGTCACAGTTCATTTATCGTGTGTTATTAATGAAATTAGTGAATCCCAATCCATCCCAATGAATCCCAATGACATCGCCTCGGTGGTCTCGTGGTATATGCACTCGCCTGCCAAGACTGGGGTCCTGGGTTCACTTCCCTCGTCGTGCGAAGTATGTTTCCTACTTTTCACCTATGACTCGGGTTTGAGATCACCAAGCCGTATTAGGTGGCATGGTGAGTGTGGTGTAAGCGTGGTGGGTCTAATCCTCCTTACTGTGTCTTATCTTCGTTGAAATGAGAGGCCTTTGCCCAGCAGTGGGAAATTACAGGCTAATACTTTTTTTCCTCCTTTTTCATGACATCGCTTTAAATTTAGGGGTCCCAATAGTTTATGAGATGCCCATACCTCCAATACCCGGGCTCCGTCCACTGATTCTTAAGTCGACGGTGAAAATGAGGTAGAAACGGAGTATACATGCAATATATTTGAAAAACAATTTGCTACAAAGACTTTGCTCAATTAAAACATTACTTCGGTGAAGTATACATTTTGTTATTATATTGCTATTATTATATATTTAATACTACATTCAAATATTATAGTAGCAATAGGGTAAAAAACCATGTAAGTAAAGTCGAGTGCAAAAAGTATTACAAGTAAAGTTCGGCACATCTAGTGTGTTGACTCGCCAAACAACACATTCCATCTGTCAGGACTTTTCCGAGAACCAGTTCCTATTGTGTGTATTGAGATGATTCCATCTCAACTCGTTATGTTAATTATCAAATAATGTTTGCAGATTAAATAATAAAAACTGATAATATTATCGATGGTTTTATTCGAAACAACTTATTGTTTATGGAGTGCTGTGACTAGAGCGTGTTCACCACGATTCGTTGCCGTAGTTGGTGGTGTAGGTGGAGCCGTATCCGGAGCCGAGACCGGAGCTGAGCCCGGAGCTGAGGCCGGTGCTGTAGCCGGATCCGTAGCCAGAAGTGAGGCTGGAGCTTAGGCTGGAGTCGTAGCCGGAGCCGAACTTGGAGCCGTAGCCGGTGCCGTAAGTAGAGGCGTAGTCGGAGCCGTACAGGTCCGAACCGGTCGAGTAGCCAGAGCCGTACGAGTAGGACGGAGCGGCGACTACCTTCTTCTCGGTGACGACGTGCGGTACGGAGACCACCTTGCGCACCTTAACCACCTGGGGCACCTCCACCACCTTGTTCACGTTCACCACCTTCTGGACAGCCACCACCTTAGTGGCAGGAGCAGAATAGCTCACGGAGGGAGTTGCGTAGCTTACAGAGGGAGCAGCATAGCTCACTGAGGGGCTAGCGTAGCTCACTGAGGGGCTCGCTGTGTAGCTCACTGAGGGGCTGGACAAGTAGCTGGCCGAGGGAGCAGCGTAGCTGACCGAGGGGCTGGCGTAGCTTACGGAAGGAGCGGCGTAGGAGTAAGATGGAGCGGCGTAGGAGTAAGAAGGAGCGGAGTAGGAGTATGAGGGGGCGGCGGAGCTGTAGGTGGGGGTCGCGTAGCTGACCGAGGGCGAGTACTGCTGGCTGCTGGTGGGGTAGGTGGCGACCGCACCGCTGTAGGTGTTGTGGCCGCTGTAGGTGTGGTAGCCGGTGTAGCCGACACCGTTTTGACCGTAGCCGGAGCCAGAGCCGTAGTTTGAGCCGTAACCTGATCCATAGCCTGATCCGTAGTTAGAACCATAGCCTGATCCATAGTTGGAACCATACCCTGATCCATGTCCAGAGCCGTATCCAGAACCGTATCCAGAGCCGTATCCAGATCCGTAGCCTGATCCGTACCCAGTCCAGTCAGAGCCGAGCCCCAGCTTGGCGCCGAGCCCGAAGAAGCTGCGCTTGTCGCGCGGCGCCTCCTCCTTCTTGCTCTCCTTGGCGGCGGCAGCGAGCGCCAGCGCGGCGCACAGTACTACCTGCGACACAACACACACACGGTCAGACATGAGACGAGTACTCTATAAGACCAATGACTACTGCAGTGTCAGCAGATGACATTCGCAGTCGAAATTAAATAGCTGATGCTGATTCTTTCGTTAATAGAGTGTTGTTCACGGTTTTTGTAATTGGGATGTCGTATTATCTTCTACTATATAAAAATAAGTCGGGTTTTCCTCCCTGACGCTATAACTCTAGAACGTACGAACCGATTTCCACGGTTTTGCATTCGTTGGAAAGCTCTCGGGCTCCGTGAGGTTTATAGGGAATAAAAATCTCAAAATTCCCAAGGGAACGGGGGCGCTGCGGGTGAAACCGCGGGGCACAGCTAGTTCTTAATATATAATTATTTCACTTCAATGAATTTAATATTAGAGTACTGAACTATTTATAAATAGTTCAGTTACTGTGTTTTGGCCGGTGGTATTATCATATTGTATGTATCATGTTCTTACAAGAACACCGCCAATGACAGACTATTGCTTGATAATAACCCATAAAAGATTTTATGCACGTATCCAATCAGTCTGTATCGTTATTTGAATTTAAATTATAAGGAAATCCCCAAATTCCGCATCAGTTATTATGCTATGTGATAATTATTGTCGTATTGGTACATTATTATAATCTTTAATTATTTAAATTTCATGAATTTGTTGAAATTATGATTATAGTTATCTGTTAGAGATACAAGGTGTACTAATGTTGATTTCACATGTATAAAGAACAAAAGGTTTATATAGGTACATTTGTGTGGTCTGGAGTCTGTCTTAACATACTGAGAGTTACAGCTCTATAAAATATTAAGTATTTTATAGTGAACTTATAAAATCATGAAAGTGAAATGATACACGATCAAAGAACCGAAAGGCCTAATACCTTCTGAAGTCACGACGTGACTACTCAAACATTGTACTGCGCGGCTAAATTGCACGGTCTTCGTTTTTCACTTTTCTATAGACACTCTCTCTATTTGAAGATAAGAGATAAAAGATTAGACTTATACTTTGGTGTGCACGGATTTGGTAGCCTTATTGAATCATTTACCTAATATGAGACAAAAGCATTTATATGAGTGGAAACATTTGATCAAAGATGTAATATGGAGAACTTCTGGAGAAAAGTAACATAGGATGAAAGATGTATGGGTACTCACGAGGAGCTTCATGTCGGTGTGGTGTGTCCGGAGCGGCGCGGCGGAGTGGCGGGGCGCGCGCCCGCCCGCTCATATAGCGGAGGACCCGCGCGTGACGTCACGCCATGTCCTGACACGCCTGTGGACACATACCCACACCTAGACAACTAGTCAACTAGCTATCGTGACATACATAGTTTATGGGCCAATTTTATTCCCATTTTATATTATCACTAGCTACGCCCCGCGGTTCTATACCCACAATGGGCTCGTCTCCGTGGGAATTTTAGGTTGTAAAATACCTTTCCATTGAATGTGGCTCTGAAAGTTCGGGTTAAAACAAAAGATCTAACTCATCATATTTGTTATATTAAAGTACTAGCAGCGCCCCACCGTTTACCCGCGTTGTGCTCTTTCTCGTGGGAATATCGGGATGAAAAGTAAGATGTAGTCACTTTGTAATTAATCATAACAATGAATAAAGTCGTAGAAATTGTCGAGTCACTCCGACCTCCTCTAACTTGAAACCTAATTGAAAATCTAGGAAAATGATGTCACGGAGGTATATTATGTGGTCTTGTTCAAACACGCCAGATCCTAGTAAACAGACCTTAGTTTGAATAATCGTCACAAGTGAATGTTCCGATGTGTGCGCGGCGAGTGCGCGGGCGCAGGCTCGCACATGGTGACGGCGTCGCGTGACGATGCAGCCCTGAACTTGACTCTCGCGCTCGACAACAACAACCGCTCACTTTTACGGACCGCTATGAAGCTGGTGGAAATATACATTTATGTAGGACTTAGATCCATTAAACAAATTATTCTCGCCGACTTTAGTTTTATGTCGTGAATTTCACATGAGCACGGCGAATCCGAAGAAGGGAATATTACGCCGGCTCGTTCTTATTGCTTTATTATCTGCAGTGATCGAGAGATCTTTGCGCTTCGGTGGAACCTCATGGTTTATTTCTATAGTAAAGGATTTTCAATGAAGCCACGTAATTAAATGGATTAAAAAATTAACGAAATGCACTTTTTGCAGCATGTTGCCTAGAGAAATGATTAATGAAATGACGTTACGGGTGACCGCCCCACACCACCCCCCTCCCCCACACCATTACATAATCAAATACCATCCAAAAACTCGCACATACACATAAACATTCCATTATGGAATTAAATGGACATTATTTCCAAAATTACCAAAAACGAGACTACTGAAACTGGTTTATAAATATAACAACTTATTAATAATATGTTTTGAATTAATTCGAGATTAAAAGAAATTAGATTCAACTTTGACATGAAAGAATTGCCTGGTAACTCGTATAAAACTCGAATGGTTTGAAAAATAAATACCAACAGCTCGCTTCTCAACTTCGAACACTTTTTAAATTGGGTTGTTTTTTTTTTACTATTAATTAAAGAAGTTAATAAAACGAATTAGCTCACACAAAGTTATTCAATTAAATCAAATACTAATTCACTCACATTTAATCAAGGAGTACATCATCAAATGTTTTTTATAAATCATGTGTGGAATAAACAATTGTGTGTACCTGAGGTAAAACATATAAATCCTATGTTAAAACAAAAGTAATATCCATGTACATAATTAGGTAAAACCGGAAACACTCTGCGTCTGTGTAGTCGGACAGATTGTTTGCTGATCATATATTTGCTATTCTTGATTTTTAATCACATACAAAAATCCATATTTAGTAGTATGTCTAATTTTCAAGGCTATGTTATACTTAAATGATTGTTAATGTTAATCGCATATTCTGACAATTTCCCAAAATATTTGCGTCATACATATTGGTAGGATGTATCGTATGGATGCGGCAGCGGCCGCACCCTCGACACACCACTGGGTTCTGTGAATCTCTACGAAAGTGATTCCAAGTGCGGCGCCACTGTGGACTGCAGTCACAGCACTGCGGTTAGCAGTCGCGCCGCTGCCTGCATCGACCGCATATTGTACCACCAGCGGTACCGCATCCGCAGACCCCCCTCTGTGGTGCGGCAAACGCAAACATTGTCTAAGGGCCGACACTGCGTTAAGCGTGTGCACGTCGCGGTTCCATACTAAAGTGAACCAACGCGGGCGCCCGCCGCGTGTTGCTTCATACAAAAGTGAACCGTAGCGTGCGCCCGTCGTGTGCGGTGTCATACAAAAGTGAACCGAACGTGTGCGCCCGACGCGTGCGCACGCTTAACGCAGTGTTGACCCTAACATGCGGGTTTTCGCGCACGCGCGGGAGGTTTAATCTATTGTGCAATCGCATTATTACGCTGCAGCCGGCATAGCGACTGCAGGTATCATGGCCGGGACTGCAACATTGATACCGAACGTAGGCATAGAAAAAAAAAGGTTATATTTAAGGGTCGAAAACCTTCTCAATGATCAGGAAAATATTTTGTACTACTTCAATATTACAATCATTATTTCAAAGGTTATGTTTTCAGTCAAACATTTGTGATGTCGATTATATAATCCATTATTGGAACAGTAATATTAATTAAGAACGGCACTGTTTATTACACCTTATATTACCTAATGACAAAAGGATAACAAAAATATGTTATAGAATTAAAATTAAAATATGTTAATTTGTTTTTGTACAAAAAACCTAATGTCGAATTTATGCAAATCTATTAAAACACGAACCTCCAACTGAATTAGAATCTGTGGTGGCGAGGAGAGCCGCAGAGGTCACCGGCGAGGTGTGACCGAGTTTATTGGGACATCCAGCAAAGATCAACAGATCGCAGGAATTTATACATTCTGAGAAGACATCATGCAGTGCAAAAAACACAAAGTACTGTCTTCCATTCATGGTTTGACTGAGCGACGTTAGTTCATCGCGACTAATAAACGACGTTCAGGCCTCAACTCGGTTCGGTAGTGAATAGTTACATTCCTATCTGAGGGTTACCGTGCTTCAGAGGGCACGTTAAGCAGTCGGTCCCGGTTGTTTGAATCGTCACACCAAGTCGGAGGCGTTCGAACGGGCTAACAACTCCTAGGCAGTCTAAAAATACCGACAACAGGGATGGCCACTGACCTACTCGCACTTACTCATTCGGTACTGCTCATTGAGACGTGCTGCATACGATCGTATCAACTGGAAATATACGTACGGGTATGTAATCGCGACATAGGTCTCTTAGTTGAGAAATACAAATAAAGCAGCGGACAACCGCTAGTGTTGCGTCACCGCTATATTTTAAAGAAAACGTTTATTTATTATATTTAAAGAGGAACCAGATAGTGGTTATGTATTCAATGTATCGGCCTTGAACTGCGACTCATCATCGATTATGCTAAGTTATGCGAATCAGCGGGCGGCGGCCGAGGTCCTACTGGCGACGAATTAGAGTTGAGTGCCTAATGTAAGGTAAAAGGGTTGTGTGTAGGATACATGTTGTTGATCTCTTCTGGATTATTTATAGAGTTAAAAGTGATTGCGGGCTCTCAAAATATAACGAAGTACATCTAGTTACACTTTGATGGCGTGCACATGCTTTGGCGTATTTCATAAAGATTCATAGAAACCTGTCCCAGGTGCCAGCGGTAGTCATTTGCTGCCGTGCTACTGCGGTCGCCAGTGAGAACAGACCTTTACTATAAAACAGGTGTTATAATCGACTTGAACCGTT
The DNA here is from genome assembly GCA_963082685.1 of Cyclophora albipunctata. Classification (NCBI taxonomy): domain Eukaryota; kingdom Metazoa; phylum Arthropoda; class Insecta; order Lepidoptera; family Geometridae; genus Cyclophora; species Cyclophora albipunctata. The sequence continues at coordinate 134,544 of OY720125.1, forward strand.
CCAAGCAAACCTCGTTCATTAAATATGATAATTAGCGATAGCATTCTCTAAAATCTATTCAAAATAGTCTTTGTTAGCAAGAATTCGAAATAGAACTAGCCGGGCGGGTGTACATTATGATAAATGTGTCGATGGTGGCGAGTGGCGGGTGTTTATGTTTGGGAATCCCATTTTATTATACATTCCAATTATCAACGCTTTAGACATACGAATATGTGTTAAAACGATACTGGGATCGTCATAGTATTGTAAGCTGAATGTTAAAAGTTTTGCGGAACACCGGAGAAGACTACGTGACTTCGTTTATAGTACTTACGCCCAGTCAAGGCCAAATAATGGTCCAAGTTCTTATATCCAGTAATTTTGTTTACTTATATTATTTGGACCCGACATATTGTTTATAAAGGTAGGCAGGTACACGATATGTAGTTTAATTCTAACTCAAACAAAGTATATATTTATTAAGAAGTATCGAACAGTGTGTAGTTCGGATGTAGAGTGTCAAATATTGTTAGTATTGAATTATGTTAATGTCATATTGCAAGCGCGGCGCATGAGGTCTGCGCGGAGCTCGACGGAATGGAAACTAATGGGATCTTTGGTACCTCTGATAAAAAAAACACAATTTGATGACAACTTGTAGATGAGAGAATTTACATGTTAGATTCAGTGGCGCAGCTGTCAGTGAGTCGTTATCACTCCACCATTGTGCCGCTAATGTGAGTAAAGTGAGGGTGGCTACCCTGCTAGTGGTATCTGCGCCCCCGTGTCTTTAAAGCTCTGTCGTTCATGACCTTCATGCGATCGGAGTCTTCACGGTCAACAGTTTTAATGTCTTATAATGTTTGAGCATCAATCATACTAGCATTATATTGCAGTTCAATTTATTAAAGTGATATACATATTTCGAAACATTGTCATGATTTAATTTAATATAATTTATTAATGTTAGACTTGAGATTCAGGTCAGAAACAGAATAAATGTTCATTCATAAAATTTCGCAACGACAAAATGTTAATGATGCAACCAAGAGTGCGGGTGCGGCGCGGGGCGGGTGCGGGGCGAGCGGGGGAGGTGCGCGGACGGGGAGTTTCAGGATTATTGTATTGTATGTGAGGTTATCGCAATCACCAAATTGCTCCAAATTGTTGTAATTGAAGTGTCCATTACGGGCTCGAGTGCGCCTCAATTTAATGATAATTAATAACAAGGCTCCTTGCAACCTTTACCGAGAATGCCGAGAATTCTGTGAAAGGTTTCGCCGGCCGCCGGACCACGCCGGCCAATGAACATTGTTTGTTTATCGGTTCATATTACAGTAATGAACAGTGGTTTGCCTCTACATTTACCTAACTGGCCCTTAATGGGGTGTAATGTGTACGTGATATTTTGAGTATTGTTTACAATTATCTTTGAAAGAGCAAATTTAACTTTAAACTACTTACAGAAAATAAATACATAGGTACATACGAGTTCAACATGGCTTGCAACAGTTTATAAAAAATCACACGAGTATCAAGATAATTATTTATGATCTGTGTGCTTAGTGCGAGTTTTCCAAGTTACTTTACGTTTTCGTTTAAATGGGTTCCCAACCAGTGGTCCGTGGACCACTGGTGGTCCGCGGAAGACAAAATGTGGTCCACAGACGCACCAAAAGTCGAAATATAATTCGCGAACATTTTCAAATTAATTTATGAAAATTGAAGGAAAGTCGTTGATAAAATACTGAACAAAATATATTTCACAAATTCGATTACATACACTCATAAACATGCTTCTCTACGTCTTCCGTCCAAGTTAACACTTTTCTTTCTTGGCGCTCGCTTGTTCTGAAATGTATAAGCTTCTCTACGTCTCTTGTTTACGTTACAAGTAAACTTTTCCAGTACAATTTTCGCTCACTTCACAAGTGCGGCCCAAATGTAGCCGTTCGCTGGTTTTTAATACCGACAACATACCCATATTGTGTGCATCTACTTTTTTTCTACCCACAGCGTGACCAAATAAGAATAGAAAACTTTTCTATTCTTATTTCTAAGAAAAAAAAAATATTTGGTCACTCAAATAACATTCTGTAAGTTTAAAAAGGTAAAGTCGGCCTTAAAATGGCTATAAGGGCCAAGTAAAACATGCACAAACTTCGATCGCGTTCCGCGCTCGCTCAAATGTTTGATTGAATGAAGTCGAAAATACATTTTCTTTGAGGTCCAAGATAATAATAATTCATGCTCGAGTCGGACTCGCGCACGTTCAATGTGAAATACAAATAAATTAAATCGCTAATTAATGTAAAAAAATTGACTGGAGGTCCTTGATGACAACAATAATTAAAAAGTGGTCTCCGGTCTAAAAAAGGTTGGGAACCCATGCTAAACTCTGTACGTAGTGAGCATCGAATAATTGTGAGTACGAGTCTCTTTGAGTATTCACTTTTATTCACCGTAGCTCTGTAAAGTCCAGACAATAAACCGGCAAAATGGAATATACCATATCGACTGTGTTTTCATAAGGTATAAAGTACATATAACATTTATGCGGGTTATTTTATTAGACATCGACCATGGAATTAGTATGTACTAGTTGTACGTAGTACATACTAATTCCATGGTCGATGTCTAAAAAAATAACCTTCTAGTTGTACGTAGTACATACTAATTCCATGACATCGACGTCGCGCACTTGACTGACATTGTTTGTTGTTTGTAGGTTGCCATAGCTCCTTACTTATGACATTTTTAACCGACTTCAAAGAAGGAGGAGGTTTCTCAATTCAACCGTTTATATGATTTTTTGGTAAAGCGATATCTTTTTAAAAAAATAGTTTTCCGTCAATTCCGTCAGAGGATCATTAGAAACTCGAGCAGTAGAACAAACACTGGACATTATAACAAAGATCATCTTGAGCTCTTGCGGTCGTAAACATCTTCCAGGCGAAAAAATAATATGCTGACCATGACATCGTTTCTTTATAACACTACTAGAAGCACCCCGAGGTTTATTTACCCGCGTTGAGCCCGTATCTGTAGAAATTTCGGGAATCATTATACATATAAACCTTCCTCTTAAATCACTCTATCTATTTTAAAAAACCGCGTCAAAATCCGTTGCGTTGTTTTAAAGATCTAAGCAAACATAGGGACAGACAGACAGACAGACAGACAGCGGAAAGCGACTTTGATTTATACTATGTATTGATAAATCACTATAGTTACAAACAAACAATTACATTTTACGTCCGTTCGCCCGTCTCTCACCAATAAATTCAAAGTGAGAACTTTACTTTACGCACAGTGAGCGTAACTGTCAAACTTGCAACTCACACTCGCGAAATGTACATTTACGCGCTTACTAAGTCGATGGCAGATTTTAGTTCGCATTGTGACCACTAGGGGCGCTTTTTAGCTACATATATTTCTGAGTTAGGCCGTGGTCCCACAGCAGGCGAGAAAACGAGTAACTCTCGGCGATTTTCTCTCTCAAGAAACGCACAATAAATGCATATTCCGTATAAACGAAAGAGGTGCAAATATTAAAAGTTTCTCGCTGACTGTTCACACTGCCGGCATCGACTCGTTTTACTACTTAGTTTTGTCGCTGAGCGAGGAGCTTCAAAAATAAACTCGCTCAGCGATACTCGTTCAACGATGCTAGCTCGAATAATCATTTCTTTACAGTGCGACAATGAAAGTAGATAGAAGTAGGTTTACACAGGATTGAGCAACTGCGGGCGAGTTGCGCGAGTAATCCCAGCTACAATACTATCGAAACTACACACTGACTTCCTGTTGATCGCCAACTCGTTTATACATAGTTTCTAGTTCTACTCGTTTCTCGTTCATCGTCAGCGTCGGCCTTAATGTTGACGCGTAAAAATAACTATGGCAACTTACAAACAACAGACTCACAGAGTTATTTCGCTTACGTGACGGTAAAGTTATTTGGAAAACTCCCACTAAGCACACTGGTATTATGTATATCTTGAACTACATAAATATCTTATTCTGATTGAACCGGGTCAAGGGGAGTGGTCCAATAATAGTGATTTGCCAAATACATGTTAAACGCGAGGGCCGCGGCGCGGAGATCAGGACCGCGGTTGGCTAATGGAGATTAGAGATAAAGACGACAATCGTAATAATATGAAAGAAAAATAATAATGCAAGATGATAGGGACAAAACTATTGATACAGTTACGACAAACTATAAAGAACTATTCCAAGTGAAAAATAAATTTTAAACCAGGTTTTGATGAGAACTACGGACGCAGATGGCAGGTAAGACGTCACTTACAACATACAGTCGAATTGATAAACTCCTCCTTCAGTTTTTGAAGTCAATTAAAAAGTGTCAACAAAAATGACGAGCATGACTTTACTATCTACTTCATAAGAGTCTAATATCTAAGCCAAGTACTACTATATCTTCTACGTGTTTCGGAAGACACCACATTAAATTATCGCTCCCCGTTGATTTAAAGGTTTTTCTATATCAGACGCGGTTAAACTCCTTTGATACTTGTATTAGCTCCACACATCATCGTCGTGATGACAGGGAGGACGATATCACCAGCCTTAGGAACAGTGATGTTATGCAAGGTCTTGTAGTACTCAGTAATTTCGAAGAATCAATATTGTCAAATTCTGTATGAATGATATGTCATCATGACTATTCAAGATTCATAAACTTTGTTGCATTGGTATATTAAACAATCCAGCAGGTATATTAAGCGGCGATGTAATAAAGAAGAAACGGAAATTAGATAATTATGTGATGCACGCCAAATGGTGATGATAGAGGCCCTCAAATGTCACTAAGACTATCCAATTATAAGTCATTTTAAGGCTTTGACCTTTAAGCTCCTCTACTTGTAGTACTTGTAATGATTTATTACAATAACATATCGATCGGTTCCGACATGCGCGCGCGCAGCCTCTGAGCGCCTGAGCGTAATATAACATTTAGCGTTGCGACATCTTGATATTAATATAATGCTTAAAGTAATCGATTAGTTTGATCAAAGTTTTTGTTAATCGTTGGAGTCGGGTAACGTGAGTACTTGATGTGATCTTGTCGGTTATTGGAGCGTAATTCAGGAGACACAGGTTTCGTAACTGTTAATCCGATACTGACGGCGAGTTGCTGCTATTGTGTGAATGTTGTTTTGGAAATTATTGCGCTCACATTTATTACATAGACAGTTATTATGTTTTATGTGTTCTTAAAAAGTAATTATAATTGACTCAGGGCTCTGTTTTTATGTACGTTTACACAATTATATTATATTGCTTGAAATAAAACATATTTTCAGCCTACATTAATTAGAATACCTACCTAGTTACTTTAGTATTTTAATTTAAAATTTGGCCTAAGAGCCAAAGAGAGCAAATCCAGTCTTTTGCCTGTAAGGAGTTATGAAGGAGCGCACAACAAGGCGTCTAGCATCCTCTGGCGGCAACGCGAGGAACTAACACATTGAGAACGAGTATTCTTCTTTTTTAGTCAGGAGAATGAGACAAGCTTTTTCATCAACTTTTTGTGATATCTTTTAAACACCATATTACCGCCATGATATTGTTACGAGTATTCAGTTATCCGTGTAGTAATTACAAGCTCACATGAATTAACGTTTACTTACTCTTTTTTCATTCAAACTGCCCTGTGTCAGTAATTATAAGCGCGCAGGTCATTATATCGTCAGTAAGTCGTGATTAACGTTATTATCAACTTGATTTACTTGAGAAATAAGTGACAGTTGTCACCACATTGACAGTTATTTAGTCTGATGCTCATTAATTGATTTATGAATTCAATTTATTTCATTTTTGTTCATTTCAGTTGAATGTTTGAGTAAATTGTATTTCTTGGTTTTGTATGATACACCTAAGCACGTCGCTTAATATTTTAGATCAGTCAGTTAAGTCTGTCAGTGTAGTCAGTCTAACAATAGTTGTATTGTTGTTGTTCAACATGTGATGTTTGTGTGTCATTCAGTGAGGTTAAAACTCATTATATTTACATGCTCAGCGGATGTTTTATATTTTTATGGATAATACTCACTCATGTTAGTAAACCTATCTCACCTTAATCTTAAATAACTATTACTTTGTTTAATAAGCAAGTGATACATTTTCGCAAGGAACTTGTTCGCCGTGTGTGATGACGAAACGGACCCGTCAACTCGTCTGTTGCCAATTTATCGCGGACCTGCCACCGGCCGACTCACATTTGTCAATTACTCCACAAATGATTACGATAGACAAACGAAACTAGAACTATCCACTACTAGTACACTCTTGATTATGTTAAGGTCGGTAACAGGATCAACATGTCGCGGCGGGATGGTGTTGCAATGTGTTTATTTTAAAGCAGTGTTTGTAATTGTATTAGATTTTTTGCAATGCAAATGTGTATGTTGGTTTAAAGATAAATTAAACGGCTTTTACTTATGAATTACCCCATTAAAATATTGATTTTATTATAAAAGATTTGCATTCACCTGGCAAGATTAAGTGTCAAGCATATTTCAATTTTACTTTCCAAAGAGGGTTTTGCGTTGAGATTACCCGCCCGCAGCAGGAGTCGGGTGATGATACTCAATCCTCCTCCTTGGGGTTGGAAGCCTTCCCCTGCCAGTGAGATATTATAATGCTTATTTTTACTTATTTAGGGCGATACGTTTACTCTACCTACCTACATAGAGATATTGATACAGAGTTGGAATAGTAAATGATGGTGTTTCGACTTTGATAGATGTGATGGGCTTTGATCTATTAGTTATACAAATATTACTAATCAATATTGTACGAGTATTACGTTAATATCGTGTAGCAATATAAACATACTCCCGACGATTAGATCACGAAGGTCGGTCCTCACGAGGACCATAAAAGTTGAGCAAAATAACTATTATTTAGTTTAGTAAGCTAGTGATACATGTTTACGTTTTTATAAAGATACCTGAATACCTATGTCCGACGGATATTACTCTACATAGTAGAGGTTGTGGAGATTTAGGTATTCTTACTAGGTATCTAATATTGTAGAATCCAAAATATTAGGTTTTCTGAATACCTACATCATTAATAATACGAGTACATTATGTATGTATTAACTTTATGTGGGTGTACTCTACTCTTGCATACAAAGTGATCGGTAAACACTGTAATTGGATAAGCTGAGAAATAAAATATCAATTTAGTTTGAATTCATTATTGACAACAGTATTGACCTAGTTATGTTAAAGATCATATTTTCGTATGTTTTTGTTTTAAGCGTAATTTAATATGACCAAGAAACTGATGCAATGATTGCATTCTATATCTGGCTTTAAGATTTACTAGGCAGCATAATCATTTAAAATAATAATAACCAATGTTTATACATATTCGAGAGTATTTTATTTACATTATCACAGAATACATAATACGAAAAAAATTTACAATTTGTGGCGATGCGAGCGGTCGGTCGCGCCGCGGCGGCATCAGGAGGTGTTCCAGCACACGAGGTGAGTAGACGAGGTGGGCGGCGCGGGACCGACGGCGGCATCAGACGTCTCCGAACAGACTTACTAGTCACTTGATCCGATCAATAAATATTGACAATTACATTAATTTACTTGACGTGGTGTTGAATATTGACCACTGACTACAACCATGTACTGGTATCTACAGGACTGTACTCAGTGGCCAGTATTGCGCGTTGGTGGTCACTGTTTACTTCCATCCGTGGGAGTAGCCCCTGTTCCAGCCGGAGCCGCCATACCCGCCGTAGGAGACGGGCCTGTATCCGCTGTACCCGTGGCCGCCGTACCCGAGCCCGCTGTACCCGAGCCCACTGTACCCGTGGCCGCCGTAGCCGCCGTAGCCGCCATACCCGATGGACCGCGACGAGTACACCACTGGGGATGACCAGCCCGAGTACCCGCCGTGTCCGCCGTACCCGCCGCTGTACCCGCCCCTGTACCCACCCCAGCCGCCGGCGTAAGCCGCTCCCACGATAGCCATCAGGACGACCAGCTGTGAACAAACAACACATATCTTCAACCATTGCAAGTCACATACGAGTATTTGGTTCCGTTACTGTAACGCACTTAGCAGCCTGGTTGCCTCTAAGTGAGAGTAGCAAGTGGAAAGGCCTTATGGGCCTCTCGAGAGCTAAGCCTTAGTTCGCCTAAATTGAGCTCAAAGTAGTCCAAAAGACGGTCACCTGTGCTAGCTTAAAGTCTGCAAGTTCGTCCTTCGGTTGCAAAAATACTAATCATTGCACAATATTTGCCAATCAACCCGTTATATTATTACCCATTATGTTTCCAGTTAATAGTTATTTCATAAACCACAAGTAATTAATGCACCGAGACAACAGGACAATGGCCACACTTCTGTTAGATCGTTAAAAAGGTGGACTTTATGACTCATGAGTGGTTTTAGTGCTTCAGTCACACAGTTACGAAAACAAAGAACCTTTGTTAAACAAGTTAACTCTTAAGAATACTGCAAATGTAATTAATATAAAAAAATAATTACTATTACGGCTCTTTCAGTAACACGACGAACACCGATCAATTATGATGAATCAATGACTTTATTAGCAAATTGCACGTTACAGCATTGTTTATGAAATCTGTTTGGGAGCTGACGTTCAAAATAATTACAAAAGTGACGAATTGATTTTGTAATTGTATCACGGAAAACACTTCACTTTATATTGACAATTAGTTAAATTAATATTAGGTAAGATGTGTGTGGTGTTGGCACATGCAGTTATGATTGACGAAGTAGGGTACATTACATTACATTTGTTACAATGAGCAGAGCAATGAGTAAACTAATGGATTTGTTGGGTATTGAAATAGGTTTAATTTAATATATAATTGGTATTTCAAGATTATGGAGGTAATTATGAAGAAGTTATAAAACAGCCGACGATAGAGCTTATCGTTACCATGATAATATGACGTTTTGTCGCTCAGTTTGCTACCAGGGACAGTTGTAAAGATGAACGACTGTATGTAATTAGAAAAGTAACGAATGAATATGTTAACAAGAGATCACTTACGAAGAACTTCATGATTGTAGATGAGTTTTGTTGTGAACCTCGAGTCGGTATGCACTCCGAAGCGCATCCTCCAGTATATATACGAGGCTGGCCACAGTCCGCGCGCGCCTCCTGCAACCTGTTTCACATTCTGACGAATTATTATAATCAGATGTGTACTTGAAATTAGTCTGTGGTCGCTTTGACGAGGACGATCCTTCCCGGTGACTTGATTACATACATTATTCATTTTACGACGCCACAATAGATGTGGTCTTTGTTTTGAAACCTCGATGTGTCAGAACGGAGTTAGATTTTGATAATTTAATGAAATATACATAATCAAATATACATTTTAGGTCGGGGGAGATGACATCGAATGATAATAAAGTGGTAAGTTGAAATGACTATGATACCCTGATTAGGTTGTATGTTATCCTGCATTGCATAGAATACAATCTCCACCTTTTATTAGGTATACCATTAACTGATTTTCAACTGCATACATGATTTATGTCCATTGTGTAATAGTATAAAAGCGTTATCCGCATTGAGCGAGCTTCGAAACCTAACCTATATTTTAGTTATACAAACAAATCCCTGTAACGGTAGCGGAAATCATGAAAACATCCGTAAACCAACCTAAATTTTTGTATTCCAGCAAGATGAAGATACTCGTACTAGCTGCACCGAGCATCTCATGTGTCTTTCACATTTTTCATTAAAGTCATCGTCATTACTCGGATATGCCTGAGGACAAGTTTGCAGCCAGGACCTTCTACTATAGGTCAGTGCCTGTGTTAAAGGAAAAATACTAAGTGGCTTGTTTGTTCATAACACAACGCACAACGTAACCCACTCTGCATATCTGCATACGAGTATATGTCACATATCAGTGGAATGCGATACATTCCGGATTTAACGTATTAATTGTTTGTTTTGTAGGTTTTCATTCTTAAATATAAGTCTATTAATACTTATCTAGATCCACTATATTATGTTCACATATCGTTATACAATATCCTTAACGCCACATTCTGAAAATGTCACCCGAACCAGTCCAATGTAGTTCATTTATTATTTACAAATAATACCAGTTTTAGAAGCAAATATAATTGCCACAGTATCTTCTTTTATTAATACAATAGATAAAACCAAACTTCGGTATAATCGCTGAAATAATGATTGCATAAATAATGATTGCATAGATTAAGGTATTTGAGTCAATCTGACATCTACATAGGTATGCTTAGTAAAGTCGCGGTACCTCTTCCTATGGAACGATAACAAAACGTTAAACAAGACTTTGGTAAACCTTCGTAGAAATAGTTTAGCAGGCTTAATTATTATATAAAGGTGTCAAAGTGCTTCAGATGTATAGCTCAGCTGCACACTGCAGGCGCACTGGAGGTACATCATTTATAATGATTACCACAGCGACAACCATTCGCAGATTGACTAACTTCGAGAAATTAACGATAATTTGCAAATTTTGACGAAATTACAAGTGTTGGTAATTGAGTGGTGACCGCTCCGCCTTGAGTGCGATGTTCCGGGTTCGATCCCCGATCGAGGTCGGTATTCGCGGGGAGATGAGGCTCGCGTCTATTATTGAGTTCCGGTAGCTTTCTTCTCTCTCTCATATAAGGCAGCGGCCGACCTCGGGTCCCGGAAGGGTCTCAATTAATACCTTGTTTGCGGCGGTCATGCAGCTTCAAGGATGTGGGAACCCATGACGTCGTCGAGCTTAATATGTTAATAGGTAATTTATAGTTCACCAAATAAAGTTTTAATGGACGATACGAAAAGGAAGTGTTTAATTTGTAAGAATTATGAGTTTTATCTGACCTTACAGCTGATACCGATCGATACCGAAACAAATATAATATTATTGTTTTGATTCACCTTGAGGCCACACCCACCGCGGCTTTAATATTTAAATGATTAATTAGATTAAATGGATTATTACATGTATGGCATATTAATGCGCTTTTTGGGTTTGTTTATTACATTACTATCCATGCAATAGGCACATGCAAATTGGCTGTTATTTTTCTTTCTTCTTGCCTGAGCTTGCCTCTTTTCGTTTGAGTACCTTCTATTATCTTGCGCCATTCTCTCCAGCTACCTTCTGTCTTTTTTATATTTTGCCTCGATCTACAGTGTAAATAGTGACAAACTTAGGGCCTAATTTTACATTATTAGATCATACTTCACGTCCTCAGTACTGAGGTCAGCACCAATTCATCAAGGTCCCTTTCAAATGACTCTTCAGAGCAAAACAAACTAGTAGCTATAACCATTTAATCAATTTAATGATTTATCAAAATTGTATAATTTAATATAGTTTTATAATAGAGTTGTAAACTTTATAGATACATCCTTCATCAGATGCATGATGCAGTTCAGGTTTAGGTCACCTTAACGTGATTAATATGCATAATAATTATCTTAACTTACATTATATATCCAAGCTACAGGTAAAAAACATCTTAAGTTTGTTTTCAAGGGTCTTGAATTAGCCGCTGAACAAATTTTGGACGATATTTGGTACCGAGTTTCTTAGATCTCCAAAGCCGCGGAAACCAGCTAGTGCATAATACGAGATACAAGGGTTATCATATTATTCGGTCTTTTATGGATATTTGAAGCGGGCTCTTACGGAATATTAAGGCCATTCACATGAGGTCGGTTCGACAACATTTTATACATACGACAACGTTAACGTATCGGATGCGTTTCTATTACACATATATTGACTTGACATTGTGTACATAGAAATGTCAATATGGACATCCGATACTTTGTTGCTCAGGTGAAGTTGTCAAATGTGAACATTCTCTTAAGGCAATAACAAAGTGAAGGCCTTAGATTATAGAAAGTACTAGATGTAGCATTCAAATGTATTTACAAGCTACACGCTGTGTCCAAAAACAGAACAAAGTCCCTCGCGTAGTGTTGTTAGCTCTCGCATTATTTGCCCATTTTTGGGGTAAATTTTGGGAGTTTCGGAGGTAATATGATAATAGAATAAAAATTGTCCTTTTCTTTATAACTATGTACCTACCTGATTATCTCAAGAAATAGATAGGTATATTAAATAAAACACGTTGTTAAGGTGGATGTTTGCACACTTTTATCGGGTGATGGATAAATTATATATTTTTATTTTATTTTATTTTATTTTAAAGTATTCGGAAAACTTACAGCTAGGTACAAGAGTTACATAAAAAAAGAATAATAACTTAGGGCCAATTACAATTTTTCACTATCTAAGATGGCTAATATAGAAACATAATTTTATACCCGCTCCCCCTCTCCCCTTCTCCCTCACACGCACACCAAAAATTTGTTTAGAAATCCTATAGACTAACATACTTACTATTTAATAGGATTGTTAGGTTAGGTACATAGGAGCCGCACTTACGCTTTATACTTTCTTTTTTCAAGTTGGTTATTTTTTATTATATTACTTATTAATATTCTACAACGAATTAAAGCCCTCAAAAGGTAATAAAAAGAAGGGCAAATCAAAACTCTTATATTGGCAACACTAGCATAGATTGACGCATCACTCTCTATGACAATTGAAATCTGAGAAAATAATTAAATATTTAAATAAGACGATACCTAAATGCGATACTTACACGTGAAATGTGATCCCATCCTGTTTCTTTTTCAGACCCACTGCATTTTTACAGGTAGGAATGACACAAGACGGCATAGTTTCGTGAAATTGGTCACGGGTAAAACACGTTAGCGCGTTCCGACGGTCACAAAGTGACTGATCGGTTGCGCATCAAACTACTCTATTTAAGGCTAGTTTGAGTAGCTACAGTATTATGCGCGCTCACGGGTTCTGGTTCTTCTGTATTCTGAGGTGAAGGCGATACATTATATAGGCTCTTCAAATATTTACAAGCTGCACGCTGTGTCCAAAAACAGAACAAAGTCCCTCGCGTATTGTTGTTAGCTCTCGCATTTTTGGGGTAAATTTTGGGAGTTTCGGAGGTAATATGATAATAGAATTAAATTTTTTTTTTCTATATAACTAAGTACTTACCTGATTATCTCAAGAAATAGATAGGTATATTAAATAAAACACGGTGTTAAGGTGGATATTATTTTTGTCCACACCGCTTTCCTTTCCTCATCAGCAGGAAAGCTAAAATTTAAGATGGCTAATATAGAAACATAATTTTATACCCGCTCCCCCTCTCCCCTTCTCCCTCACACGCACACCAAAAATTTGTTTAGAAATCCTATAGACTAACATACTATTTAATAGGATTGTTAGGTTAGGTACATACGAGCCGCACTTACGCTTTATACTTTCTTTTTTCAAGTTGGTTAATTTTTATTATATTACTTATTAATATTCTACAACGAATTAAAGCCCTGAAAAGGTAATAAAAAGAAGGGTAAATCAAAACTCTTATATTGGCAACACTAACATAGATTGACGCATCACTCTCTATGACAATTGAAATCTGAGAAAATAATTAAATATTTAAATAAGACGATACCTAAATGCGATACTTACACGTGAAATGTGATCCCATCCTGTTTCTTTTTCAGACCCGCTGCATTTTTACAGGTAGGAACGACACAAGACGGCATAGTAACGTGAAATTGGTCACCGGTAAAACACGTTAGCGCGTTCCGACGGTCACAAAGTGACTGATCGGTTGCGCATCAAACTACTCTATTTAAGACTAGTTTGAGTAGCTTCAGTATTAGGCGCGTTCACGGTATCTAGTACTTTCTGTATTCTAAATATGTAGGTATTAAAACTTGTGTTCAATAAATATAATATAATAAAAAATATGCTTTTTAAGTTAGTACAATTACATACAATTACATAAATTGTAGGACATACTTTTTGTGTCCTTATTAACGGGACCGCGTGCGAATGCAATTCATTTACTGCGTTTGCACAGAGACTCTTCGATTAAAAACAGTGCGTAGTGTGCTGAAGGGTTATGTACCCACGTAGTAGCGCTCGTGGCGTAGTTTGACCAAACGATGTCAGTTCATTGCGATTGTTAAGCAACATGCAGCTCGCTACTTGGATGGGTGGCCGATAGTGGCATTTCTATGTGAATGCTCCCGTGCTTTAGAGGCCACGTAAACAGTCGGTCCCGGTTGTTTCAATCGTTAGACCATGTCGGAGGCCTTTAGGCGATCTAAAAACTCCAACATCAGGGTTTGCCACTAACCTACTCGACAAAAAGAAGAAGATACACACACGAAGTCCTAGGAGTGTCAAAAACCTTTATCCTTCTTCAACCAGCCGACTACCATGATTTGTAATTATTTACACAAGCCATTTCTGATTCACAAGCAATTATTTTTGGTCATACCTTTTGACCAAAATCATCACTTTTATTACATTATTGAGCATAGTATAGATAGTTGTTTAAAAAATATTGTTTAAATATAATGCGGGGTGATTTATCGCTGCGGTTTGAAGGAAAGGTCAGCTGATCGCTATCTGTGTCGACACACCGCCGACTGACAAACAAACAAACCGAGTGTAAGATTATATACCTATTCTGATGAATTATCTTAATTACGAGTTTCGGTTAGGATAAAGTTAGAGAATTTGTTCTATGATAGGATGTAAGAGAGGATGTAAAAAATATTTTCAGTTAACTCTTCTGACGTTTCGACCCCTTTACATGAACCGTGGTCAGAGAAGAGCCACCTAAGAAACCAGTGCTATAAACTCTACTAATTATTGGTACAAAATACTGATTGATTTTTTTAGGCGATACTCGGATTGTGTTTTTACTTTTGCTCATATTATTCTCATTAATAACGATTTATAGTTAAGAATCAAACTATTATACATAATATCATCCACAAATACAGAGGTATTCAAAAAAACAACTGTGTCTGTGTTTCGCAGGTTTTTTTAAATTATCTTAATTAATTAATGATAACGTATCGTTACATTTATGTCCATTATTAATCGTATATATTATATACAAGTTATTTACGCACCCAGGGCGGGCAGGCGAGGGCGGGGCGAGGGCGGAAAATGTCAAGGATTATCATCAATTGGCCCACCCGGGCTTCCTCGTTGTCATCTGCGCAGCGAGTTGAGAAAAAAACGCAGTTCACTAGGTTGAAAACAACAAGTTGATTTCGGAAATACTCCAAATTCTATTCATATTCGAAACTAGTGGCGCTTTGCTAATGATGTCTGTTTTCTTAATAAGATGCTTGATAGATATTAAAACACGTAAATCTATGTTCATTGCTACTCATACACTTATTCGGTCGTTAGGGCGCGTTTCCATTGAAGCGGAGCGGAGCTGTGCGGGGCTCAACTGAACAATTGCAGTGCATTTCGAAAAGATTTTGACAATGTCAATGCTAGGAGCACGCCCACTCTAACAAACGAAATCTCCAGAGCTTTGAGTATTGTTTGTCAGTATCGATAAGTTATAGCTTTACATTTACTTGTTCTTTCAATAACATTCAATTTATCAATACAATGTGTACACACACCTACAGGTTATGATGTAACAATTTTCCGGAAAAATGTAACATTTTATGTAACGACGTCGTTTTATGAGACATTTATAAACAGTACAACTGTATTTGTTAGTAATTTAGGTTATGGGGTTTATGCGCTTTCTCTTGAGGTGATTACTATGATAAATACTGAGCTTACTCTTCGTACTTGTAGTAGCATGGTGTAGAGATGACAATTATGCAATGGTGACAACCTATTAAAGTATACATATTCTGTATGTACTCATATGTGGTCCGAGATGAGTGGGCGTTGTAAACAAGCCTGGCCACAGAATACGCGCGAGTGCGCACACGTCGGGCAGGCCCGCACTAAACATGTCACGGCGAGTCCTTGCGCAACCGCGCGACTCATCTCCGGACATTTTTATGTAAACGACGCTCCGAGGCTATCAAATCACCGATGTTGCGTAACACTCCGGGAGCCAAGGTCAGCCCGGCTCGGACATCTGTCACCGCGGCGTCGATGCGGAGATAAAGGGTGTTACTTTATGAGGGGCTCATGGCTCTTGTCAGTGCATATATTTTCAAGAGAACAAGTTTTTTACGTTATCATATATGATTTTGTATGTGAGTATAATGTAGATTGCCTATTACATGGTTTAAAAATAGTTTAAAATTCGGGATCAAAGGAGGCCTCTGATGTTAGGCAAGTTGTATTTTATGGAATAAAATAAGAATCAAAACTAGATAACGAAAACGGTTGTATTTTGGTAGCGAGCTCTAGTCATATACACATCACCAGGAATTGATGATGCGGCGGGGGGCGTGGATGATGGCGTGGTGGTGCGAGTCGAGGAGTGGCGCGTGCAGGGGCGCGTGCAGCAGGTGGTCGTGGTGCTCGTGCAGCACGGGTGCGTGCAGGTGCGGCGCGCCCAGCACCGGCGCGTGGTGCACGATGTCGTGGTGCAGCACGTCGGAGTGGTGGGGCGCGTGCAGGATCGGGGCGGCGAGGGGCGCACGGAGGATGGGCGCGCGGATGATGGGCGCGTGCAGGATGGGGGAGTGCAGGTGAGAGGAGTGCAGGTGAGAGGAGTGCAAGATGGGAGCGCGCAGCACGGGGGCGGCGTGCACGTGCGCGTGCAGCGGGACGTGTAGTGGGGCGTGTAGTGGGGCGTGTAGCGGGGCGTGCAACAGCGAGGCGGAGGAGAGCGGGATGTGCGCGTGCGTGCCGAGCAGCGGGTCGTGGTGCAGGTGCGGGCCCGACAGTAGCCCGCCCGGCTCGCCGAAGATGCCGCGCTTGTCGCGCGCACCCTCCTCCGCGGGCGCTGCGCTCGCCGCGCACACCAACATCGCCACACATACCTGACAACACACACGTTCAACAAATGAGATACCTATTTAGCACTTTAAACCACAATGTATGCAGATTGCTTATTAACATTTTCTTATGATAAATTGAAATATAAACGTGGTACATATTAAAAGCATTAAAATTGAGTTGAGGTAATCAAAAGCTACCGAAGGATCTTATTAACATTTAAAGATAATAAAGTTAACAAGCGTCGAGAATAGCTCTCGATGAGATGAAGGTAATGATCAAAGCTCGGCGCGCCACACGGCGTCACTCGCAGGGAACACATGGGGTACTCACGAAGAGCTTCATGTCTGCGAGAGGTTCAGAGAGAAGCGGAACACTTGTGATGCCGCCGGACACATCTTGGACACATTTATATCACCAAAGGGCTATTAATTCACCATCGTTGCGCAAACAGTCCCTCCATTCAAGATGACCGAAAATCTTGAAACTGGATGTGAGGAAATATCGGTGCATTATGAAATACCATCAAATTATTCAAAAATCAATGTTATAGTTATGCGTATTATGTGATGTCCACGTAACGAAGGGCATCCGGTTGACAATAAATTAAGAGTTATTGCTCAATAGAGCGCAACGCCGCCGGTGCAGCGACGCAGCTCGAGCACCACTACGAACATCTTCAAACAGAACTCAATCTCATTCGACAATCGCAATGAATTGGACCCCAACCTGATTAATATTCATTACACCGAGTAGGCCGCTTTAATGACACTTCTTGTGCATAATGTTTTTGGAAACCAGAATAGGTAGTTCCAAATTCTTGAAAATGTATGAAGGCGTATATTTTATCATTTATATAATAATTATAATAAGGTAACTATTGAATAACTAGTTAATGTTCAACAACATTCTTCTTCGTTACTCTTTCGAGGAAAAACTCAGAGTTTACCATTCAGTTTGGTAGAGTAGAGCTCTACGACTAAAATCTATCAAACATAATTATAAAATACTTTTAATATACCTACCCAGACAACATAAGTTACACACCTTATTACCAATTATATCTTGGGTAGTATTTAATCCTATAACTGTAAATCGTTTTTTGTAACAAAATATTCGAAAGTAGCACAAAAATACTGGATAACACACTAACTAAATCAAATCTAACATACTTAATGGATTAAGCAAAACTCTTTTACTGTGATTATCTTTTATTTAATAGTTTTATAATTCTTTGAGTCATAACGAAATAATTAAGTCTTTTTTTGTGTTAAAAAAGAATAACCCTAACCTACCGAATTGCATGTATTACGAGTACCTTTAGAAGGTAACTTTAGCAATTAAAAATCACTTATATTTCCAGAGTCTAATAGATCTATTATATTTACATTACATAGTCCAATATATCAATTATAGTTAGATAGTCCTAGTAAACACAAACTATGTATAAATGTGTATAGCCCCATAGCGCCTTTGAATATTATTAGATCTAACACATTCATCATTAGTGTTAGATATTTGATAGGCGTCTTCCAGCCGGTAATCAATAATTTTGATAAGAACCAATTAATCTATATTTCAATGACAATCGGTTTATAGTTCAGCAATTTAAGTAAAACGACCTTCGTGTTCAATGTTAGATCCCGAACTGATTGGCAGTTCCTGTGATAATGTTATCAGGATCTTTTGTTTTGAATCAAAGTTTAGGAATCTCCGAAAAAGGGGAACAATTGTTCACTGACCTCATAAATTAACCAGTGGCAACAATTTGTAAAATGTAAATACAGCGTAACGAACGTCTGTCAATTATCATTACGATCTGCGTGCAATTATCAGAACATTATCAGTCCCGATAACACTAATCCGTTTGTCAAACCTTGATGAGGTACATTCCTCGACCTTACACAGACATATCCTCGTGCGGATCAATCAGGTCCCGCATTTAATCATCAGATAAGATATACTCATTGATATATAACGGCCGGGCTACTGGTGCATGGTATCCAATAACCAGAGTATCCTGAGCCATGAAGTGTGTGGTGTTCTTTGCGGCGGCGGTCCTTGGTGTGGTGGTCGGCGTGCCGGAGTCGGTGCTGGTGTATTACCATGAGAACGAGGGCATCCCGGCGGCGGCGGCCATCCGGCAGTACGAGATGGGCCTGGATCTGGTGGACTCGAGCCGCATCGACGATGTGGACTACAATGAGATCGAAGCCGTCAAAAACGCCACCAGGATAGTAGGAGGATCACCAGCTGCTCTGGGACAATATCCATTTTTGGTGAGCAGATTTAACATAACGTTCTTTTTCTTTTTATTCTTTTTCTATCCTCTACCAACTTCTGATCTTTATCTCTTATTTTACTCTTCAAAATAACCCAACATCTCCCAAGAACTCCACCATCAAGAGCCTTTCCAAAAATAAACCGACTATATGAGATTGTTCCCAGGTGGGTCTGGTGATCACATTGACTACAGGCGCGACGTCGGTATGCGGCTCCTCGATGCTGACGAACTCGCGCGCGGTGACGGCGGCGCACTGCTGGTGGGACGGGCGGCAGGCGGCGCGCCAGTTCGAGCTGGTGTTCGGCTCCCTGCGCCTCTTCAGCGGCGGCACCCGGGTGCGCACCTCCACCGTCGCGATGCATCCTAACTACAACCCCAACATGCTCAGCAATGATGTGGCTGTTATTAGCTTCTCACATGTCACGTATAATAGTAAGTTTTAGTTTGAATACTTATCTGAAAGAAGAAAAATATCTATAACCTAGTATCGCCTAGTCATTGGTTCAGTTTGGCTGAAATAAATTAATTTTGAAGCTTCGTTATACTTGGAATAGCCGGACCTTAAAAAGGTTGACTCTTTGGTACCTAATCTCAATCTGTTTATAATTTTTTTTTAATCTCTGTACACTCGTATATTGTTTGAATATAACAAGGTACTCAGTAGGCTTGCTTAATATTCTCACTAGCCGGATGTAAATTAGGTAACTATAATTAGAAATTATAGATATTAGGTATTAGCCCAAATTGTGTTTGTTTGTCCAGGTGTGATCCAGCGCGTGCTTCTGCCCTGGGGCACGCTACTCAACTCCAACTTCGCCGGCGCCAGCGCCCAGGCCGCTGGCTACGGCAGGACCAGCGACTGTACGTTACAATCAAACTGTTTACTCAACTTGTGAATATGTCCCGTTGTCCAAACCGAGGAAGATTAAAGTACTTCCTACGTATTTCATGGTTCAAACTGTCTTGTAAATCGTTAAAACCCGTCTTCTAGTCATAAGTCCACATTGAGCATTTATCCAAAAATATATTGTAATGCCTTAAAGAATATAGGTGATAGAGTTGTTGCATTATTGGTATTTTGTTACAGTTGCTGGGATATCAACAAACCAAGTGCAGAGTCACGTGACGCTCCAGGTAGAGTAGTAGATCATTCGACACGACACTGACCTGGCAACTTTTACACATCATACTCGTAGTAGACAAATGCACAAACAGTTAATTTTATAAATAATTAAATATAAATTAATACCTTATATAAAAATACAATTGACACACGGAGGTCGTCGCCGAGAACTATGTATGCACATATTGTTGACTCCGGACGGTAATCGAACCTGCAGCCCCCGACACAGAAAGCGCTCTCACATGCCACTGTGCCAACGGGCTTGTCTTCACATCCATAACTGAAACCCAACCATTGGCCAACTATTGCTTTAGCTCTACAGCAGTATCTTTACTATTCCTCATCGCTCCAGGTGATCACGAACGCCCAATGCCAGCAAACGTTCGGGTCGATGATCCTTGGGTCGACGCTGTGCACGTCGGGCGCGCAGGGCCGCGGCACCTGCGGCGGAGACTCCGGCGGCCCGCTCGTCGTCACCAGCTCGGGCCAGCGTGTACTGGTATGTTACATCTCTGTAGCACTGAGGCTTTATCTGGATTCATTGACTAACTGAGAAATAACGGCCGGCGTATACCGGTAAACGTAGTATAGAACAGGAGTAAATAATCATTAAGAATGGAGAGGTTAAAATAGTATGACCAATAAACTAACTCTCCAAGCTAGTGCTGGAAACTAAAGATGAAATCGATATGCAGTTGACATGAGGAGGAGGTAGAGTTGAAACGAGAAGGAGGGATGTTAATCATCTTCACCTTATTGGAATGCAACCATTTTCTAAGGTTTCCTAAGTGGAAACTTTACTGAACACAGTTGGCAGTCACTGATGGGCAGTTGGACATGTTATAGTTGTTTGACACTTTGTTCCCAGATCGGCATCACGTCGTTCGGCTCGAACCGCGGGTGCCAGGTGGGGCTGCCGGCCGGGTTCGCGCGCGTCACCGCCTTCGCCGCTTGGATCCAGTCCAGACTCTAACCACGGAGACGAACCTCGAACCACTCACTAAAATGCACGTCAAAGACTACATCTCTTCCATCTTATATCTCTTTCCTTCTTGTAGAAAAAGAAAGAGAAAACGTAAAACCATTGTCTTGGCGCGCATCACGGTAACATAAATCATCGGATACGGCCGAAACTCAAGACTGACACAGCTAATGAAAGTGTTCGCGTCTTACGTCCGATACTTTATACAATGCCATTTTTTCAGTCGCATCCGATAATACGTATCTTTATTAAGACTTAATAATATGTAAATATCTAGTTGTGTAAGAATAAAATCTACTTCTAAACACTCCTCTATCATTCGGCGCTCATTTGCATTTACCTTATTAGCTTAATATCAATGTCAGGACATTAACATTTATAAGATTAGATGAGTTATTTACGAATTAACTTTATAGGATTATTGTTGACCACAAAATGGTAAAACTATATTTAAATGTCGTGGCATTAGTATAGTGATTCGACTCCCTTTAACAATTCACACGATCACAATATTACCTTGTAGAGTTTAGTACTTCATGTTGTTACATGACTGGTCATCTTACTGGTCGAGTGACTTAATTGAAATGTGTAATGTTTATCTATTAAGTAAAAGTTATTTTTTCATATTTTGGTATCACATGGTATGTATTTGCCAGTGTCAATAGGTAAAAGTTACGCTTATGATTTAAAATAGTTCGACCATGTTCTATATTTAAACACTTAATTTTGCAACGCATTAACTTAATTATATGACACGCATAATTTGAATATACCGGAGGGCGTGCCAGGATTAGATGTGGCAATTTGGGTCCACTGCTGATATCTGTGTAACATGTAGTTTGCAACATTTCGGTTCGTTATAGCCGTAATAAACATTAGTCGCAAGGGCCACTCGTGATTTATAGCACCTGATATGCGTCACACACGGATTGTGCAACGTTGCTCTACTGTATCTACTGCGCACCAGACTGGTATAAATCTCCAGACAACTTTGGTCAAAGTTTCTTTAATCTGTGACCACGTATCGAGTACAGTATATGAGTATACGGTTTTCCAATTTCAAATGCGATACTTAACGTCAAAATGTAGTTAGTTATTATAATGTCATACATTAGACCATTAAACATTATCTTGGTCATTGAGTTATATGTACTCAATGATCTTGGTATTATTATTTAAAACAAACACTATGATTGATTTCACATAGTGATACATTTGTTATACTTACGCACAGTCTAAGCAAATAATTAAGAAATAAACGCCTGTATATTTGGTCTAAGTATGACCCTCGGAATATGAAAGGAACCGAAATAAACTAAAAGTCGAGTTGTCAGTTTGTTTACGTTCGCGGACAAGTCCCCTTGTTTGGAAAAATTCTGTCATTACAATGCATGAACTACTTTTTCTTTCGTTTTGAGCAACTTCAAAAAAGCAATTCACAATTATTAATGTGACGGTGTTTTTTGTGTCGCGATAATTTGTCAATCATGAACTAATTTTGATAATTATTGTGTTCAAGGGTGGTTCAATAAGATTATGTTTTTATGACGATGATATTTATGTTTTTTCAATCGACTTTCAAGACTTGTTCAATATTTTGTAATGTGCCGAGATAACTCTCGGCACATTACAAAATAAACATTCAGTGTTCTTTAATTAGCAGTCCTGTATGCTGCCGGCTTACTATCACTTAATACCGTATTCATTATTTAATGTACACGGTACGTTTCATCTAGTGCACCGCTGCAAACTGTTTAAATTGAAAGAGCTCGAACATATGTAACGATTAGGAGCAATGTGGACAAGGAAAGAGTCCAGACGGCAGCAATGTTGCTTCATTTTACGATATTAAATATAATATCTTTCTTACGACCCGTTCGTAATCTAGGCGCAATGCGGCGCCTGGGTGCATTCGTCACATACGTGGAACACTTTCAATGAAACCGCTGCACACGTTAACTTTCGATATTCATTTATTTTAGGTCAATTAAGACTGGTTTATGAGTCATTTGTCTAATATAAAATGAAATAAATAAAACTTGTGAATTTGATGCATTTTAGTTTGGCTAATAGAAATAAACCGAATAGAATGAGGGATCTATGTCATGTGCAATGGTATGTGAGTTTCTTGTTAGCATTTCATAAAAAGTGTCCAACGTGAATAGGTTTGTTTTTCCCGCACATTCTCTATTCCTTAAACAGCAATTGTGCAATTTTCAACTAGATAACTGCGCAGGCTAAACAGCATCCTTTTTAATTAATTAATTAAAGTACATTTTCATTACATCTCCCTCGGTGTGAACATATGTCTGTATGTTTATTAAGGTGACACCATTTCATGATGCGAGTAACTTCAATCAAGTGGAAGTAATGGTCGTTCATTGGTCTGACAGTTTATGAAGAATCAATATTAAGAGTTATTTTTATGTTAATGATGGAAGTTAAACCTTTACTTAATGAACTACTATTATTATTATATATAGTAGTTCCTTATTTCCAGCCTTACTTGTCCCATTGCAGGGCAAAGGCCTCCCTACCCTCGTTTCACCTTTCTCTATTGAGTGCTAGCCTGGGCCAATCCTTCATGAAAGTGTCGAAACTACTAGAAATGGTAAAACATGTTAGCGGCAAACCCCTTTTTAAAACGTTTAAAGAATGTTCAAAATTAGAATGTTTTATCTGCATTACTCTGGATTTTGAATTGTGTTCAAAATTATTTTATTTGTCGGATGAGATTAATTCCAACATAGTCGTACTCTAATTATATTGATACAGTTAATACAGTTAATGTTTTCTTTATGTGAAGCATTCATATTGTATTCAATGTGCAGAAATAAATAGCGTCTACCTATTAAAGTTATAATTAAGAACAATCTGAATATTTGGGTATTAACTTCTCCAATACAACCGTTATCATGGGTATGCTTACTCTATACTCTACTAGCGAGGCTGCCGTGTGATATTTTGTCTATCAGCCACTAAGTACATCTCGAGTCCTTGGTGAACCGAGTGGTTGTTATATTAAGCATTCGATGACATTTCGCAAGCGGTGTGTCGGTGGTTACTGCGCGGCTTCCGGTTGCGACACGCCGCGCGACGCGGGATCTTATATCCTGCGCCCGCACCCATGCATACACACAGTAAATCGTTTACCTAAATCTACGATCAATGCTACGATCGTAAGCAATATTCGGATAAGACATACCTAGCAAGCATAAACGACACGCATTGTTCGTTGAGATTGAAGAGATGACTGGGCGACTGACGAAGTGGTGCTATGTATAAATGTTCTATTGATCTCTTCAATTCGTCAATTAAGTAGACGCTTTAGATAATTGCGCATTGCGTGATTAAACTTTGTTCGGAGGCACAAACTATAAGGAACGAGACTCAATGTTTATTATGCTGTGCATTCAGAATTCAGATAGTATGGTGATGTGATGTTTGTAAATACCGTTATTACTTTACCCCACTTTGGAAAGAGTTATTTTCTAATAGGTACTGGATCTACAAGTGAGGTGTGCTAAAAATAATATGGTATCAAATGAAAGATGACATGTAAATATAAAAATATATATTATTTATTAATTAAAAACAAATCATCTTAATGTTAGACGGGATGACGAGCGACGCTCTCAATTTGGCACTAAACCCGGGCGATGGTTCACCGAGCGGGACTCAATGCCAGCCGTGGCCGAGGCCGAGAAGCGGCGTGTGCAGCGGCGCGCTGTAGGCAACCGAGTGCGAGAGCAGCGGCGCCGAGTGGCCGATCAGCGGCGCCGACAGCCCGTGCCCGTAGAGGCCGTGCCCGACCAGCGGCGCGGACAGCCCGTGCCCGTAGTACCCGCCGAACCCGCCGAGCCCGCCGAGCCCGTGGCTGTACAGCCCGAGCCCGTGCCCGCCCAGCCCGAGCCCGCCCCCGTAGAGCCCGCCCCCATACAGCGGTGCGGGGGCCCCGAGCCCGTAGCCCAGCCCCAGCACGCCGCGCTTCTCATTCTTCTTCTCCTCTGCCCCGAGGACCACTCCCGCCAACAGCAGAACGACGCACACCTGATACAAACACAATCTTATTAGATAACTATTAAGTGTCTGTTAAATATGAGGCTGTGGAAATTCGGGTATCAAAGTATAAAAAGCAGGTTTCGTAATACTGATTTCCTGACGTGACTCATATGAGAGGCTTATGATTCTTTCTACATCGTACATTTTCTCAATACTGAATTTCATTGAAATGTTTGGGGAGGGCTTTATAGAAAATAAACTGATTTCGTTATGCGTGTTTAGTTTCGTTTGTTTGGGACATAATGACATAGCATCTCAGAATGCTAATATAATATTAACATTGATGTTTTTTATTACATAAAAGCCATGGTAAAGTTAATCAAGTCAAGGTGTGGAAATTCACAGATACGTTTATATTTTGGAGAGTGGAAATCCGATTAACCGCTTATAAATATGATAATTATAATCAGATAGCGTCGCAGTAGGTCGCGCGTATCGGGTTTATGATTACTATGAATACTTCCTCTGTTGGTATAGTTCACGAGACACCATTTTATCAAATCGTTTGATAACTCAATACAAGTTAACGTGACCTACATTACTTCAGAATAGTAAACAAAATACCGCGCTATGTTATCTCATTACGAGTAGTTGTAGGTACCTATATCAAACTAGGAAGTTCATAATCCTTTTTAATATACAGTCAATCTCAAAGATAAGTTTTCAAGTGTACATATAAAATATGTTACGGCTAAAGGTGGGTGTAAACATAATCTTAAGATTAGCCGGTAAACTTGAGTTTATCTTCGAGAAGCAGCTAAAGTTTGATATTGTTACGGGTAAAGCTAGAAGATGGTGTAAACCTAGGTTTACCCGGGTTGACTTAGTATTACCAAATATTCTTGGGTATAGTCCGAATAATACGTAAAATAAATGTTAATTCGTGGTTTACCCATACAATCGACAACCGTAGGTTAGGTTAAGTTTATATTTGATCAATAAATTATTTGTATATCAGGCCCGAAGGGCCAAAATAAGGCGGAAATAGGAGCTACGCTCAACGGAGCTCCGTCGACCCTGTGTTAGCAGAGTTTAGCCGGCTAAAGATAGAAGAAACTAACATTAACACCTCCTCGAAGATAAACCTAAGTTTAGCCGGTTAATCTTAAGTTTATGTTCACACTCACCTTTAGACGTAACACATAAAACACATTATTTTGATAAAATTTCTCGAATTCATAATTCTAAGAATCATTGTGAAATCTATAGATTATTGGAGGGTTACAAAGATCGTGACCGTTGCCGGCTGGATACCGAAGTGAACCACGGCTCCGGGAGCGTGGGGCAATCGGACACACCGACTGTGAACTTTGGGCAACTCGTGACTCTGATTACAATTACGATTGTACAATGTTTGGTTTAGTTTTGTACCATAATTATGAGTAAATCAAATATAATTGAACTAAATACGATACAAAAGTGAAAATGAAATGAAATATTAGAACTTAACAAGACTATAAAAATACCCAATTCAAATATTTTTTCAATGTTCCATGTTAGGGAAGTGCGAGTACTGTGATTAGAACTACTTAAGGTACTTAACTGAATGTAAGGTGTCAAAAATATTAAAACGACGTATGATAACTTACGATAGCCTTCATGGTTGCAAGGTAGGTAAGGTAGGGCTCAGTGGAAGCACTAGACCGGCTGCAAGACCTAGCCGGCTTATATGAGAGCCGCGCGCCTCCCTCCGCGGCCCTAGGGCACGCCAGCCCTGCTGCGCGCCTCACAACTTGCACAACTACACACTACCACAACACACACCGCCGGTACAAATTAACACCAACTCAACCCTTATTAACAAGCTCACATAGTCAAACTCATTGCGCCAGCACTACAATGATTCATACCCGTGAGAGCCTATCTGTACATTATGAATTATACTGATAAATACAAGTATTGTTTCATATAACAAGTGCTCTACAAAAACATTAAGCACAATACTAGGATCGTGATTACTTGGAATTATTAGTATTATGTACTTAAAGGTTAGATGTTGAGTGAATGCGGTTATTGATTATTGTTGGTTCTGATATGATGCTCATTTACTTGTACATAATATACAAAATGATTAATATAGGTAACTGAGTTGCGACAGAAATTAGTGATAATATATAAATTAATAAAGTATCGAATAGGTTTCAACGGTTTCAAACATGTGAAATAGTGTCTTCTGCAAGATGACATGACAAGCATGACAAATTTCAAAGAATATGGAATCAATAAACTTTCTCACACAAGTTACCTATTGATAATGTATTAGTCAAAGACTCGCAAAGAATTTCCGCTTGTAAATTAATCCTATATGGCACTTTGCGTAACGCCGCGCCCGAGCGGGCCGCTATATCGGGCACTCGACCAAAACCATCTTGTCGCTCTCCCAATACCTAATTATAACGTCCTCATTGCACAATCACCTAGTTATCTCAGCTATTAATTGGAACAATCCTACACACGTCGCTAAATTATATGTAGTTTTGTACTGACTGTAGAATGCAAAGGTTTATGTTTATTCTTGATTGTTATGTTTAAAGCAAAATTGTTAACTGTGTACAAACGTAACTCACTGGAGCCCGTTGATGTCTTTTGTTAGACGTTTATATTCTTTGAGATGTATGAGAGGTGACTAGTGCTCGTAGAGTGCTAAGTAATGAGCTAAGCAACTAGGCGCTAAATACTGGAGCTTTTTGTGATTTCCTAATAGTAGTGATATTTAATAAGAGTATTTCAATATGATTTTAATAGAGTTTGTGGTTATTTATGGTCCAGTTGTGTGTAGTGCCGGGTGTTGTCACGAGCGTTTAGGGCGGGGCGCGGTGAGGGGGGGGGGGAGGGTCACACGTGTGCTCCCAATACACCGGCCGGACCGTTGCCACACACACATTAATCAAACCACTACATTTTGTCAATCATTTTAATACTTAAATTAATAAATAACAGCTAAGCCTATGTTAATAAGTTAATCTAATGTTATTCTAACTAGGCAATACATGAACATAATAATTTACAAACACGACAAGTTCTAATTTTTCCTATGATATCCTCATAGGGAAACAGCAGTAAATGCATCTGACTCGTGTCGGGGGACCCTCTTGGGGAGTGTCCGGTTTATCACAAATGTCGATGAGATATCCACGGCGTGATGTTGTTAGTGGAAGTGTTCGAGCGGGCGGTCGATGGGTGGCTGCAGGCCGAGCGGGATGTGGTTGTGGAACTGCGGCGAGTCCTCGTCGGCGGCTGCTTCCGCGCTTCGCCCCTCCGCGCCCGGCACGCCGTACTGCGGCGCCGGCGCGCCCCCGGGGGCGCCGTACTCTTGACTCAGCTGGTGCTGCTGGTGCAAGCTCTGCTCGTACTGCGCCTGCTCCAGCTGCTGCTGGATGTGGTGTTGCAGCTGGTTCTGGTACTCGTGGTACTGTTGCTCGGTAGGATTTTGCTGCTCGTAGCCGTGGCCCTGCTCTTGGGGGAATTGCTGATGGCCGTCGTTGGGGTACTGATGATTGGGATGAAAGTCATTAGGCTGGGCGGGCACGGGGGACCAGCCGTTGTTGTCTACAGCCGGGTTCGGCTGCAGGTGTCCATCGGGCTGGCCCTGATGCAGGTGGACGTCCGGTTGTCCCACGTGGACGTTCACGTCAGTCTGGCCGGTGTGGTAGTGGACATCAGGTTGGGGGGAGTGGAAGTGAACGTCGGGTTGGCCCTGGTGGAAGTGGATGTCCGGCTGACTTTGGTGGAAGTTAACGTCCGGCTGTCCTGTGTGGAAGTGCAGGTCTGGCTGACCGCCGTGCTGGGCGATGTCTGGGTGAGCGG
Organism: Cyclophora albipunctata; assembly: GCA_963082685.1. Taxonomy (NCBI): domain Eukaryota; kingdom Metazoa; phylum Arthropoda; class Insecta; order Lepidoptera; family Geometridae; genus Cyclophora; species Cyclophora albipunctata. Next base: position 163,640 of record OY720125.1, read on the forward strand.
ACTGTAAATGGATATCAGGTTGACCGGTGTGGAAGTGGACATCAGGGTGCGCGGACTGGAGGTGGACATTGGGTTGAGCCACGTGCAGGTGCACGTCCGGTTGCGCGGCGTGCAGGTGGACATCGGGCTGCGCGCCGTGCACGTGCACTCCCGGCTGGAAATGCAACTCGGGCTGGACGGGAGAGGGGTATTGTAATCCAGGGTGAATGTGTTGTAAGAAGTTAGGATGTTCAGAGTGTAAGTTCAACTCGGGTTGGGTGGTGTGCAGGTGCACGTCTGCTTGCGCAGGCACGAGCCCCGCGTGGGCGTGCAGCTCGGGCTGCGCCTCGCCGTGCACGCGCACTCCCGGCTGCTCCACCACCACGCCCTCCTGACCCTGAGGTGCTACAAATTGAGGAACATGGGGAATTATCTGTCTAACAGCACTCGCTGATAAAGGGATCAATGGAGAAGGAAAGTTTACGAACGGATATCTCGGGTAGGTGGCAAACAGAGAAGTTTGAACCGCGCCTCCCGGCCGAAGTATGTAGGGGATCTGGGGACCCGCCTGGAATGCAGGAGAGATTACAGGTGCAGGGGCAGCGGGGAGCACAGGGGGGGCTTGTAGGACTGGCTTAAATTGGAAGTGATTGGATGGCAGGAACTGCAAAGGAGGAGATACAGGGGTGGGCTGAGGAACGACTGGAGCCGGGAGCACTGGAGGGACGACAAGAGGGGGCGGCGCCGGGATAGGGTGAGCCACGGCCGCCGTTGGGGCTGCCACGGGGAAGACCGGGGTGGGCAGCACCGGCACCACGGGCCGCGGTGCCACGTGGTGGTGGTGGTGGTGGAAGTGCTGGTCGGGTTTGGGCAAGAGGATCGTCTTGTGGTGAGGGAACTTGAGTCCGTGGTGAGGATGCGGCACCGGCACTCGGTGTCCCGCGGGCAGCGGGTGTCTCGGGAGCAGTGGGTGCGACAGCGGCACTTTAACGGCGGAGACAGTGGCGGTGGGTGGGTACGTGACCACCACCGGCTTCACCACGGAGTGCGTCACGTGCGGAATGTCGTAGCCCAGCTTGAAGGGCGGCACGGATGACAGCACGCCGCGCTTGTGGTGCCGTGCCGCGAGCCTCGCCGCCAGCCGCGCCTTGCCCGCCTTCAGGTGCGCCAAGTCCGCCACAGACATCCACGCGCATGCGCACAACACCAATGCGATCTGAAAACCACGCACCATTTTAGATATAATTGAAACCACACTTGCACTAATGCACTGGCACCATAGATCACAATATTTCCACTGTTTCCACTTTACTTACAGCCGTAAGTCTCATTCTGTGCGGTCGCCCGGTCGGCGCAAGTACCACATGTAAAACTCCAGTCATCAGAGACCATCACCCATACTTATAACTTAAAATCGGTCGCATTAGTATGTAGCCGGCGTGTCGGTTTCACTCGGGGTAGCCGGACGCGCGACACACTACTTCGTCCTTACGCGTATTATGCTTTCGATACTTCCCAAACAAATGTATCTAAATATAGTTCCCTAAATATAACATCGGAAATAAGATTCTATACCATTCAAATAGAGTGCACTTTGGACGGTCCTGTGTGGTATATATGAGCTCGTATATCGCTGCCGTCATTCTCGTAACAAGAGTGCGGATGCGCATACCAATCAATCAAGAAACGTAATCGAGAGAAAATTGTACCATTCGGGACAGGAGCGGACTCAGGTAAAACCTGACCTGTCTTTACTATTGTTTTTAATAGTTTCTCTTTTCTTTCTTGCTCATTGCTAGACTTCACAAATAACTACAAAAAACATACAAAGCTACGCGGCAAACCCCTCGTATTCAACCTCCTCTCAAGAATAATGGGCCTTTAAAGATTTGTCGCTGCTATGTGTTCCTAACGCCTTAGATTTAGATCCTGAGTGCGTCCCTCAATAGCAGGACATTAGTATGCGAGTCAGCTCACATTATGTTACCAAATATACTGATCACTTTCCTCGGCTCTCACCGCCAGCAGATCACGCGCACGCGCGGGACTCGTTGCGTAACCGATGACATTAGCATGGGACGCTAATGTCCTAATGTCAGTAAAAAGTTTACATTCCGCGCCTTACGCGAACATTGCGAACCACATAAGTGGACCACACTCGGTGAGAATTTTTTAGTTAATTTCGCAACAACGAAATTTGTCAAAATCGTATCGAAGTCACGGGCTCTTGTGAAATTATTCTACATTGTTTTTACTGGGATCACATTAAACATTTCCACAGAAATGTTATGTAAAGAACAAATGGGAAACATACACAGTTTTCTGCTGAAAAACTTGTATGAAAAGATTTTATAAAAACCGATTTTCGCTTAACATTGGCTACAATTAGCTCGTTATGAGAGTATCTTTGTTCTGAACGAGTGACCCTACCTTTATTGACTCGAAAATAGCCTCGTCTTCATTCATTATTTTTGTATAAGATGAATAGTTTCATCGGTCCAGTCTTGGTCCAATACTTATGAAATATCCATACAATACTATTGTTACTAATCTTTGTTACAGTTTACTACACCGATTTAACCCCAAAAGAGCTTGTAGCAAAAATTTGGTCAGGGCATAGAACTGACTCATCACGTCACACACCCAACTCAAATAGTAGCAGAGTATATAGTTAAATTAGTTAATGCTAATCAGGTATATGAACTGAGTATATCCAAAAAACGTGTTCCGACCACAGACTGTGGACGCGCCCTATGATAAAAGTACCTATGATAAAGGTACCTTGATCGAGATCAAGCCTTATGATTGTTTGAAACATATCTAACGAAGTTTTATTGACTAATCACTTCATGACTATCTGAATTGAAAAACAGTTTGTAAGAAGTAAAGTTGTTTCAAAAATATTTAATAGTAAAGCGCCTTACAAAATTATTGCAACAAAGCACTTGTTTTGCCATCAAGCCTCCATTGATATCGGTACTGCACTGCGGCGCCGCCTATTTTGAAGTTTCGTTTATAACATAAAGAAATTGCTATTGACTTTTTTAAACGGAATGGTGTGAGTTTAATTTCCGGTTGGTGCGAGGATTGGCTTTGAGCGTGCTTATCCAAAATACTCAGCAGTTTGGGTAATTTGGAATTGCTGTTGTTGGATCCAGCATCCAGCATGCCCTGCTGGACTAGAACCAACTCGTTCACAGACTTATTAAATTACGTTCTTACCTTGTTGATTTCTTCCGTAGACTTTACCTTATTTTGTATTGATATTTTTCAGAGAGCGTTATATTTAGCCCTTGCATTGATGATTATGATGTAGCATAACATTCAATAAATCAATAATATTGTAGCATTTTACGTGAACCAAATTACAGAGGAAGTGTCTGTCTTGTCGTATAGAGATATAAAGGAATGCTAGTTATAAGAACAAATGGAAAATCCTGCATTAGTTTCCCGACAAGCTGGTGATGTTTGATGATTATGAAAGCGTTTTTATTAGATTGTGGTACTTATGTATGCTTTATTATTAAACATTACGTTATAATATAAATAATGGACAATAAATAGAAATGTGACAATTATATTGACCAACTTTAATTTGTAACGAAAGCAATAACATTGCGATCTACTGGCGACGCTCAATCTATTTGTAATGAATTGATGAAATTATATGAAACCCAATTACTGTTTCAAAATGAGAATTACAATTTGTGAATCGATCACAATGATCACGGGCGTTGTCTGTTCTAACTCATTTCAACAAACACACAACTTCTTTTTTTGTAAAAGTGGTTTGTTTGTTTTACGTAAAGTGGGTCAAGAGTGTTATGTTTTATGAGTAGGTATTATAAAACATAACTTTTTACATGACGTGACCCCCAACTATTTGTTATAGTTAACGTCAATAATACTTTCGTTGGGATGAATTTAAGGTAACAGAACATTATTACTATAACCAATATGATGATGGAACCATTTCCCTTTTTTACTGACATTAAATATGTAGTCTAAGCTTTTTTCCATATAAGCCGAATAGAGTTAGAATGTTGTTTGGGAAACAAACCCAGGCTTCCGCCTATTTCGATTGAGTGAAAATATCGTGATATCTATCTTAATACTTTGTGGTGATTAACTATAACCCATGCATGCTGGCTATTACTATCTTTATAGTATTTATAAAGCTACGTCTACGAGTCCACGCTTGTTCGTGACGTGGTGTGAACATTAGAGGGCGCGTCGGATTGCGACAATGAATGTTAGTCACGGTCAAGGACTACGCGCGACGCGTGACATTGTGCGGATACACTGAGGACTGAGCACCGAGACCGGACACCGAGTAGGCAGGGCTCCTGGACTCTCCAATCCCTGGAATCACCTAGAATAGTCGGAGATGTGACGACAGTATCAGTATTCAGCAGCTTGTGTTGGTGAGCGGCGAGTCGCAGGCCGAGTACCGGAGCCGGGTCGACGCCCTGTCGTGAAACACGCGGGCGCGGGTTTCTGCGGGACCTTCACCCACAAACGAACTCACCTCGACCCCACGATCACATTTCACGCCCCGGTGACTCTCCTCGAACCGATCGATAATGAAATAGAACCTTTACGAAACCTTTATTTATTTAGAAACTTAAGTACAAATCTTTAAACTAGGTACAAAAAATAGGAAACGAGGGGACTACACTAGATCACATGACGCTTAGAGCTAGGGCGCGGGCCCAGCGCGGGGACCAATAAATAATGTATGGCGGGCGGGAGCGGGGGGCGGGGGCGGGGGTCAGGGCGCGGCAGGCCGCGGGCGCGGGTCCTCGACGCGGCGCTGCGTGGCGCGCACGTAGTTGTTGGCGTAGCCGGTCTCCCGCACGCGCGCCGCCGGGCTCAGCCGGTCCGTGCGCTCGCGCTCGTCGGCGCGCTCCTCAGCGCCGGCGCGCTCGCTGTCGTCCGCGCGCTCCTCCTCGCCCCCCTCGCCCTCCTCCTCCTCCACCACCCGCTCGGGGTCCTCCCGGATCCGTTCGTGGTCGTTAAGGAAGGGGTCATCGGCGCGCTCGTGCCGCACCACGTCCGGGTCGGGGGTGGGTGCGGGCACCCTCAGCTCCGCGAGGAACTTCTTCTCCTCCTCGCTGACGCTGCGGTCCCCGTAGTCCTCGTCCTCGTAGTCGGCGGACCGCGCTCGTCGTGAGTGCTGTCGGCCGCGGCGCCGGGGGCGGGCGGTGCGCTGCGCGGCGCCGCTGGACTCGCCCTCCGAGTCTGCCTCCTCCTCGATATATTCTTCTTCCTCCTCGTCGCGGTCAGGACCACGGTGTAACTTCTTGGGTCGCTTCTCCTTGTATATGGGGGGCACGCGGACGGTGACGGTGTCGATCTGGTTGGGGTTGTGCTCCGTGGGGGGCAGCACGCGCGGCTTGAGCCGGCGCCGCGGGTCCTCGGTGGAGGTGGTGACCTCGGCGTCGGTTTCAGCGTCCACGTCGGGCTGCGGCTGCTCGGAGTCATCCACGCGGTTTGAGGTCTCGTCGGAGCGATCGGCGCGGGAGCGGGCGTGTTGCAGGTTCTGCAGCGGACGGCGCAGCGACGACGTGTCGCGCTCCCCGAAGTGGACGCTCTCGTAGTGTTCGGCCGGCAGGCGCTTGCGCTTCGGCTTAGCTTTGGGTTTGCGGGTCGTCGCCGCCTGCTGCTTCGTCTCCCAGAACTGATCGACAGCGGTGCCAAACTCGCGCACGGCCTTGGCGCGGTCCCGGGACTCTTGCGCGTCCTCGTACTGGTCGTCGGCGCGGTCTACGTCGTCGTACGCCGGGTAGTCGTCGTAGTCGGCCTGCTGGGCGGCTGGCAGCCGTGCCGCGTCCTCGGTGTGGACGCGCTGCGCCACGCCGTCCCGCACCAGGAACGCGTCCACGTACACGCGCGGGCTGGCCCTCGCCGGGAGGCGCGCGGCGCGCGGTTCGAGGGGGACTAGCGCCGGCTCCTCCTCCTCCTCGTAGTCGGACAGCGTCGCGTCGGCCGCGGGAGCAGGCGCGGGCGCGGGTGCAGGCGCGGGGGTCGCCGGGGCGCGGTTGAAATTGAAGTTAAGTCGGAAGTTAGAGGTGATTGTCTCCAGATTGTCAGCTGCCTTTTTAGGGGGGGAAGGCGGGGGTGCGCACGGGGACGGCGTTGTCGGGTTCGCGCGGGGCTTCGCGCAAGGCGGGGGAGGCGGTGGAGGCGGTGGAGGCGGTGGAGGCGGCGGCGGGGCAGGCGGCCTCGGCTTACGGCGAGGGTTGGCTCGGGGCCTGGGACACGGCGGGGCCTTCGCGCGGGGCGGCGGCGGCGGCGGTGGAGGTGGTGGAGGTGGAGGTGGCGGGCGGCAGGGCGGCGGACCGGCGGCTCGCGGGGCGCCGCAGGGCGCGGGCGCGGGCGCAGGCCCCGCCTGCAGCGGCGTGTCGATGCCGGGCACCGGGTCCAGCGGCGGCGGGAATGCGGCCTGCGGCGGCTTACGCGCTACTGCGTAGCCGAGCACGTCGGCCAGCCCGCGGAACACTATGTCGCCGAAGGTCCTCTTCTTGCGCACGACGGGCTCGCCTTCCGCGTCGAGCTCGAGGACGGTGTCGTTGCCGGGGTCCGTGATGAGGAACACGGAGCTGGCGGGGCGCGAGGGGTCGGGGCTCTCGTCGGAGCTGGAGGTGCTGTTGGAGTCATGTTGCGCGGCGGCGAGCGTGGCCGCGAGCAGCAGCGCGAGTAGGCGCATGGCGCCGGCGAGTGGCGCGCGGGACGGCGCCGCGCCGGTTTTGTCGCGCGGGAGGTTGCTCAAGCGCCGTCACGGACCGCTGCACGCGCCCCTCATCACCTCACTACACCCACTGATTTATTCTAGATTTATTTATGACGTACAAATGGAAGGGATGAAGTAAGGACAATTAAAATCCAATAGGAACTAAGTTCGCATAGATTAAGACGAGATGGCATGCTTCTCCAATTTCATTACAGATAACAATTACGATGTAAGAACAGCAACTGAGTAGTAAAAAATAACTAAAGGATAGATGATACCTAAATGAAACATATTTTAACCGTCAAGAGAAGTGGAATTAGATACGTGTCAGTTCACACGGACCGGGCCGTGGGCCGCCACAAGTGGTGAAGTAATTCCCACACATTTGTTAAGTCAATGATTATAAAATCGAGTGAATTAGTCACGCATTTCGTTGCGGTTGAAAACAAAATACTTTGATATACAATATACACTGTCATTGCGCTGAGTACACTCAGGGTATTAGATTAGTAGGTAAAAAACTTGAAACTGTATTTAATTTATAGGTTAGTACAGATACCCTTCTAAACTGCGCAAAGCAACTTTAAGTAATATCATGTGTGGCACTGACTAGAGTCAAGAGCGTTTCAAGCTTAACAAGCTGGCTCTTTTCATTTAACGTTAGATATACGTACCTGATAGATGATACGATACGTATGAAGCTATTTAGTATTTGTTTCAAAAGCTATTCGTACACGGAGCTTCATTAGGTCGTTCAGGTCGTTCAGTGATGGGGGAAACTGCAGCCTTCTTCGTCTCATATGGTGAGTAACTTTTAGGAGGACGCTATAATGATTCCGGAATTATGATTATTTAGCCGTTAACTTTGTTGGGGTAAACTATGGGAAGGAAAAAAAGGACGTGATTATCTGTCTTTTCGTTTAGGCACTCTTTGAGTAAATTATGGATAAATTTGGTGATTTTATTTATGTTTGGCTCGGGAACTCCGGCCTATATCTGCTTATAAATTACCCTCCGTCATTATCCTTCCTTTATCTACATACCTTCATCGAAGCGAATAAGTATAAAAGACCCGGAGTGTACATTTTATTCATAGGTACCGTTTGATTGTTTTCTTGTGTAAATAATACTTACTAGGTTACTCAATAGCTAATCTCTTTGTGTCCTACAGTGTTTGGCGAGACGACGTGGCGGCAGACCGCGCAGACGGTGGCGAGACGAACTGGCCGCCTACAAGAGCAACTGGCAATTGGTGGCCCAAAATCGAAAAGAGTGGCGGGAATGGGGAGGAGGCCTTTGCCCAGCAGTGGGACAATACGGGCTAACAGTAATAGTAATAGTAAGTAAAAATAACGGGAACGGGTCAACGGAAACAAATACATTTAATAAGAATAAATATCCATTACTTATGTCATACTTTATGCTTTTCTAATATAAATATGAAAAGATGCGGCCAAGTGCGAGTCGGACCCACCCATGAAGAGATTCGTAGCAGCACAAGTAACATAATATAAAAGTACTTGTACTTAGAGGATTTTATGAAGTTGAGTTGATTGAATGAAAGGTGAATTGCGGTTTACGAAGATTTCGTTCAAACCAATTTTCGGTGGAAGTTTGCATGGTAATGTACATCATATATTTTTTTTGTTATAATTTTCTCTGATTTAAGAAGTTACAGGGGGGTACACATTTTTCCACTTTGGAAGTGTCTCCCGCGCAAAATATTAAGTTAAGAAAAAAGTTTTTGAGTTTCAGTTATCAGTATGGGGAACCCCAAAATGTATTGTTTTTGGAAAGAAGTTCCTTATCGCGCGTTGCGAAAGGGGGCTAGACGGAAAAAATGGTAACGACATTTTTTAGGCCAGAGAGGGACAGACAGAGAAACTTGCGTACGCCAGAGAGAGACAGACAGAGAAACTTGCGCACGCCAGAGAGAGACACACAGAGAAACATGCGCGAGAGAGACAGACAGAGAAACATGTGCACGCCAGAGAGAGACAGACAGAGAAACATGCGCGCCGTGCATGTTTCTCTGTCTGTCTGTCTCTCTCTCTCTCTCTCTTATAGAAAGCAAGATAGATATTTTCGTTTCGTCTTTCTATTTCGCATTGAACAGTGTGGTGTCGCAACGATTATTTTTGTTGATAATAAATAAACTTCGTTCCATCCGGGTGTCCGGGTGTCCGGGTGACAACTCTCAAGTTTTTTTTTCTATTTTTGTGTGCAAATCTTAATGCGGTTCACAGAATACATCTACTTACCAAGTTTCAACAGATCTAATAGTTTAGGATAAAAGAGGGTGTGTTATAAGGACGGACAGACAGACAGACAGACATGACGAATCTATAAGGGATCCGTTTTTTGCCATTTGGCTACGGAACCCTAAAAAGCACGAACATCATGTTTAAAAAAATAAAGAATCAATAGGCCTGCGCAAAATGAAACTCAATTCTTCGAGCTATGTTTTGCTCATACTATTTTCACAGGCGCTAAAAAAGGGGCAGTGAGGAAACGTTATAAAATATATATAAGAACGATCAATATATATTATAGTCTTGTATACGACGATATTTCTCATTTAGCAACCAACTAGAAACTAGTCTATAAATCTAGTCGTATTATAAGCTCAGCACGACTGTTTGTTCGGAGCAGCTAATTCAATTAGCACGATGGGCCGTGTCGCACATATCTCTATGTAAATGTTGGCTTACATGGGTGGCCATTGAACTATGCTAAGTACTACATTTGTAGACGATTTTAATTCACACTCCGTATAGAAGATTTAAAAAATATGCAACGTTTAATACCGTATATTATTTGTTTCTCTACAAAGAGTACCTACGCGTGGGTAATAAAATGTTTAAGTTAATAATAAAACAAAACACGTTATTAAGAATTTCCAATAAAATAAAATTATATGACAAGTGTCCTAGATCGCAAACATGTTCTATTTTGAGCCTGGATTACGTTAAACAATAGGTATTCCGAACCACATGTGTTCTGGATTGGATGTGGCGGTGTCTCGTAGCCCTAATCTGGTAATAGTATTAAATCCATCACGTGGTAGCTGTGGTGGCTGTGACGACTGAAGGGAATGGCTTCCGTCTCGTTCGTCTAAATGTATGCCGTTAAGATTCTGTCGGCAGTTAGCTCATATTAATTGTTTCAATTGTTAGCTGCACGAAATAGAGAAGTTAGATGATAAAAATCATTTCATGTACGATCAGAAGTCATTTCATCATGTCTTTAGAAGAGCACAGCGAACATCGTTGAGATGCTTAACTCAGTTTCGGAATTTAATAAAATCGGGTAACGATAACAACTACTACTATAGAATCTTATGCTTAAGTTAAATACGTACCATATTGAATATTGCATAATATACAAGAAAGAACATAGTAGGTATTAAAGAACATTGCATATTATACGAGTACATAAGCATAGGAAATTTGCCGTGTGATGCTTTTGCCGCTCGCAGAAACGCCAATTAAATCAACACTTAACTAATTGACGTAATTTTTCATAGGTTACATGCATGGGTTACATGTCAAAAGCAATTAATCATCATCAAAATTTAATAAATCTCTACTAAGGAAGAATTTGACGTCTCTGAGTAGGGACGTTAGGTACCTAATACAATGTCAATTAGCAATGTTAAACTTGCATTCCGAACCGGTAACCAGTAATATTGGTAAGTAAGTCAATGGTTCAATAATAACTGTTGTGCTCGACGGAGTAATCGGATTCGAGCCACAGTGACCGCTTGTCAAAATCAATGTAACACATAGGGTCATTTCGCCGGTTTCGCGACCACCTTTAGTAGGCGACCATTTGACGGGCTAAGTTTCTTTAAATCAAGATAATAGTATTTGTAGAGGTAACGTAAATGAAAAATAAATTTTACGTAATTAATAAATAATTATGAAATAAGAATTTACACAGTTTGAAACAATTAGGTTAACCCAGAGCCGAAAAAAAATTGCTGAATGCGCATCTTTATTCAGTGGAGTGTGGAGGTGTCGCGAGTTGAAAAAAAAATAACGCGGGGCGCGGCGCTCAAAGGTAAGTTTTTATTACTTATTTCATGTTTTAGACACAAGTTAGATGTTAAATTGTACAATCGATAAATTTTCGTCATTATTTAGTTGTAATTTGCTATTTTTAAACTTAATTGTAAGATAAAATCCAGTGGTCGGTAACCGAAATGCATATTTATCAAAAACGTTAGATAGCGACCACTTGGTCGCAAACCGACGAATGCAGCAGTATTTTGTTATAATTAATATGACCCTAATGCTTCATACAAGACTATTAAAATTTTGGCTGCAGCATTCTATACGTTTCTCTTTATAGTTCTTTGGTAAGCGACCACCAGTTTCTTTGAAAGAACTTTGTTTATTTTACGTACAAACATTAGGTGCTAGAGGTGGTCGCAAACCAAAATAATCGAAATAAGGTTATTGGTTTCCGGCCACCATAATTTAGTATGAGAGAAATAACGGCCGCAAACAGAAATAAGTATGAAAGGTCATTGCGTATGCGACCACGAATGATAATTTGAATTTGTTTGGTTATTGAAATGTCCGTATAATAATTATTTTAAACTTGTGAAGCTCACACGATTTGTTAACATATTTACATTTTACCGGGTCTTAATCGCGTATTATTTTTAATTCGCGATTAAGACCCGGTAAAATGTAAATAATTATTTTAGCAAGCAACCATGTGGTTGTACCGTAATCTGACGAAAACTAATTTTACTATTTCTCTGTTTCAAACAATAGCTGGATGGAGCTCCCAAAAAAGAAAAAGACTGTCCAGTACACGGAAGAAACTATGAAAAAAGCTCTCGATGCTATTCGCAAAGAAGGGAAAGGAATAAGAGAGACTTGTAGACTGTATCAGATCCCAAGGACTACAATACAAGATCGGAAAAATGAAGAGAAAATGAAGACATGAAAAATACTACTTACACCAGATAATTACAAATAACTGAAGTTGATTATTTTTTATTAATATATTAATGAAGAAATATATAATGATTATGAATAAAAATAACATTATACCAAATGATTACATATTTGTTATTATTAAAAGCAATAAAAATATGTTTAAATTGATCATAAATGTTTGATTGGCCTAATATTTTTCATACTAAAATAGCGGTCGCAAACCAGTTCACTGTGGTCATTAACTGATAAAAATGGTCGCAAACCAACGATTTCGCTATATTTTCGCTTTTTCAGCATTTTATAAAAAAATATATTTGTATGTATTTTATTTTATATGTTTTATCCAAACTAGACTATGTTTAGGAAGTATTTACGTTAACGTATACTATTTCGTGTGTAGACAACATTTTTTTTTACTGATCTGAAGTGGGCAACCCAGCTAACTGGTCGCTAACCGGCGAAATGACCCTACCTACTCAAAGCGACACGCGACCGAACTGCTGGCTCGTTAACATGTTCAATAACGGTCGGAAATAGCAACAGGAGCAGGCTAAAGAATATGATTTTGATTCTAACATGTTAATACGAAGGAAATTGTATACAACACTATACATTCTATACATCTTACAAGTTTAAAGGCTAAGTAAGATTACACTGACAACGTTTTGTCTTCTCTCTTCTCTTATTAAAGAAAGAGAGAGATTTCAGAAGAGAAGATATTAAATTTTGGCTTTAATTCAATATGGTCGATTACGCTTACATAATATATTGCCATACTTCGAGTATTTACTTAATTAATTCAGTCATTCCGAGTAGGTTAGCGGTCAACCTGTTGTGTCGGAGTTTTCAGACCGTCTATAAGCCTCCGACATGGTCTTATGCTGAGGACACACGGCGACACTGACACTCATCACAAATGTCGACACTAGTGTAGATTGCGTCCTCATGGTAAGCAATTTTTTGTGTCGACATCGGTGTAAACATTTTAATGTCCCGGTTATGTGTCGTTAGCTGTCTACACGGAGACACTGCAATTCAGTGTGGTACATTTCCTCGCCATGAACATTTGGTCGGTTATTGGTCTAGCTAAAAATTTCGCGCAAGTTCGAAATTCGCGACACTTGCGTCGGACACTGCGCACGACCTGTCTCCACGGCTGCAACACAGACACCGACCGACATTGCAACAACTGCAACTAAGTGTCGCGGCAGTGGACACACACAGACATTCGATGTATACATTGAGTGTCTCATGCCAAGTGTCGCCGTGTGTCCTCAGCATAACGATTGGAACAACAGGGACCGACTGGTTAACAGAAATTAAATGTGACATATTTGGTGTAAAGCCCGAGGAAACCATATTTTGTTAAGCTGCTTAGCGAGGGTGTTTTGACCTGTCGGCGTAGACGTTCAATGCCGACACGATGCCGACAAGGTGCCGACACGATGGCGACACCGACGCTGACAACAAAACGAACATGATTCAATTAGGAATTTACACACGAGAACTTTGTTTTTATTGCTCTTTAATAAAATTTTACGTGGCTGGTTATTGTTACTGCTATTATATTTAGATACTTATTTCCAATGTCGTATGAAAATAACAATTTATTGTAAGATTTTAGAGAAAGAGGGTATGTATTTTTATAAATTATACGTGTCTATTATTAAGGTGAGTAACCCTTCGACTTTGTGGCAGAAACTGTCGAGTACATCGACATACATACAAGTACGTAAAAATAAGTAATTATATGCTCAACTTACGTATTCTATAACAACAAAACTTTCATCAGGGCGAAACACACACCTAACCTTTCAGCTTGTCCTCAAAACCCCAACAAATGAGCTCCAATTACCATACTATGAACGGAGATAATGACCCTCCTTCAAGAGCTAAGTGATGCAGTAGTAACATCCTCCACAATCCATATAATGTGTGGAACCCGTACTTACGCTGATTACCCGCTACCGTTACGCAATCGGCACGCATGTCAAGTGACATGAGGGGCGACTGGTCTTCGGAACGCGACGCACCGGTTTGAGGAGCACCATTTAATGATGAGGCGACGGAAGTGCGTCATTAGGGGATTTGTAGGATAAAGCAGGTGGAGTTTGGTCCGCAGAGCTCAAATTTCCGTGCTTTAAAACTTGCAAAGACAATAAGGTACTGCGAAGGTAAGGATAGTCAAAACCGTATCTGAAATGTCGTACACTCTTTAGTTATTATTTATAATTCATTTTCCTTCACGGGGGTGGCACAGACACGGCCACAGCGAAGCAAAGGCGACATTGATTACCAAATTTCTTTAAAAAAGAACATTTTCCATAGCTCCCACTTATTTTGCGCCAGATTAAATAGATCTAAACATGCAACAAGCATCAAACTCGGAACATTAAACTATCAATGATCTATTAATCATTCAGCTGTGTATTTTCCTCTAATGATGGCATCCTTCGGTGTGGCTTCCCGGAACCGGCGAGAGCCGCGAGTGTTTCAATCAATTACTTCACTTTGCATAACGGCGGACGACTTACACTGGACCACTTCTAATTGACGCCATTACACTAAACTTTATAATTTAAAGACTTCAAGCACAGGGGCGCATTCAGAATTCTGCTACCAATAACATAATAAAACTGACTCATTAAATTACTGGTGATTCTCTCTTATTTGCATCTCTTGATAGTGCTTGTTAACTTTTGAGATGAACATAATATTATGCTTTTTTTTGCACTATGTCCTTAATTACTTCAACGAATCTAAAATGAATACAATGTAGTTTTTATTTTCATCACATATCATATTACGAGTACATCACATTCCTATAACGGTTTCTGTGAAGGGTAGAACTCTTTTACATAAACTGTCCTGCGAGCTTTAGAGGCGAACCAAGACAATATCTTTTTTTATTTATTTTTATTTATTTAATAGACACTACAACAATATAATCACTTTGCACTTACAATTAACTTATAAATAATGTATGTTCTGAGTGACATATCTTTACAGTAGCGTACAACATTCTATACTTTATAAATCAAACTAACAAAAGAAAAAAAAACTGAATAAACATTAAAAAAGTAAACAGATAAAATTAAATTACTTGAAAAAAAAAGAAATAAAACGAACTTAGTATAAACTATGGGTACTAGAGGAACATAACAAGAACAAATTAAATAGGTTAAATATCTCTTATCAATATCTTTTATCTCTTTGCTTCGTACAAAAACTGAGCGAGAGAGGTGTTTTTCAGAGAAAATTAAGACGAAAGCTTTGTTTTGATCTTAGGCCTGATGTAACTTTATTAAAATTATACAGAAGGATTTAGGGTATATTTATCTATATATTTTTTTAATGTTTCGACTGATATCTTATCTACCTCGTTCAGTAAGGCCCGGAACCTCTTCTGCATTCCACCCTGCCTGTCTCTAATTGACTCCAAGTCTTGATTTCTCCTCCGGCCGTGAAAGCGATCTCCTACAAATTAGGTGGTTATTTTAATCAGAATTTGTTTAATCTGCAACATTGTTATTTTAGTTATATCTGTTTGTTATCGTAAATAAAATAATTACAGCGTATACCTGATTCTTACTTACCCATAGTAAATATAAAATGGCTAGCAATAAAATCCAGCCTCCAACTCTAAAAATGGCCTATTACTCGTAGTATTTTCTATCGTAGACTCAGTAAT
The DNA here is from genome assembly GCA_963082685.1 of Cyclophora albipunctata. Classification (NCBI taxonomy): domain Eukaryota; kingdom Metazoa; phylum Arthropoda; class Insecta; order Lepidoptera; family Geometridae; genus Cyclophora; species Cyclophora albipunctata. The sequence goes on from OY720125.1 coordinate 178,995, forward strand.
CTTACGTTCCATCATATACATATACTAGCAGCGCCCCGCGGTTTTACCCGCGTTGTACCCGTTCCCGTGGGAATTTTTATACATATAAACCTTCCTCTTGAATCACTCTACCTATTACAAAAAACCGCATCAAAATCCGTTGCGTAATTTTAAAGATTTAAGCATACAGACAAACAAACAGACAAAAATAGCGACTTTGTTTTATACCATGTAGTGATGATAGACACTGGTCATATAATAACAATGGTCATACCACTTTATTAAGCATGCTGTTTCGTCGTCTGAACATGGATAATCAAATGTTGTGCTGCACTTACACCAATTAGAGTTACATATTTACTCACTCATTCATTCATTCTCTTATGCATTCATTTAGTGGCCATTGGCCATTCCTGGAGTCGTAGTTTTTAGACCGCCTCTAGGCCTTAGACATGGCCTTACGATTGAAACAACCGGGATCAACTGATTAACGTGTCCACCGAAACAAGGTAGCGTCCAGACACAAATGCCACTATCGGTCACCAATTCGAGTTGTGGCCGAACTGTCTGTACGTTGATTAACATTTGCGATTAGTGAACATCACTCAAACTACACCATGAGCCATGAGCGCTACAAGCTATCTACTAAACTCGCAACTATCGGACGATGGATTCAATCGTTTGACCACGTCGGAGGCCTTTAGGCGGTCTCAAAACTCCGAAATCAGGGTTGGCCACAAACAAACCCAAACTACTTACTTTTTTACTATCGGCCTGAAAACCTCAACATCAAGATCCCCCCCTTTCTTTACATTTTATTCCCTTTCAATATGGAGCTCCATATTGAAAGGGAATAAAATGTAAAGAAAGCGTGTTAATGTCATCGTAGACTATGTTAATGTGCGTTTCATCGGTCAGGGGTGGCGCAGACCGCAGCTCGGCTCGCACGGACGACACCGTCGCGACGCTTTCACGACACGCCGCGATATCGCACGGGCGGCAACCGCAGCGCTCTTACAACACGATTCTGCTCTTTATGCTGTTGGATTAAAGGCCATAATGAATGTGCTAGTACCTAAATCTAGACCAGATAATACCTTTAAATGCTTTACATAAATCTGCGGTTTGAATGAGTTTCTTTTACTGCTTATTAATGTATGGAATTTGTAAAATTATATTCAGGTTGTATTAACGCCTCGGTGGTCTAGTGGTATGTGCACTCGCCTGCCAAGACTGAGGTCCCGGGTTCAATTCCCAGGTCGAGCGAAAACATGTTTCCTACTTTTCAAACATGGCTCGGGTTTGAGATCACCAACCCGCATTAGGCAAGCGTGGTGATTACGCCTGAAAACTCCTCACTGTACTGATATCTTCAGTGAGACGAGAGGCCTTTGCCCAACAGTGGGATATTACAGGCTAATACTTTTTTTTATTTTATATTGTTGATTGGGCTATTTTCCTGTGGGTATAGAATAGACTTTATTGTATTGAAGTTTTCGTTTATCTGAAAAGGTAAAAAATCTCGACTGAAATCTATGCCGTGAAATGGTACAAAACGACAGAAAGAGTTTCGCATAACATTAGTTTGGACGCCACATTAACGCTATGTAAACTGACGTCACTCATCGTAACAGTTTCAATGTTCACCCACTGAAGCACAACAAGTCTAATAACGATTAGCGGTGATCCGTCCATCAATAAATCGTAAGCTTCACCTTTTTGTGCACATTACACGCTCCGCGATCAGCTTTGTAACGTTCCGCTACCTATCTGTTTATTCTGAGAATTTGCTTTTGTGTATCTAAATGTGCTGCGTCGCTGCGTATTTCCAGAGTGCGAGTTAGAAGTGAAACGTCATGTTTAATAAGTAATGGCTTACCAATACGTATTCCAATTTCCCAACCATTAGTACCCAGACACACATCATACCGGTCGTCGTGTTTCTGTCGTCTCATCCCGTCGTTACGAAGCCCGCAGTCGACGCTGAATATTCGCCACATTACTAACTACACAAACAGACGAACAGACTCACGCTATTTACAGTTTGACTCATTAGTTTACATCTGAATAAATAACATAACATACTTTTATGAATAAGTATTTCAATCTGTGACGTAGGTATTATTTATTACTCTTAATATTTGTTTACGAACTTCGTAAGAGAATCGTTAGTGCCTCCTTAAGGCACTACGAGTACTTGTAGATTAAATCTGTGGTTAAAGCAAAATTCATACTACTATATTTTATACTACTAAGCTTTTCAAAGTTGTGATAGTGTATGGAAACATTAATTAGACATTTTTATACCAAATGACATGGATGAGAAAGAAACTCTTGGTAATTGTTAGAATTTGATAGTTATTTTCATTTCACACCTGCATGCAGCCTGGAGCTGTTTAACTGGTCTTTTAATCCAACTATACTGCAGATATTAAAAAAACTTTTACATTTCATCATTTCAACGTAGCTTTCGGACCATTCATATGCGGATATTTGGACGATGAACCTTAAAGTATGTATGTAGGGTGAACCCACGAGGCGTGTCGTATGTTCCCATTGTGTATGCAACGAGTCCACCATGCTGCGGGGTCAGGTGGCGCTCACCTGTTACATCAGGTGTGTCACATGACTCACTGAGTCATACCAAGTATGTACCATCACTCTCACTTTTTTATTAGTTCACTTTCGAACTACATACCACTGATCTGTATCACAGATGATTATGATATATGATCGTCTTTTGTTTGTCTAGTTTTGGAGTAATCGATTTAAAGCGATTGTGTTTTGTAAATAGATTTCTTCGTTAGTCTTCATGTATCATGCTACAATAAAGTATGAGTTTTAAACAGAATGAAATGAATGACATAAGTTGGACAATGTGACCTACACACACAATGTATAGTAAGTATATCTAATACTTTTAGTAAGACGTATGTAAGTAAGTTGTAAGATTAACATAACTTTAAAGTAGTTTTTATTCTCAGGTCACAAGTTAATACTTCGTTTATCGTCCCACGGTGAGTTTAAGGCGTGTTCACACGACCGCCACGGTGTACTACTGCTTTGCGTAAACACGTCGCGCGTGTGAACCCTGTTATTATATCTGATTGTCCGTCTGTCCGTTTGAAATGTTTAATTAAACTGGACGGAAGTTTAACGTAATTGAGATGAGAATGGTTTGATGTTTACAAAACTGTAGAATTTAGTCAGTAATGATAATAAAATTGAATGTGCCAACGAGATGCTTTAGCTCGGGCAAGAGAAACTAAAACATCCTGACACAGGAGTGCTACAAAGGAATTGGGTTTAATTATGAAGAAGAAAAAAGGAGCAAAGAGTCTCTCTTTTGTAGACTTTCATTAAGTGAGATATCTTAATAGTCTTTTATATATTTTAGATCCTATCCTCGTAGTTTCGATACGTGATGTGTTGTTAAAAATGTACGAATGAAGTGACCTCGCGAGTCTGTCGGTAACTGTAAAAGATCCGGGACATTTATTACTAAAACATGTGAACTGCGAGAACACTTAGTACACATTGGCGGGCATTTAGCACAGTTAGAGTTACGTTAAATAGTTAGCGTTAACTTGTCGACCCATGTGACTTAACTGATTGCCTAGATATGTCTTAATGTTTCTGACATGACACATTTTACATTTCGAATCTCAATTAATATGAATGTACCTATATTCTACTTTCTCTACGTCGATAAAATACAATACTTACATATGTTTCAAGTTCGGAAATATTAAGCAAAATTACGTTATCTAGAAAGATACACCTTCCAGTAGATTCTACCTCGCGGTTCTACCTGCGACCTAAAATGACCATAATATGCCAGATAGAAATTAGTTATTTTTTAGGTTCGGCGAGGTCGCACTATGGAAGAACATTTCCGCACTAGTACTATTTATAGGGAAGGCATTATAACGATAGCTACTTCATAGATATACTCACACATTATAGTTCTTTCTTTTAGCTTTCAAATCTAGCAGTAGTGGGTCGGAGGAAGGTCGCGTGACGTCACCGCGCGGCGCCCTCGGCCGACACGGGACGCGCCCTCTCGGAAGCCTCATTATGTCACCGCACGATGATTTACTTAAAATACCCGTGCCGAGGTTTGGCAGGGTACAAAATGTAGAACATGTCACTGTCCACTGTGCATACACTACCCCTCAAAATGTTAAGCAATACTAAACACAAAATTGACATTATATACCTACGTGTTATTGAAAATCCTCATTGAAATGTTGCTGGGTGTTATAGATGATTGAAAATTATAACGATCTAATGACGCTTAACGTTGTCCTGGGATGACTACTGCGACGGTAATAGAATCTCACCGCGCTACTGTTTAGCTTTTTCGATGTAGTGTAAAATAATAGGTTAGTACATGACAGTGACATGAAAATGTAGTAGATAGACTCTTTAGAAAATAAAGAATCCTATGGAAGTTGAAGATACTATTAACACAGTAACTCTTTTCTGTCACATCTCGATGCATAGCCACAATAACGAAACATACAAAAGAAAACTTATACCTAGGGTATTTACGTTACCCACATATTGTCTATGGTGTGGCATGGTGTGTCCGGGCCCGGGGTACAAACCGCGGGCCGGTTGCGAGCGGATGGTTGCGGTAAGTATCAACAGATTTATCGCTTTATGTGGACGCGGCTCGGTTACCATCCGGGGAAACGAGCTTTGATACAGTATTTTAATTGGATATTAAGTTAATTAAATCAGGTGTTTATTTCAAACAGGTATCTATGCATTTCGTATGAAATTACGAATTGGTAATTATTTTTGGTAAATGTAAACTCGTAACGACTACAGTGAAATCAAAAGTAGAAAAGTATAATGTTTTGATTACTCAAAGTTACCTAGCATTTTGACCTAATGGGATAGTCCCGGGTAAGCCGGACAAAAGTCTAAATCCACCTCCTGTATCCAAAGTCTTAGTGACAAAGAATGTATAATGTTACAATCTAACTCTCTTATATTCAGCCTATACTTCTCATGTAAGTAGTTTTGTAAGTCTGTCTCTATTCTTAATTTCTGTCCGTTACATGTGAATATTTCCAGTTATTCTAATTGGACATGTTATGGTTAAAATGTTAACCACGGTAATTAAGGCGCTCTCCTACATTTATCAAGTGTTATTCGGTTACGTTCACACGCGGGTAACTACAGAGTAAGTTTAACTACAACATAATGAGAGATAAGTGTAAAGTTCACGACGATTTGTCTGCCGCTTGGGACAACGTAAGACTGTGAACACATTAACCTAACACGCTATTGGTTTCACTGTCTTGTGTGAGTGAGAGACTTATTTAGTTAATAACTAGCTTTATATAACCCCTCGTGGCTCTGTATTATTAAGTTTTTGTGTTATTGTTGACTTTTCCCTTATTTGAAAAGTAGATGATCAGAAAATTAGGTTGAATATAAAAAGAATATCCAACTTAATTTTCTGTTAATAATATTTTGTCTTGTCAAAAATCTGAGATAAGTTGATACAAAATTAATTTATGTTTAGATTCTGCTTAGTTTTTACGATCTATTCCGATCTAATACCAAAAACTAATACCATTTGGTATTACTTTATTTCCGAATTTATTTTTCATTCCCGACGAGTACCACGTTTTTTAAACAAAAAATGTATTCCTAACGAATACCAAAACATTAGTTGTAAGTACAGTCAGCTAAAAAAAAATAACCCTAACCTACCGAATTACTTACTATTCGGTAGGTTAGGGTTATTTTTTTTTTACTAGTTCCATAGTTATCGGTTAACATTAATTAACATTATGAGAAAATTAACTAGTGGTTGTAAATAAGCATTTTAATTTTACTGAACCTGACTGTACTTTATTCCTTCAAACTTATTTTGGTATTGGTTTACAATGTGGTACTCGTTGGGAATGGAAAATAAGTTCAGAAATAAAGTAATACCAAGTGGTATTAGTTTTTGGTATTAGATCGGAATAGATCGTTTTTACCCGATTACGGGGAAGCTAAAAGTATGCGTTTTTTACTTCGTATTTAACAAACGAATGTAAGTTCTGAGTTCATACTCATAATAGATTCCATTATATGAATGCGACACAACTAAACAATCCGGCTCATGGGCTGGTACAGTAGCCTCCGAGTCTATTCCTTATAAAAGCATTGACCCTGTCGGTCCATACTAGTGATGTAGTTACATAACCTCTCTCGGGCGAGCCTTAACCGTCATAACCGAGGCAATAAAACATGTTTATTGTTTTTATCGCGAGCCTCGGCAGTGTAGCAAGACTTCATAGTGGAGATTAGTTGCTATATTAGCGAGTTCGATTTTATTGTCATGCTACCTCACATCGTAGTAAGCCATAAATAATATCTGTAATTGATTAATTTGCTTGTATCTGTAGTTTACGTTATTGCAATAGCATTCAAATAGTACTAATGTTATTGAATGCTTTATAAAAACATCCGGAGCGGCACAATCACAACACATTACTTTCAAGATGTTATTTCACTTTCGCGCATACCACATTAGAGGGAGTACTGTGAACTTGTAAAAATAACAAATTGCTCGGTGCAGGCTCGCCGCCCGCCCGCCCCGCGCCGCCCGCCCTCACTCATTGTCCCGCTCCGCTCTACGGCTTTCTAATCTGAGCATTTATCACACTTATCGTACGGAACAAACAACGGTACACTCACTCTCTGCACCTTCAGATATAAATTGTTTCTTTAAACTGACATGTTATTACTAAAATCATAAAAAAGTATAACTGTTGCTGCTTAAGCATTCACCGCGTATGAAATCAGTAGCCGAAGATATTGTGTGTCATGCCTAACTCATTAAACTATTGAAATGAAAAGTAAACCGAGCCACGAGTAATTAAGTGACCAATTCTAGTATCAGACTCGTCAGACTACCCGGCGGCCGATTAGATTTTACACAGACTACTATACAGAAATCTTTGAAAATAAAAAAGCTCCATACATAATGTAAAGAGAACATTCTGAGTGACGCTCTTCCCTCAAAATCTTTACTTGAAAAATATCTGTTAGACATCCCCAAAGTCAACGTGTTTCATGGGAAACCAAAAAACAGTATTAATATCAATTAACTTGCTACTTCTACCACTTTAGTAGGGGAATGGTTCAACACGAGCTTTACTTCTCAATATTTACAATGCGTTGCCATTGTTCAGTCACAACACGCCTCGAGCGCTACAAAAGCTTAATAATCCATCGACTTGTTTGGAGTAATTGAATGAAAGTCATCGCAATTTATTAAGTACCAGCCGACCTATGTTTCTACCGTGAGTTGACTATGAGTATTTGTTTATGATCTTCATTTAGTTACAGTTGCGTGCAGAGAGCAGGTCATACTCTGACCTCAAGTGATCATTGTTATATCACGAGGATGTCATTATGTTGTTATGATCACGCGTTATATAACTATTCTCATGAACATTGTTTTAAAAACACATTAGAAATTATAACAGCTCTCTAAGACTGTTAAGTAACACTAAGCAAGTCGTTTTCCGTTGCTTCGCCGTTTACTAAATACTTAATAGTAATACCATATTAGCTTAGAGCTTAATTTGAACTGTGTGTGAATTAGTCTTAAGTATACATATTTCTTTCATCTTTAATTATTTTTATGCAATATACAGGCAATGGTTTCTAATATCAGTGAATATAAATAGTATAAAATACATTATTTCTTTCCTAACGACACATTCCTCTAAATTATCTTGAAGCCACTCGCCCCAAAAGCAACAGTTTCTCTTGCCTTACATACCTTCGCTTTAATCTCAAAGTTTGGAAAGTGATATTAATTTCAGAATAATGACAAAACAACTTTCAGATGTGAATGTATTCAAGAGTATTGATAAGTTATATGAAACGATTCGAGGTATTACGGTGAAAGTACTGGCTGTTGATATTATTAATTGTTGTACTTTAAGGGATCTTTTAATTTAACTGTGTGTTGTTTTGCTAAGCGCCGTAGTCGTGTGTTCATCTGCACGGAAGGGGGAAGCACTTACTGACATTTTTCTTTTTCATAGTCATCCGTGGGCACTTTCTTTTGTTTTTCATACAAACAAGCAGACCGTCTAAAAACGCTTAAATGGAAGAGTTCATTTGCGTCATAATCTGCCTGTAAACGGTAACCGTTAGCATTGACGACTCAAACGAATGAAGATATCGCATCGATGTAGGTGATTGGACATTCCAAATTCCTGTGGGAAAATACTTGTCAAGATAGACAAATAGTCGAATCACAAGAGGCAAGATACCAAAACGTGAGTGAACGTTAACAACGTATAAAGTAGTTTAAATTAATATTATTGTCTATGCTTTCTCGTAAAAGGTTGCCATTAACACTGGTCTATTGTCTCTGCGTGAAATCGATGTTCCGACTCGTTCAGTGGTCGAACGTGCGATAACGAGCCCAAACAGATGATATTACACAAGATTCACTTTCACTCATCCGAGCTCTCGATAAACAAATACCTCGTGTAATAAGATATTATAATAATCATTCGTCAGTCTTGGGATAATGTCCCCCTGGAGGGACCGGGCGGATCGGAAGTCATTTTAATAATGACTACCATTTATTTATGGGTTACTGGTTTTGAAATATATACTAGCTGTGGTCCGCTGTTTTATTCGTGTTGCTCCCGTAGGTTCGGGATAAAATGTAACTTTTCTATGAATATGACTATCATAGGTATAAAAATTTCTTCAAGTAAGTTTCGTAGTTAGAGTAAGTACACTTTAGGATACTTTTTCAAAATCTAATTTGATTTATTATGACTAGCGGCTAGAGTTATAATAAATCAAATTGGATTTCAAACTAGAGTCTAGCCAATGTTAGTATCAAAGAATGGTTGTAGTATACTATTAAAGGGTTTCTTTTACCCAACTTTTTGTAAGTTTTCCCTTCGCTTCCACAACCAGGGTATCATGTTAGTTTAGGATAGTTTACACTGTGCAGTGCAATATAACAGGGTGGACAAATAGAGGGTTGACTAACACGGGGTAAATGGTGCTAATTAGCAGTTTGGTTACGATAGGGTTACATAAACATTTTATCTACAACAGACTGGGAATAGAGAAAACATGATCAGATAAGAGCCACAGCTGGAATAGACTCTAGCCTCTACCTTTAGTTGGAGCTCTCTAGTTTGCCCGTTTCCGTGAGAATTTCGGATTTTTTAATACATATAAACCTTCTTCTTGAACCTCTTGACGAATATTTTCCTTGAATAACGTCCTAATGACATTTCAACATAAAAAAACTGGTAACAGTAACAATCCACCTAGTATGCATAATATATATTTATTTTATACATAATGGCTATTTAAATGAGTTTACAAACAAAATAACTCTCTTCTAACACAATAACTATCGGATGCAGTGGTTCAAATTACCATGACAATACAGTCGTTACGACCCGGGTCACAGATGTGGTAATAGTTACTACAGTTATCAATTGTTTCCGAATCTTTTTTAACTATGGGGTTATAGAAGGTTCCATATTTAAAAAGCTACCATAACATTTTTAAAGAAATTCAAAAAAACAAAAGAAGGAGGAGTTAATGTATTCGTAACGATACATTTTAAGGTCATTGTTTTCAATACAGATGTTTTAAAATGTTTAACATGAAATATTATTTTTTCTAAAATCAAAGGCCTCCAACGATGTTTGTAAACGTTTCATGTTATCTTATCATTTCAAAATTTCAAAGTTTTTCAAAGTTTCAAAGGGTAGATGTTTGTAATATTTCACGCTAACAGAGGCTATATTTATTTCTAAACTATAACGAAATCTTGGAAAATTCAGGTGAAACCGCGGTCTGCTACTAGACAACTCTTTCTATTAGAATACTTAACGAAACGAAAACACCTCGTCCGATATTGCAATATTTATCGTTGTCACATCCGCAATCAATTAATTAAGATATGATAATACTGATTAAGGCTTTGTTTCTCGAAAATACGAATATCTAATCCGGTCAATTTAAACCAAAAAATGAGGGTGAGGTTGCATAAAGTCCCAACAAGCTGAAAATCAGGAAAATTGTTCAAAACATAATTATAAACAATGTGTAAAAGTTCCCCATCATTCCCGTGTATGGATTTTTTTTTATTCAAGGTCAAATGTCAAAAAAAAGTGTTTTTCGCGAATATCTGTAAAACGGTGCAATGTAGCAAAAAAAAGTGTATGATGAAATGAAAGCTTATAAAATTCTCTATAACTTTAATTCTATCCACTTTTTCCATATTCCAAACCGTTATTGAACTACACGCTCCAGAAATGTCAAAATTAAGGACCTCGGGCAGGTAACTATGGAGCCTGCCTCAATGCTCAACAGTGACATGACCCATGCCATTTGAAAGGTCTTGAAGAGTTGTACAAGTTACTCCTAGACAGTTATATCGAATTCGATGGCCAACTCGGTGTTTTCGACCACCGAAGAATTACCACTGGAGGTGCTGTGGAGCCTGGACGGTATGCTCAACAGTGACATGACTTACGCATTTAAAAGCTCTTACAAGTCACTTTTTGATAGTTATGTCGAAATCGACGCCAAACTCGGTGTTTTCGACCACTGAAGAAAAAACACTAGGTGTATGTGCAATAATGTGCAGTTGACCCTGATCGTATTGCTCAACAGTGACATGACTAATGTCATTTGAAAGCTCTTACAAGTCACTCCTTGACAGTTATATCGAAATCGACGACCAACTCGGTGTTTTCGACCACCGAAGTATCGACACTGATCGTATTGCTCAACAGTGACATGACACATATCATTTGAAAGCTCATAAAGAGTTTTATAAGTCACTCTTTGATAGTTATATCCAAATCGCCGTCCAACTTAGTGTTTTCGACCACCGAAGAATGGAGTTGGGCTATGCCATACCAAAGTATCGACGCTGATCCTAATGCTCAAAAGTGACATGACCTATGTCATTTGAAAGCTCTTGAAGAGTTGTACAAGTCACTCTTTGACACTTATATCGAAATCGACCGCCAACGCGGTGTTTTCGACCATCGAAATATCGACACTGGGTGTATGTGCAGTTGACCCTGATGGTATTGCTCAACAGTGACATTACTTATGTCATTTGAAAGCCCTTGAAGAGTTGTCCAAGTCACTCCTTGACATGTATATCGAAATCGACCGCCAACTTGGTGTTTTCGACCACCGAAGAATGGAATTTTCTCAAGGTCCTTTATTAACTAATGTGTACATATATTTTTTTATTTTTGGTTAAAAAACATCGAAATCGACCGCTAACTTGGTGTTTTCGACCACCGAAGAATGGAATTTTCTCAAGGTCCTTTATTAACTAATGTGTACATATATTTTTTTATTTTTGGTTAAAAAACACCGAGTTAGCCGTCGATTTCGATATAAGTGTCAAAGAGTGACTTGTACAACTCTTCAAGAGCTTTCAAATGACATAGGTCATGTCACTTTTGAGCATTAGGATCAGCGTCGATACTTCGGTATGGCATAGCCCAACTCCATTCTTCGGTGGTCGAAAACACTAAGTTGGACGGCGATTTCGATATAACTATCAAAGAGTGACTTATAAAACTCTTTATGAGCTTTCAAATGATATGTGTCATGTCACTGTTGAGCAATACGATTAGTGTCGATACTTCGGTGGTCGAAAACACCGAGTTGGTCGTCGATTTCGATATAACTGTCAAGGAGTGACTTGTAAGAGCTTTCAAATGACATTAGTCATGTCACTGTTGAGCAATACGATCAGGGTCAACTGCACATTATTGCACATACACCTAGTGTTTTTTCTTCGGTGGTCGAAAACACCGAGTTTGGCGTCGATTTCGACATAACTATCAAAAAGTGACTTGTAAGAGCTTTCAAATGCGTAAGTCATGTCACTGTTGAGCATTCCGTCCAGGCTCCACAGCACCTCCAGTGGTAATTCTTCGGTGGTCGAAAACACCGAGTTGGCCATCGAATTCGTATAACTATCTAGGAGTAACTTGTACAACTCTTCAAGAACTTTCAAATGACATGGGTCATGTCACTGTTGAGCATTGGGGCAGGCTCCATAGTTAGCTGCCCGAGGTCCTTAATTTTGACATTTCTGGAGCGTGTAGTTCAATAACGGTTTGGAATATGGAAAAAGTGGATAGAATTAAAGTTGTAGAGAATTTTATAAGCTTTCATTTCATCATACACTTTTTTTTGCTACACTGCACCGTTTTACAGATATTCGCGAAAAACACTTTTTTTTGACATTTGACCTTGAATAAAAAAAATTCCATACACGGGAATGATGGGGAACTTTTACACATTGTTTATAATTATGTTTTGAACAATTTTCCTGATTTTCAGCTTGTTGGGACTTTATGCAAACTCGAATGTCTAAATTGACCGGAGTAATCATTATGCGTGATTAATACGATTTGACATATTTAAACCATTTTATTTATTTCTCTATCTCGGCCATATATTAAAATATTATCCATTAAGAGGATAAATATAAAAAATATGTATCCTTTTAGCGTGAAAAGACATCGAACCCGGAGACAATTTTCTTAAAGAATGACTGTTATCCGCTGAGTCATAGAGGTGCCATACTTTCAATTTCTTTAAAATATTTATATCATAATCAGTTATTTTCTTCAGAGCATCACCTATGCAAGCTTTATAAGCAAAAGTTTAAGTTGTTAACCAGTCTAGCTACAAGATATCTTGTCCTATAAAAATCCACTGCAGGACAAATATCTTCTCCTAGGCATCATAGATACTTAAGGCAAACTCTCCTTCTCACATAAAAAGATTACTTGAAAGCTCTTAAAAGCCACATGAAAACAGAACTATAAAGACGCTCAATGTTTTGTTATAATAAGTGAATGGCAAAGTTTATCAGCCTTTAGGGGAGTCTTATGGGAACATGAAGGTGTCACTGCAGGTGCGGGAGTGCGGGGGGTGCGGGCGCCGGAGGGGGTGCGAATTGGGTCAAGAAGGGCTGGACGTCCTCGACACACTCACCTACTTCGGGACGGACAGTCAGTGTCTTCAACGTTTTACATCTGACACATTACCTTCATAACTCTCAAAAAGAGAGAGTGTTTATAGAAGTACTATTGTCGTACTCCATATGAAGAATGTCGATTATAATTATAGCCTTGTCAAAAGATGACGCTAGTGGAAAAAATAGAACGCCCTCACATTGTAAAATAAAAAAAATAAGGGTTGAACGTAACTTTTGTGGTTTCAATTCAACCCCCTCCCGCTCTGTATAGTCTGTGTCGTAAATAGTCTGAGTCTTCAATGTGTATCAGAGATTTTAAAACTTCCCACAACTCCGTAGAGTATTATTCAGGCTTTGAAAATCCTTGAAAAAGTTTTCATGGACCATTAAAAGTTTGATAACTGAGCATATCAGAATAAACTTGAACTTCTGTAAATAAATAATGTAACCTACATTATTTCTCGCCTGTTCTTGACCTACCGTGTTACAATAAATCCATGTATAATTTCTTATCGCCTTGAAATGTTTTACCGAACGAGAGCTCCACGCACACACACACGCATGTTTAACAAGTTAACAACTATAGGTTTATGTGACTCGTACCTAATCTAGGTCTCTCCGATTAATTCCTAGACTTGTACTGAAAAGGTTATTAGCGGCGCGTGTCTAAGAAACTGTTTTAAAGCAATTTTATAGTAATGTGCAGCTGAGTCAGTATGAGTACGGAGTTTATGGTCATGTTCATAACTCTAGTTCGTAGTAATAATTAAATCATAAAGTTAGTTATGCAGAATAATGGCTGTTTGCAGTAGTTCTCTACAAAGAGTAGCCGCGGTTTTATCTGCATTCCACTCGTTCCCGGAAAAATGTACTTCTCAGATTCTGCACTCTCTCTGAAAACTGCATCCGTTCCGGTCAGTTCAAAATGTATTGTTAGACATACAAACAGTTGCGAAGGGGACTATATCTACACTACATGATTGCTTAAAAGTTTATTATATCAATTCAACGAGATATGCTATGGTTTCCAAAGAAATATATAATAGTCACGACTACTCCGTTGTGAAGTCGCCGGAATTGTACGCCTTTATTGATATTTACGCAACAATCTCCCAACACTAATTACTTCACACACGAAAGCTTAATTGTTCTTACTCAGATCTTTTAATATTCTTTCGTAAAAACACTTTCTCTGCGGTCTGTAGGTACAATAACGTGACGTCAATACTCAAATTACTTATACAATACGCAAGACTCGCGTTTATGTGATTGTGGTGTTGCATCGGAATGCGGATATCAGTGAATCATACTCAAATATTAAAGAATTAGACGAAGCCTGCCGCGATTTGATATGCAACGTCACCAATAGTAGATAAACTACAATAACTTTTACGCCCGTACTCAGAGACGTCAAATGCTTCCTTAGTAGAGATTTAATGAGATTTTGACATGTAATGGCAATTTGTCAAAGACTACGTCAATTAGTTAAGAGCCTGAGTGTGAGTGCGGCAGTAAGCAATGTTTGAACCAATATTTTTCGCCAAACTAAGCTCTACAATTGACAATAGGTGGACTCAAGGCCTGCGCCACAACGTGCACTATGCAGTGTAATTGACTGCCTTCACAAATTAAATTATCATCAACAGATACTCATATTGTGTAAATACGTGTTTTTCATTGAAACTTTTTCTTTCTGAGCTGCTTTCAATTCTTTACTCCTAATTTTACCGTTGGCTTTAAGCACTTTTAGTTGGGCGGAACTATCATGTATTTCGCCTGGAAGTGCGAAACACAATCTACGAGTATATCCTATCTAATTAATGTGTGTGGTCAAGTTTTTGTTTTCAACTAACGGATCCGGATGACAGCATCGAACGAACATATCCTATTGAGGTAAAATTAAAATTAGTATAAAACTACTTTTATAAAACAAATGAGGAAGAAAGATTTAACTAAATAAGCAGTAAGTTATTTAATTAAATATGTATGCTGTTACGTATTCTGTGTCGAGGCTATTAGCGGCTCCGGTAAAAATGAGCTTCCTCAATTAGCATCACATGACCGAAAGATAAATTAAGTAATTATGATCGTTATTTATTAGTTTTCGCCTTTGATTAATTGTTGTTGCGCCATCCGCGGGAAGTGTTCTGCTTTTATTTGCTCTGAAGCGATATCAATCATGCCTACAGATTTGATTCTTAAATGCACATGTAACACTTTTCAACCTTTTCGTTTCATCTTTCAAATATTCAATAATAGAGAGCTACACTTAATTTATGGTAGGTAGTAATAATATCTTTATAAAATATTGTTTATTTTTTCGTTAGTTGTGGAATTTCGACACAATGTATACTTAATTATTCCTTAGCCATTGTAAAATTACAAGTAACTCAAGGATAAATATACTTATTTATTACGTATTATGTGTCATTACTATAAGCAAATATTTCACCAAGATTACCCATAAGGTGTGGACTATGGCGTAAAGGAAATTGGGCATTCCAACCCATTGCATCCAGTCGCCATAAGGTCGAGCTCATTGTCCAGTGCCCAGTGTCCTTGTGTCCTAGTTTACATCCGAGGGAGTCGCGGTGCGGCGACGGACACGACATGTCAATGAGCCGGCCACGCAAATTGATCGATTCCGGTAAGACAGGCGCCGGCGTAATGTATTATGAGGTATTTGCTTATGAGGGAAAATATGACGCAAATGGTTGGTATTTTTTCGTTAAGGTGCTTCGACTTTTTAACATCAAAGAGGAAAATCAATTTAATTAGTTGGTAATGGAATAAGCTTTGTGAAACTTTGAAAATAATATTACTTTACCGAAACAGCGAATGTTCTTCACATATGATATTTACCATGAAAATGTAGATAAATCTGGTTTACAGTTTACAATTTCAGGAGTAAAGTTAGTAGCCAAAGTTTCTGTCACTACATATTATAAAACAAAGTCCCCGGGCGTGTCTCTGTCTGTCTGTTCGCGATAAACTCAAATACTACTGCACGGATTTTGACGCGTTTTTTTTAAATAGATAGAGTGATTCAAGAGAAAGGTTTATATGTATGTACTTATATAAAATCCCGAAATTCCTACGGGAACGGGGACAGCGCGGGTAAAACCGATGGGCGCTGCTAGTTCTAATCTATACCATTCATATTCATATCAAAGCTGATGGAAGGGTAAAGCGTAAAATCTCAATTTGGAAACATACCTTTCTATGCTATATTTTCTTATTGGAATTCTAGTTACAAATCCTCATGTGTGAACAATCCCGCTGTAAGCGTGTGCCTCACGGGCGGTGGTCGCGAGTGGTCAGCGCCGGTGATGTGCCCACACGCACACGTCGACACAAATTGATATTCATTTAATGCTCCATTTATCAACAATACCTGATTACTTTACGCACCACCCGTAAAGGGAATATTAAAAGGATTGAAATATTAATAAGATAGAGTGCAGCTTACTAGACGGATACGCAAACATAAGTAAGTTCGATGCAGATTGATTTTTAAAAAAAGGGCGATTTGGGTACCGATAGCTGACCTAATATTTTATGAGTTCTAACTTAATGTTTTAGATAAAACATTCCGATTAGACATATTATATTCAAAATGAGATGATTCCTTCAGGATAGATTGCATTGCTACGTGATTCCATCCATCGCATTCCGGGCGGCATCTCAAAGTCACTTGTAATAAGTAGTTACTATTACTTCATCCATCGTTACGTGATGTCTGAAACGTCTAGAATATACTTTAGGTCTAGAATTTGCGATGTTTGGGGATGCTTGCCCAGTAGTGGGACACATAAGGTCTAGTGTACATTATTAAACGATATAGTCAGTATTCTACCATAACTCTACCAAAACAAATCCATACTGTTTAAGAAAATGTCACTTTACTCAACTAAATTCAAACGGGGCCTTACCCTTACCTTACTTATTTACTGGACTTTTCAAATATTGTGATACTTAACTAATGTTTTATTACAAGAAAACCATCGGATTAACATCCCAATGTTAATTTGAAGAGGATTAAAATGCATTAACAAATATTGTCCGAGCCTTGTTAATTTACTTGTATCAATATTGACAGCCACCTAATATTATTGTGCATTGCTTTGTTGTGTGAGTCACGAAGGTGCCTTACCGTTTCGATATCTCCTTTATCTGCACTATATCCGTACCCTACAGGTATAGCTACAGTATCAATAGTCTGTTATGTAATTGAAGAATTTTCCAAGGATCGTAAAAATAATTATAAACCTAGCTCCGTATTGGGTAGGGTAAAAATACACCATGCGTATGGAACTAAACATAAGATTTCATGGTGACTTTAAAATCGATTAATAACTATTAAAACTCCTCCAAATATCATTCGAGTATGTTGTTAAAGTTATAAAAAGTATGTCAGATGTCGCTGTCTCACCTACGTCTCACTGCCGAGCAAAAACTTCCTCAATAGCCAAAAGTACCCATATTACTTAAACAAAGATTTCGTGACGTAGCAAATCTGTATATTTAAGTTTCCTGGGTTTGTGTCGGTAATGTAAACTGTAGAATTACCTGCTAATTAAGTAATCTATGTCGTTACTTCTGATCTGCATTAAGCTGTTTCGATAAATCGTCATTAGGCAAGCTAAATATAACTTTCCAAGAATTGTCCATTATTGAGGTTGATAAACATGTCCCACCGTCCGCCAACCGCTATAGTGCGCTATCGATCAGCTGTAATACAGATATCTTCGTACAGATATAATCATATCATGTTGATAATAGCATATGATATGGCATTGTTTTTCAACAGCAAAATAACTTTATTGTCAGATACTTTATTATTCAAACATACGGTATTTTGTATACATATAATATGATTTTATCGATGCGTTGCTTATTTGGTTTCCTTTCGTTTGTTTAATAAGTTTGTTTACTTAACGTTTGTAAATATAAATAGCACTTATTATAGTTATATCATAACACTATGGAATTCAACATCATTGCATTGCTTTACACACAAACAACATAAACTTTCTTCCACTGTTTTCTCAAACAAATTCGATGACTAACTGTCGCACTCAGAGTTAGGTACTAATGATTCCATAAGACAGGTTGATGAGTGGCTTTTGACTTAGGTGATGTAGAGAAAAATACACGCCAGTTAGTTTCTGAGTACGGCATTATGTAAGGAGCTTCTGTATGGCAGTAACTGTTTAAAACTAGAATACAGACTTAATTTCAAGGTATTATAAATTATTAAAAGAGCTAGTAATAGATATAGCATGTAAACAGAGTGAAAAAAATCCAGGTGAGTATTCCCACGAATGTCGCCACCGAGTCGGGGACGCGGCTCACCCACCGACCTCAATACCACCTTCATTCATACACCTTCTTATTACACAAAGAGGTGCGATATGTGACACTGAAATACAGTAATACTTTACTAAGTATTACTGTATTTCAGCGTACTCGCAGGTAATACAGTAAAACGTATCTCGAAAAGAGCAACTTATAAATAAGAAGTACATACATATTTTATTTGTTTATTTATTAGGAGAACCAGCACATAACAAAAGTACAAAAAAAACAGAAAAAATATTTTAAATATTAAATATTTTTGATATTTGTAGTTTACACTGTGAATCCCATCTAGGTATTCGGTATTTTCAGAATAAGGAAATAAGGAAATCAGAGTGCCTACGTAAATTATCAACAACTGAGAACAGATTAATTTAAATCGTTTACAGGTAAATTGCCTCAAAGAGTCCCCGCACCAATACCTACCCGCCCGGTGGAACACGTTGAAAAACAGCGATCTTGAACTTTACTGCATACGGGTTGAGGAAAACCTTGCGAAAACAGATTTTAAATACAACTGAGAATTCAACAAAATAATTACCATTCAAAATAGGTACAAGTATTTAAAACAAAAGTTTTAGTAAGAATGTAAGTGCTTTGTGAAACTCTACTCCGTGAGTTCACTAGCCACGGTCTATTTTCTACCCCATTTCCAACTAAGAAAGACCTGTCTTGATGAGACCACGGTCCTGCAAAGGAGCCGAAACGTCAGATAAACATGTAAAATAAAAGTGAAGTGTATCCGTAAACGTAGTTTCAAGAAAGGAAAGTTTTTAATTATCATTGTTAAGGGGAATAATAAAAAGTAATAAATTAAGTTAATAGCAATATTAAAAGATCAATAAGTTGATAATAAAACTAAATGTCTGTATCACGAACGTGAAGTTGTCCGTTATCAATGTTATCAATCGATTAGAGGCTACTTATCAATACCCGAGCTGGAACAAACAATCTTACCAGCCAGTTATCAGATAACCTTAATATTAATGTTCGTGCTACAACAATGGACGATTAAAATTATTTGTTGGGCTCTGCTTACACTGGCGTTTGGAAATGTAGTGCATGTCAATTGTTTTATTATCAGTCAGTGGCAAAAATATGTGATTGCTTTGAGTAGACTCCAAGTTATTAGTTTGTTGAATAATGAAAGCTTTTCAAACTATAATCCTTTAACATTTCGTAATTTCACCCCCGAGCGTCTAAAACCTAGAGCACTATTTAATATTTTTACTGTTTTCTTGGTCTTCTGTGCTGTGACCACGGTTCCTATAGAGGAGCCGAAACGTCAGATGTAAAATTAAAGTGAAGAGTATCTTAAACGTAGTGTCAATTCTAGTATTCCTTCTCTTTTCTTAAAATGTATTTTTGTTATTTTCCATTTCCATTATAAACAGTTCTTTACGATGCATCTCGAATAGCCTTGAGGTAACCTTGTGATGCAACCGCCGGAGATGTTACGACACGTTATATGAATAATTAAATATTAACTACTGGAACGGCCGCCTAATGGCCGCAGATGAAGAAAGTCGAAACTATTGCTTTGAATGTGATGGAGATACACGCTAGGTGAAGAGTTGTTGTTGAATTAACCTGTGTGGACGGAGTGTTCTAGTAAACATGAGTGAATGCATAGTTTATACTGTGTACCTAGAGGTTGAGTTGCGCAGGTGAGTTGGTTGATCAGGTTTGCCTGAAAATTTCGTCTGTGCAGGTAATCTGACGTTTAGATAATATACAAAACCAACTACATATATACGACTCTATATTCAGGTACTAACGGTTCGTTTTAAACCAATACGAATATAAGTCGCGGTGTTTGTCGCCAAACTCCTCCGAACCGACCGATTTTCATGAAATTTTGTGTGCATATCGGGTAGGTCTGAGAATCGGTCAACATCTATTTTTCATACCCCTAAATTTTAAGGTTGGGCCACCCCTTAATTTTTAAATAAAATCATTTATATGGCAAAACAATGTTTGGTGGGTCAGCTAGTATAAATATGCAAAGGAATATTTAAAAGGTACTACAACCCTCCATTCAATATGGCTCGCCCCAACCCATGTCTCTGGTATTTCTTAACAGAACCGATCCGAGTGGAATTGAGCTTTCACTGCGCCACGAGCGTATAATTCCAAATTGCTATCAACAACATATTTTACATTATTATGGACAATATCGGTAACGGAATCAAGTATATTATGGTAATTTCATTGAAGCATTAATACTGCTTACTTTGTATAATATCGACCATCGTAATTTAGGTTAAAATAACAATTTTGTTCTTTAAAGTTATCCTTACTTTTTATGGGTTACCGTTAGTTTGTTTAAGCTCAATGTGCCGAACACAATTCACCGGATTTAAACGACCGATGCCGTGTTTCGCTAATGTCTCAATTGCCCCATATATCTAACGTTTAACCGAAGTTGGTAGCTGTAGTAATATTTTGCCTTTGTATCATTTGTAATCAAGGGCGTTACGCAGTTATGAGACGATTATGGACCTACGTTATGCAATAATAAAAACATATTAGCCTGTAGGTTGGCGCTCTCACGCCTGAGCCACATTTTGAAAAGTAGAAAATATGTTTTCGCTCGACCTGCGAATTGAAGCCTCAGTCTTGGCAGGCGCGTGCACATATGTACCACTAGACCACCGAGGTGACAGCATTACATTATGCAATAAACTAAAATATCAAAGATCGGGCAAGTAAATAAGTTCAATGCAAGTCAAAAAGTAAATTCACCATCTTATTTCAAGTCAGCAGGTGTGTCCCAAATATTCGCGTCACATGGTTATGCCCAAAACGGTTCACTGTCGCAACGGAGACATGTAGTGTGCTCCGAGTGGACGCGACATCTCGCTCTAATCCACAGACCGAATAAAAACTGGACACTGAGCAGTCAGCAAAATGGCTTTATTTCTAAAGCCATTTCGCCTTTTTATTGGTCTGCGCCCCAATAATTTGTCTGCACGTGGAGTCTTATTTTAATAAACCTACCGTGAGATACTGTTCATTCCGAGTAATCCTTTTGTACGGCAGTATATTCAATTTTAGTATATTTGTTCGCTCCTTTTTTTAACTATATTAATGTTATAACTTTAGTTATAGTCGTTCCAAAAGCCTCTTGTATTGTCATTATTATAACCCAATATGTTGACTTGGCTTTTTATTCCAATACATAGTCTATTAGGCGATTTGTGACGCATATTAGGCATACGTACCTACAATATACTCGTATCATATTACGGATAACATTAGTATTTTATACACTTTGTTCAATAAAATGTTATCAGAACGGTGCTTAAGTGACATTGTGCAAATCTACTGAATAATCATGGAAAGTATGCTTCACTTAACATTCTTACAACGCTCTCGTCATCATGTACGCGAGTGGAGTACCTTAGCCAGCGGCGCCAGGTAACATACAAGGACGAGTTATATAACTGAGTGAAAGACCAGATGAAGCAAATGTAGCTAAAAAGATAAATAAACAGTTGGCAAGACCCCGATGTAAGTGCGCCAATGCAAAAGCGCAGTTATACGTTATACAATAAGGCGGTTTGGGCGAAATAAATGTCTGCTTAAGTTTTTGACAACAGACAAGACCCATCGGGTCGCGTAACCCGTAATATATGTGCCTTGCGCTCTTATCAATCTTTAAAGTCTGATTTGCATCTCATTACGTCTTAGTGTAAACTTCAAGTGGCCACATTACTCAATATTAAATTATGTATATCATCGAGGAAGCCCTCCTACTTACACGTTGATTCCCGAGAACCGTTCATATCTAATGGCGCACAACCTCGTGATAACAGCCAATTAAACTAACTCCACAACAATAGTCAACTACTTTATTACAACAGCTACTGTCGCCGGTCAAAAACAACGCATATTTTCAGGAGCCCAGGGTTCAATTTATATTGTCTCAGAAATCGCATGAGGAATCGATGGAAGTGTCAGGTGTAATTATCAATGACAATGATTTGCAAATAGGAAGCGAGTTGATCGCAAGAACAAGAATGAGTTGTTTGTAATGGAAATCAATGTGGAGCCGCTTTCTAATGAGATGGACTTTAATTTGATATTTGGTATTGAAAATATTAGCAACTGAACAAACTTCTTACCAGTTTAGTTGCAACTGAAGTCTAGTAAACAGAGTAGCTTTAACAAGATACGAAGGTTGAGCTGCTGATGGAAATCTGTGGTGGGAGGACACCATAGGGCGAGAAATACCTACGAAGAATGGTGCCAACACTAATACACCCAGACAAATTCACTCACGGTTAATTAGACCCAAACTAAGCTCTAAGCTTGTGTTATGGATTCTAATTAACTGATACTACTACATATACATACACAAAGACTTTATAAGAATATATAATCTCTAGTACTAACGAGCTAGAAACTCAATAATATTATGATGTTGTTTTCTGTCTCCACTATTTTATTAGACTTTTATTGACGTTTGAATAAGGAAGTCATCATTAAACTCATAAATGACATAACTCTTATTGATGAAAATGTGATATAATATAAATAAACAAAACGGCCCTATCAGAAACTGTACCAGTTTGAAATCATATAAACGTTATTTACGATGTGTCTCTAATTAGATGTTCTGTATCAATTAGTCGATTTATGACTGGCATTACATCATTTGGTTCACTAATTTACACGAACAACATGATGTGAAATTTTTATCAACCTTATATTAGAAGGAAATTTTGAATTCGTCGGAATCTTTTAGAGAATAGTTTTCATGTAGTTTCTGTTGTGCTTTTAGGTTAACCAAATGCTCAATACACAGTTGTAATTTAGAATTTCATTTATTAAACCACATTTAACAATATATCGTAAATTGTTAAAAAAAATCTTGTTGCTAATAGTAATAACTACATACATACTCGTAATATATAGATACTCGTATGTACAACAACCATGATATATGTTGTTGTTCCAGTCAATTGTAGTCATTACTAGTCATAGGTAATCCAATTAGGCCCTCATCCCACTGACACACATAGTTAAGCAGCTCTTCCTGCGTACTCGTAGATGTTTGTGCGCGTAGGTGGAACGCCGCCCTAATCCCTCCTTAAGTAATGCTTGCTCTATATTTAGAGAGGATGTGATTAGAATATTATGAGATTAAAAACAAGATAAAACGTCTAAGAAGAGGTTGTAGTTAAATTTACGTTAGTTGATGGTTTTAACAAATAGTTTCATTCGTTGGTATTTCTGGATATTGCTTCAATAATCAAACATGCTTTATACTTATGTAACTCCAGGTTTCTAAGAGCGCCTCTTTGATTTGAAACTTTAAAGCCTTTTGATTTGAAAATGCGCAGTTTTGTATGTCAATGGATATAGCATAGCGGGATATGATAGCACGCATCCATAGTCCATGGCACACGTATTTTCATGTAAAATCATCGTTTAGCTGAGCCCTTCTTCAGTGCAATGCTCTACTATGTGCTATGCAATGGATATAATACAGCGTAGCAACGAAGCATAGCATGGTAACGTAGTATCTCAACGTAGCATCTTACCAACGTGGCGCAGCACATGTTTGTTAGAAAAGCCAAAAGCCGTGATTAGTGATGACCATGTTATGGCGTTCAGTTCCCGTGTGATGGCCGCGTCACTCCGTGGCCCGCACCGTGACGCACCGTGACGCCGTGACGCGCTGCACGAGTACCCATGACGGGGTTATTATGTTAGTTCGTATTGTTACTAAACGGACCCTTGACTATTTTTAGGTGATCTATAAACTCCCAATCCAGGATTGAAGTGCTCGTAGCATAGTTTGACTAAGCGAAGTTAGCTGATTGCGATTGTTAAGCAATGTGTAATTCGACCCCTACTTACATGGGTGGCTTATAGTGGCATTTATATCTGAGCGCTACCGTGCTTCGAAAGGTACGTTAGTTGGGCCCCAGTTGTTCCAATCGTTAGACCATGTCGGTGGCCTTTGGGCGGTCTAAATAAATCGACACCAGGGTTGGCCACGTGTAGAAAGAACTGACCTCATATTACATGCTATTAGTAATTTACTCATCAACGATTCAAGAAGCTAGATGAAGCTATATTTCATCAACTAACGACTACATCAATTGGTGACAATCTTAATGAACATCTACATAAGATTGTTGGTTAAACTCAATTAGACATAAACTGAGTATGACATCAGTAATAGACGGAGTGGTGTATAAATAAACGTTATTCACGTTAAAGGTATTATTTAATGTAGATTTATAACTTAATGCATAGGTTATATTTCCGATTACTAATACCTAGAGGTAAGTAACGTCTACCAAGTTGGCGAAGCTCCTTTTAAGATTCACAAGCGAGCTAAGAGTTTACATAATGTTTGTGTACGTTCTTCATAAGCATGTTTGAATTTGTCGGCTGTTGAACTCTGTTGGTTTTAATCGGATATCACCTTCTTTGTTATTCATCATATGGGAGTTATTAATTAATTCATTTAGAATTCGAGTAGTTTACTCACCAACCCTGGTGTGCGAGTTGTTAGACCGCCTAAAGGTCTCCGACTTGGTCTGACGATTGAAACAACCGGGACCGACTGCTTAACGTGCCCTCCCAAGCACGGTAGCGCTCAGATAGAGATGCCACTATCGGCCACCCATCCAAGAACTAACGGGTCTAACTCGCAAACGAACCTTTCATAATGGTCAACGGCAAGCCCTGTTGTGTGTACATTCGACTGCTGTTCTAAATGACGGCAAGCGAAGCTCGGAAGCTCTAATGGAGTTCCCACAGGCGATTGAAAATCTCAAAGCTTCCCATTCCCACGAGTATGTATAAACCAATTATTAAAGAGATTTATTTTAGATCTAATTAGATATCGCCCAACTAGTTTTTTATTACTTATCATATTTTAGAAAAATCTCCTTTATTTGGTGTTGGGAAAACGAAAAACAGGTAGTAACTTTTGACTTGGCTTGAAAATAAGAAAAGATCTTCGTATATCTTGTAGTTTCACACTAGTCCATACTGACCTTTTTAAATAGCACCATGTAAGCAAGAAGGTTTACAGAAACAATGCTGAATGGTTTATTATAAAGAGAACCTTATACCACGAAATAGAAAAGTGTATTTCGCTTTTCATACAATATCACAGTGTTTCCATTCAACTAATTAATGTTAGAGAATTCTTCTAGAAGTAATCTGACACCCAAATGCACTAATTAATGACTCAAAACTCATCACAAAATCAACGTAGAATGTCCTCCGTAGTGAATCGTAGTGACACTATGTATTAAACCTCGATTCACCAAAAATAATTGTTATAACATTTACGTTAGAAATTCTTAATTTTATTCAGATTGCATAATAAATACGTGGTTGTATCGTATAATAATACACTCGTAAAGTAAACAAATGATCACATTTTTGTAATAAGTACGTAGATGTGCAAGTGTGTGTGTGTGTGTGTGTGTCTGTGTGTGTGAGCGGCTTTGTTTGCGTTTCACAGGCACAGCCTTCCCCCGACCTCCGCACTCACTATTATGATTTAATTCTCACTCTTTTTACATTAACATTCAAAACGTAATTTAAGAAATAATTATAGTACACATTAATTAAAGAATTATTTTTATTAATTATTCCATTCGACCTTCTTGGGTTTCATTTAATCGTGGATATTAGATAACCAACGTTGAAACTAGGAAATATGATAATACGTTAGTGTTTTATATCTATTCCTGTATCAACTAACACACAGATTGTCCATTAGACATTAAATAAAATGATAATGCTTACGGTTAACTTCAGTCGCTTAGAAAGCTCATCTTTCGCTGAGTAAAATATCGTGCATTATTTATCATTATGTATTTGATTACTGACTGGTAGCTTCGTAATAAATAACTATTATATTTTAAACCGAAAAAAAGCAAGTCAGTTCGGAAGATTATAGCAAAAAAACGAATAAAGAAACATCTCATCAGCTCATTAATATTAGTATAAGTACATAATCTAGACTAGACCATTGTCCCAGGGCATGTGATATAGCCGGAGTGTTGGACCCATTGGCGCGTCAGCCGGGCCCAAGGACGGCCGGTAGAAAGGCCTTTACGCGACACTGCCCATCCAAAGGTCACCGCCGCCACCCACGTGCCAGCTCGCCAAATATCAACCTTAATATTTCGGACTTAAAGGTCAACACTGCTCTACTATCGCGAAAAGTTCAGGCCACAGTCTATTAAAGTGGGAAGTTATGGAACTTTAGCGTATGCTTCGTGTCGAAGACAAAACCGTAGGCATTGAGTTCTAGTTAATATGTATATTATAACTCAATGACTGTAGGTATACGAAAATAAAATAATATTGTATTTTTATTAGGTGAATACTCCAAATAATACACCTCGATGTCGTTGCAGCGGAAACTTATATTGTGAATCATATGAAAGATGAAACAGGGACAAAATCTTATTGTAATGTCATAATGTTTATTATTTCGCATAATAAACATGTACCGTTACAATTTGTAAATACAACAATGGCGTACGCATTGTATTATCATTGGAACTTTATTTTGAACATCGTTGTTTGTAAATACGTGATCTGCATCGTACAAGGCCTTGAGTGAGGTGTAGCTGTAGTGTAACCAGTTGTTACTTCATACAAACATCATGTAATGTGTGAGGTCACTGTGGATGTAACTTGAACTTGACTCACGAGGGAAACTTCCTTTAACCATGAGCATGTTATGTGTTGGAAAACATTACGTACCATTTAAGATTACCTTAACTGTGTTAAACATATTCTTCGAAAAATGTGGTGACAAAAATTGTGGCTTACCTAAGATATAGAATGTAAATTTTGACTGAATCTAAAAAGACAGTCTCTCAGCGAATAGTTATTTAAACGATTATGTTTAGCCTTTTCGAGTTAAACTTCACAAATAAATAGAAAAAACTTAAAAACAAACAACAATAGAATATCTGCATTCCCCTACACTGTGTGCAGTCACTATCACGGGCTGTATATCACGATCTAGATTCAGAGCACCTGGACTCGATACCTCTAGTGCCTAGAGCTGATACTCGACCGGCGACCGGCGACCGGCCCAAACAGTTCACTGGCTCCTTTGTTCTTTGTGATACAAACCCGTTTGATTTATACTAGTATACCAACTGACGTAGTAATACTTAGTCCCAGCGGCTGCCGTCCTATGTTCATATGGTCTATGTGTTGGTTGCCTAGTGTCTTTGGATCGCAGAGTTGTAATATATTAATATACCATAGCTTATTTCATTGGCGACTGGTATTGTTTTTAAACGAATCTCTTTGAAATCAAGCTCATTTGATGGGAAAATATCATAGGAAAATGAAGATAGTAAAATTAGATTTTTAACTTTAGGGACTTTCGAAATAAGTTGGAAGACGTCACAGCAAGAGGTCCCGTGACCGCGAACTTTGTGAAATGAGTCCTGTACTTTGGGTACCTAAATACATTACATTTAATTTGTTTATAATGAGTGCTCAAGTAAGTTATATTTATCAAAATAAACAAATATTTACAAAATGAACTAATGTTATGTAAGTCTTGTGCAATAAAGTTATTTAAGACAATCCACCATTAACTTCATCTTGTTCCTACCTACCACTTAGTATGAACTAGGTCTACAACGGTCATGCTTAACTTTTCAATTATATTAAAAGTAGAACAACTGTGATTCGGCCATTCCATCCATTCTATTATAAGAATTAGATTCCTATAACAATGCTTATTATTTTGCATTAAGTATTGTAGGTGTAAAACAATGCCTTGTTGTGCATTGGTTTATTATTAGTGGTTATGTGACGGTGACGTTGGTGATGTAAATGACCTGGCGTGGCCTTCTAGAACGCCTTGAACGCGATGAATAATAAACTTCATCGGAGGATTAGGAAAATAAATGAAATTGCTCAAAATTGTGTATTTGCATAGTGCTCATTACCTAAGTTTATGTAATTTCATGAGTTTATCAGCAAGGCATAGGTGCCACGCATATAAGTATACTTCCAACTTATTAACATAAGATAACCTACAGTAGGGTTGATCAATAGACTTTTTTGTAGGAGAAATATCTTTACACATCCCCTGGCCATTTTAAGGACCATTTCGTGTTAACTACGGGTACAAGTTACTTATTAATATATACTCGTATATACTTTTACATAGTGCGTAAATTTTTTATTACGAGATATACGTAAAAATATGAATAGATAGATAGTTATTATTAGTGTATATTTATCACTTAGTCACGCACAATAAATTAAGATGTTTGGTTGAGATAAGGAGCTGATCAAAACAAGATTGTTCCTCCGACGAACAATGTGCTCGGAGTAATCAAGACAGGATTATCCGCAGGTCATTAACCTTACACACGAATCAAAAGCAATCGTTCATTGACAATATTTTATTGCGAAAATCTTAAAAACAAAAATAAAATCATAAATTAGCAGCCATTTACATTATGTCTACCACATATCGAAACCATCGATTTGATTATAAAATACAAACAATGTACATACAAGAGTCGATGTGTTAATCTATAGACATTAAAATATTAATAATTATAATTCATTTGTTTATAATTATTTACGAAGGCAATTTGTATCACAATTTTGTTTCTAAGTATTATTTAGTTACGTTAAAACAGTAGAGGCACTTGAGTTTAATGAATTGAATACATTTAATAAATACATTAACATATTGTATAAACACGACGTTCAAAGTATATATACTTCCCTCGCTGGCACTGATCAATAAAACAAGTAAGTACCTACTTTACATTAACAAGTAAACGCTTCACTCTCAAATATTTTAAATATTACTATTTATTCTATACAACTACTCAATATGACTATTTATTATTATGCTACGAAAATATAATTTGTTTGTTACCTAATAAATACTTAACAATTTCTACTAGTGACATGATACCTAGCTCCTACCGAGCCGACCGCCCGCCCGCCCGCGTCCGCCCTTCCGGCGCGGGATCGGGCGCGTGACGTCACCCGCGGCTCGCACTCAAATGCATACAAGAAGTCCGACAAGCCGCGCACTTGTCCCTAACATCTAACAATTCATCCATAGGTACAAAAACATCACAATATCTGCCAAAAATTACAATATTATAACAGTTTTAATGATAACACTCGCTGTTAATCTTATCAGTGGATTAGATAAATCCGTATCTTTCAATAACAGCGCGCCGGCGCGCGGCACCCGGAGACCCGCTGCGGGCGCCGCGCCGCGCGGGCCGCGCCCGGGGCCGGGACAACGTCCTGGACACCCTACTCTCTATTAAAAACACCTACCAAGAAATATAGGATGTTTTAACAAGTTAAAATATAAAGCAATTAAAACATAATTGATCATAGAGTTCGCGCAATACATTCCTATCGTGCGAATAGAAATGAATTAGGAAGTGGAAAACGACGAGGCCATCGCGATACAGCAACAATGCACAGGTTTCAAGGTGTCATTAATTGGTTTCTTGCGCCGATATAGTTCTCAGAGAGCGCGGGGCGAGGGAAAGCGGCGCACACAACCGGCGGCGGTTTTTGTAGCCGGGAGAAGTCGGAACAATGGGAAGAAACCGCGCGCTCGCACAGGGCGAGTTCGCACCGCGCACCACTTTCCAACCGCACACGAACGAGATAATTGCCATTACGGATAACCATCATTTGCATTGTTCGCTATCTGGAGAAAATTAATTGGCGCACAACCGTTCGGCCGATGAAGAAATCGATGAGACGAGTCCGCGCGTGAATTCCACACGTTCGGCGCCGGCGCGGTGCGGCGTGGCTAGGCGGCGCCTGCCTCCTGCTTCTGTTGGATGATGGACTCCCACTGCGCGATGAGCCGCGTGGAGCTGGGTGCGAGGAACTCCTGGCCCGGGCTCAACTCGCACAGCTCCGCCAGCGACTTGGCTGGCTTCAGGCTACCGAGCGACTCGTTGCCCGAGCTGTTTCGCGGCGACGGCGAGCGTAGCTCCTCGCTCAGCGCCTCGTACAGCTCACCGATCGACTTGGTCGCCTTCAGCTTGCCGGGTAGCGGGATCTCCTCCTCCTCCTCCGACTCGGAGCTGCTCTCGTTGTCGCTCAGCTCCAGGTCAAACGGTTTCTTCTTCTTCCTCATGCGCTTCAGCTCGTGTTCTCTGTCCTTCATCTCTCGGAGCTCTTTCTGTATCTTTTCCTCGACGGGCACGTATCCCTTGCGCACGGGTTTGCCCTCGGGTGTCCGGGAGATGATAGGCGGGGTGTTCATAACCGGCGCGATGACCGGTGAGGTGGGGAACACGAGCGGGGGCGCCGCGGTCACCGGACTCGACGTCACCGGGGGTGTCGCGGGAAGCTTGCCCTTGCTGGCGATAAACCGCTGCATGATGCCCTTGGTGCCGTTCTGCGGGGTGAAGCGGCGCGTGTACCCGTTGGTGTTGAGCACGGTCTGCGCGGGCGGCGGGGAGGGGGTCACGGGGCCCAGCAGGTGCGACGTGGATACGGCGCGGTTCAGCGTCTTGGGGGGCTTGTGGTCCCCGTTGACGTGGCCGTTCTGGTGGCTCATCTCGATGGTGGACTCGGACAGCAGCCGGTTGATCCGGAAGTGGCCCTCCTTGAACTCGCGCTCGCGCTCCGTCACCTCGATGATCTCGCGCTGGATCCTCGACAGCGGGTCCTCCTTGAGCAGCGACTGTAACAATACGATTTAATGTCAATGTGAGTTGTTAACGGATCGTCTACAATACAAGTTGATTGCCATCTGTCTGTCCGTCTGTTGTTCGTCGTGTGACAACGAATGCGTCGTCACGAGCGTCTGGTCGCGCCTGCAGCGAGACCTCGCGCGCATTCCCGCGGCGCCGCCAACCACGAAATTGATTCATCAACATTCATCAAAACTTTGATGCTGTCAATTTTAACGGTATCTAATTACGCTCGTTGACGTTCTCTCGTACAGCTATGAGCTCTGTCGTCTCAAACAAATTACTAATTCACTTCTAACATGGATATATTTATATTAAAACTAGCTGCGCCCCGCGGTTTCACCCGCGTTGTACCCGTTCCCGCGGGAATTTCGGGATGAAAAATAGATGTTGTCCGATTCTCAGGCCTACCCGATATGTACACAAAATTTCATGAGAATCGGTCGAGCCGTTTCAGAGGAGTTCAATTACGCACCCCGTGACACGAGAATTTTATATATTAAATATATTTTAATGGTTATGTTTTTCTATCCATGCAGTTTATGTTTCATCATGTTTTTATATAACCTAAACGCAATCAACGAAACTACATATTCGTACATTCATCAAAATGCTTCACGCAAATAAAAATGATTCATTTACATGAATATCAAATATACACAAGTGTTCGCGAGTGTACTCACTTTCATTTAGCCACACTCACTCGGTCTCATTAAATTATAATAATACACTCACATGGAATAGAAACTGACGATATTATTCAGCATTCAGTGTTGTAATTTAGTTGATTGCTATGAACATTTGTTAGTTTTAAAATTAATGACATAAGAACAACATTAACGACCTAGTATTTTCATTTGCACATGATTTTATCCTTCGTCTATTACTGTTAGTATATGAAGAGTTTATGACTTCAAATCACTGTCTTTTACATCGTTATATAATTAAAAACATCCATAAAAGACCACTCATTACTAGTATCCATTTACGTATCGCTCAGTTTTTACTGCAATCCTTGACATATTGATACTCTTGAGAAATAGGTATCAAAATAAATGTATATTAATACATATAAACATCATGTTAATGGTATATTTAGATTAAATATCAAAGACTTCAATATCAAAAGGTTAATTAAAAACATTCTTCAGTTGGTAATCAGAATAACATTTCTGAACTCTTATCAGTACTCATATTGTCCCAGTAGTCTGTAGTGCAGCGTGTACTTGGATGAGTCATTATTTTTATTTCTAGAATTTTAAATAAATTCATTTACGACTGTCATGAAGCGATAATAAACAACATTTATGATTAATGTCGGTAATTATGGTAATATTTCTAGTTATCATGTTGTTTTATATTTAACTTAGCATTTTTATATTTTTAATGTAAAATGGCGGTGTAATTTACAAAATGTATTCGAATAAACTTATACTACGTAGCTGATTAAGGTACTAAAAAGATTTATGCAACGATATCACTAAAACTGCACAAATAGGTATTTGAAGAAATATATTCCAGCGTAAACAAGAATAGAGTATTAGAATTAATAGAATTGAACTGATTTCACAATAAGTATTTTATCCGAGTTGCGAGAAGAGATTTTGTATTTGGATACTGGATTTTCGTAACAATTTTAGCTGTAATTGTTAGAACTACGGTACCTTTATCTGATTGTTAATACGCATGTATAATTCCCAGCAAAACCTTATTCATTACTCTGCGAAGTCGACGAGTTTATTATAACGGACCTTAACCTAAAAGAGTAGGTACCAATTATGTACTTATAACATAATTTTATAGATATTTTTAATTATACTCTACTTACTACTTACTTACTAGGCTCCTACAACTAATGAGACTGTACATATTGATGGTGGACTAAATAATATCATGTTGTGATAAAAATAGAGCATAGATTCGCTTGTGTAGTTTGAGAAGAACGCGTTGATGTCTTTTGTGGGAAGAGTTTAAGGATATACGGAAGATATACGGACATAGACATTACTCATAATGAGATTGTAAATGTAAATACCCACGTGTGAATCACAAAGTTAAACTGTTTGAGAAAGAAAAGAGAAAGCACTATGTAAATAATTAAACCAACAAAACGACACACACGTTTACCAAAGATTTGCGTATTTTAAAATAATCCTTACTGCTCTTACTTTGATCTGACTTATTACTACTCGTAAATCAGTGTATTACTTGTTTCGCATTATTTATTAGTCGACCCCGTGAAAGTATAATTATTGATAATAAATTAACAAGTTGGTTAATTATTTTCTCGTTCATTTGCTCCGTGCGGCCAGAGCCTTCAAGCTTCTGTTTTTGCAATCAATTATTATTCATTAGATGTCTCGGCGCCGAATGCTTATTTGTTTTGCATACTCACCTCTGTGAGTGATCTACTTGCTAATCTTGAGATAATAATACGTGAATTTGTTAGCAATTTCACGGCCCCGATCTCGTTTTATTGCCCTACATATGTCAGGCTGGCCAATTAGGTTACAAGAATATATGTATTATGAAGAATGTCACGTACACAATCGGACGATTATTTATTGTGACGTTATTTTTATTATAATTACGCGAGAAGATAAATATCGATTAATTCGGTCTCGATATCTCGGCCGCTATCACTCCACGACTTATCAATAGATTGAGTGATTCCATGGAAATGCGGACTATTAACTGATAGACAATCAATTATTAATAACTCTTGGGCTAATGTCACGATTTTGGTTTTATGAGTATTTATAGACATCAATAGGTATATAAGTCCTTAAAATATTTTTCTAACTTCCTATATTCTTCCTTTCTATAGAACTATTTTCTCATAATTAGT
This sequence comes from Cyclophora albipunctata, assembly GCA_963082685.1. Classification (NCBI taxonomy): domain Eukaryota; kingdom Metazoa; phylum Arthropoda; class Insecta; order Lepidoptera; family Geometridae; genus Cyclophora; species Cyclophora albipunctata. The sequence goes on from OY720125.1 coordinate 212,920, forward strand.
TACAATAGTACGAGTTACGGTTTTGAAAGGGAAATAAACACCTAGAGCAGACTTGTAGATTGAAACACTGGTTTAATAAAACACAAACACTGCCGTAGATGTAGCAACAAACGACTGAGATTTCTTAAAATAGTTAATTATCAACAACCGCGTTTCAAAATAAAAGAGTCAGTTGTTTCGTAAACATTAGAATGCATCGAGCGCGCGGAGGAGCTGGCTCGGGTGCAGGAGATGCATGCTGAGTTGGCACTCCGGCGGGAGGCCAATCTCATAACGATGACAGGAAAGAGGTCGCAGGCCTCGCGCTGACCCACACGTGCGCATATTCAGTTTCACTCACTACCGCCGCTCCACTTACAACTAGTTACGTTACATTCGAATCCGATACACCCATACATACACACCTACCTACACCGAAATTCTTATTTCATGTGTCAATTTTGCTTTCACGTTGCTCATCGGTCGAGACCAAAAAGAGGGTACCTTCATACAATTGTGTGCGGCTACAGAGCGTTATTAGATCGGGTATTCTAGATAGAGACATAAAGGTGTTATTAAGTCGTTGCACGAACGGTAATAAGCGTAAAACAATATCGTCGATAGTGTATCGAGGCGGAGCGTTATCAGATATATAACAGTACTTTGATCTTGAATACTTTTACCGGAGAGCGGTGACACGGGCTTTCTACCGGCGCAGGTCCGAGACCATTGTTGTACACCGCATCGACGCGCTAATTGAACACCGGTCAACTGTATCTCATGCCGACGACCTACGAACTCAAGAGGCTTTACTACCAACACTCTACAATATTTTATAAAACACGAGTACTCACTTCGCCCATGATGAAGTAGGTAACAATCCAAAAAATCCGATAGAAAGAGTCGTTAACACTGTAAGTATTCACTCGGTATACATGTCTGAGGAGCGCGGCGCGGAGGCGTGTGCTCCGGACGGCGGTCGCGGGCTAACGTCCGCGGCGCGGCGGCTCACCTGCGCGAGCGAGACCGCGCGACGTCACGCACGACAGAGACGTAGGTACCACGCTCATACATGTACTAACTATTTATTAATCTGCTCATATGTCAGCGACGCCCGCAGCCGCTCCTACCGAAACCCTACATCGCTTTACGAAGGAAGGCCGGATTTCCGCGCCACTGACTTTCTGGGCAACTGTTCCGAGTTCCAACCCCCGCAGGAACAACCACTTTAATTACTGGCATCAGCCTGTCAGCGTCAGTGACCATGTAGATAATTGGACAAAGCTTATTTATACTACATACCATAAAAAGTGAACTGATTTTCGTAATTGTCAGTTTCTTTGTAAATACTAATGGAAACATTATATATATGGCCTAATGATCGAATATACAATGAAGTGAGATGAATATAATGCAAAAAGCATTTATTTTTAGCGTTCACCGTACTATTAATCACTCATACAAAAGACATCAACGCGATACATTTTAGTTCGGAAGTGTACGGACAGACTCACATACACTCCATTTTTTTCTTTTAGAGTTAAAATGTGGACCAACGCGGTCGATTTTTCAGCCGAAGACGATTCCTACTGAAGAGGAAAAACCTTACGTGGTTTCATTCCATTCTTACCCCATCTCTGATCTCGTCCTATTTTTTTCTTTGGAATTTGGCTTTGGTTGAAAACTCAGTCGTAATAGTTTGAGAAAAACAAACAAATCGTAGTGGAATAACTTTTATTGTTTTGAACACTTATTCCTATTAGAAAAATATTACAAGAGTATAAAATACCATCATCTAGTATATTTTATTCCCAATAAGTTTTCCCAATAATAGGAAACCATGGGGTTGAATAAGGTATTCATTATAGTGATACATTAAGTATGTACACAGTTATACAGTAATCAGTGGCAAAAAATCTAAAGAACAGAAGAATAGACACTTGTTAAAACGTACAGCACACATTACAAAAGTAGTATGTACATATTATGCAGTTTCAAGAGGCCTTTTTCCTGTCTTACATTATTTACAAGAGGCCTGCTCTTATGGTAAACGTAACATTAGGTAAACCATGACTAGATGCATAAATAATTTAATAACTAATTTTATACTTACTAGGACTAAGGAAATATAAAACATATAGCTTTTAACAATAATATCATAAGAATAGCATTGTCCAAGTTCTTTATAAGTAAGTGACTCATCCTCAACTATTTAAACAAACATTTGGCACACAAGATTATTTAGAATCTAAAAATGATGTTATTAGTGACTTCCTTACATGTTGGTAAACTAGAAATGCGAAATGATCTTTGACATAATTATTTTTATGATGAGATTGTCAATCAAGCTTACTTATACAAACAAAATACAAGCAATTAATAACTTATTGTTAATTTGGTCAGTTAAACTAATATTAGATTAGTAATGTTAAACATCAGTTATATTATACTAGGTATATTCATATTGCATTGAAAGTAGTCCTTTGGTGCAGGTGTGGTCCTAACAAGGGACCTTTGGGGATTTAGAGCAATATTTGTGCCCCCAATATATTTATTAGTCTATTTTTTATAATTTTTTAACAATTTTAAACATCATTAACCCCAAAATTGCGCCGAGTATAGTACATACCAATGTTACAGAATAGATAAGTACACACACACAAACCTTAGGTAAAGTTAAAGATTCAAATGTACAAAATTTAGTCATTAAGTTTGATAGTCTTAATGAATTGTGATTTGACTTGCGTGTGAGTATCCAGGTGGTTGTACTTGAGATGGCGCGAGAGGTCGCTGGGGCGCAGGAAGCCGCGCTTGCAGTGGTGGCAGATGTACGGAGTGCTGTCAAGATGCGCCTTTAGCACATGGTATTCCAACATCGAGATCTTAGGGAATGATTTGTCACAGTTACCAGTAGTGCACTTGAACTTAGCACTGTCTCTATGCTTAAAGTTCATATGATATGATAGACCACTCTTAGTTGTGTATGCTTGCTCACATATCTTGCAAATGTAAGGCTTCTCCCCATTATGTACTCTCAAATGGATGTCAATGTCTGAATATGTTTTGTTGCAAACAGTACAGAAGCCAGATCTTTCAGAATGTTTCCTTCGTATGTGTAATGTCAAGTTTCCCTTCATGGTGAATGCCATGCCGCAGTAGTTGCACACACACTGCTTTGTCTTAACATGTGTGACATCAATATGGACTTTCAGACTATTTTTGCTTTTGAAGAATTTATTACAAATGTTGCAGTGGAAGTTCTTTACATCTGTGTGAACTAGTTGATGTTTTTGAACCTCTGACTTGTTAGCAAAAGGTTTCCCACAAGTGAGGCAGCTGTAGGGCTTGTCTCCAGTGTGCCGGCGCTTGTGGCGAATCAGAGATGAGATCTGACAGAAGCGAGAAGGACAATATGGACAGCTGTAAGGCTTATCACCTGTGTGCACTCTCAGATGAACTATGATACTGTTTTTAGCATGAAACTTCTTGCCACAATGCTCACACACATATTTGCAGAGTGCAGGGTTCTCTTTAGCACTGTGGCTGACTCGATGTCTCTTCAAGGATCCTTTCAAAGCAAAGCTCCGGTCACACAGCTCACATTGGTAAGGCTTTTCCCCTGTGTGGGACCTCATATGCTGCTGCATCGCCGATCGACTTGACACCTTGATGCCACAGATCACGCATAGTATTGGAGTCATCTTTATTCTCTTTCTCCGTCCATCAGTTTCTTTCATTGGGTTCAGCCTCTTCTCTTCTTGAAGATTGATTCCATAATGCTTCTTTATGTGTTGTTTCAGCGTGTATTTGTCGCGGAAGTATTTATGGCACAGGTCGCAGCCGAAGGGCCTCTCCTTCGTGTGCTTGCGGAGGTGCGTCTCGTACGCCGAGTGGCAGGGGAGCACGCGCCCGCACTCCACGCACTGTATAGGTCCCGTCTTCACTCGCGGCTTCTGTTTCCGTAAATAATCCGGTATGGGCTTCTTCTTTTTATATTTTTTGACAACCTTTTCTTCTTTTTCATCGTAAGACTCATTTTTATAAGCCTCGGCGTAAGATTGGTCTACCAAAGTATCGTAATGATCGTCTAAAAGGAAATCTGGCACTGTTTCTATTTTTATATCGTCTTCTTTTTTGAATGGTTCTATGGGTAGTTCTATCGGTATATCGGGTGTAGTTTGTAAGAGGCCGAGGCACCGGAGAGCTTTGTCGGACGCTTCACACTTCTGTGTGAACTCGTACGTTATGACCAGCTCGTTGACGCAGCCCTCGCATATCGCGTCTGGGAGTCCATCGCCTTCTTCTATCCTCACGTTAACACATTTCATTATTTTCTCGCGGTGCTGGAAACCATCCTGATTCTCGAACAGTGATATTGTAGCAGCTTTGTCGAGACACACTCGACATATTTTGGAATCCATTTGCATATGAGACTTCCTAATTTGTTTATCAGTAATAACTAATCAATATTATCAAATGGTCAATAAATATTTTTGATCACAGTTCTTGATAATATTTTTAATCTACTTTTTATCAAAACAAACAAATGACAGCAAGTAACCACAGAGTGTACAAAAGTATGTATGAGAGCTTAATTCAAGAGCTTAATTCTGATGACAATGAATGGAAACATAATAATTCGACTTTGACTTTCCCTTAAAAGATGACAGTGACTGACTGATTCGTTTAATTATTTCATTTGTGATTTCATTCCCTCACCCGTCTCTATGGTCTCTCTCTCTCTCTCTCTCTCACCCGTTGTGTCACCCCGCCGCACAGGCCCGCACCTATGTTAGGGATGTCGGAAATGCAATAAAGTATCGATATATATTGTATCGATAATTTTTGAATATATCAATATCGATATTGATATTTTTATTTAAAAATATCGATATATCGATATATCGGTGTGATAGGAAAAAAAACGACAATCAAACCAGAATTTTGTAGGATTCTCTTTTCTGGGTATTATAGGCTGATCTAGATATTGCTTTAGTTCGCTAGGCATACCATCACTGGTTGAAAGTAAACTGGAGGTCGCTGCAGCAATATCTATCATAATTTTTTCATGTCCGGACCACAACGACGGCGAAGAATTTTCTGAATTTGGAATTATGGTAACTTAAAAGCCAACTTTAGGATTTTTTAATTATAAAAAATATCGATTTTTATACCTTTTCAATACTTGTAATTTTATATCGATACCTCGATACATCGAAACATTAAATATCGCTCAAAAATATCGATACATTGAAAAAATAATATCGATATATCGATGTATCGATATTTTTTCGACGAGCCTAACCTATGTCCGCACCAGAATTTGTTTTGTTTGTTTGTTGTCAAAACAAAACATAAATAAAGAGTCCTAAAAAAAAAAAAAGATTTTTTTTTATAAAATACGGATCCAGAGAAGACCATACCTACATTAAGGCGTCACATAAAGGCGTCAAGGTGTCTAATAATCAAGTAATTATGATAAGTAGGCGAACTTAAATTGTAATGGATACCAAAACTTGTCGCATTTGTTGTGAAAAATTAGCCATTAACAACATTTACGAAAACAATGAAGGTGAATTACAACTTTTCAGAAAAATCATGTATTGCTGTGTATCACTACAGTTGGAAGAAAACGATGGATTGCCGTCTCATATCTGCGATTGCTGTGAAAAGGAATTGCAGTGTTGCTACAAGTTTGTATTGAAATGTGAGAACTCTGATAGGAAACTTCGTTCATTGCTTGAAAATCCCACTGAATTACACACTTTGGTGGACGATAATAAAACTGAAATAAAAAATGAGTTGGATCAAACCGGAGACAATAGCTATCAGGGTTGTTATGACTTCTTTGTCCCAGATGAAGGTATTAAACTAGAAAAAGATGACAAGCTTGAATCCCATGGCGAAATAACCGAGAAACCAAAAGTTACGAGACGTAAGTATACTAGAAATGGTAATTTCAAGAAGGAGGACACTATTTGCTCTCTGTGTGGGAGGAAATGCCTTAGTTCTTCAGCCCTGACCACTCACATGAGAATGCACACTGATGTCCGTCCATTCCAGTGCACATCATGTGACAAAAAATACAAAGACGGAGGCTCCTTGAAGAGACACATCGACAGGAACCACACTGAGAACAGAGAAAGAAAGTTTGTATGTGAGAGTTGTGGAAAAGGATTTTTCTCAAAAAGTGATGTGAAGGTACATTCAAGAGTACACTCGGGGGAGACTCCTTACAGCTGCAGCCAATGTCCACGGCGGTTCACTCAGCTCAGTGCAATGCTCAGGCACAGGACCAGACACAATGGACAGAAGACCCACACTTGTCAGACTTGTAACAAATCCTTCTGGACTAAGGATGAACTGAGGAAACATGACAGTGTCCACAATGATGCCAGAAACTATTCCTGCTCCATGTGCAATGTCAGATTTAAGTATAAGAGCAACATCAAGAAACACATGAGACTGCACCTAGAATCTAAGAGGTTCTTCTGCCATCACTGCGGCAAAATGTTTAATATGAAAGGCAATCTTAAGACTCATATTGATAAGAAGCATTCTGAGAAGTCTGGGTACTGCAGGTTATGTTGTAAACATGTGTCTAACATAGAGATGCATACTTGGAAGCATACTGGACAAAGGCCTCTGAAATGCGAGCTCTGTGAGAGCACCTTCTTTGATAAGAAAGGCCTGGCTCGACATGTCAACTTTAAACATAAGAAAACAGACAGATTCAAGTGTACTGTGGAGGGCTGTGAGCTGAGCTTCCCCTCCAAGCCTATGGTTGTCTTCCATGTTGCTAAACATCATGAGATGCAGACCCTGTTCCACTGTGAGAGGTGTCCCAGAGGATTCTACAGGAAGAATGATCTCTCCCGCCATATGATAGGGACCCACAAAGAGAAAATATTCTAGCTTCTAAGATCAACTTAATATTCTTATTGGGATTGTCTAGTCACAATTGCTTTCTAAAATAAGGTAAAATAAAAGATTGAAATAATTCTATACAATATTTATTTAAGTGCTGATGAATATCATGTCCCATGATCAAAAACAAACTGTATCACAGTCGGCTACAGATAAAACGAAGCTTGTTAAAACAAGATTGAGAGAAACAGTCATTCCATGTCACATCTGTACAGTCAATATAAAATCTCAATAATAAAACCAGAATACATTTTATTTATTTCATCCCATGTGTCACCAACACAAGTTCTGTATAAAACAAAGTTATAACTTCAATATCATTAATTATTTACAATCATTCCATAACATTGATAATTCGTTCTTGTATAAACAATAATTGATTGCACACAGATTTTTTGATCCAGTCAAAAAAATACTCATTCCTTTTTGTAATGGAAATTGTAGTAAAATTAATTAAAATTATTCTAATATAATAAAAATTGTAAATAAACAGTTCACCTCATTATAAATGTAGGGAACATCAGTCAACAAGTTAAGACTAACACAAACATCATTACACTACGACAATCACTTACAACTCAACTAAGTAACAAGGAAGGCGGTGGCCTCGAATGCACCACTGACTGCTCACTCTCACATTTCCTATATAGATAAATATTTGTTAAGAATGCTCCCATCAGAAGTATTCGAAGCCATAGCCTAATATAATGAAGTTGTGATTTCTGTTAAAAGACTGAAAATATGCCCACAATAAACTGTCATAGTGGCTTTAATAAAGCAATCTAACAGTGATGTCAACAGTCTTCAACTAAGAAAAGCACAATGTTTTATTGTACTAGCTATTGTGATCAATAAATATATTAAATAAAATATTTTTGTAGTTATAGAAGATTCACCGTACACGACAACGCACAAGACAACACGCGACAACAAGTAATGAATGCTAGGTTAGGCCGCCGACACACGCCCAGTCTTGCGTAAACCAACTACAATAAATAAACTAGCCCCTACTGCTAATTTCAAGTAAAATAATTTGCAATTAGCACCAGAGATATTTAGGATAAAGTTTACTTTGACTGCGCGAGCGCAGCTACCGCGCCGCACCCGCGCCAGTCGCAGAGTCGATGTCACCGATACCTTAAAGTATGCTTACCCAATATTTAGAATCAATTACGGAACTATTGCGACCAAAATGCAAATAACAATCGTAAGGACGGCGGCGACCGCGTCGCGCCGTCTCACGTAACATAAGGCCGCCCGAGCGCTCGGCTCGGGCGGGAGTCTAATCGGACAAATACATACAGCTAACCGACGAATTCGCGACTCACAATATACACGGACATAAATACCCACATTCAATTAGCTCACAACATACCGTACACTTCGCCGAGGTCACACACTAACATTTTGTACAATTAATTTAGTCGAGATAAATCTACGGATCGTCTCGGGTCTACCGCCGTCGGCGCAACATCATCTCGGCCGTCATTCCGATACAATATGTAGCGAATCAGTGTGGCTGACGGGTCCCCGCGGCGGCCGAGTGGCGCGGCGGCGGTCAGTTGATGGCCTGCTCCGTCATCTGCAGGCACAGCGCGTCGAGGCTGGAGTAGTCGTCGGGCGGCGGGCAGGGCGGGTACGAGTGCGACTTGCCGCGCGGCAGCGCCGGGCCCACCGCCCCGCCGCCCGACCAGCGCCGCGCCTTGTGCTGCGCCAGCGGCGGCCCGCGCCATCTGCGGGACCGACATATTTATGTTCATCCACTGTATTCCATTCATATGCATATGCGAGGTGTAGGAGGCATAATGCTTTATCGACAAATTAGTGGATGTTGTATGGTGTATGGTGGTATATCGTACCTGGGCTTGGGACAGCGGCGATGCATGGGCATGTCCCCGACGTGGTGGAAGAACTGCGTCGGGGGCAGGCGGTGGCGCAGGCGGCGCAGCGCGGCCAGCAGGTCGGGGCGCGCGAAGGCCTCGTGGTGCAGCGCGCGCTCCACCAGCCAGCAGTGCAGCGGCAGCGCGTCGGGCGCCAGCGCCAGCGCCCTGGCCGCCAGCGCCAGCGCGCGCACCAGCGCCGCCGCCAGCGCGCCGCCCGCCAGCGGCGCCAGCAGCACGCCGCGCAGCCGCTCCAGCGCGCGCGCCACCGCGCCGCCCGCCGCGCCCGCGCCCGCCGCCAGCGCGCGCTGCAGCTCCGCCTCGACGCTTTCCACGACACTCTCGCGTTCGTTGAGCTTCCTGATCGATAGCAGGATCTTGTGCCGCGCGCCTTTCGTTACTCCTGTAGTGGGAAAATAAATTGTAGAGAGTCGGGCAGGTATCGTATGATGATTAGAAAAATCTTTTTCTAAATCGGCAAATTGAGTGAATCTAACAACTTGGTATGTGATTTAAAGAGCATTCTCACCGAGTTTCTCGAGGTAGTTTTCGTCAATAGCCATCATCTGTTCGTAGGTAATGTTGGTGAAGAGCCAGACGTATTTGTGGAGTCGCAGCGTCTTGAGCCAGTGGGCGACGCTCGCCATGCCGGGGTGCGGCGAGCGCTGCGAGCGCAGCTGGTCGAGGCGCGTCTCCGAGGCGGAGGCGGCGCCCAGCGGCCGCAGCGCCGCCCCGTGCTCGCTCGACAGCGAAAAACTTCGCGGCTTCAACACGAACGACTCATCAGACAGATTCTCGGCCGAAGAGGATGCTTGAAGGAACGACGCTGACGGCGGCGTGAGACTGTTCGACCGTGTTTTAGGTTGAGCGACCGCCGCGTCGAACAGGAGCCGCTCGCTGTCACCACTAATATCGACGTCGCGGCCGTTCTTGGAGAACGATTCCTGGAGAAAATCAGCTGTGAAGTGCTCTACAGGATCGATGACGCTTCTGAACTCGACGTTCTTGCCAATTGTTCGCCGGAAGGGGTCGCCACTGCCCCAGATGTTGGTCTCGGGCAGAAGGCAAGGCTCTATCCTTTGCTGCCACACTGCCTCCGGGGTCCGGTTGCCTGTCATGTTTTCTAGATAGCGGAGCCATTGTGTCAGGGTTCTGGGGACAGTACAGAAGACAAATATTAACTTATTGTGTATTTTATGACTAGTTTTGACCACACATTTGGCCACAAATAACCAACATTCCCTCTCAAATTAATAGAAATGTCTGGTCGCCACGTAGCTAAACATTCAAGTTTTATAGTGACAGTAGCATTCTGTAGAACTGAAATAATTTGTAAGCTTAGTATTACCTGTGATGCTGATCCGTGGTAGCGGGGTGCACTAACAAGTAGCAGAGCAGATGCCTGGCCAGCGCTCGCGCCGGCCCCGCGGGCCTGTCGGCGGCGCGCGCCAGCAGCCCGCCCGCGCCGCGCACCAACGCCTCCACTCCGCGCTCGTTGTCCGCTCGAAGCAACGGCACCAGAGATACTACCTTTAGGAGACGTTTGTCACCTGCAATACATTACAAGCTATGTTAGAGTTGAGTATACCAGCAACTAACCTATCAAGAACACTACAAATTATCTTGGAAAAAAAACACGGTACTATACCACATTGATGGGGAAAATACTTTGATTGTGTTGATGCTGTTGTTGTATGTAGTCTAGTAACCAAAAATTTAAACAGGCTACCATCAGTCTCCTCAGTATAAAACAATTGTAATGTTTAGTGCCATCTCTCACATGATCACCATGCTAAGAATTAATCCTCAATAAGGTATTTATTAATCCTAAATCATGGTCATTAATCCCACCATATTGTCAGACAGTTAACATTATAAAGCGGTCATAGGATAGTTCTAACTTACAATAAATTCTGAGAAAACAGGGTATGACTAATGCTTAGATAGGTACTTTGACAACTGCTTCGAATTCCTAGCCTTCTGTATTGTTATTAACTACTTATATGAGTCAAGAAACAAGCAAGAGTATATGAACATAATATTACAAGGAAACTCAGCACTGAAACTCAACAATGACTTTGTATTGTGTCTTGTTAATTGACTTGCTTCATAACATGTTTGTTTAATAACTTAGCTAGTGGTATTTTTATCTATCTAAGTATACTAATATAATGAAGCTGAGTTTTGAGATTGTTTGTTTTTGTTTCAGAAGAAGTAGCCCATGATTGTTAGATTACATTGTTGACTCTCTCTTTTGTGTCAAATTGAATTTAATTCAGATCAGTGGTTTTACATGAATGTATAGCAAATATTTACTTTGACATTCATTCATACTATTTGTATGAATAGCTTATTCAGTAACTTTGTGTGACCATTATGCCCAATAGGAATCATATAAAATACTTATTTGGAAACAGAAATTGGATAATGGATAGCATTTTACAAGAATGTAGGTAGGTCATTTAAAATCATATTATCAAAAGTGTCTGTACAATAAGTATTTGCATTCAGAAAGTATTAAGCAAAAACACCTTTAATATTCACACAGCTGCAACAGTTTGTTGTAACTAAATCTTTTATGGTTTAAAATTCAAACCAGTTTTTGTGTTAACTGCTTCTAGGTTTTAACATTAATTTGTAATAGAAAACAGGTTTTGTTTTAGTGTGTTAAAGAATGTTATTGTTACAGTATCTTAAACAGTTTTTTTTAGAAAAAGTCTAGATAGATTTGGTATAGATTATGCAATATTTGAATTACAAATTACATCTATATCAAATAAACAGGGTAGGTGATGATTATTTTTCAAAATTATCAAGATAAATTGCTATATTTGAACAGCATTAAAATTTAAAGGTTTTGACTGTTATCTCATGATTAGCTAACAAGAAAGCTTTCACATCGAGTAGTGGTCATAAATCACGTTGAACATTGTACAAGGTACTTTTGGGTAGGCAGAGTATCGAACAGGAAGGTTGATAGGAAAACATGTTACCATCGTCATCGTCGTCGTCGGGCCGCGGCGCCAGCAGGCCCGCGAGGTAGGTCTCATCGTTGGCCTCCCGCTCCAGGCGCTCGTCCTCCAGTGTGTTGTGATGGGCCAGCGCCGCCTCCACGGCGCGCTGCAGCAGCTTCAAGCCAGGCCACGGCACGCGCCGCGCCAACACGCACGCCACCACCGTCCGCTCGCAAGCACCCCATTGCTCAAACACCCCGGCTACACCCCCCAACTGCTCATAAAAACTCCCGTTCATATCGAAAACACCATTGGACTCGAATTTGTTTGTATTCTACACGTCAATGGTATGTTGGTACGTGACAGCTGATTGTTCAGCCGCTTTTAATAATTGTTCTGTTTTAGAAGTACACGAGGTCGCGGCGGCGTGAGAAGGGCGGAGTTCCGGCCGTTTTTTGTAAACTTTAAATTGGGTACGGAATTATCGGGTAGATGTAAAAACAATATTTTTATGAGACAGTCTCGGACAAACTTAATTCCAAAATGGCGACCACAGACTATCCTATTTTGTTTTCTATACCTTCCTTCCGTTCACTTCAATTTCCATTCCTTCCCGCTCTCCTGATTTTATTTTGTAAATAATTATTTGATGCCTGATACTGGATTTATAAACAAAAGGTTTCATTACTTTGTATATTACCTAATACACGATTTATTAGGTATTTTGATTATTTACTCAGGCACCTTTGGCGAACCTAAAGCGTATACCTACCCTGGCAATTTATTTGACAGTTTTGCTATTCAACAACAGATGGAGCTGTTACAAATCTTCTATGTACAATATATTTTAATACTTCGTGTCTTATAGACACCTAATAAACTTATTAGATAAACCTTATGTAATGAAATATAATATTATATTTATAAGTTAGATGATAGTTATTACTTATGATGAAGTTTCCCTAGCCAACTTCCCAACTACATGATCTATTTTGGATTTAAATTTGTGGGTAGTTGAATAACAACGAAAATGAATCTAATAATAACCCAAATATTAACCAAATGAATTATGAATCATATTTATACCCAAATAAAAGTTTACAAATAGGACTAAAGTATAAGCAAGTGCAACATAATGTAATCAATCACATAAAATTAATTAGATAGGTAAGTACATACTTATGTTTACTTTCTTAACGAAACAAAGGTTAGGTAAGTAGCTCATTTGGTAGGATCCCATCTAAAATAATTTCCCATAACAATATTAAGTGAAGGACATTTTCTCCGGCGAATAGTTCCGTAATAATATTTGACAAGGGTCTCGGCTAAATCTTAATTCTATTGTGAGCGCGCTTACATATCGTGTTGGTGGTCCTTGGTTGCATAATCATTTCCTTTGAGCGCACAGCTACCTAAGGACATTCTGCTTAATCCCTATAGAAGTTGTCGCATCTTTTTTAAAGTACTTATCCATCAGTAATTGTAACTTTTCGTCTACAATCTTATTTAATTTACCTAATGACACCTACCACATACTTGGGGCTTAGGTTTCCGGATAAGGGTACACATACCAACCTTCTTGTTCAGCAACCTGGTGACTTTAATGTATAAATTTACATTATTTGCAGGTGAAATTGTTAAAAGTATATCAACCGTTGGTGACCGTACTACTGTATCCATTTTTATTAAGTAACTACCTACCTACTGAAATACTTACTTACGCTAATAGTTTTATAATAGAGTTAATTATTACCGCGGTCAAACAATTCATGAATAAATATTGAGAAGAATCTACCATTTTGTCAATTATTTTTACCTTTCTGTATTAATTAATTATGTGACTTGGTTGAAATTGAAGGTATCTGCGACCTGCGACCACTTAATTGTCTATTTAGCAACATTACAAATATGTATACTTAAAACAATAAAGCCGGAATTACAATACGAAATTAGTGGCATGAAGTTAATTTCGTGAAATTAGTTTTAACAACAGTTTCACATGTACATAATTTAATATTTTCGTAATGCATGCATTAATTTCATGAATGCAAATCGGTTTCGTGCTCTGCGCGATTTTTAGGCTTAAATTACATTACGAAATTAGTGGCATGAAATTAATTTCGTGACATTAGTTTTAACAACAGTTTCACGTGTAATTTAATAGTTTCGTAATGCATGCATTACTTTCGTGAAACTAAATTAGTTTCGTGCCCTGCGCGATTTTAGGTGAAATTAGTGTCATGCAACTAGTTTCATCATGTAAATGCGACGCGAAACTAGTGTCGCGACAGCATTTCAAAGACAGCAGCAGCAATAGCTATGATATTGACAGGGCCATTATCTCCGCGATACTGATATTTTCACGACACTATAATTTAAACGAAAGTAGTTTCACATGTGCTGAAATTAGTTTCATCATGCATGACACTAGTTTCGTAAAGGCTAAATTACATTACGAAATTAGTGGCATGAAATTAATTTCATGACATTAGTTTTAACAACAGTTTCACGTGTAATTTAATATTTTCGTAATAAGAAAACGATGTGTACACGTTGAATGCGTTTATTGCACTAAATATAATTAATACTTATAATTAAATGTTAACTTAAGTGCGCCGCGTCAGCACATACAAAATGCTTATGTACGCTTGCTCGTACAGCATGCATTAATTTCATGAAAGCAAATCAGTTTCGTGCTCTGCGCGATTTTTAGGTGAAATTAGTGTCATGCAACTAGTTTCATCATGTAAATGCGACGCGAAAGTAGTGTCGCTACAGAATTTCAGAGACAGCAGCAGCAATAGCTTTGATATTGACAGGGCCATTATCTCTGCGATACTGATAATTTCACGAAAGTATAATTTAAACGAAAGTAGTTTCACATGTGCTGAAATTAGTTTCACGAAACTAGTTTCATCATGCATGACACTAGTTTCGTAATGTAAATCCCGCTTAATGTAACATTCATGACTCAAGAACACGTATCATTTGTATGGAAATATCTCCGTTAGCTAGGAACGAAGCTAGACAGAGAGAAATGTCGAGATTTGCGGGGAAGGAATCGCATTTATTTTCTAGGATAAATCCAGATAAAGTTGGTGCATTTGCGAGGAAATACGGGTGCACGGTATACATTATTATACCCAAGTATAATATTAAGACCAGTGTATTTAAGTAATAACAATGTGAAAAATAAATAATTATTCCAATGAGGTCGATATTTAGTACTTACCTATGTACCTACTTTCACAAGTATAGGTTAAATACCATCCAGATAAAGTTGGTGCATTTGCGAGGAAATACGGGTGCACGGTATACATTATTATACCCAAGTATAATATTAAGACCAGTGTATTTAAGTAATAACAATGTGAAAAATAAATAATTATTCCAATGAGGTCGATATTTAGTACTTACCTATGTAACTACTTTCACAAGTATAGGTTAAATACCTCCTTCTTAAAAACTAAGAAGGTTTGGGCTAATACTTATAAACTCCTACAATAGTACTAATGAGGTTTGACACTTAGTTCGAACAACCTCTTGGAAGAAAGTAGATAGGTTTGGGATTTAGGTAATATACCTTCTTCGTAATTACCTAGTAAGTTTAGGTCGGTGTTAGAGCGTTTTCACATTATCCGATCCGATATCGGTGTCGGACGCCGATCTGATATCGGGGTAAGTAAAATGTATGAAATATGTACCTGTCTTTCATATTGTCCGGCCCGATATCGGTACATATTTCATACATTTTACTTACTCCGATATCGGATCGGCGTCCGACACCGATATCGGATCGGATAATGTGAAAACGCTCTTATAATGTCCTCCTTCGTAATCGGTACTAAGGTGATTTTGATTGTGACAAGCACCTAGCATATCTGAAATGAATGGTGTCGGGAAGACTGCCTAAAGAAATAAATTGAATAATCTGGCATTTTAAAGTCGCATAAAAAGTACTTACATACTTATAATCGCATGGGTGATTCTGCAACTGTCACGAGACGTCTCTATTCATTGTATCACTTCCGGTATCGCTACCAAAGAGTTGTCGCATCACGGTGGTCTTGTTGAGGACATATCATTAAAAGTAATGGTTAATGTAACGTTTTTTAAAGTTTCAGTTACTTAGTTTGGAAAATAATTTCCTGAAAGCTTTCTGTGTATCAGAATATATTATGTTGATATCTTGGTGTTTTAGAGTTACCTATTATTCAAGAAGTTTTGTTTATTAGTTAATTGTTATAGATAAGAGCTTTCGAAAAGATATTACTTACAGTAGATGCTTAAGTGATAATCATTACTGAATTGATGCTGTACGGAACAATTTAGGATTAAAATTAAGTCATGATCAACCTTACTTACATACAAACTGAGATAGTTAGCTAATTACATCACCAAGCTGCAAATGTTAAAAAACGTAAACAACCAGAGATTAATTTGGTAATTAACTAATATTAATTACAAATACAATCCATCGGGACAAACAAACGCATTACGCCTAACCCTGATTACCGATAGCCTAACTCGGCATAAGTACTCCAGCTCACCTCACGTTCAATCATTAAGACCAAAGATCTCGACTATCAAGTATCTGTTGATATTTGTTTAACTAAAACGGTAATACTTACCGCAAGGATAATACTATAAATCAATAGTTGCGGGTTCCGTTAGAGCCCGCAGGTAGTGGTTCGATTCAACCCTTCCATCTCCCGGGGCGAGTCCCTGTTGACCAAACCCCGCCCCTTCGGGCACTTCGCCACCACCACCCGACTCTCTTCATTTGTGGTCTGCACTTCATCGTGACAACAAACATGGCTCTGTGGACTCCTTACGCTCAAGAATCCGCTCTGGATCTGAGCAAATCTTCCGTGAAGATCGAGCAGCACTCTCCGAGGATGGAGGTGATGCCGATCAGCTCGTCACCAGTGGGTTACGTGTACCCGCAGTACCCGGGCTACGAGAACCAGCAAGGATACTACTGCCAGTACCAGCCTCGGGAACACACTGTTCCCACAGCCCAGATCTCTCCAGACTCAGTAGGAAGTGCCTGGACTCCATACAGCACGATCAAAACGCACAGCTCTGCTCCATCACCCCCCGAATCTCCTGACTTCTACGATAGTGAAAGCCTCTCCGAAGACGTGGAGTACCAAGCCTTTGAACGGGACGCTTTGAGAGCGATGGCTGAGAAGAACGGCGGGACCCTACTCGGGAACAATCCAAGAATGAGGAGGGCAGTTCAAACGAGTCAAACCGCTGATGACTCGTACAGGAAGCAGAGAGAGAGAAACAACTACGCAGCCAAGCAGAGTCGTGACAGGAGGAAGCTCAGGGAAGTCCGGCTGGCCTTCCAAGTGACGTACTTGAAGAAGAAGATGGCCGACTTGAGAGCACGACTGGCCTCGGGAGTCTGCGGACGATGCAGACAAGTGTGTGAATGTTAACGGATCACGTGACTGTGACACGGAAAGACTGAAATGTGCCATTTAGATTAAGCTTAGTGATAAAGACTAATGGAAGCTTTGAATATTGTAAATAAAAACTATTTTGTAAATTAATAGATAAACGATTAAGGAATTGTAAATACTTCGCTCATGTAAAGACATTATATTTTCAACATATCTAATTTATTATTAAAAAGAAAATGTAAATAATTGTAAGAATTAAGTGCAATTTGACAGATAATATAAATAAAAAACATGAATAACAAATTCCTCATATTTCTTTTACGCAGTACCTAGCATAAGTCCTTTACCCGCAACATGAAGTCATAAATAACTGAACTAGCCGACCGGTATCGGTAGTTGGGATAATCTCTCTAATAAATATCTTTTCTTTTGCCGCTTCTGTTCCGAGCAGTAATAAAATATATCTCCTAACTATGGACAGTTATAAAATTGCTAAAAATGTTCGCTCTTAATCCGTGCGCATTGTCTATTCATTGGGGATTAACTTTATCGACAGGATTAAATGTTGAAATAAAGGATTGTGATTGGACGATGGTCGGGCGGCCATGTTTACCTGCAGTACCTACTTCTTACGTACCATTAGAAACTTTAACTCATATTCATTTTCATATTCATATTCATTTATTTTGCGAATAAAGGTGCAATTTGTTAGTTTAACTTTAATCAAATTAACTATCCACCGTGCCTCGGCAAATTGACGAACTTGAAATAAAACTAAAGTACTTATTATCTTGTAATGTCCCACTTCTGGGCCAAAGGCCTCTCCTCTCATCTCACTGAAGATATCAGTATAGTGAGAGGGAAACTTGAAATATGACAGTTTATATTGTACCAAATATAAATCTTGAAGAGATGATAGTAAATCCATTAAATGAATAATTAGGTGATTTGGTACTTTTGATTAATTTAATTTTGGTAGTAGTTAGTATTTAGTACATTTTCAGTTTACAGTTCACATTTTAGTACCACATCCGTTTTAGCTCCGTAAGTCCGGTCGGTCTACACGAGGTCGCATTTCTTTCTCAACAGATTCTTTTGGAATTTTATCAGCAGGTTTTATAATTTGTAGGTAAGTTTAAATTTTGTCTATCTTAAGTTGAAGTAAAGATTAAACTAGAGTATTTTATTCAAAACGATTGACTCGCGTCAAGTAATCTAAAGTTCAAAAACCCATAGTTTTTAATAAATATTTCTACAGAAATCATAATACTTACCACATAATTTGAAGTTGTTATTATCTAAATTCAATAGTTTTTCTAGCGACGCGTGCACCGAAGTGTTCAATACTCACATTTGTGAAATGTTTCCAAGAAGCCTGTGACATAATCCTTGATATCTCAAATTCCCAATCTCGCAACAACAACATTGGCACGAGGCGCGGTTAGCCAAATAAAGTAGAATTAAAAGGATTGACAGAATTCGAAGGATTGTTGTTTTTGGACACACGCCTGATCGGTTGATAAGTTACATGGTAGCAGATGTGGAGATGTTGAAAGGATAATATCTGTTAATTCTTGAAGATGGAATTGGTGTCAGTTTAATGTCGGCATCTATTTATTCAAACCCTTTAGCACAGACATATTTCTTTCATCACTTGACGTTGAACTGACATCGTAAGGTTAAGCATAGAACGTTGATCAAATCAGCTTAATACTATCCCTTGGTAATACCATAAACTATTAGTTAAATAAAATGATGAAATTAGAACACGAAAAAGCATTATCAAAGATTTCTTACCAATACCACGAAATTCTTTCTCTGAAACAGTCAATAAAACAATCCCATCTCCCCAACTTTATACTGATCAATACTGGAAGCGGAAGGTATATAAAGGGTTATATACTCGCACGCAAGCTGTCAACGCAAGGGTTAGCCAACAGAGGGTGCAACCCTTGATTACACGCAACCCCTCCCCCTGCAATTACGACAGGGTGCCCCATGTGACGTGACTCAAATGTTTATTGTTACACTTTACATAGGAAGCTGATAAACACGGTTCAAAAATATTCACAAATCCTAGAACAAAATTATCAATTTTCGGAATGTTATGATTGGATTGATAGATCGTTTTAAACTTTTCTTAAGCTTATGAGTATTTTTCTCGAAACTTTTTCACAACTTATTTGGATAAATAATAAGCGAGCTGCTTGTTGTTGCTAAGTTGCTTGTATTGATAACGGTACATCACAAACTATCTACAAATTAAGTTCGTTTTTCACACGCTTCCGAAATACCAATTGTACTCCGTTACGTTATGTAACAATAGGTATACATACCTACCCCTAACCTACGCCACTCGCTCCTATTGGGTGCGTTTGCGCAACTGCGTTTTAACAATACATTCTATAGCCTTTGTGAAGGGCGAGAGGTGTGGCCTATTGCACAGTAGTTAATTTGATAAAGAATACTTAGTCCTTTGTGATAATAAATTAAATAGATATAAACGAGCTCAGAATAAAAAATATTGACATCAATATCATATTGACAGAAATTTTAAACCATTTGATGTTTCCAAGAAACCATATTAGCAACAAATGGATATGGTATGAAGATCGTATAACTTGATACAAATTGTAAAATTACGATGTTATTATTATCAGTGTCTGTCTGATAGATCGATCGCTTTATAGGAGGCGGTCGAGATATACCGCAATGTGAAGGATTCACACATCTGCACAATGCAGGAAAGGGTGGAATAATGATCCGGGAAGATTGATTGATCAATGCTGACCACACATGGGTAGGGAAGAAAACTGTATAAACATATTTCTTTTAATTTGAAATAGTAGATATCAGACAACTATTCAATTAGGTTAAACAAACTTTGGCTTTTGGAGACTTTTAAGTCGTATAGGGGTACATATTCTTGGCAATAAAGTACCTGACTTTTAAACATTGAAACGTGTAATAAATGATTGTGCAGTGTAGCGAAAGTCCTTAGTAATGAGCGTAAAATGAAACAAAGCGCATCGTATTGACCACCGAACACCAACGGGCGCCTTCCAAACTGTACAATATGCAAATATTGATTGTAAGTATTGTGTCAACCATTTGTTGGAGATTAACTTCACAAAGGGTTAGAGACAAAAGCTTTCTCGGTAAGTTGCGAATCTTACGGTACTTTCGGATGGTGAATTTGCAAATTCTACACTTTTGGAAATGATCTTTTCAATATTTCGTTCTCTAGGGATCCTCTGGTATTCAGGGAATGGTTGGGTTGCATCTGTGATGTGCGCGACGAAACGAGTCAAAGTAGGTAACCTGGGAACCTGAAATGATACCGTGACATTTTTGGTCCCGTAGGCTATGAACATTGTTAAATATCAAATCAAAAGTACAAGTACAAGATATTACTTTGAAAACACAATATGAGAAGATATTGATTTACGGTATTTATTATATTTAGGCCGGTCAATACGGTATTGACCGGAAAATAAAAACTTTCGGTTCACACTAGGTAAAACATAAAAAGATTAATAATAAAATTATCTTAACTACCTTTGAAAAGTCTCAGGGCATTCTGAATCAGAGCTTTCAAAAGACAATTCCGTCACATCGTTAATTCAACATTACAAATTATTGAAACGTTAATCCAACTTATCTTCAGATAAACTCCCTTCACAACGCGACTTCAAAAAAGGAAGCCTTTTTAAGTCAACGGTAGCCGGTAAAAAAGCCGTTGTAAAGAATGGCGTCAAAGCCACGTGCCGACCGATTTGACGGGGCAGGTACCGCACGAGATAACAAACAGACCAACAGCCATTGTCTCACCTCACAATAGGCCCGCACTCCCTCACTGAAACAATAAAACTATATTGCACGAGATTAATAATTTAAAACAATATCTTTAAATCGGGTACGGATTTTGATGAAGTAATCGGATTAACTGAAGGCGGGCTTAATTCTACCGCCATAGATGTAGCATGTTTTTCATAGAAGTAGATGTTGTTGGAGACTAATACTGCAGATGGTTTAAAGCTTTGGAAGTTATTTATTTTGATGATTATGGATGTTTAAGATATCGAATGGTGGTATTAGAAATATTCTTCATAATCTATACATATTATTAAAATAAATTCCCCAATAGCTCTGTCTGTATGATTTTCCCAAAACTATTGAAGGTAAGTAATTTCATAAAGTTTTCACATACAGATTGATCATAGGTAATTCAAGTATAATGTTTGTGACAACATTTTTGACAAAAGCACAACGCGGGTAAAACTGCACCGTTATTGCTAAACATATTCACATATTTTTATCAGGGCATTTCAATATACATCGCTGGAGAATCATCAGACGCGAGTCATCATAATACTCGTTACTTCAACCCTTCTAATCGTTCACAATAAAGTCCTCAACATTGAATACTTAATCGATTTCTCTACAATAATAATTAGGAATGGTTCCGTTCGTTTGTCATTTGTCCACAATCGGACCACCGCGTGGCGACGGCACCAAAGAGTTACGTTACCGGAAATGACGTTTACAATAAGCAACTTACCAAATGGACACATGACATTTGCGGAATCACCCAACCGAACATTATGACGTTAGAATGGACGTCCACTGGACATGCGCATGATTTGACGTAATGATTATCTTTTTGACAAATGTATTACGTACCATACAAACTTTAATGAAAGTTTTTGTGATTGTCAAATGTTGGTAGTTCAATTTACTATTTTTTTGGGTTCCCTTCCTTGACCATATTGAGTATTTCTTTCTAGTAATATTTTTGCTAATAATGTTAAAGCGAAAGTACACTGGCCCTCAGAAGTATATTAGTAAGCTATGCTAGTACAATATTATATTTGTAATTAGTTTATTTTCATAATTGATGTAGATACCTAGTAATTTTAATAGCGAACAGTGAAAACTGATGAAAAGGACCCTTCTATCTTACAATACCTAGGGCAAGGTTGAGACCATGAGGAAACCCGCGAAGACAAAACGTTTGTATTTAAATTTAAGTTATAAACACTGAAACAACTTAAAAAATGAGTTTCCCTTATTATTGGGTTATTGAGGGTGTTCTAATGAGCACATAAATGAAGAATGTTTTGTCTAATGAGTTTGATATTTAAATGAGTGTTAAGTTCTACGAGTATTGTCCATCAAGACAAACAATTTTAATCCCACATTAATTATTAGCTAATGGCAAGTTTTGTAATTTGGGTAACATTTTCAAAACAACTCGATAAGACAAAGTGATTAGTGAATGAATTTGTTTTTGTATGACTGAAATGTAAGTCATTATATTTTATGTACTTCAATACAGTATTAATAACCATAAATCAAACATAACATTACATAGCTACATCGAAATTGATCTACATCGAAGTTCCTACTTCTACTATTTTGAAAGCTCAATATTGCTGAAATTATTGACCAAGTTTTCAATTGTCTGTCAATCAAATACTAATATTAAAAAACGTTGAACAATTAGGTACCTATTATCCTCTTAATTTGTGCAACGTTCCAAACAAACGCTCGTTTTAAATAGGTACCAATTACCTAATTAACAATAGGTAAATAAACATTGCGTTTTGAACTGACGCCATAGTTTTTGTGTCCGTAGGTCCCGTTAGCATCAGGTACCCGAGCGCCCCACAAGCTCCGCCCCTTCCAACCCTTAGTAAGTAGCGCAACCCTTCCAATAGACATTATTCGCAAACCACCCTCCGAGGAGATCACACGTGCAGTAGAAAACAAGTGACAGTGTTTATTAATTCAACTAACCATGGCTCTATGGACTCCTTACGCCGACAACGTCGCTTTAGACTTGTCAAAATCATCGGAAGAAAAGTCGGAAACGTACTACCAAGATCCAGTATACCAATTCGGGTTTAACTACATACCGATATCCCAAATGTCACCTATTTCTGGGGGCAGTGTGTGCTCGTACGAGCGGGCTATGACTCCGACTAGAATACCGACGTTATCGCCACCTATTTCACCTGCATCGATGAAGAGACCGTACAGCATGGTTGATGTGGACGATTCTTTATCCGACGACCCTGACTTCCAGACTTTCGAGCGTGATGCGCTCAGGGCAATGGCGGAGAAGAACGGAGGCACCCTACTGGGGAACAACCCTAGAATGCGCCGCACTGTGCGCTCCAACAACGACGTCAATGATGATTCCTACAGGAAGCAACGGGAGAGGAACAATTTCGCCGCGAAACAGAGCCGGGATAGAAGGAAGCTCAGAGAAATACACTTGGCTTTGAAAGTGAGCTACTTGCGGAGAGAAGTCGCTGGGCTAAAGTCTTTGCTAGCGACTAGAGTCTGCGGACGTTGCCAGCAGAGTTGTGTTTGCTGAGAATCACCCACATGTGACTATGTGAAGAATGAAAGTTAGCGATTCGTAGTGCTATGACTATTGTAAATCGAAGCCGCCAAATCCTATTAGAATATAAGACTTGTCTGTAGTAATTTATTGTAAAGACTGATTTGATAGCTTGTAAGGATCTACCTCGTAATGTAATGTGTGCAATTATTTTATAGTAATTTATTTAGGAATAAGTTTGTAATGTAGGCAATGTAAGACATGATGTGACTACAATAAATATGAATTTATGAATGTACATATATTTTTTTAATAACCCTCCCCTATACGATTAAGAATTTTTTGAATTATTACTTTACTTAAAATAATATAATATTATACTAGATTACATAAAATTACACTTAATAAGATAGCAAGAAGAATTGAATTTGAGTAGGAAACAATTAAGTAAAGTCTCTTATACAATAAGAAGTCTAAAAATTGGAATCCTAAATTTATTTCGATATATGAACATTAAAGGGTCATAACTCATAAGGCGTGGCTTGCGCAAGGGCAGGCTTTACGGCGCATGCGTGGCGCGAGCCAATAGGAAGCGAGATCAGATTAATGATGTGTCCTTCTGTTCAAAGCTTTATTATTGAAATCACGTCACAAATACACACACAGTTAATTCGACCCAAACTAAGCTCTAAGCTTGTATTATGGAATCTAACTAACAGATACTATTACATAGACATACACAAATACTTTATAAGAATATATAATTGACACCCAAACGTCGTCGCCAACTATGTCTGTACATATTGTTGACTCCAGGCGGGAATCGAACCCGCAACCCCGACACAGTAAGAGAGAAAACCCAAGAGGCACTGCTAGAGTATAATAAAACTATTGAATTCCTTATATTATTTATTTGACTACGTAACTAGCTATACATAAAATACAATATTATCGAGATACGGACTACACCTTCTGTTTGACGACGTGTGGCAAGTCGTACTTGCCGCGGACACACTTTAGCTTCACACCGGGACAGTCTTGTAACCTGTAGAAGAAGAAATATTGGTTAATGATAATATTTAAAGCCTGATAGTTAAAGTTTATTGGTACAAGTTAATAAAGCTGAAGATTTTGTATTTTTTTTGTTTGAACCGGCTAATCTCAAAAATTACTAATCCGATTTTAATAATAATGTTTGTAATGGATAGCCACATTCAAAGGGAAGGTTAAACGCTATTTTTCATCCCGATTCTTGAATTCCCACGGCATGTGTACAACGCAAGTAAAACTTCGGGTAAATTATTCAAATCGGACTGGTGATTTTTGAGATTAGCGCGTTCAACCAAACAAAAAATAAAGTCTCCAGCTTTATTATAGTAGTATTTATAGATCTCTATGTATAGAATTCTACTGAAGGAGTGTATGGCACTTAACTCCTAAACGGCTGGACCGATTTGAATGATTTTTTGAATGCATTTGGGTGGCACCCTGGATAGTTTAGATTCACCCTAGCGACATCTATTGGGTCGCGGGTGTAACCACCGCGTGGGACAGCTCGTATTAGTATAGATAATGAGTCCTGGTGTCCCGTGGTATTCACCTGCCGACCCTGACGAGCACGATGTTGTGCTCCTGCAGGTTGTGGCCGATGCCCGGCACGTACGCCACCATCTCCTTGCCGTTGGAGAGCCGCACCAGCACGCACTTGCGGTTCGCGCTGTTCGGCTTCTTCGGCTTCTTTATCAACGTTTTTAGGACGACGCCCTGGAAACAGATCGGTTACCTAAGTATACATAGTTAGTTGTAAAGACATTACTTACGAATTAATAGAAATAATAGTCAGTTAAGTTAGGTTAAGTTTTAATGCTATCGTGATGCTGATGGCACTTAAATTGTCAGGTTATTTTTGTTTTTAAGAATAACCCGACAATTTAAGTTTGTATATTTTTTATTGGGGCCTTCGACGCTAGAGTATTTAACAAATTTACAGAGAAAGAAAGTAAAGTTTTGAACTCATGACAGTAGGTGTAAATGGAGTTATAGTACACCAGACCCAGTATTAGTTAGCGTTAGAGTTAACGATTTCCGCAAACAGGTTGAAAACCTGATAATATAAGATACTCCACTAAATTAACAAATAAGGATCCCTATTGATTAATTTACCGTATATTAAAAATGCCTTACCTTAGAAAAAGGTTTTCCCATTAGGGGGTTTCTGGACTTCCTCTTCTTAATGTGAGGTCCTGTTTTGTGCATGTATGCTAGTGAGGCCATCGCACGAGCCAATAGGCCTTGAGGAGGGGTTGGGAACGAGAGGAGCGGGGCCGTTGTGCGCAGATATGATGCAGCGCAGGGCAGTGCTGGAAGTCAAGAATCATCCTGGATTAGTAAGTAGTTGGCTACTACCTATACGAACTTGCTTACTTATTTTGTAAGTAGTGGCTTGTAATAGGTGCTTTGGTTAAGATTACATCCTACCCATATTATCAATGCGAAAGTTTGTGAAGATGATGTATGTTTGGATGTGTGTATGTTTGTTACTCTTTCACAAAAGACTACTGGACGATTTTCTGACTACTGAAAGATTTGGATGAAACTTTACAGTAATATAGGTTATAGATATTTTACTAAATATACAGAATAACACATAGGATGCATTTTGTGCTAAAATTCCCGCGGAAACGGGTGCAACGCTAGAGAAGTCTGGTACAGTGGTTAGTTAGATGTGGACATTGTTACGTGGACAACAAGCTCTGTGGTTTGAATGTAACAGGTTAAAGATAAAATCTGCGATAGGCGAGTTATGGTGGATCTATTTTATACACCAAAAAAGGTAGTTCAGCTATTTCAGAAGTGTTTAAAAGAGTGAATGGACTTCTATACACTGAGGAAAAGATTTGCATTATTTGGAGGCATTATTGTCTAAGTATCGATCACACCCATCTCAAAGTAACCGTTAGTTAAATCACCAAACAAAAACAACGCAGGTGCTAACGCCACATTGTGGTTATGGATTAAACTCTATCCAGTAAACTGAAGAAAACCAATGCAAATTCAACCATATGCCGTGGACATAAGAGAGGAGAGAAAAAGTAGAATGGATTTTAAAAGGCTGATGTTATACAGTTAAGTGTAATAGGAAATACAATAAAGTATTGGGAGTTTTAAAGGCGGCAGTATTGTGTCAATTGTAATAATTGTGAGGCTTGCGATTTGATTCGCATGTTGCATGTACAGTGATCGACTGGTAACCCACATAGCGGGATATCCGATGATTGACATGTTAACCCGGAGTTGAAACGCGTAAAATTGGAACCACCATGCGAGGATTTACTGTACTGTTACATTTTATATAGAACAGATACAAGGAAGTGTGGTTTGGTATAGAAATTGTTGGAATAAATATTCACGTAGCAGTTGTAACTTGTAAGTGCAGTTAGATTTAATGACTGTTTGATTTAATGCTAATGACGCGATAAGTACAAGACAAAATGTTTGATCAAACCTGATACAAATTAGGCTGCCGTATACACTATTACTTCAATTCTCAAACTAAACATAAGGCAAATAACAACATTAACAATAAATTCTCCGAACCCGACAATAAGGCTTCAGAAGTGGTAATTATTTGAGCAACACGTATAATAACAAACGTAGGAGTCGGTCTGGTCACGTTCAGACTTCCGAGAGAGTCCGAGTTGGTAATCTGGTGACCAGTCATTTTGATGGGGATGTGACAGCC
Source organism: Cyclophora albipunctata (assembly GCA_963082685.1). Taxonomy (NCBI): domain Eukaryota; kingdom Metazoa; phylum Arthropoda; class Insecta; order Lepidoptera; family Geometridae; genus Cyclophora; species Cyclophora albipunctata. Next base: position 240,162 of record OY720125.1, read on the forward strand.
GAGCATCTGTCGTGGCGCAAGCAAATTATATGGGGTGGTGCAAGTTAGAGGAGGTTGATTGTTTTAGAAGTAAAGCTATAAAAGTATGAACAAACATCACATTTCTAGAAAATTCAAATACTTATTAGATACAGTAGAAATAGAAATGAATTCAATTGTCCATATTCACATTTGCTATTGATATTCGTGGTAAGATACAAGAGGCTAAGCTGCAGTAGAAGTAGTAAAGTTAGATAAGATATGTGCACGGGAAAAATGAAAGAATATAAGCTGAAGTCTGTTAGTGATTAACTTACATTATGAATCGCAAGTTTTAATCCCTAAAAAGATTAGCACGCATGTTGAGACAGTAACGGAAAACCGCCATAAAATCAAATGCAACAATAAACGAGCTCGGGCGTCTTATCCCTTGAACCAAACGAAAACATGTACCTGCTCTTTTTGCGGACTTTAATCCGCTAATAGTGGGCATTGTCAACAGATGACGAGCCAAGATTTAAAATATATCCCTTTTTGCTAACGTGACTCTTATTACACGAGAAAAAAATATATGGGACACCAAACAGGGACAATCGGAAAGAGTTGCACCATTGTGCTTCTAGGAATCGTAAATCATATTTGTATGCAACATAACTCTATCGAGTGATAGAGACAGTGGCCATTGTGAGACCTGCATTTTCGCAATTGTCGAAGAAGTCTCACAATGAGCCTGCATCAGAATAACAGCCTTTTATAATAGCCAAATCCTGATTACTGAGTCTTGGTCTCGATGCACCGTACGTTTTCAATTCATAACATTTCATAATTTCTGGGAAGGCTCTGTTGTGCTCCTGTAATCTTGTGAAGGATTATAATTTTAATATTTAATCAAAGATGTTGTATGGACAATGGGCAGCGTGCCTGACTGAATGTAGCCTTTTATATATATGAATCTGGACTATAGCAACATTTTTCACACTATTTGACACATAGAGTTATCATCTTTTAATTTATTGATGAAATCTGTCATGACTAAAAATGCTATTTACTGTTGGGGTATAATGATATACTTTTCCAACATGATACACAACCCGAAAATCCTTTATTCTTGTTTGTACTTTCTGCATATAAAACCTTAACTTCCGGATCACACATAGCGGTTTACAAAAACTATTTTGCGACACTGATCCTGCAAAGATTCATTCGAGTATAACGTCAAAGTGCTTTCTTCGGCGACTCTATGAGAAAGCGAGCTCGGGGGCGGTCTCACGATCAAATGATGACAGGATACTAACCGTTGTTAATGGATGGACCTTGTGTACAAATAAATAGTGCGATAATGATGAATGTGGAATTGAAAGAGTAGGAACTTTCTTACATTTTAAATGGGAGATTGAAAATTACTCATTTTTATGATGCCATCTTATTATTATGCAGATCACTGTGAATATAATATGATATAGATGAGATTATGAAAATTTTAAGCATACTTAGAACTTTATAGCTATCGGTATGATATCATCAGTTGAACGCGCCATTTCAAGCATACCACAAAACATAATATACAAAACTTATTAAGCAAGCCAGATGTTACAGATTCAATTTACGTCTAATTCCATAACATAATTGTGGCTTCAAATCCTTTATCTACGATCAATAGTGGAAAAAACAGAATCACAATACAGGACTTGGTAAAATTGGCAAAATCGCTAATGGAAATCTCAAGTCATGCAAGAGTGACAATGGACACAATGGTCAGAAGTGTGAATGGACACACGGCGTGACAAACTTAACCAAGCATTTGTGAGTCTTAGTATAACGAAGAAATTGTACGAAGTCGATGGTTTTTGGACGGAAAAAGTTATTTTTGTCGATCAAGATTACGAGAATTGTACATTTTAGCGTTTCTGTGGTCAGTTTGAAATGAAATGCTGACGCATTGCAAATTGTAACCCTTTTTGGGGTATTTTGTGGAGGCGAACCTGCGATGTATGGTCCGCAAAACAGATGGATTGGTTGCAATGCAGTTACATGAACTTTTGTTAAATTAACAATATCTACTAATAGTTAGAAAAATGAAATATGATTTTGGACATTCATTACCCTATTTTAACAATGAAGTAAAGTATAAAATTCACTAAAATACAATCGCACACGTGAAGTATATTTTCGAACATATCTGTGCAAACATTTCGGCGCCAAAAGCAACGTCCCAAAATACAGTTACATCACATAAACTCTCATGTTACACACGTATAAATATTTCTTCTCGTATTTTTTTGCGCACAGTACCGATATCCCAAAGGACCTAATCCGACGCGGAAGGGTTTCGCAAATGACAGGCGCGTTACAATACAATCGCAAATATTATTTTTGACCGCAATACTTTAACGCGCGAACGTGAACTTTATCACAAGGTCATAAGGGTGATATTACAGGTCGTGGGCAGCTGCAGCGCTGCAGATGTGGGCCTCGTGTGACCGCTATCTATTGACAGTTGCAGTTTCCTATATATTTGATAGATGCAGTTATTTATTAAGTTGTGTACGATGTCGTTTTAGTTATGTAGTTAGGGACATTGCGAAAGTGGACTTTGTTTTGAAAGACGGTCAAGTAAGTTCGAGTATGTCAGTGGTCAACCGCGGTAATGCCTTGATTTTAACCATTAAGGTTAAATATGAAAAATTTAGTAAATGTGATTAGTATCAATTTCAATCCATGAATGTTTTGTCATGTTTAATGCCTCTATGCATGTATAGCCCTGTTAGTCACATTCATCGATTTGCGTAGTAATTATATATAGCAACCCTGTGTGTATAAGCAAACTAATGTGATATCATTTACATTACGAGACTTATTAAAATTCAACATCGTAACTGATTTTTCCACCAAAGACAACTACTTCCATTGAGGAAAAGAGTTCAGTGATGTGCTAAGAATGGAACGAAATTACTAAATCTTTTTCCTCTTCAGAAGAAATTAGCTTTGGCTGGAAAAATAACGATAAGATTTTAACGGTCGTAAGAAAAATAGAGTTGATATAGTATTAAGATGGTGACGTCATGACCGAGCGTAGCGCTACGAGTCGCCGTAGCACTTGAGTGGCAGCCTGTGTAGTCACAATACACCAACAAATACACAGTATGCGACAATGCGCCTATTTGGACACCACATCACTGCATAGTCATCACTACATAGTATAAAACAAAGTCGCGTCTGTTTGTCTTCTGTTTGTCTGTCTGTATGCTTAAATCTTTAAAATTACGCAACGCATTTTGATGCGGTTTTTTGTAATAGGTAGAGTGATTCAAGAGGAAGGTTTTTATGTAAAAAAATTCCCGAAATTCCCACGGGAACGGGCACAACGCGGGTAAAACCGCGGGGCGCTGCTAGTTACATAGTATAAAACAAAGTCGCGTCTGTTTGTCTGTCTGTATGCTTAAATCTTTAAAATTACGCAACGGATTTGATGCGGTTTTTTGTAATAGGTAGAGTGATTCAAGAAGGTTTTTATGTAAAAAAATGTTGGAATATCTACATGGTATAAAACAAAGTCCGCAGAGTCTGTATGTTGACATAAAAACTATAGAACATATTTTAATTTGATTTAAGTACAGTCAACTACAAAGACATGTATCCTATTTAATCTTACAAAAACAAGTATCCCTGCGGTCGCCATAATTAAGTAACCATCCAATGTGACAGATCTGGTATCCACCGAACCAGACAGTGAAATGTACGGCTGTAAAGTGCAACAATTATGTATTCCACAACATTTCCCCTGAAATGTATACTTACAAGCTTACTTAATCATGTATCCACATATTGTGCAAAAAATATATACTCTTACAACGTTCCAAATAAATATATAGTTATGACATAACTACAAAATTTTGATTTCTTTCCATTTCATTGTTTATTTTTTAGTTCGGAGTTTAAATATTATAAACTAGCTGTGCCCGCGACTTCGTTCGCGTGGACCAACATTTTGACAACAAACACATCTATCCACCCACGGGAACAGTATAATTTTCCGGGATAAAAAGTAGCCTATGTGCTATTCCAGACTACGATCTATCCCTGTGCCAAATTTCATCTCGATCCGTTCAGTAGTTCTGGCGTGATTGAGCAGCAAACATACATCTATCCATCCATCCATACATCCAAACTTTCGCATTTATAATATTTATGTGATTGGCTGTGCCCTCGACTCCATCCGCGTAGAATTCGTTTTTCGGTACCTGAGTCAAGTAGCATTTCTCGCGAAGAAAACTGAATTCCAGGGTAAAAAGTATCCTATATGTTGCTCCAAGCTATAAGCTTATTACTTATTACCATGCAAAATTTCATGGATTTCGGTCCAATAGTTTTTGCGTGATTGACGAACAAATTAACAGAAAGACAAACAGACAGACAGATAAAAATTTTACGAATCGGTTTATTCGCTTCTGTTATCAATCTATTAACCAACCCAGTTAGTATTTTTCAAAAGTCTCTTATGTACAGAAATTACTTTTCTAGCCTTTTATTATATGTATAGAATAGATGACAAAATTAACAAAAAATTAAATAATATGTTAAATGAACTAAATATCACTTCTGGTATAACAAACTTATACTTAATATTACTATTTTCGCTTTTAATGTCCTTTTAAAATCTGGTGTAACCACCTTGAGCTGCAATAACGGACTCTAGCCGGGTAGGCATTGAGAGAACGCAGTTTTCACAGAAATTGCTTCCTCGATAGTCCTCCCATAAATGAAATACATGTTCTTTCAAGTTCTGAACAGTTCTTATATCTGTCGAATTCCAATTCTGAACCATTAACATCTATTCGGTATGACATTTTATTTCTTTGTTGAAATGCCTTTGCAACTATTTATATAATTATAGTTATTTGAAAATTAGTATTTTCTGATAATATGAAGTGTCAAATAGATAACGACAAACTCAACGATTCTTAGAGTAAGTAGAAACTTTTTGTTTTCTTTCGCAAACTATTTTTTTAACTCTGTTCTGAATTCAAAAATGGGTACATTTATTTGGAACGTTGTAAGAGTATTTATTTTTTGCACAATATGTGGATACATGATTAAGTAAGCTTGTAAGTATACATTTCAGGGGAAATGTTGTGGAATACATAATTGTTGCACTTTACAGCCGTACATTTCACTGTCTGGTTCGGTGGATACCAGATCTGTCACATTGGATGGTTACTTAATTATGGCGACCGCAGGGATACTTGTTTTTGTAAGATTAAATAGGATACATGTCTTTGTAGTTGACTGTACAACAGGTTCAGAGATTCAAGTGGAAAGTTTTGGTTACTCATTCATCTAAAATTCCTATGCCAATCTTAAGCAGATTAATCACAAATATAATAATACTTGTTTTTTAATATACTTAAGTTAATGTTCTAAATAAGAATGATATTTCTTTCTGATAGATCTTTGCCAATAATATTTATAGTACATACCTTATAATTGTAGTAAAGATGAAGATGTTTATAGTGTTCATTTAATAATTACTTAAAGGGTTTAGCTGTCCTCAGATTATGACAGTAGGGTACTACTTAATGCCTCGGTTTCTTATTAGAGTAGCAATTTCTTTAACAAGTAATACTTCAATTGGGTTATTTTTAAATTGAAATTAGAACATAGGTAAGTACTATTCTTAACAACTATTCACTACAAAAATAATTTATAGTTAGGTAGCTGAGGAATTAACCTACCATTTGTAATAACCTCTTCTACCTTCGAAAGAAAAACTTTATTATTGTTTACTTCAATAAACTGTTAGAATATGGAAAATCATGTGATAAATACCTTTTATTTGTGTACATTGTGCTTTAATACCATTCGAAAGAAGCGAAATACCTCGTCGTATAAAGTTCATCTAAAACATAAAACATAACAAGATTTTTAAATACGGACACTGTAATACTAAGTAATATGAAAAATACAAAACTAATAATTACCTTTTAGTTACTGTTTTACACAGTAAAAATGGTTTTAATTTAATATTTTGCACTAAATAAATAAAATAACCTAACTTTTGTGTTGTTTTTGGTTTGACAATATGATTGTTGACATTGACAGTTTTTTGACATGAACATTTTGGTTCGTTAAACCGTTCATTCATTATAATGTTGCCCTTAGTGGCCGCTTGGTTGCCACATGTATAACACTTACTGCCATCTGTCGGGGAGTAGCACAACTATTATTCGATATAACTTAGTTCAATTTGTTTCTCATAGATGAAGTTAACTAAGTATAATTTAGGAAAGCCATAAATATTTATTTATAAAAATCTTATGATCATTTTATTTCTATTTATTTTATTTATTACGTATTTAATAAACCTGTAATTTTCCCAATTAATCTAGTAACGGAAAACAATAAGCATGCTGCAGCTGTCCCGTTTGATGAAAATTTACCCACTAGGAGGTTCAACTATCTTCAATTCCCATTTGCCTCTTTGTAATATTTGTAAATTCAGTAAACAAAACGATTTTTTATAATCTTCGCTCGTCGTCCCACAGCTGGTAAAAAGTGCCCAAAACTCGCTTTTAAAAAAATAACCTGAATATCGGGGTATACTACTCTGTGTAAAAAGTATCGGGAATATGTCAATAAAAAGACCTGCGTAAAAGAGGTCGTTCTAATTTTTTTACTGCATGTTGGTAGCACTGTACTGATTTAGCGCGCAAAATTTGAGCGGGATCTGTCATTTAATTTGTTTAAAACTACACTTTTTGTTGGTCATAGTTTTGAGTTCTCGGCGATTTTTACAATGGAAAATATTGTTGAACAAAGAGTGTGCCTTAAATTTTGTGTTTCGAATGATATTTCATGTGGTGAATCACTAAAAATGTTGCGAAATACCTACGGCGAATCGAGTATATCGAAAACAAGGGCTTATGAATGGTATAAGGCTTTTAAAGAAGGCCGAGAAGTAGTAGTAGACTTGCCTCGTTCTGGTAGACCTTCAACCGCTACGACCAAAGAAAAAATCGACAGAATCAAGAAGCTAGTGCTCGAAAATCGACGTATGAGTCTGATAGAGTTGGCTAGTGAGGTGAACATAACTTTTAAGTCCGTCCACAACATTCTCATTGACATTTTAGGCATGAAACGCGTCGCCGCTCGACTAGTTCCGAAAGAGCTCAATTTTGTACAAAAAGCGCAGCGAAAGCATGTCGCTGAAGACATGGTTTCCCGAGCTTCTACGGATCCGACCTTTATGAAACGTATAATAACTGGCGACGAGACATGGGTTTATGAGTACGACATGCAAACAAGCCAACAGTCTTCAGAATGGCGTCTCGAAAACGAGCCGAAACCCAAAAAACCGCGGCAAAGTCGCTCCAAAATCAAGATGATGCTGACAGTTTTTTTTGACTACCGTGGTGTGGTTCACTCCGAATTCCTTCCTGAGGGAGAAACAGTGAATAAAGAATATTATTTAGGCGTCATGAAGCGTTTGCGTGAGAGTATCCGCCGAAAACGTCCAGATATGTGGCAACACAACTCATGGATGCTGCACCATGATAATGCACCATCACACACAGCCATTATAGTGAAAGAGTTTTTAGCGAAAAATTCAACAAAAGTTCTCGACCAAGCACCGTATTCACCTGATATGGCTCCGTCTGACTTTTTTTTATTTCCCAAGTTAAAATTACCACTTCGAGGAAAACGTTATGAGTCGATAGAAGCCATAAAAGAAAATTCGCTGAATGAGCTAAAGGCCATACCGCAAATAGCCTATGAAAAATGTATGGAAGACTGGGTGAAGCGTTGGAGATGTTGTATTGCAAGCGATGGGGCCTACTTTGAAGGCGATAAAATAAATTTAGATGAATAATTTGTATTTTTTGTTTTATTGACAAATTCCCGATACTTAGTACACAGAATGTATATATTAAAATAAATGTACTAAAGTAGGTTAATTCGACACTTAAGCAGTAGACACTCTAGCAAAATAGTAAGGAACTCGTAGGTACAAATATTTTTCGCCAGTAAAATTACAGGAGCGCTTCGTTTAATACGAGACCGCCCGATGACAGCGGAATGAATAAAACAATATTATGGCCTCGCTTTCTTTATAACTCATACATTTAGGATTAAATTAAAAAGTTGTGTCATAATCCTACCAAGTTTTATTGGAACGAGCCCGAATATTTGACTTTCGACATTTATATTGAAATTTTAACATAATCCAGCGAGCAGTGGCGTATCCTTTCTGGATGTAACATGGATCAAATAATTAAATGGAGACGCTCTACGCCGTCCTATCTAATATCTTCTGTCATTATTTGCTTTTATTATCACCGTAGTAATGAAAGTGAGATCGTAGTGTAGGTGATCATTTTAAATAGCCTACTGCCGTAAATGTTTAGCACTATTAGATTAGGGTACTTCAGTGTTCAGTTACAAGTAGATACTTAGGCACCTAAGTATCTGGAACGATGTGGAACATAGGTGTTAGATACCTTCCTTAGCATACTGATAGATGAAAGTAAACAAGTGAAAAGGAACCAAAAAGACGTTATTTTCTGTAAAATATACATGCATGATTTAAGGTACGATTTTGTGTCATATATTGGCAATAGGTCTCAGGCGTGAGTGGATCGACGAGCGATCGTGGACACTTTGAGGAAAAAAGGTGATGCTAAGTATTTATCATAACTAAGTTAACCAGCTCAGTTCGACAAAATATAGAGGATAGGATAGAGTACCAAGATTAATCTAATTTTTGTTTCAGTTTGTGTAATTTATTAAATAAAGTCTTACATATAGTTACAGCCAACTTAACTTAACTAGTATTATACACGTACTTTTACTAGCTTGATAATAGATAAAATAGAGTATCATTTCGATACTCATTCTTTCACTGAGAATGTTATAATATAATTACTATGAGGATTCCCCAGGGTAACATTCTAGGGTTAAAATTCTAACTTTTGATTGTTGTTCAATGTTCATACTTGATGGTAATGCGTGTGATTGTTTATGGTAGTGTCTGACAGATGTAGGGCTGGTGGCGATGGCACCAGAAGTCTCTGTACCCTTTGTTAATGGCATCTACTCCTACGCAGTGCGGCTCGGCGGGGGATGCGCTGAAATGCGAAACAGTTTATTTATCAAACCATCATCACTACATAGTATAAAATAAAGTCGTCTCTTTTTCGTGTCTGTCACACTGTTTGTTTGTCTGTCTGTATGCTTAAATCTTTAAAATTACGCAACGGATTTTGATGCTGTTTTTTGTAATAGGTAGAGTGATTCAAGAGGAAGGTTTTTATGTAAAAAAATTCCCGAAATTCCCACGGGAACGGGCACAACGCGGGTAAAACCGCGGGGCGCTGCTAGTAATGTTAATAATATGTAAAATAATTATAATAGTTCTTACCTGTACGGGACTCCGTTGTCTCCAGCCCACTGATTGAACCCTGTGTCATCTATATTGTCACCTGTAAAACATGCAAACAAGATTAGTATGAATAGGTACCTATGTAATATCAAGGACGTCGCCGGGTAAGCAGAGGGGATAGAGGGGGCAGTCCTAGAGTCCCTAAAGTCGCTTGAATACCCTAGCTTCATGGGATATATATTAACAACTTTTTTTTCTTTCCCCCAGGCCCCTAGGTCTCCTATCTCCCTCTCCCATAGCCCAAAGGCCCCTCCGTAATATTATAATTCTCTTAACAAGTAGAACGAATGGCGCTAATCAAAAATACAAATCTTTTCCTATTCGTTTCACTCCCCGTTTGCGGGAAAAGTGTGATTTTTTATAACTTTACCTATTACATTTTAATTCTTAATTCGTCCCACATTTTTTATGACATTCCTTAGCAACGTTCAAGTGCTGAAGTTTCAAATAAAAAGTACTTATATAATTCGCGAAACGCTATTAATGGAAGCTACAATTAATGATGTCGGGGTGTTATCTATATATATAAAATTCAAAGTCCTGACTGACTGACTGACTGACTGACTGATAATCAACGCACAGCCTCAACCGCTACACCTAGAAACATGACATTTGGCAGGAAGGTTCTTCAAGTGACGTAAGTGCACACTAAGAAAGGATTTTCAAAAATTCCTACGGGAACGGGCTCAATGCGGGCAAAGCCGCGGGGCGCTGCTAGTTATTTATACAATTCCATTGATCTTCCGTGGGTACATCTATTAAAAGTCCAGTAGCCATACCATGACCTCTTAGATAGCGTCTCAAGATCCAAGCAGATTAGTTTAGGTTTGCGTTTCAATTCGTACCGTGACCTTATTTAAACAATATCGCACTTGAATCGCCATCGCTTTGAATGAATGAACAAACCATTTTGCTGATCGGCTAATTGCGTCACTTCCTCTAAGAGAAGTTATTAAGGTGCGTTCGAAAACCTTAATAATTAAAATTACGGAAAGTTACGGTTTTTATGAGAACCTATTTAAAATGATAAGTATTATTTAAAACAAACATTGGTTTGTTTATACACACAATAATTATTTTTACCTAATTTGTAATCATAAAATGTTTGAACTATAAAGTATTTATTGCTCCAGAAACCAATGGTATTTTTAATTTTAAACAGACATCCAAAATAAAATTAAGATTTAAGTGTTCGGAACGTCACTGAAAGTGGCATTTCATTTTTGGCAAAGATCAAACAATTCATAGAATATAAAATAGACATAGATTAAAAAATAGACATAGATTATAATATAGACATAGATTAAATATATTATTATAGGTATATTTTTTAAGCATTTAAATTATTACCTTCAAGCCTACCTATTTAAATTATTCGTTTGATATAAATTGCGATTGTTAAAGATTTATTTCTACGAGTATTATGGATTAACCAGGAATATAAGTTAAGTCTCAGAATTCTAGAGCCTTGTGCCTTGTCGCTCTCGCTTCATTGGGGAAATTCGGGATAAAACAAAGCATATCCTCCATGTTTATATTGATAGTCATGTTTACCCTCGTAAATACCTACCTACTCGTACATCCCCTGCGCTCAATCTACACTATACAGTACAGTAGAAGTTCCTTATTCGCGGGGTATGCGTTCCGTAAATATGCCGCGAATACAGAAACCGTGAATATGGAATGGTAATTTGTATGGGGTTATAGGGGATACGTTCCTAGATGACGAAATAAAAAAGCAAATTGTAGATAAAAAAATGTTTAATTGAACTTTCTGATCATACAGGTTGATTAATTACATATTATCATCAGGTTTAGGCAATGGTTTAAAGAATTTAGTAATTTTTTCTTGTTTGGCATTTTTTAAAAGCTCCTTCAACTCAGACTGATATTCAGCAGTGGCATTAGCAATTTGCCTCATAAAAATAAGGCTTCGTTCCATAGATGGATCAATTTTCATAAAGAAATCACAAAGCTCTTTATGTTTTGAGTAATAAGATACATAATTTTACCTACACATTCTGTTTGTGTATTCTCAAAAACACCGACTGCGGCGAAGGCGGCTTACGTCAAAGAAACTGCCGCATAAAACAAACAACGCCGATCACTTTAGAAATCACAATCTAGACGTCGTTGTAATAAGGTCTATTTTATTTTTTATCCTTCTCTATTGCATTTTAGGTAGGTACATGTACGCATCGATATTTCGATTCGATCCGCGAATAAATAAATCTTAGACCGCGAATATAGGAATTGGGTCGCATTTTTTCAATCCGCGAATAGTGAAAACGCGAATAAAGGAAGCGCGAATAAGGAACTTCCACTGTACTACAACCCGTCCGCGCTCGTATTTTATTTTGTGTAAGTACATATTTACTTCTCATCATAACTCAGAAAAGAAATGTCCAATTTTAATAATGTAAAGGTCTGTTGATTTTATTGGGGTCGTTAAACAGTGGTCTCAGTGGTCTCAGTTTTCACCAATTGTTTGGTGAGGCTATATCGTGTAAGAACTAATAAATTCTTCACTCTCCAATCATGTAATCATTCAACGGGTTCGACTTAATCTTAGTATCTTAGTGGACATCGCCTCAAACGTCGATTAACTTTTTCTTCGTTAATGTCCAAAAGCTCCAAAGTTCTTAATTTAATATAATTAATTTAATTTTTAAATGCAAACTCGCACATTTTAATCAATTCTTTCAGTTGAATATCATTAAGTTATTTGCACAAATGCATTGTTTATAGTAAGGAACAATTAAACATTAATAATTAACTAAAGTACATACTTATTGTAGTTAAAAATATCAACAACGGTTCAATTTATGTTAGAAAAATGTATCTTTTATTGAATTGCTAATTTTGACAGCTGAGACGCTTTACCAAAGCCGCAAAAGACGCTCATGGTACGAAATGAATGAACGAAAACATCTTTAGTATGACAAATAGCGAAACAGTTTATAAGGTTTATATATATAAGTTTTTATTAGGTAATCTGCTAAGCAACTACAATTTGTCACTCATTGATGTCATGGTACGAAAACTGACAGCGAACTAGTTTAGGTCCGCATTTGTATCGCGCTAAGAGGTCATGGTATGGCTCCAGTACTTACTTACACAAGCCCGTTGTACCAACGGCATTGGTACATACAATGGTTTGTGAGAGCCCTCACGGTGTCGGGGGTTGTATTAAGCATGTAATGTGTATAGCATCAGTTACGTACGAGTACATTCCATAAAACAAGCTTAGTTTGGGTCTAATTAACCGTGTGTACCTGATTTGCCCTGTAAATATCTATAGTTCTATGTTTGATCACCGCCTCGGTGGTATATGCACTCGCCTGCCAAGACTAAGATCTCGAGTTCAATTCCCAGGTCGAGCAAAATTATGTTTCCAACTTTTCAAACGTGCCTCGGGTTTGAGTTAACCAACCCGCATCAGGCCAGCGTCGTGATTACGCCTTATCCTTCTCACTGTACTTCAGTGAGATCCTTTGCCCAGCAGCTGGACATTAAAAGCTTATCCCTTTTTATGATTAAGTGTGATATAAGTCATCCCGTGACCACAAGCGGTGTAATCTGCTCGAAATTTTAATACTCGTAAATACGTTACCTATACATACGTTCTAACGCGATACAGACCCGTTTCATTTAGTATAATAAGTGTGATATAAGTGGGCTCACCGTCCACCGTTCTCCAGACGGGGTAGCTCTCCTGGTTGGAGAGTCCGAGCCACACGAGCAGCTTGAAGTCGGTGCCCTCCACCAGGTGGTACTGCATGCCGCGGACCAATTTCTGGATGAAGTCGAATTCCCCCTGACAACATATGTAATGAGATAATGAGAAACAAGGAAGTATATGAATTGCAGTTCTATTTTAAAAGAGGAATACTTATATGATAAATACTGCGAGCTGATTGGTGGAATATTTAAAATTAGATGTTTTTACCAATTTGTCATTTTGTCAATTTTATTTGTCAACATCATCAATCAACTCACAGTGTTCTTTAACTCCATCCTACTAATATTTTAAATGCGAATGTTTGTGAGGATGTATGTATGTATGTTAGTTACTCTTTCACGAAAATAATACTGGGCGGATTTGGATGAAACTTTACAGTAATATAGGTTATACATCGGAATAATGCATGGGATACATTTTATCCAGCGGGGACGGGTACAACGCGGGTAACACCGCAGGGCGCGGCTAGTAAAATATACTATTTTCTATTTCTATTCCAAAGCTTAAGCGAGTTGAATAGGTTAGTGGAGTCAAAGTTTTAGATCGTCTAATGGTACCCAACACCAATGATTGAATCAATGAGGGCTGACAATTTACCGTACCTCCGAAAAACGGTAGCGCTTAAGACTGCCTGGACTTCAGTCTACGATGATCTACACTATACTGACCTGTGATCTAGGCACTGCCAGCTTCGCGCCCATTTCTCTACACATCTCTCTCGCCTTGTCCCACGGCTGGGCTTGGTATACCAGACGGTATCCGATTCCATTCTCCGAGTTGGTTAAGAATCCTGTAATTTAAAAATAGTTTTATTTAGTTAACTTTTAATAGAGTACATATACAAGTTGCTAACAAATTAGTCACGGATATTTTTACAGCTGATAGTACTCGGTTTTCGGAGTACATTTAAGTATAAAACATCATAGGTTTTGTTATGTTTTTTTGGAGAAAAGTAAGAAACAAATTTGCTACGTTAAAACACCCTGTTAATAAGATAATTAAATGAGACCTCTTTAGACATATTCTAGAACCTCTTTAAACTATCATTTAGGTGAAACATTAAAGACATTTAAGAAAAACAACTTTTGACGTGACATGACAGACAGTGTTAAACATCTTGACAGGTACATAATAAGGGGTGATTATTTTAAAAATTTATTATAATATGTTTTTTTGTTCGGAAAATTAAAACAAAAAAATGATATACAAAGGTTCCTTAATTACAGTTAAAAGTTAATTGTTTTCATGTAATGTATCATCTCTTGAAATATCCGTGATTAATTTGTTAGCACCTTATATAGGTAGGTACGAGTATCTACAGCAAGATATGTTCAACAATTCTATTTTACATACAATTTCTTAATTTGCAAAGTTTTTAATTAATAATAAAAATTTAAACGAACCTTTAGGACTCGCCGAGACTGCAGCCAAAACAATAAGGAGAGTACACACGATGAATCTGTAAATAACAACTTTAGTTTAATCGACAGAGACCCTTTCAATTACACGTGTCCCCTCTGTGGATAGTTTAAACAATATTTTAGCCAGGTATTACTAGAGCTAACTTTGAAATAATTGTAATTACTAAGTATGTTATCTCTTGGGAGTATTGGAGTACTTTTTGCAATGGAAATGATGTCGTTCTATCAGTTTTCGAGTCCACCCCGCTGTCCATTCTGTCGGGTGGTTTTGGAGACGAGGCACAACAGTACATCTGAGTAAGTATTAGCCTGAAATGTCCCACTGCTGGGCAAAGGCCTCTCATCTCACTGAAGATATCAGTACAGTGAGGAGGATGTCGTAATCACCATGCTTGTCAAATGAGGGTTGGTGATTTCAAACTCGAGCCATGTTTGAAAAGTAGGAAGAAATATGTTTTCGCTCGACCCGGGAATTGAACAGTACTTTTACAAATATAAAAGAAAGATGGTACTCACCTCATTGTGGTATATTATTGCCTCAATATTTCAAATGCCAAGTTAGTTGTTCAGTGAGAGTCTTGAAATTAGTTCTGCGAATAAGTATTGAAATTAGTAACATTATCTGAAATTAGTACCAAAACTTAAAAATCTGTAAAAATAATTATGTTTGCCCCTCTTGAAAATATTCAAGAGGGGCCCATACAACAAACGTAATTTTTTTGTAATATTTATTAAAATAAAACAAATATGATTTATTTTATTTTTAGTATTTGTTGTTATGTTTAGTATGTGGCAATAAAAATACATCATATTCTGTGAAAAATTGTAATTGGTGACAGACGGACGGACGGACGGACGGACAGACGGACATCGAAGTCTTAGTAATAGGGTCCTGTTTTTACCCTTTGGTGACGGACCCTAAAAAACAGTCCCTACATCCTAGACGCGGAAGTCTATCTTTACATATTTTTGTGTAATTTTTACGTCAATTAATGAGAATGAATCTCAGTTTACCTTGTTTTCAATATTTTAAACCGACGTGACGCTGTGGTATACCTAGCACCAATAAAATATTTGTCCCGGCCCTTTACTATAGCTATAGCTCTCCGCAAGTAACTATTCCGTGAGTGAGTTCCGAGCTACGCGTAAAATTCAACAGAATCCAATTACAGAGCTGCTTTCGCTTGTACAATATTAGCATTATTTTTACACTACATGAAACGGGTCTGTATCACTTAGATAAATAATGTATTTTTGTAAAAATATGCGATACAGACCCGCTTCATTTAGTAAGAGTGCAAATCGTGTGAGTTTAAAAAGTATGTTAGCATTATTTGGCATACAATTAGCTATCCTATTGAATTGACACACTATTTACCATGATTATGTACTTAAGTGGCTACATAAGAAGTATTTATATTCGTTGACTGAGTCGGCCTCGTAAGGTCATCGATATCGGTAGACAGAAGCCAAGTTACACAAACACTTATAAATATCTATAATAATATAATAAACATAGAATAAAGTTAAAATGGAATTTAAATGTGTGTTTGTTTGAAGGCGTTTATTTCTGGAGCTATCGGTTGGATTCGACAATCTTTTTTGCCACATTTAAGGGGAAAATTATGGTAAACGTAAGTTTGAGTAGGCCAGTAGCCATCCCTGGTGTCGGAGTTTTTAGACCGCCTAAAGGCCTCCGACGTGGTCTAATGGTTATAAGCTATTTTCCATCCCAAAAGGGTAAAACCACGGGCCCCGCAAGTAACTACATATATAAACCAAATAATTTTCATAAGTTCAGTCATTTTAAAGAATGTTTAATAATATCGTCTACTTAATTAAATTACTTTTAATACCTTTAATTAGCTAAAAGTCCCTAAAGTTCAAATATATGAAATAAGACTGTAACGATAATACTTCGGATTCCGGAACCCTCTTATTTATTATCAGATAATGAATTCAGGTCACTAACTTCCCACTTTGCAGTTCCGAACTCTACATTTCACTGTAGGTCCAAAAATTAGGTAAAATTGGATCACCAAAATGATTTGGTGTAAGTTTTGGGGATACGAACGGAATAACTAAAGAAATCAAATTAATCGAAAACAAAACAATTAAGCATCCACCTTATTGAGCAACTTCTTTTAGTAGGAAGATTCTATTAAAATGAACTTTCTTTTCTAAAATTAATACATTGATGAACTGACCTTTCACCCGCTCCGTGTCCTGCGATTAATTTGACAAACAAATACTTTTGGTCAAAACTGTCAACGCTAAGTAACGGTATCTGTAACGGTTATCACTCAACTGTCATTTGGAACGATTCTCCGCGTTTATATACAGTTTATAATTGTGTTATCTTGTAGATAAGCTCGGAGATTTAGTTAATCTAAAGAGTGGAAATAGGAATATTATAAATAAAAGTTTTACTGAAATATTTTAGGTGAAAAGTGACTTTAAAAGATGAAAAAATATGTTTTATAAACATTAGTTTTCTTTCGTTTTACGAGTTAGTCCTTCGTGGTACTAAATTCAATTCCCGGGTCGAGCGAAAAAAATGTTTTCTACCTTTCAAACATGGCTCGGGTTTGGAGACCACAAACCCGTATAAGGCAAGGCAAGCGTGGTAATCCTGCTCACTGATAATTTCAATGAGATGAAGGGCCTTATATTACTTTTGGATATATACTTTTTTTACTTTTGGAAGTTATTATCCGAAAACATGAAACAATTGGGGTAATTTCCTTTTCCGCTATGTACAGGATTATTTTCGTGTGTTATTAGGATATGTTTTCTATTAGTTTAATATTAATGATCATGGTAATATGTTTTTCTAAAATGTATTACCAACCTTTAATAGCCATTTGATTGATTTGCATACTTGCATCATAAAAACTTTAATATCGATTGCAAGTTGTGTTTATACAGTCTATACTTATATTGTACAGAGGTAAATTTCCTAACTTTGTTTGTTTGTATGTTTGCTTTTAAGGCCTAATCTCAGAAACTACCAATCCAATGTGAATAATTCAACGGAAAGGTTATAGGGTACTTTTTATTCCGGAATTCCCACGAGAATGGACACAACGCGGGTAAAACCGCGGGGGCCGGCTAGTTTAATATAAATGTCTACAGCTTACTGTATCAGTAGTTATGTTTTAGTACTTGTTGGTGATATAGATATATTAAACTTAACGATGTTGCTAAGATTCAAAGAACTAATTAGCTACTAGCCCTGAAGCATCACCTCTTTATTCTGGTATTAGCATCAGTGGTAGAGAATATGGTGGCTTAATATCCTCATTGTAGTTTAGGACCAGAAGATCCCTGAATAATGCATTATTTAATAGATATATTTACAAAATAAAGTGACTAGTAATATCTAGTTGCGTTATTAGTAGTCATTGAAACTAGTTTCCAGCTGCGTTATGACTTTGACTATGGTATACTGATCGATACCTCTCCCTCCTATGACTTACTCTAACGTCTTAACGGCTTTAATTCAATAACATTCAGTGCAATGATTCGAAACCACTTAACGGCAAAGCCTAATGCTACTTTATACTTATTAATAGTTATCCTCAGTCCCTGAATTTTGGCGTCTCAATTTATCACAATATTTCTATGAGTACATAGTTATCTACGCTGGTGCCCAATCATCTCGTCAAATTGTTGGTTTCAATATAGAGTAAAGTAGTAAAGGTATCATTTCAAACTTTATCTTCAGTTGGTCAGTAGTTACTTCCCACAGAAACAGGTACAAAGTGGGCAAAACCGCGGGGCCCTACTAGTACTACGTAGTAAGATCGTTTACAACCTAAGTAGGGTTCCGTTATCGCAAATATTTGTCATTGTGAGTAACGTGACGAGTAACGAGTAACGGTGACAAGTTGACAATATATTGCGTTCCAGCACTCGTTACTGTGATTGATTGTACCAAACGAGACAGCTAAGTATTTGAATTTATTTATATTATTATTTTTTGGTTTACTTCTGGATTGTTTACTACACTTATTATTTACATGGAAGTTGACTAATAGTAGTTTATGCAACGTCATATAAAGAAGGGTATTAAAACACGAGTGTGAGTTTATGAAACGAGCGCAGCGAGTTTCATAATAGTAACGAGTGTTTTAATACCCGTGTTATATGCAGTTGCATACACTACTTTATCTTCACTATTTAATGCAATTAATCAAACAAAATTTTAAAAACAAAACACATTGCGAAACATTAAATTCACGCGTAGGTACGTGTATTGTCACAGTGAACTTGCCGCCATTAAAATCTAACCAATGAGAGCGCAGCTGCGCGTAGGGCCAATCAGGAGCGAGCGAGATCTTACCAAAGAGTTTTGTGTATGTAGTTTCGACGAAGTTTTCACGTATAACCCAACTGTTTTCAAAAGCCAGCCTAATATCAAAATTTTATGCAACTAGTATGAGGATTTTGACATAAGGCTCGCCAGGTTAATTGGTCGCGTTATAATGATGTTATAATGTTATATTGTAATGATATTATAACATCATGTGCAATTGCTTAAATTGAGTGTTTTAGTTGTCTGTGCTATAACAGTAGTAATTATAAGTCAAGTATTGGAATCATAAGTAGAATGTTACAACATTAGTGTAGATAAAACTTGTTATTTACATGGAAGAGAAGTGAAGGATAAGGTTTTAAGTAGTTTAAAGAGGTACTATAATGTACTGACTATAGGTTAACTTTTTCATACCTAAGACCTCAGATGACAGAATTGTTCTGTAATCTTAGTATATTCAAAGTTATTATCATTCATATACACACATACACTCTTTAGAAAGGTTCAATAAAACAACGAAGTATTCAATTAAATAAATATTTATTTGACTATTATCCGTAAGCATAGAACCCATGGCCCGAGCCGTGCCCTCCGAAGAACAGCCCCGTGCCGAAGCCCCCGTAGAAGTTCCGGTACTGGATGGACTCCTCCTCATCCCTCTCCCTCGACCGGTAGTGAGAAGCTCTCGGCTCAACGTTCGCTCTGCCAAGCGGTATCACCGATAACTCATGCACCGGCACCAAATGACTAGCGTGTACGTTACCACCACTATGCGGAACGGTTTGATATACCGGTATTTTAGCCTGTTCTTTATTGTGTACATGTTGTATCGTGTTGTGGATTACGTTTGATTGAGGTACGTACTGAAGTTTCGGTACGTATTGTGATAAATTTATCGGTGCAAGTAACCCTTTACGTTGGTAATGGACAAGATTTTGAGGTAGTACCTGTACCGTGTGACTATTGTGCGGTATAACGGATAACGAGTGACCGTTTTGTTGTAGTAACGGAACGTTGTTCTGTACGAGGGTATGGGTCGGTATGAGAAGATGGCTTTGTTGCAGGTCGAGAGGTGATCGTTTCGTGCGTAGAGGCGAGGAGCAGGCGTGGTGGAGCTGCGTGAGAAGCAGCAGGGACGTGATGGACAGCATCTGGAATAACAACAACATCTTGTAGAAAAAATAAGTACTGAACAAGCTATCATAGGCTTGACTCTTTAATAAAACATAGCTGATTTAATAGCGAAGTGTAAACGTAGCTTAGGTTATAATATCATGTATTTGGTGTTGCGCTTAATTCCTCACGGTATGTAATTGAAATGTGTATATTTAGATAGTTTTAATACCTACTTAGTGTATTTGGTATTAAAGTAGTAGTCGTAATCACTGTCATGGTGGATGGCAAATAACGCTGAAATCCAGTGATTTTATGATGAGCTCTTATTTAACTTGACCTCCAAGTCTCAACTGTTTAAAAATGGAGCTAAAACTTAAAATACATATAATTCCGACGGGAAAAAATATTTAAAGAAAAACGTCTTAATAAGAAAGACAATTTACATTAACAAAAAACTAAACAATCTTACTGATATTATAAAAGCCCACACACCCGAGAGAATGTCAAAGTATCGTAAAAATACTGTAATGTCGTAAAAAAGCTTTCATCTGAGCTAACCACGTTTATTATTAAATTACTTTCACTCGTTGATTTTTTCATTAAACGTAATATGTCTTATGGAACATCTACTTAGTAGAATTCTACTAACATTGTTTCTATTCCGTGTAATATCTTGACGATACTTAGTTATTTCATTTAGTGAGGAATGCTTTGAGGTTTAGATGCCTCGGGAATTAGACAAACAATATCATATCTCATTTATATGACAACAAGTCTTCAATATTGCGGTACAAAGGTGGCTTGGGAGAATCAAAACTTATTATATTTAAGTAAAATAGGTTAGGTTAGAATCTTAAAGATTTGTCTCGCTAGGTAAGAGAAACAACCAATAATCACTACATAGTATAAAATAAAGTCGTCTCTGTTTCGTATCTGTCTGTCTGTTTGTCTGTCTGTATGCTTAAATGTTTAAAATTACGCAACGAATTTTGATGCGGTTTTTTGTAATAGGTAGAGTGATTCAAGAGGAAGGTTTTTATGTAAAAAAATTCCCGAAATTCCCACGGGAACGGGCACAACGCTTGTAAAACCGCGGGGCGCTGCTAGTTTTAAATAATAATTAATCTTTCCAGGCAAAAATTCTCACAGGAGCCGATACAACACGGGTAAAACCGCGGAGTACTGCTGCTAATAGATACAATTTTACATTCTACCTTTCGCACTAGTCTAAGAAACTCTTCAATCTAAATAAACACCAAATACTACATACACAATCATTTAGTCCTCAACAAACTTAGTTAGCAAAGGTCTGTCGACAAGACACTAACGTACAGCTTTCAAAGAGTCAACAATTTTTGCTTTATCAACCCCAAATGCTGAATTTAGTAACCATTTTAATTACCGTACTATAAAAGACTTACAATAGCATTGAAGTAGGAAAGGGAAGGAATGAGGAAGTAATCAGCGGCTTAGAGAGAGCTCGTACGGCCATGTTGTTTGAAGAGATTATAACCGGGGTCATAAGAGGTGGAACAATAGGTTTGGTTTGTCGGTTAGTCCAGTCCAATGATGATAGAAAACAGTAAGTTCGTGTTAGTGTAATGTCCAACCCCGGTGTCGTAATTGTTTTCAGATCTAACGTCTAATGATTGATGAAAAAACCAAGTTAAGTTAAGCAAAGTAACAACCATAAGGAATAAAAGGCAATAATAGGTGCAGGAATTATGATGTAACTTGATTTTTTCGAAATGGGTTTAAAAACGAACTGGTTTCCAGGTCACAATCGTTAAAAATACACTTAATTTATAGGTCTCCTTTTTAAGACCATACCTACGCACTAATTAAAAAGTATCCCTTACTAGCGCCCGCGGTTTATCCACGCTGCGTCCATTCCCGTGTGAGTTTCAGAATGAAAATAGCCTATAACGTTCCTGTTGGATGTGGCTATCCATTACAAAAATAATTATTAAAATTGGATTGGTAGTTTCGAAACTTAGCGTGTTTAAAATAAACAAAAAAACTTAACTCCTCTCTTGGCTTAGCCTATGTAGAAAAAGGTATTATGACCCAATTTTTAATTCCAAATATTTCCTTTAAAGTAAGCTAGCAGAGACATAATCTCTGAGCAGAGCTTATAAATCAAAGTTCCAAGTCCACTGACACAAAGTACGAAACGACTCCGGCTTACAGTCCGCTCGACTTTGATCTCGAAACACTGCGATTGAACTAATTAACTGATAGATAGTTTTAATTAGTAGCTTTCAGGGGTTCTAATCTTTTCACCGCAATCGCATTTCAGTTAAAGCTTTTTCTGATACAGTTTACAATTTGATTTATCTCAAATTGAAATGGGATTTCATTATATAAAGTTGTAATAGTATCGATTTTATTTAACGAGTTTACAAGTTAAATATAATACACGATTTGAAGAAAAGTCTATTCGATGTTTACCGTTTTCTTCTTATTAAGTACTAAAAACACAAAATACGTATATATTTTATTTATATTATGTGCTAATAGTGAGGTCTGCACTACTTAGGTATTTGTGAGACAATCCTCAATTTTTGAAGTCCGTTTTAAAACAAGTTTAAATGCCTTCCAAATTTCCATAGCCACTTTTTAATTTTCATATTAATTTTCTCATAACTACGACGGAATTTTCATTACTCATATCATAGCATCATCGGTTGTCACCCAGCATCATTCGACTCCACTCACTTCTCAACTCTCTGTATCAATGACAGCACGCTCTGTCCACGCCTCACGGAGTTACTACGTGATAACGCACCGCGTTGATTGATAGCTTAACAAGAGATCCTTATCGGCAGACATCTCATCGCGAACGATTTTATCCTAAATTATGCCACGAGGCGTCTACGTGCAGTCTGGTTTGTGATATGTAGGTACTAGTGTATAAGTGGTTTAGGTAATATTTTATTTTGTAGTAAGTATAAGAAGTAGCGGCGTCTACCGTCTTTGCTGTGGAACGGCCACTCTCTTTTAGGGGTTGCATTTCGCAAAATCATCTTTTTAGCGACCACCTACGTCCTAAATGGAACATACATGCAAAGTTTGAGGCTTCCAGTACTTATAGTTTCTGAGATTTCGTGAGTGCCTGTAATATCCCACTACTGGGCAAACGCCTCTTATCCCTCTGAAGATATCAGTAGAGTGAGGAGGATTAGGCCCCTCTTATATCTAATAGGGGTCGGCGATCGCAAGCCAGAGCCAAGTTTGAAAACAAATCGGGAAAATGCTCGTTTACGTACTCTACATTCCTCCTCAATCCTCACTGTACTGATATCTTCAGTGACATGAGAGGCCTTTGACATTACAGACTTAAGTTACCTACTCACTTACTCTACATTAACTGTGCTGGACGACAAAATTCAATAGACTCTTACAAAAGCACTAAAGCGCTTTTACATAGAACGCGAATACGCTACACGACTAAATAGTAAGTATACCTTTCACGACTTTGTCTTTGAAAAATAATACCACAAAGAAACTACTAATAACATTTGAATTAAAAGCTGCAAACAACACAAAAGACTCGCCAAGAACGAACCCCGGAACCAAAGTTAAAGCTCTTAAACAACACAATAATTCATAAATCACGTTCCGTGTAACCTCGCTTCAAATAATGTAATACATTAAGTTTTGACAACGAAACATTTATTTAATTAATGTTGATTCAACACCCTGTCATGGCGAGTTAGACTACAGTTATATATTAATCCTACTTAATATTACAAATGCGAAAATTTGTTTATAAGTATGTGTGTGAGGATGTATGTTCGTTGCTCTTTCACGCAAAAAATGAACGGATTTGAATGAAACTGAACAGTGAAATAGGTTAAGTAAGTAAGTAAAGTATTAACCTGTAACTTCCCACTGCTGGGCAAAGGCTTTTCATCGCACTGAAGATATCAGTACAGTGAAGAGGTTAAATTAGGTACCTACATCAGAATAACAAAAAACGCGGGCAGGACCGCGAGGCATTACTAGTAATATACGAGCATATTATTAATAATGGCAATGTTTTGCATACGAGAGGCGAGGTCTCCGCCGAATGCCAACGAAATGGTTGAGCATTCATTATGTATTCGTGGTTGAGTGATAGACTAGGACTTGTAGATAGAGGACGTCAAGACGGCCCAGAGTACATTTTATATTAATACTAACTAGCTCTACATTTGATTGGGTTTCTAGATGAAAACTAGCTTTTCACCTTTCTTTCGAATGTGACTATCAGAAATAAGAAGGTTACTTCAAATATTTGTTATAACAGAGATTAGCGATTTCAAACAAATAACAAAATGTCC
The DNA here is from genome assembly GCA_963082685.1 of Cyclophora albipunctata. Lineage (NCBI taxonomy): Eukaryota > Metazoa > Arthropoda > Insecta > Lepidoptera > Geometridae > Cyclophora > Cyclophora albipunctata. The sequence goes on from OY720125.1 coordinate 264,499, forward strand.
AGCTTGTTTATATTCATTGGTATAGATCAATATACAGTGTTCTTCAGGAGTCATAGGTTGGCTCGATTTTGGTAGTCTATTGATGTAATGCAAATTCAGAGAAGTTTTGAACTATCGCCGGGAGGAAGTAAAGTAATAAAGACATTGATCAAGAATCAAGAAAGAATATCTCTTTACGTAGCGCTCGTGGCGTAGTTTCGGTAAGCGATGTTAACCCATTGCGATTGTCAAGCAACGTACAGCTTGGCCCCAACTTGGAAGGGTGGCCGATAGTGGCATTTCTATCTAAGCGCGACCTTGCTTCGGTGGGCACGTTAAATTGTCAGCCCCGGTTGCCAATTGTAATTGCCATGTCATCACCTTTAGGCGGTCTAAAAACTCCGACACCAGGGTTGGCCACTAACCTACTCGAACGTACTTTGAATTACCTCCATTCTCGTCCAAACTGGACCTCCATATTATTGACAAGCAGCGCCCCGCGGTTTTACCCGCGTTGTACCCGTTCCCGTAGGAATTTCGGAATGAAAAATAGTCTATAACCTTCCCGTTGAATGTGGCTATCTATTACAAAAAGAATTATTCAAATCGGACTGATAACTCCTGAGATTACCTCGAACATACAAACACACAAACAAACAAACAAACAAACAAACTTACAAATTTTACCTCTTTATAATATTAGTATAGATGAACGTAACGTATGAAGTAACTTCAATACAATTACTTGGTAAGGTGACAGTACATTTACATGCGTTCGTTTGTGAACTGGTTATGTTACACGCTCTATTTTGATCTCATTTCGTTCGCAAGGACGCCAGGCATAGAGTAAAAAGAGAGTTTACAGATAGTACAACAATGTGTTGGGAAATAACGAACAGTTCCAAGTTTATCATTAGTTTCTTAACGCACTCAGAGAGGTCCATTAAAATTGTCGTAATTTTGTATACGTTACAAATCTAAGCAATTATTAAATCTCTACTAGCACTTGACGTCTCTGAGTACGGCCGTAAGACCTCCAACATTGTCTGACGATTGTAATGAACGGGACTGATTTTAATATTAACAAAACAAAAATGTGTCATTTTGTCCATATCGTATCTTAACCTAAGCCTCTTAGTTCCCTTAGAAACAATTTTTATAATTTTGATTAGTAAAGGTTTATTTTCTAATGGAATGTATATCTTGGTTTATAATTGATTTCAAGCAATCTCAAGATTTATATAATTTACTTGAAACTAATCCTGAAATCATGAATACCACACAAATACAAAAGGTGAAAAAGATTTATAATCAACGTCTTTTCCAAGTTGCTTTCATCTACAATCAGTCTATGAAAATGTTGGGCATTCACCTTATAAACCTTATCATACTAATATTTAACTTCAGGTCGTTCCTACTTATTAAGTACATCTTGGTTATGACTCTTTCATGAGTTACCTGTACTGTACAATAGCCGGTAATGTCCCACCAATGGGCAAAAGGAAAAGGCTGAGACGAGATCTCACGGAAGATATCATCAGTACATTAAGGATTAGGCGTAATCATCGTGCTTGCCTTTTCCGAGTTGGTGATCTCAAACCAGAACTATGTTTGAAAAATCAATCGGAAACATATTTCACTCGACCCGGGAATTGAACCCAGGATCGCAGTCTTGGCAGGCAAATGCACATGCCACTAGACCACTAGACCATCAAAGCAAATACACAACTGAAATATGACGTAATTAATTAGTAAAAAACTTAACAATTAATTTGCAATACAAGTGAGCATCACCTCTGTTTCACTTAACATATTGTATTAATCTCTGGACCAAATTAACCTGCTACCAAAACACGGTCCCGCCTCGTAAACCACCGATATAATCATAAAATTCACGTGTTGACATTGTAAACAATACTTATATTGTTACGAAATACATCTGATATATTAAGTTGCGTTTTAAGACTCTACAACGAGATATTGTCATTTCGTATAGAGATGTAAAATAGATGGAGAAGAGCATCAGTTTTCCCGCCTTCAGCTTATCTCTAAAGTTTGATAAAATGAGGAGAAATAATGTACACTATAGAAGGCTCATGTCTTCTTCTTCTTCATCGAGTGGATGATCAACCTGACCAATCCTAATAGGCTGAACGCTCATATTAACGCGTTTAAAGATATGATATAAGTATGAACAGCTAGCCATATTAAACAAGTAGACTAAGTGTAGGGCCACATCTGCGGAACGTACGGCGCCGAACCTTCCGCTAAATACGCTTGTAGTGTATTTCAAGTTATCTATGACACATCAGTACGCGGCGTAATTTCGACTGATGTGTCATAGAGCGGAAGGTTCGGCGCCGTACGTTCCGCAGATGTGGCCCTACACTAACGTTTGTACTCAGAGACGTCAAATGTTTCCTCGAGATTTAAAGAGTGATTTTGACATGTAATGTAGTGTAATGTATGGAAAATTACGTCAATTAGTGTTGAATAGACTCTGAGTGTGGCATTGAGGTACATAGTGTATGTAGCCTAATAGAATTGTTTATATCCAATGTCTGAAAAGATTAACCCAGTAATTGCTACTGTAAAGTCAGTACCGTAAAAAGGAGGCCGGTTTAAATTGACTAACATTGGACCTTATTGTAAAAAGCTCTATAAAACCTAAGGGCGTGGACGTTAAGGGAGGCTATAAAAGTGTTAATAAAATTTAATGTCATTTGTGTGAATGGAAATTAGGAAATATATCTTGCACTAAGTGCCGTAGGGTTGATATATCACGAGGTTCTTATCTTTAGAAGAAGGCTCTCGATTGGATGGCACTTTATTATGTAGTTACAGAAAAGTTTGTCTTTCTCTCTTTCTTTCTCTTCCCCAGGAAAAGAAAGGCACACAGTGTTCCTTGGTATTGCTCCTAATTTTGCTTAATATACATATCAAGGCATTTCTCAATAAAAATATAGGAATTAGAAATCTAGACATTTTCACAATTCTTTGCAAAGAAGAGGATTATAATTTTATCAAAGTTATTCAGTGACGTTATCTTTTCTCAATCAAAAGATAACGTCACTGAATAACTTTGATAAGCCCTCAATGAGATACTAAGTATCTCATTGAGGGCTTATCAAACTTGAGATATGAGGCCTCACTTATACTAATAAAGCGATATTAAAACTTACTCATTGGCAATTACTCATTTACAAATTATATTTAAAACCTAGATCTTATTTATTTGACTGAAACTACAATAAATAAAAAAACTGCTAGGTAAACAATAAATTTTCAAAATTGTATGCCAAACACAACACCCTTCTACAGCTAACACAAACGGCTTAAAAAAGAGCCTTGCAATATTTCAGTTAATTAATTATAATTACTCACCTTAATTTTTCAGGAATCTTCGATGTTTTTTCTTCAGTAAGATCACAGATGTTTTAGCAGTATGTATGTAGATGACTATGGCATGGTCGCAGGCGTCGTCCGCAGCAGTGACTTGAACACTGCTTCAGTGTCAACACCTTGGATGCTTAGCGGGTGTTGGGCAGGCAACGAGCGCCGCGGGTAGCCGGTTGGCTTTATATGTATAGGTACTCGTACCTACCATTATTTATAGGCGAACCATCAGCGACGTCAAATGCTGATTTAATGAGTGATTTTGAGATGTAATGTGTGAAAAATTACCTCAGTTAGTTAAGTGTTGATTTAATCGACGTTTAAGAAGTGCGTTAGTAAGAGCCTGAACACACTATAGTCACTATTGTAGTTACTCTTCTGGTCTATGAAATATATGAAATACATAACGTTTTGTCGTTGAGACTAGATAATTTGTACTAACACTTGCACAATATAGTTTTGCTGTGGATAGTGCGATATTCACCGCTATAATATGTTAGGTTCGAGCTATACTCGATTTAAGGATTTATTTCAGAGTCTGATAAAAAATATTCTTTAGGGTCCATCTCATTAAGTTACCATAGAAACGCTACCCTGTCGGCTACTAACAAAACCCGCGGCCAAAAACCCGCTGGTTCCTATCGCTTCCACCCAATTTCATAGCTCCAAGTTCAGTGGTGCACCGGAGAAAGGTTGCGGCGGGCATCGAATGTGTGTCCTTCAGTGACCGAAACATTACTCATTATGATACAACTATTAAACAGACCAGTTCATTTATAACCGACTTCAAAAAGGAGGTAGAAGTTTAGCAACGTGCAGCTCGGCCCATATCCTATACTACTTGGATGGATGCCCGGTAGTGGATTGGATGATTTCTATCTGGACACTACCGTGCTTCGGAGGGCACGTTAAGTAGTCGGCCCCGGTTTTTTCAATCGTCAGACCGTGTCGGACGTCTTTAAACTCTGACACCATTGGTGGTCACTAAATTCAAACGGAGGAATTCATTTTGATTAAAATGTATCCTTGAAAGGAAGATTGATCAAGAGTGTTTGACAGATATAATTTCCATGTTTTTGGATGTATAATTTTCGGCTTTCAAGATTTTGTAGAATGCCTAAAATCGTTTGCTTAAACTTATATAAAATCTTTCAAGGATAGTCATTTAGAAAATGATGCCTAAGCAAATATGAAAGGGTAGATACTAAGATATACCCAGAGGTATATTTATGTATGAATAAATATCATCTGACCCTCAGTGATAGGGACCGCATCCATTGAAGGTTTTATTGGAATAATCCTGGGACCCTTATTACAGCGCCCGGTAATGGTTGCCTACATTTTCTTTGATGCAAATTCCACTCGGTTTCATTTGACATCGTTTGAGATGATATAGAAAAAAAAACTCTGTGGTTTTTTAATGTTATTTATGTAAGTGGGTGTGTGTTTGTTTGGAGAAAGGACTAATGGAAACCCATTAATATTGGCTTCAGAAATTGAGGATAACATCGTTTTCTTAAATCTAGGTTTTTGAACAAGCTATGGGATTTCTAACGGGTTTCTTTATGATGTCGTCGCCTTTGGTTCACCACAATTCTCATTAATCTATACTAATATATTAAGGCTGAAGAGTTAATTTTTTGTTTGTTTGAACGCTCTTATTTCAGCAAATATCAATTCCATTTGAATAAGTAATTATTTTGTAATTGACAAGCCCGACAAGCCAATGACAAGCCCGTTGGCACAGTGGCAGTGAGAGCGCTTACTGTGTCGGGGGTTGCGGGTTCGATTCCCGCCCGGAGTCAACTATATGTGCAGACATAGTTGTTGGCGACGACGTCTGGGTGTCAACTATATATCCTTATAAAGTATTTGTGTATGTATATGTAGTAGTATCAGTTAATTAGATTCCATAACACAAGCTTAGAGCTTACTTTGGGTCTAATTAACCATGTGTGAATTTGTCCAGGTATATTTATTATTATTATATTTATTAATTTAATAGCCACATTCAAGGGGAAGGTTATAGGCTAGTCATCCCCGATATTCCCACGGGAACGGCCACGGGCGAAGCTGTTAGTTTTATCTGAAAGTAAACTACTCGTATTTTAATTAACGAATATACTATGCACACTTGATAACAGTGCCTATACGTACATAAAGAAGAAGTTTTAATACCCCAGGAGCTTAAACATATTATGCACCTACCTAACAGTATTAAAATTAAATTATACACTTCCGCAAATTTTCTCCAAATGTACCCCGATTTTGCAGTTGATCAATAATTATAAGACACTTCGAAATTGAATAAACCAAAAATGGGAAGCGCCATTGAGAGTGAGCCGTTCGTAATGTGAAATGTTCACAAATTATTCAATTTAAGTAGCGACCCGCGACCCCAACCCTTTTAACTTGAATTATTTATTGGAAACAACCATTTACTGTTTGCAAAATAAAGTATTTTGCGTTTTAATAACGTTACGTGGTGGATGGGTGAGAATCTCCTGAGTGCTCCATAAAGTAACGATTTCAATGTGAATTATTTATTACATATTTACCGTAAAAACGTAGATTAAAATATAACTAGACTTTATGAAAACTGGGAGTACCTACGCTTTATACTATTCTTAACAAAATGAGGTCCTTAACTGCTAATGTACTTAATTAATTGGGTACTTCTCACTTCTTTCGATATTTCTTCCAGATCTTTAAAGATTATTGATATTTTAGAGTACCAGAGTACCTACTATTTTAAAACTTAACCAATATTTCAAATCAAAAGTACAATTTCACACGTTACTTACGTAAAAGCCGAGCGCCTGTTAGTTGACACCAAAGAGTTTCTATTGCACGTCACGTCGCGTTGCTATGAGAACTTTGTCAGGCGTTTGTGGAAAATGATTGAACTTTATACGTGGCGCCTGTTTGAAATAATCTGTGATGTAATACTGAAGTAATTTAGTTTGGTATGAGTACTATCAACATTTTATTTGACTTTAGCCTGCTACTTTGACTTTGGAAATACTAAACTAATAAATAAATACTTACTGAGACGTAGATAATGAAAACGTCTTTAAATTACAGTTCAAAATTTGTTGCCGTGATTATTGAGTTCACATTAATTTTAATACATTTAATATTAGTTTAGTAATCATAAATCAATTGCTGTAATCTGACGTTTTGTAATGTCAAAATGTAATGTTACCCAATGGTTACCACATACTAGTGCTGAAATGAAATTAATATCATTATTTATTTAGTTTTCATCATATTTTCATTAATTAAATTTTTTTACGCGTCACTATTTATTGCTGCCAGTACATTGTACATATCCTCAAACCTACGGCTTTCAATATAAAAGTCCATAGTATTTGATATTCTTTAGAGGCATAGCAATATAACGGTCTCAGATATCTTTAGAATAGTAATGTTTCTTCAAGATCTGTTCAAAAGAATCTTCAGGCTAGTTCAGGAATGGATAGAAACCAGCGGTAGAGGGCGCTGGAAGTAATTCAGCGGTCGCCAACATCGCTCGTTATTTATTACGTCCACTATTGCAGGGCGTGGGTTAGGTTAAAAGTTAAAAGAAACAGTTTGGAGTCTACCCTTTTCCGAAGTTTTTGATTTGAGATATGGTCAAACGATTGTTGTTTGGAGGCCTAATGGTTTCACAAGTGGCAATTGTTTCACATTCTATTCTCTTTCTGCTTACTATCACTACAATGTGTATTGATATGGTTAGTGAGATGAGAGGCCTTTGTGCCCTGCAGACCGTGCAGTGGGACATTACTGGCCTTAGCCTACCTACCTACTATGAGAATTCGTGATAAGACCACTTGTCATTATATCTACTAACTTCTATATTTTCTTGAAGAATTTTCTTTACTGATTTCATTCCAATACAGTGTTACATTTGAGTCTCATTGCTTTATCCTTAAACAATTGACTTTAAATGAACTTTTCCATTTAAATTAATTTTTACTTCTTAAATAGAGGAAGCGAGATCAAAGATAAAACGTCTCAGCAGTTCCTAATATCTTCCAACTCGCTGCTTCCTCCAACTTTCACCAATCTGCATATAACCTGGCGACCGCGAAAAGCGTGTTATTGCAATATGCGCCTTGTCGCCCCGCCAACAGGTCCAATTTAATTAATTACTGCATGTTTTATTAATTCGGTAAAGCACCTCCATCATCCCTTTATTACGATGCGTGGAAGGTGCTTGTTTTATCGCTGCAGAGGTGGGCCGTGGTTGGTAATGAATCTATGGCGGAGTGGAGCTGATATTAACATTGTTCATTTACCTTGAGAAGGTTCTGTTGTAGAGTTTGATCGGTAAATTCTAATTTTAAATGTGAATATGAAGGCAATCGTTAGGTTATTAAGGCAGACTGTCTACGGAGGTGTAAATATTGTAATAGTACAGCAAGATTCAGCTTTTGTAGTAGTTTCGATGTCTCCATAAATCATGGAACTGACAACAAAACGACATCGTTAATCAAATGCGTAAATGCTGCATACGTGTTAATGGTTATTGGGCCTAAAGGTCGTTCGTTTTTCTTTTCTATGTAAAACATATTTACGTAATATATTTAACATAGGCCCCCAAACAATTGAAATACAGGTACTTAGTCATACCTAGATAAATTCATTAGTATTCGAAAAGTACGACGAATAAGTACCTTCATCGTATACTCGTATAACGCCGCGTTTTCACCCGCCTTTTCATCGTTCGGAACGACTCCGAACGCTTGTTCGCTTGATGTTGAACTGAATGAAAGAGTGACTATTCAAAGTATTCAATATACTTATATTACTAGCATGTTATTTCACATCTTTATACGACATGGCAGACACTTTGTCTTCAACCTGCTCATATAGCTAATTCTAGGCCTTCCCCTTCCTCGCTTTCTTTCAACTTTACTTTTTATTTACTTACGGTGTGTATCACGCGCATTCCAAGCTGCGTAAAGTCCATGCAAACTTGAACCATAACATTTGTTTATAAGTCTGAATTTACTTTAGCATAGTGTGAAAGTGAAAAACGTGGTTTCAGCGACTTTATTGTAGGGTCAAGCCGTAGTCAAGTGCGAGTTCACTAATTAATGACTTGTATTTATTTCATGTTCAAAGAAACATGGCGAACGTAAACAAAATGTAATTAATGAAGGCCCAAAACACTTAGAATTAAGCTAATTAATATTTGTAGTGCTTTACGACACGGGGAGAGTACCTTTGTATTCAATTGAAGTTATACGACAAGTGTGACTGGAGTTTGAATATTACGAGGGTTCCCTATATAACGTATTTGATGCCTTGATGATGAATGTCGATTATGTATGATATTCAATATGATATTTGAGATCACCAACCCGTATTAGGCAAGCGTGGTGATTACGCCTGAAACCTCCTCACTGTACTGATATCTTCAGTGGGACGAGATGCCTTTGCCCAACAAGTGGGACATTACAGGCTAATACTTACTTACTTACTTTTATTTAATAAATACATTGTATTTAATTGCACAATCCTATTTTCATTTTAGACTCATGTCATGACACAAGAATAAATTATGAATGTACAAGTAAACGTGCGCGTACACCGCCAAAGGCCCAATAAAACGCAAAATTCAAATTTCCATATTTTTTCATAGGTTTCCATGCTTCAATTCCTAATTCAAACAAACCGTTGCGACAAGTCCTCGCCTCTCCATACTTCATTCTCAATTTGATATAGCTCCGTGGAATCCTGAGCAGAGGACAGCTGCAGAACAGTTTCCCTTCATAAATAATGGAAGGAACCCTAATAAGATTGTCGCGGTAACGAGCTGGCTCCGAGCGAAACGGTTTACAACGATTGCAGCGCTAATGGATGTGACAATGCGACGTAAAGGCTAGATTTTTATGTTTAATGTTCCTTTTGGTTCTCAGCGCTGCGCCCCGCGGTTTTAACGGCATTCTTCCCGTTGTTGGCTTTCTTTGAAATGTAGTCGCTAACTCTCTTTGTGGAAAAGAATTTCTCATATTTTTCAAATCCCTCTGGTAGTTCAGTGGTCTTAAAAATCCCACGCCAGGGTTTACTTACCACTAGCCTATTCCAACTTAATTACTTAGGTATAGGAAAATAACCTCTCCAGTTTTGCCTATACTCGCACACTATAGATAGATTATGTAGTTAGAAAATCTTCAACTGACTTAAAATACTTGGAGAGTACCTAAGAGTATACTTAATTAGGTATACTGGTGGTAGGTATAGGTATACTGGAGCTTTTGTAAACACAAAAGCTCCATCAATTAATCTGCCACATCCAGTAAACATAAGGCACTGTACAAAATGCATTTTCTACTTTTGTTGGGAACAATGTTGTTTCACCTGAGTATGTATACAATTATATGATTTAACATAGAGACGTATAATATAATGTAACTGGTTGGCAGATGGTGGAACTTTTCATTACACAATTTCGCTTACACAATAGTTGTTTTTAAAAATATTTTTCCACATATCAAATGTCAAATGGGGGTTCTAAAAAAAGACTTGTGTATACAATGATATAAGAATACCAAATTAAACAAAAAAATTATACATTTTCCCAAAACATAAAATATACTACAATTTAAAGCTATACGAAAATTTGAGCGTTTATTCCACTAAGACCAATTTAATGAGCTTACAACTAATTGCCCAGTAATTTACGTCGCTAATTAAACTCTATTGCTCTGGTAATAAGTGCTTTAAATTGATTGATAAGTATGTACTATGGTTGTGAATGTTTAGGTCGGTATTTGATCTAATTGTCAAGGGAAGCGAAAAAGTTAATCGTGCTTTAAATATTGAAACTAGTTTACTAAGTTCAAAGTTATGTTTGAGTAATATTAGAGTTTTAATTGGGAATCTAAGTTAAAATATTTGTGTTGAACATGGCAGGGTTTGCTATCACCAATTCGCAGTAGGCAGTAGGTGATTAATCCTAATCCTCCTCACCGTACTGATATCTTTGGTGAGATAAGGGGCCTTTGCCCAGCAGTGGGACATTACAGGCTTATACAATACTTTACGTCGTGTCGTATGGACACGTAAATAGGACAACACGAGATAGTTAAATGTGGAAGGAACTCCATCAACAGAAGAAGAATCATATAAATTATATTCACCTCTTAAAATTAATCTAAAGTAAGTCAGTATTAATAAAACGTTATGTAAACTTTGTATGTACCATCAAGTTGTCTGTACCCGATCGATGTAGGTAATAAATGCCTTCAGTTTATGAGTAATAAGGGCCCATTTTACGAGCAAAACTTTTATGAATATCCTTTAAGCTCTGTACTCACATGCGATGATGGAACCTGAGCTCTCTATACTCTCCACTGTCTACAGATACTTAGTCAACAAACGGTAAGTCAGTGTAATGAAAGAAAAAGACTTTTGTCTTCTTCAAAATTAGTAGACTAAAGTCTTTTAGATGTCTTGTCTCTCAAGTGTCATTGTGTTCTTCATATCTAAACATATTATCAAACACAGTCTCCAAAAAATTGTTGTTTGTTTGCTATTGATTTTCTCAAAAACGATTGAAGGATTTTCACGAGATTTTAACTAATACACAGGTGATTCAATGGTAACGTTTGTAAATACCCAAATTCCCACAGGTAAGGGTATAGTGCGGGTGAAACTGCTTGGTACTACTAGTGTATTCAAATTCATATTTTATATCAAAAAACTGTCTCATTACAGGCTTAACTGGCTAGTGTGCTTAAGCTCTTACTCGATAGTTTTACTTAGACCCAAAATCAAAGTGTTGACTTCAAGACTCAAGTCAAAAGTCGAAGAGCCATAGACAGAAGTATTTTACTCACAGTCGAGAATACTCATATCAAGTCTCGGGTAATCGTATGAAAGTACAGAGCATTAATTTGACTTGAACTTAGTAGTTAGTGCGTTTTAACTATTTAGTAAAAACTCTTTTAGCGAGTTTTTACCTATTCACTTAATACAGAGATTCTCATTAACATGGGGTCGTTAAAAACAGTCGGCTTCTGATTATTTTCAAAAGATTTTTAAATGCTAACGTTAGAGGAGGTCGGTAAAGTTTGAGGTTTTTTTATAACAGTTTTTTAATCAACATTGACTGCGTTTTATACAAAACAATATCAAAGTAGGTAAGTATTTTTTTATGAGAATGGTGCAGTATCGTCTATGCTTACTCTACCATTACCTAACTCAAGCTTGTCTATGTCAAATTTGCTTATTCTTTCACATCGTACCATTTAAAAGCAATACTACTTAATTCGAAATGAATATTAAAAATTCAAATAGACTTGTATAATTTCCAAAAAAGCATAATTTAATGATGAAATGCATTTCGTTGGAGGCCTTTGGAGTACATTTGCAAACGTAATATGGTAATACTGAACGTTATTTTGAAGGTCGAAATCGTTAATGAATAGAGAAATAATATGTAGATGATTGATCGTCTGAATTATATTTGCATTCAATTATTATATCATCGAGTGTTGAAAAATCTTCATGGTCTTGTGGTTTGAGCGCCCGGCTCACGATCCGGAGGTTCCGGGTTCGATTCCCGGTGGGGACAATGTTGACTGCCCTCAGTTTGGTGATTCAGCCTGCATTGCAGGCTGAATCACCTGATTGCCCGAAAAGAAAGATGATTCTGTGCTTCGGAGGGCACGTTGAGCCGTCGGTCCCGGTTACTTTCTACGGATAGTAGTCGTTACATGAGCCATGTCAGAGGCCTTTGGCGGCTCAATAACTCTGACACCAGGATTGGTCAGGTTGACCATCCACTCGATGAAGAAAAAGATTGAATCTTTATTCATTAGTAACATTTAAAACTTTAAAAACTTCCCACGCTAAAACGGCTGGATCGTTTTTTACCAACATTTCTAAGAAACATCGCAAGAAAATTGACTTTCAACTGCAGAAAACTGCATCGTAATCAATCTATTCATTTGAGAGCTACGATACCACAGACCCCTTTTTGCGTTAGGGGTTAAAGATAACTTAGATTACACAATTTATTTAGGTCTTAAACTTTTCTTGACTATTTTTTAAGAAGTTATCTACCTCAGACAGACCAACAATACAAAACAAAACGGAATTGATTATTTTTCTTCGAAATTTGATTAAGAAAAATAACTTCTTTTGACACAAGGTATGACTATACCCGAGTTAATGTTAATAGTATTATAAAATAGGTTTCATGGAAACTTCCACGATAATACATCTATAATGAGGTCGATTCCGAATACAGAGAAATTCTATATATTCTGTCTAAATAAGATAAATTATAAAACACCCCGAGTGCCTGTTCTGGGAAACAGCGCCAATCATACAAAAAGTTTTCAATATACAGACACACGTGTGAGAAAAGACTCCAGAATTTTGTGCTCTTTACCTACATGAGAAAATGTATTTTACCGAGATACCAAACCAACACAGGCTGAAGAATTGGTATGCTACTAATATTATAAATGCGAAAGTTTGTGAGGGTGGATGTATGTATGTATGCAAGCATACATATATACGAGTATGTATGCTTGCTTCACGAAAAAACTAATGAACGGATTTGGATGAAACTTTACAGTATTATAGGCAATGCATCAGAATACCACATGCGATACATTTTATCTCGAAATTCCCATCGCTGACAAGAATCGACTAATATGTACTTTAGTTTTTACGCTATAATATCGAACCTATGTAAAGTTTGACTTACTGATAACACCGTAGATACAGTTTCAGAGATTTCGCTCTGCAAAGCCGGAACTAGCCGACTTCTAGAGACAGAGAAGTAAGACATGGTTCTTCTAAACTACCACCTTAATACGTACCTGTATTAAACCACCCCAATACAATAACATTACGACCACGAGTCTCACGTCTCGATAGATGATACTACGTTATATTCTGTGCCCAGGTTTGCGCTATCTAGCTTTTCTAATTTGGATCTCAATGCTTTGATATTGAAGCTACCTGCTCCAAGCTTGCAGCTCAGATGTTGCGATATTGCTATTTACCTTGAATTGAATACAAGATCTGATATCCAAGTACAGAAACAAGATGTTTCATTATGATTTTAAAGAAGATTGCTGCTTTGGATCTATTCCTGATGATTCCTGGATGATTGTCTATAAGAAATGCAGCATTCTACGTCATACTACAAAGTAAAATAATTATTCTAAAGAAGAAGTAAAATAATGGCAATTTACAAGTTTGTTTGTATTTGTGCAAATATTATATTATGCATACCAAGACGATTCGCCAGACATTTTTTGCCAAGCGATATTCAACCTTATCCAGTAGAAATACGATGTCTTTGGCATCCCTCATTTCTCAATGCCAAAGCATGCCACGGGATCGAAAGATAGGTCACGTAATTAGATACTCAGTCATCCTATCCCAGTTATCTAACATAACCTATCCTAAACTGCACTACGGAGTTGGGTGTTGTGTAAATCATCGGGAAGCCAAGAATTATTATTTTATTGATTACTAACAGTAGGCTGAGGTCCCGGGTTCAATTCAAGGTCAAGGAAAAACATGTTTCCTAGTTTTCAAACATGACTCGAGTTTGAGATTACCAACCCGCAGTTGGCAAGCCTGGTGATTAACATTACAGGCCAATACTGACTTACATACTTACTTACTAGCAGTTACACCGGCGCTCAATAGATGGCGCCACGATTGAAGTGAGAATACTCTATCGTTATTGTCTCAGATTCGATGGATACATTTTGTTGGTTAGATAGAACGTCGGCTCATTATAATGAAGGTATATCATTCTCCAAACTACACCCAATTTTCAATATTTATATCCTTAAAAGTTCAAGTTGCTAAATAAATTCAAACTCGCGAATCCAAACACCACACGATTGCATAACACATATCTAAATCCTGCCTACTCTCTTGCTAATATATTTTAAAGAAATGTCTTTCACACTGGCGGCTTAAAACAGCGAACACCGAAAACAATTTAGTGGTTTTGCAAGTGTACATACGTAAAACTTTGAACTTTAAGACAAATCCTTTTTGTACCTCTATTTTTTACTAATCCTTTTGATTTTATGAAATTTCTGTTGAAGTAGATAGCTAATTAACTATTTAATGTGACTATTTATTATGGTCTCATGAGAGCTAAAAGGAATAAACCTATAGCTACGGTCCCATGGCAGCCAACTAGCTTAATATTCATAATATCTATTATACACCTATGTGGAAATTCCATTAGCTAACACATTTTATTGCCAATGGATTTATGGATAATACCTTACAAGTATCATTAAACCATCCAAATCACGTTGTAGAGTTATTGAATGGATAACACGAGCTCGCGTCAACTTAACGCGAGTGCACAAGTCAAACTAACACTAAACGAGATCAACTTTCACCGATCACATATCGAAGCTAAACTTTAGTATTGCAAAATAGATTTATTGCTTTAAACAACATATTTTAGATATAAGTTCATTGATACTTAAACTAATCGAAGTAATTAAATGAATGAGTAATAAAGGCTTCAAGTTGTTATTAATTTGATTTGTTATTAATTAAGTTTTTCTGTTAATTTGTGTGTTCCGGTACTCATTACGCGAACCAAACAAGGGTTTCTATCATAACGTAAACATATATGTATTAGGGACTAGCTGTGCCCCGCAGTTTTACCCGCGTTGTGCCCGTTCCCATGGGAATTCCGGGATGAAAAATAACCTATAACCTACCCGTTGAATGTGGCTATCTATTACAAAAAGAATTATAATTCCCGAGATTAGCTTGAACATACAAATAAACAAACAAACAAACAAACTTACAAATTTTAACTCTTTATTATATTAGCATGGAAGTATAGATTAGCTATAGCCCGCAAAATCGTCAGCAAAGGAGTCGAAATGGTTCTAAAAGAAGTTAAAAATGATTTTAAAATTTAATTATTTATTGAGTAAAACTAGAAAAGCATCTTCCATGGATTCCGTTAAAGATTGCATATGCAACATTTCTAGTAGATTGGACCAAGGAATCACCTTTTACCCATACAAACGTTGCCCCCTTCTCCACCGCTTTGGGGGTTAAATTTCCGAAATCCTTTCTTTACAGATGCCTACGAGTACGTCATACAAACAACACACCAGCGGTTTGGGCAGTGCGTGAATCCATCAGTTATTTAGGACAAATAATTTTATATGTATCTAATATATTGTAAGAATGAATGGAATATACCTACATATGTGATACCCGTTTACTTTAGATCCTAACGTTTACAGTTCATTGGTAGAGCATCGGAAGAGGACCCGTCTGATTACATACGTAAATTAGGCCATGAAAGTACCTAATGAGATGAAAAATAACATACTCTTGTACCAATATTCCTAATGTAATATACATAATTATTTTATGAAGGCAAATAGCCTCCTTCTTTCTCTCCTTGCTTCGGTTGTTTCTCTTGTTGTTGTTGTTTTATTAGTAACTAGCCGCGCCACGCGGTTTTACCTGCGTTGTACCTTTTCTTGCGGGAATTTCGGGATGAAATGTATCCCATGTGTTATTCTGATGTATAAGCTATATAACTGTAAAGTTTCATCTAAATCCATAGTGTTGTTTATTCGTGAAAGAGTTACATACGTACATATATGCACAAACACACACAGACTTTCGCATTTACATATAATATTAGTAGGATTTGATTTTTGATTAGTGGTTTACGTCTTTATCTTTATCGCCAAAGTAATTTTGCTATCCGGCAAACAAACCTTAAAATAATTCTAATTACTTTAATTTCTCTTCCGACACCCAACCGGATCAAAGAGAGAAATTTAAATGTTACCAATCTGTACTAGTATTTATGTAAAAATGTTTTTTGTAGATTGATCCGAAATTATATGCAAATTGTAAGTTGTTTATAGTTCATGACTTTTATATTTGGTATGTTGTCAGCTTTATTGGTATCATATTGAATAGTTTAATGTTCTTCAATGTGGGTGAAATGTCACGGTTCTGTGGGGGTGACGAGCGATTTTTGGAAAAAGAACATTCGCAGCCGCACTCAGAGATTGACAATTTATTAATTCACAAAATGTTCAATCATTACAGTCATGTTAAAATCACTCATTCAATCTCAATTATGGAAGCATTTGACGTCTGCGACTACGAACGTAAATCTAATATCTGAATTTAATATGAATATGCAATGTTGTTAAGACTATCGCAGACTAAGGTTTGCGCAGATTCTAAAGCTGTGTATTCGTTTTTTTAAAGCCTTAGCACTTAGGTGTTCAATAATTACTTCACCTCACAGGTGCCATTAGATTAGGACCGTTAGATATTATGAACTAATGACGCTCGTAGAATTCTAGTCTTTTCAGGCGAGTCTGCTCTGAAAAGAATACTTAGAAATGATACTTACTTTTCATGAGCACTTTATAATGTGCAAATACCATAATACATTCTTTCTTTACTAGCGTTAAAATGTGGACTAATATGGTAGATTTTCCAGCTGAATACGATTCTTTCTGAAGAGGAAAAAAGTTTAGTGATATCATTTCATTCTTATCCCATCACTGAAGTTTTCCACTCAATGAATGAGTTATCTTTAGTTAAAAAGTAGTCATGATAGTTTGAATTTTAGCTCTCGCAAGTCTCGTATATGCTATATATGCGTAATATACTTAGATGATATGAGTACACGTATTACCACTTACTTTTTATTAGGCATCCATATAAGTTTCTATCAAACTACTTTAATAAGCATTAAACTTTGTGTCAAGGTGAATCAAACGACAGATATAGCCAATAAAATTTACGAGCATCTTCAAAGTTTCACATTAAACAAATATCAAAAGGAAACTAGATCATTTGACATCGAGAAAGAGAATTGTTAATCATTCCAATGATGATTTCTCGATGTTTTTATTAGAAGTTACGAAAGTATTTTGAATGTTAATTAGTTGTGTTACGTTAGATGAATAAATTAGGCGATTTGACCGTCTGGGAACATCTCTCCAATAGAATTAATTAGACCCTGTGACACAATATAGTCGAAACAGTTTTCAGACTGTGTTTGACGCGAACGACACTATTTTACCTGTCAATTAACAACAGTTGTCAGTACACATTTTTTAGCGAAACTAAAAAGTCTGTTAGACTTCTTGTGTCTAGCATACAAATAAATATAAAGATTGTCTTTCACTTGTGATTGATTCAGTGTGAGCTCCTTCATATGCTTTCATAGCGTGGACAGTCTAATACACTCGCGACTATAGGGTACAGTGTGATCAGTCTCTTAAAGCCCTTATTATCACCCTACTTATTTTTCAAAGTTGTGTTCAATGTTTATTTCTTTTGTTTATGTTTGTGGAGATTACATCTGCCTCCAATAGGGATTCCTCTCGTAGAGTGACGATATTGAACATTTGACTTGACGTGACGGGGAGATTAGCGTTTTATTGCAAATCTGGCAGAGCGATTTGAATTTGGAGCTTAATCGTTTGGTTTTGAAGCTGTATTTAGATACTTTCCTACATTAGAGCTTTACTGGCTCTTATCGGCGTATGCGTAAGTGGAGCAAAGCTGCGCTGACCAATCACAATGCATTACGAAAAGATTTTGCCAATGTCAATGCGTTGTTTGACAATCCGAATGAGCTGTGGTGCATTGGAGTCCGCACCGCTCCGCTCCGCTACAGTTGAAACGCAATCTAAGGCTTATTACTAAGTATGGACCCCATTTTGTTGTTACTCAGTAAGAAGGTTTCTCCATGATGTTTTTCTCCACCTGTTTCCAATAATGACGAAATGTATTATACAATATGGGCCTAATGTCGACCGCCCCTTAGACCCATCGTTTCACTAGTTTCGTTACACTATGTGAAATTATTACGTAAAATTCAAATTTTATTACATTTTGAGCACAACGCGACTGGTGAATGAACTTGAAATTATTCTTCTCAATTTTTGACTAATATTTGTTCTACTTTTTTTCAAAATTGATTTGCATTTAAAATGTGTCAATGTCGTGCCGATTATGATATCAAAATGAGAAATTTTTGGTATTTTGAAAATTGAAAAATTACGTAAATATGACTGTTTTAGATATCCAAATTAAAAGAATGAACGTATTTGAGTTTTCGATATAGCACATATTTAGGTTGGCACTTAATAAAACTGAATAGTTGTGACAAGATTATATTAATTAAATATTAAGACATAATGACTTCTACCTAAATACTTCAATAAGTGAGATATGAAACGTTTTTGCTTCCACAACATGTCACCAATAATAAAATCAAATTATAGTTATTTATAGAAATATTTTAAAAACGTAATAACTCCAGTTATTTATGAAACTACTTTTAATCTGTGACACTGTGAGAACTTTTTGATAAATATATAAACGATAAGGTTTAAGGTTGTGTCAAACTTCGAAAAAATACTAGCCGCGGCTTGCGGTGTTACTCGCATTATATCCGTTCCCGCGGGAATATCGGGATAAAATGTACCATTTGTTATTCTGATTCTGATTCTGTTTCTCTTTAAACTTAAGAGCTGGGCTATATAACCTATATTACTGTAAAGTTCCAGCCAAATCCGTTCAATTCTAGATACATCCATCCTCACAAACTTTCAGATTTATAATAAAGTATTTATCTTATTTAGTAAAGGATCTATTACATTGGTAAAAAATGTTATGGAACTCCGTAACCTTTAATATTTCAGATAGTTTCAGAAATAAATGTTTCGGATAGGGGCGGAGGCAAAGCGAAACTTTAGGTTTTCTTTACAAAGTCTTGTAAATCGAACATCCGTTACTGAAATTATCCGAAACCTACGAATAATTGGAAATATTTTAATATCCATAACCATATCCGTTTTGAACATCCATCCCTGGTTAAAACCTAACTCATATAATATAGACCACCTCTGCTTGTGTATTTATTTAGCTACTAAAAAGGACGAGTAACTTTCCCAAGTGAACCGACCTTTAAGCTAAGTATATCAGAGTGTTTAGCCGAGTTCTGTGCAGGACAAGTTAATAGGTTTAGTTATTAGCCGAATGTGTGGAAATATTAACATGACACAGCTGGCGGGTACCGTGTTCAGGCTACTTGCACCTTATTACAAGGTATTTAGGGTTCAGTTTGGGACGGTAGTTGTTTGTTGTGGCATATTTTATGCACTTTATGAAGTAATATCAAAACACCCTTTCTTTGCTTGATTAAAACTTGACCATAGAGATGTTAATAAGATAAGAAAACGACATACTAGTACTAGTTTTGCAGTCGACTTTAAATCAAAGTGATTGGGCATGTGTAATGATTATATTATTCTATTCATCTTTTTGACTCGCCGCTTTCAACTCACTAAAGTTAAGTAACTTCGAGTAGTTCAGTGGCCAACTCTGATGTGGGAGCCTTGAGACCGTCTAACCGTCTATACGTGACATGGTCTAACGATTGAAGCAACTGGAACCTACAACTTAACGTGCCCTTTAAATCACGGTAGCGTTCAGGTATAAATGCCACTATCGTCCACCCATCTTAGTAGTAACCCAGCAACACGTTGCTTAACAATCTTTAGTCAAACTACGGCTCTAGCGGTACCGTTAATAAGGCTTTCATAGTTGATCCAAGACCCTGTAATATCCTTGTTCTGTACGAAAGATATCCCAAAACTTTCTGCATAGGTATCAACTGATCCAACCCACAAATCAAACAAAACCCAAAAAACGTGTAACATTGATTAAACTGTAAGGTGTAATCGCACTGATTCGCTCCATAGATCACGGCCCGTAACACAAGCTTTAAAATAATACCGGTATAAATCGCGCAGGACGTCTACACTCAGGCTGGGGGTAAGCTGAGCGATAACCAAATACAAATGGGAACACACAGATAGACCGATTGCCTGTATGTACTTGTAGGATTGATGCTAAAGTGACTGTCGATTCGAGCCCCCGATGCAAAGAGGGTTATACGTCTGATGTGTGTATGTGTGTGTGTAATCGTACAATAGTCGTGCGCTTGTGCGTTGTTTAGCTAAGCGATGTTATCTCATTGTTATTGTTAAACAACGCGCCGACTTGGATGGGTGGCCGATAGTGGCATTTCTGTCTGAGTACGACTATGTTTCAGAGAACACGCTAAATTGTCGGTCCCGGTAGTTTCAAGCGTCAGACCATGTCGAAGGCCTTGAGGCCGTCTAAAAACGCCGATGCCAGTGTTGGTCACTAACTTACACGAATTTACTTATCTTGAACTGATATTCATTCAATGGAGACGTCTCAATGTAATGCACTCGTATGTCAATACTAAGGTCCCAGTTTATATCCCGGCAAGTCCCGGACGAACAATGGTTCCAATTTCCTTCTCAAACATGGCTCGGGTTTAACCGTTACCGTTTCTTGATGTAAAACTGCGAGGCACAGCTAGTATACTAATGGAATGAATATTGAATGGAAAAGTTTTGATGAAGGTTTGAGTAATCGGATGCAATATATCGAACAGCTATAAACCGCGACCATTTTTAGGAAGATCTCTCGGAGAGCATGTTAGTTACGTCGAGATGTGTCAACTGTGAATCAACGGGCCATCGTTAGGGCTGACCACTTTGAGGAGATGATAATTTTATTAATACTAAACTATACTGAAGAATCATCTTGCCAAAGTATAGGACCTGAAGTAAATGAACTTTCTAACCAGTATACGAGAATTATTGCAGCGTGCACTGACACAAAGTTAGAGAATGAACTAATTATTCTTAGTATAATTTTGACGACTCCTTTTATAAAGCACTAACCGCGTCCCGCGTTGTACCCGTTCCCGCGAGATTTTCGGGATAAAATGTATCCCATGTTTTATTCTGATTTATAATCTATATAACTGTAAAGTTTCATCCAATTCCGTCCAGTAGTTTTTTCGTGAAAGAGTAACAAATATACATACATGCATACATAGATACATGTATCCTCACAAACTTTCGCATTTACATAATAACATTAGTAGGATTGAAAATATTGACATAAAGTTGTAGAGTACCGAGTAGAAACCAAGTATAACTATCCCGAGGATAACGGTTTGAATAGTCAGTAGTAGTAGTGTCATCACTAGTGGTCTTCAGGCTTCTGACATTGTCTAATTGTTAGCTATTCTTTGTACACCTCGTTTCTTTAGAAAGTAAATAAATAAAATAAATATACCTGGACAAATTCACTCACGGTTAATTAGACCCAAAGTAAGCTCTAAGCTTGTGTTATGGAATCTAATTAACTGATACTACTACTTATACATACACAAATACTTTATAAGAATATATAATTGACACCCAGACGTCGTCGCCAACAACTATGTCTGCACATATTGTTGACTCCGGGCGGGAATCGAACCCGCAACCCCCGACACAGTAAGCGCTCTCACTGCCACTGTGCCAACGGGCTTGTCCATAAATATATATAAAGAATAATAATGTCCAAGTATGTCCGACTTTATAAGAAAGAGAAACTCATGGAATAAGGCATTTACGTTACATTGTAAGCTACCAAGTCCTGGCAACCCTGTACAGAAATATGTTAGTACTTACAAAGCATGTGTATGCACTAGATTTAATACAGATTTGTGTGAGCACTAGACCAGGAGCGGACGTATTTCGTAATCTAGATATAGTAGCAGTCGCGAGGATTGGCCCGTTGGATATTGGCAGTTTTTTACTGTTATTTGCAATTTCGACGGTTTCAGGCGAGATAAGTTTGTTAAGAATTTTGGGGTGATAAAGTAACCTATGTACTAGGACCTAAACCAAATCTTTGATAAAACATCTTTGATTCTAGACCAAAATAGCGCGTTATTTTATAACCTAGACTTTAAATTAAAATTAGCTCGTTTGTTTCAAGATGAGAGTATTTATCAAACAATGTGACTTTACCTTTATAGTGTCCACTAGATGCTTGCTCCTAGCAACCTGCGGTTTACCCATTAATATAGGTAATTTTGACAGAAAAGTACCTTTTAATATTCCATAGTAGCTCATTTCCTTTAAAGCCATAAGTTAACAAGCTAATAATAATTTCTATTATTAAAATCTCTCTGGTAGTTTAAGAGATTACCGCATTCAAACTTATACACTAACAATTCGATCAAACCGAACTCCAGCTTCATGAGATTAGTAAAGAGACATTACTGTGGGCAGTGTGTGCGTCCCCTAATGTGAAACTAGTGGCGTTTATAAAGTGATAGCGTCTGCGCCCGCGTGTATTCACATACAGCGAGTGGCAGAGCGCAGGCGCGGCGAAATGAGAATTACGGTTAATATCTATCTCCTTTTTAATTAATAACAGTCTATAATTTACAACATATTTTAATAGTTTGGACTTTTTGGAAGACTTGTGTATTATTTCAACGGTTTTCGATAATTATTAAACAGTGTTTTTACGAAGTTTTTCCTGAAATTCAGTAGCTTTATATCTAGTGATGTTTCGGCAAGTTATAACAGTGCTTACTTTTAAAAAGTTTATCTGGAACTTCTTGAGTTTAAGTAAAACGAATTCAACTTTTTATCTAATTTTACAGTACCTATGTATTGTTAATTTGTGCCACTTTTCGACAGTGAATAGTTAATTGAAGTTGTTAAGTTTTCAGGAGAATTTTATTATGTCTGTCTCAATAAATTTGTGTGTTAAGTTTAGTGAGTTCTAGATACTTTACTTGTTTTTGTGGATTGAACAGAAGTGTCGATTTCAATAAGTGTATGTGTGTGTATTGTTTTTGTTTATTATTGATGTGCTGTTGCTGTTTGTGTAATTCACAAGTTATGAAGTTATATATTGTGTTTTAACTGTTAACTGTGTTTTCAAATAATTCAAAATTAATTATTAAATAAGCTCGTTTATGATGAAACAAAATGAAATAACCACAACCATTGTTTAGATATTTTAGAGGAGACTAACAGCTCCCCGCGGTTCTACCCGCGCTGTGCCCGTTCCCGTGGGAAATGTTGTATGTAAAATAGCCGATAATCTTCCCGTTGCATGTGGTTATTCATTAGAATAAAAATAATTATTCAAATTGTATTGGTGGTTTCTGAGATTCGAGCGTTCAATTGAGCTCTTTGAGCTTACTTTTAACATCCTTAAGCTCTAATTTAAGACGTTAAAGAGAGTGAGTTTACAAGGTGCGAGCGGGTGAGTTCCATATAAGCAGAGCCTGCTCTGCTTGTTATTTCCTCCACTTCCCGGCCCGCTCTTGTAAAAAAACTCAATTTGAACAAACTCCTTCTTATCACGGAAGGTGTAGATTAAATTACCGAGGTATTATTCCCAGAGAAGAATCAACCTTGGGTCCAGAGATTTGTCCATGGGTCCATAATAATACTGAAATGTCCCTTAATGTAACTTCTATTTCCCCCACCAGGTGTCACTACTCCTGCTCGTGGCAGTGAGTCACGCGCAGAGGAGTACCAAAGAAGATGACAATACGGTGGCGAAGAGGGAACTTCTAGAAGGAAACTTCGGATTGAAGTTAGAACCCTATTATCAAAGAGGTAAACTGCTGTTGTTATTGACATGGAAGATAGATTTTTATTTAAATACATAACTTGATAATCTAAGTTGCCGGGAGGGAAATATTAATAGAAACAGTCATTACTTTCTATCAGTTTGTCTTTCTCTTTTGTTAGTAGTGTTAACATAGTAATTTGAATATGACAAGGTTTACGATCGCTTGACATTGTCATAGACTTTCTGTGCTCGGATGGGTGGCCCATAGTGGCATTTCTGTCTGAGCGCTACCGTGCTTCAGAGGGCACGTTACATTGTACGTCCCGGTTGTTCCAATCGATAGACCATGTCGGAGGCTTTTAGGTGGTCTAAAAACTCCGACACCAAGTATGGCCGCTGTCCTAAACAAACTTACGGTGCTTAAAATGAATTGAGTGTAAAATAACCGATGTAACGTGAAATATCATTTACAGCGCTTCACTCAAATCCTGAATTGTTTGGCCCCAAAGACTTCATTCCTAGAGGAATCCCTCACGTGAGTACATCTTCAGTATTAAACATATAGTCAAGTATGCCTTTTGGTCGACATATCTGTGATTAGTGATAATTTCGTGTACTATTGGCATTAATATGGCTGAGGTAATATCAGAACGGATGGCACCTGGCTTGTAAAGCGCTCTTACTGCTATCTAAGAAAGATTAGTCTAGATTTAACCAACCGTTGAGGTATTTTTTTTCAACCTTTTAATTGTTAACCAAATATGTATATACATATAATAAACTCTTTATTGCTCTCTTTACGACTCTACTGTAATACCTCTTATATTATACGAGCTCCGTGTCCTAGTTCAAATGTTTGTCCACCATCTTTTGTTTTTTATTCCTTTCCTATTCAAAGTCAAAACATTCGCAAAACAAAAGTTATTCGCAAAGTGTTAAAGATTAAAATGATACGTTAGGTAACAATCTCGCAAGGCAAATTAGTTCTTATGAGGGATGACATAAAGAATAGTGTCGTGTCACCGCGGGGCGTCAGCGACGCGGAAGTTTTAGAAAGAAATTTAATATAAAAGTTGGGTCTCGGATATAAATTGTACTTGGAAGGAAGAATTACCATTTCGGTAGCCTCATCTCACGGTACATGTACGGTAAACTAGTTTTAACTTTTAGATAATAACGTCTTAAGTGCTTTCCTGTAATATCCCCGAAAAGCTTTTATTTTGTTCGACCTCTTCCGGTTTCAAGAGGAATAAGTTTGATCCATTTCTCAGAATCGTAATCATCTATAAAAGTAGACAGGATTGCATCAAATGACTAAAAGGTAAACAGCTGGTTCCGTGATAATACCACGGAGTCCACAAATAGCTTAGACTTTACAGATAAATAACGTCTAAGTGTAAACAAACCCGTCGTATCATAATTTACACCAACTTTCAAAAACCGCTAAACAATGAATTAAAAAACGGTTCTGCAAATCAGTCTAATTATTACGCAAAAGTATAAATATTTTACGCATCTTCAGACATTTCACCAGCTCATTTAAGCTAGGTACCCTAGAGGGCTAACGCTTTAGCATGATCAGGGTAAATGATCCGATTCACACCTTTAACCCTAATTAGTGCGGCGAATTGGTAATCAGGTAATCAGGACATACGTCGCTCTATTTCTATATGAATAAAAGAGAAAAAAATAAAAGAGATACTGTCTATCATGGCATCTCAAGTATGGGTCGCGTGATACAGTAACCGTTAGTCTCATGTATAATTAGATTTTCATTAAAATAAGTTCGTTAGTCGCTGTCGCACGACTGCACCATGGCACACCTTATAGTGAAAGTTATGGTGACGTTTCACAAATGAACACAAAATTAATCAAAAACACTTTTTAAAAGTTTCCTAAGAACATCTTCTCCACAGAATCTTCTCAATAAATCAGTTACCACAGATTACTCAAACCAACCTACATTGGAATCAGTTTTGTAATCTGTGAGAACGATCTTCATTTTGTTTGTAATTTTTTGTCGAAATATTTTAATTAAAACTAGAAGGAACTGTGAATATGACAACTGCTAATTAATTAGTTGAATCACAGATTTGCTAATAGTCACTCAGTTGGTGAAACAAAATCAAGATAATATGATTGAGTCCGTAAAAAGTTTTTTGTGTAAACGACCTCTTTGCCGTAACGTATGATGCCAAATAAACTTTTTGGGTGGAAAGGAATAAAGTCTTTGAAATTCATTCTAGGACGTAATGATACCAGCTGGCAATGGAGATGTAAAAAAAAATAACAGAGTTCAAAAATCGAAGGAGGTTCTCAATTCAAGCGATTTTTTTTTTGAGAAATAGTATGCTTAAAATAGTTCTGTTTACAACCGATTTAACCTTCAAGCGGGCGCGCGTAGTCGAATCGACCGCGCTTAGTACATTTTCGATCATATTATTATTATAAGTCATCACACGCATTTCTCATTTCTAGTAGCCTGTCGCTATTTCATTCACAGTGAAATAAAGACAATACCGTCGCTCGGGGTGCTCTCCCCACTCCGCAAATTGCAATTGTTTTAGTTCGGCCGCAGTCGTCAAAAAGACTACACGCGCCTGTCGTCGAAAAAGTTACGCGCGACGCTCAATGCGACATTCACTAATTACGTGCTGGTTGTAGTTCTTCGGCCTTCGCTGAATATTATCTTATTATATCGAAGTTTTGTTATATTTTTTATAAAATGAGTCGTTTACGGTTATCACAAAGTGCTATAATCGAGCAATTACAAAGAGAAGACGAAGAAGAGAGTGACTCAGAGCTCAGCGACCAAGGCTCTGAAACTTCCGACCACATCGTTTCAGAGGAGCATCGATCTGACGAGGAATCATACTGCTCGGACTCAGATGAGGATAATTTGCCACTTTCGGAAATAAATAGCTGTTTTACAGGGCGTGATAAAGTTACGAAGTGGCAGAAATCTAACAATAACAGAGTATTTGGACGAAAAAACTGATTCTGATGAAAACGAAATTAAAGTTAATTGTTTTTTATTTTTATTTTGTAATTTTTAATGTTTGACTAGGTGTATAAACTAGTCTGGGGTGTGTAAAAGAGGTAATGTGTTCCTAATTTTTGTTTTGATTCAAAGAATATTTAAGTTATGTTACTTTATTAATTAATTGTTTCTTTTTCATAATTTCAATTACTTTTTTGACTAATTAGTCTATAAAGACTGATGATGATACATCTGCGTACAAAAAATAAATGATTATTGTATAATTTTTGCTTTATTTCTCTTATTCATCCAATAGGTCTTTTCGGTTACGCGCGCCCGCTCCCGTTACAAATGACCGCGCGCCCGCTTGAAGGTTAAAAAATGGTGGTATAATATTTTAATCGTTAATCGTTATTGTGTCAATATAATTTAAATAATTAAACTTTGTTATTGTAAAATATTATTTACATAGATATTATAATTTTTTGGTGTCAACAAGTCTGACTCAGTTTTTAATCAGTCGAAGTAATTAAAACAACTAATTTGTAAGCTTTTTCGAAGCGAAAGGATTCCGTTGATGAAGCGATTTCATTTTATTCATTGTTTCAAAGGTTATTGACGTTTAGTCTTCAGTTATTGATTGAAGGAGCGTCAGAAAAATAGTTAAATTAAAACATATATTTTTTTAACCACAAGATTGAACTATTTAAAAAAGAAAAACGATCAATACAAACGAAACTGAGCAAGGTGTTAGTTTTGACAAATATTTACAGTTACCTTAGTTTACATCGAAACTGACACCCATCACCCTGACACCGAATGCCTAATACAGTATTTAACTTATTTTATACTTCCCAGCTTAATTTAGTGCAAAATAGTGCACACAGTTAACAACCAGTTTGTCTGCTGACCGTACCACTGAACTTAATTAAAATATTTCTCAATCTTCACTTAAATTAAACGTTGTTAGCATTCATTGGATTCCTTTTATTGTTGGTCTTTTGGTACTAAAGACAGCGTAGTGGTACTCTTACAAGTTAATCGGTAGTACGAGTACGTTCAATAGTGAAGCAAAACTTATTCACAGCTACAGCGCCCTCCGGTTTTACCCGATTTTACGAACGCTTCAATCACTTCAATACTTTTTACACCAACTTAAAACACAGCCGTTTATTCGTCACTCCGTATTTAAATACAGAACAATTAATCGCTGTCAAACATAAATCTTACAATTCCCTTTTATTAATTTCTTAAATGCTTTAAAGCTACCAAACTGACGCTTTTACTGAAATGAAAGCTCGAAACGTTGAAGGGTAAAACAAATGAAACAGGCAACTTTCTGATTGGTGTGTAACAATCAGCATAATGCGATGACAATGCTTCGGACCTCTGTTACAGCACAAAGTATGGGACTCCATACTGATTTCTTAAGTTTAAGCGTACACTATTCATTTTGAATTGAAACTACGTATACGGATACACATCGCTTTTATTTTACATTTTTATCTGACGTTTCGGCAGAAGACTCAGTCTTCTGTGACCACGGTTTCTGTTAAACGTAGTTTCAATATGCAACACCATTGTAGGAACGGTATTCACAACTCTTAGGGTACAAACGCACAGGCAGCCGGCTTGCTTGGCGCCTAAAACCTAACGTTCGTTTTAGCTAGGCGCCAAGCAAAGCCTGCCTGTGTGTTAGTACCCTAACAGTGACTACGATTACAATGAAAGGGCCAATATGGCAAGATAGAAATTAAGAAAAAACTAGTGTTGTGAAACGTAGGACGATATCATAGATCTTTATACAGAATACCCTCACACACGTAGTAATCTTCTATACGTATGAAAATAAATCTCTCACCCTGTCCGCTTATATTTATGTTCGCTCTGATCTCAAAAAGTATCAAAGCACTTTTCTTACGCATTTTACCACAGAGAAGATTTCACATAGCAGAATTCAGGACAAAGGCGTTTATGTAACTTTTGTCCTGAAATTCTTACGGAAACCTCACTCAATTTTGATTAACCGAAGCGAAGTTCGTTTTTCATATTACTTAAATTCTAGCGACTTAGTGTTCTTAAAAGTCCTAGTATTAGAGACTTGCTTCCATTTCTAATTACTGGCCGACTCGTCACTAAGAAGAGATTAACAATATTATCTCCGGGATAAATATAAGACGTGTATTCTGGAGGCTTCCCGAAACCTTACTTTAATTAGTTTTAAGATAACCCACGAGTTGGTTATTAGTTGCAACTAGATGGCGCGTGTGGTTTTGTTTGCAGAATTCTAACGTATGTGCTGAGCCTTAGGTTATATGTTATGTACTCACTAGTGTGAAACGGGATAAGCCTCGAATTTTCGTCGATTAAAGGAAAAATGTTCTCCGAGCTTTCGAGTTTGTTGTTTCGATCCTCACGTCGATCTTTACTCGATTATAAGTAATTATTTAACTATACAGGGTGATTTCGGGGTCGTGATCCCAACCATTTTTTTCTGACTCAGTAAATAAATGATTGCGATGCTACCTGTATTTATTTTAATTTAAACAAAGATGATTCGTTATTTACGTATTTTTATTTAAAAATTATTATTGACTCAAAATGCGTGGTCACCCTACTTTTAATATTACTTGACATAAGTTTTCTTGGGAAATAGTAGGGTGACCATGATCTCGAATTATCGCAGTTTTTTTTGCTGACTAAAATAAGTCGCTGGTGTACTGTTAGTCCTAACCTATCGTGATGCTTAGGAGAAAGTAAGTTAAATGCTTCTTTCTTGCTCCACGACCCCGTAATCACCCTGTATAAAGCTTATTTAACGCATGCGCTTTTGATCAGAACTCAAACATTACACATACTGTTAAAATTCGGTAACTAGAAAAACTTACGTTAGCTAATTTATAAAGGAAAAAGGAAGGATAATTTCGGACAGAATAATAAGGAAACGTTTTAATGTTCCACATAGAACAGCGAGTTGAGAAAATGAACAAAAAGCGCCGATGTGTTCGGTCGTTTAACAATTAAAAAATTCACAGCTACCGCCTCGCGCGACACACTGGGGATATATTCACCAAACTTTTACAACGTTAATTTTTACACAAAAATGCAAAAGCATTGTTTCTTTTTGGTTCTTTTACTCGCTACTCGTTGACCTAGTAACGTGTAATGCTAGCTTTAAACTGACTAGCTCGTAGATTGCAAACTAGCTTAATGTGTTCAAGGTCTGTGACAAAGTGACAAACAAATTGAATAAGTATTTATTTATTTGATGCACTTTTATTACCTATTTACGGAAGATGCTTTAATCAAATAGATATACAAATAATAACACCTTTATTTTAAGGGAATACAAATAAAGGCACAATTTGAATTAGTTAAATAAAATACAGTTGATTGTTCGCTTATTTCCCGAACCGTGGTCACCGCGCTGTATCGAGACACACCGGCAAATAAACCGGCGAGCTTGTGTTATGCATAGTTTAATTCAATTGTTTACGTCTTTTTTCTCTTCTCTTTGCTGTTTTGTGTACAGTGTAAACGAACCTTTGTGTTAACTCAATTTTCTTTCAGTGGGTATTACTATTTTGTTTCAGTGCTTCTATTGAAAGTTTTAAAGCTTCTTTCAGACGTTTGTTTTTTATTGGTGTCGAGTTATACTGCATATTTTGTTCGCTACCTATGCAATGATTAAGAGGGTTTTTGTTAAACTACTGTTAACAGTGGTTTCAATACATTTAATTGGTAATTTTGGTACATTAAATCATCTAATGAAGTCCTATAAGATTATTGCGATAGGGTATTTAACCAACAGAAAAAAACAGATATTCGGACAACTAAAATATCTATTCTAGTTTAGCTATACACTGTAAACTATAATCTTTACATAACCTATTAGTTGTGTTATGTGGTGTACAATAAAGATTGTATCTATATAGATAATTGCTCTTGATTATAGATCGATGCATATCTATTTATTATTAATCTACATCTAAACATACAAAGTTATATAATTATTTCCAAGTTATCTCATCGATATTGTTAAGTAACGTGCAGCTCGGCTTCCACTTGGAAGACTGATAGTGACTTCTCTATCTGAGCGCTACCGTGCTTCAACTTCAGGCACGTTGAATTGTCGGTCCCGGGTATTTCGATATTAAGATCATGTTGAAGGCCTTTAGGCGGTATACAAAAGAGTCCAGCACTACCGTACTCGAAACTTCTAAACATTATGTAGTAACTACTATTCAATCTATAAGTCAAGCAACACTAACTTATAAAGTCGTTAATCTTTCCTCAATTAAAAATGAACTTAAAAGACAATGATTGTCAAACAGTATCCGACAGGCCGTAACACCCATGTTAATCTGACATTTGAAAAACTATTACAAATTCACGGTCAATCATATTGATCCAGTTACCACACCAGTAACGTTACGATCTTAACATAATATGTTATAACCAGTTTCTATACTATACAGTTAGTTATGTTTGCGTAACTCACAAGCCGTGTGTGACATTAGGAAAATACCAATCAACTTATGTATTTAAGAATAAGGTTCTTTTTACATAATCTTTGGGTTTGATTTCGCGTCGGTTTCGTCATTATATCCTGGTGGCTTTCTTTTAATAGATTTATGGATATTTTGTGGTCTCATACTCGTAAAGGATGGTGGTTTATGTAAGAGTGATAACTCATAATCTTGATATAAGAAGTTTGTGATCCTTATTCAATGTTTATCTATACTACTAGCAGCGCCCCGCGGTTTTACCTATGATGTGCCCGTTCCGGTGGGAATTATGGGATGAAAAATAGCCTATAAGCTTCCCGTAGAACGTGTTTATACATTACAAAAATAAATTATAATCGCATTGGTAGTTCCTGAGATTAGTGAATTCATACAAACAAAAAAATTAAAAATCAAATTCTTCAGCTTTATTTAGTACCTATACACATATACGAGTATATATTTAACGGAAGACCTCATGATTTGACAGTTAATATTTAGGGCATTTTACTTGTTAGACCTAATTTATGTTTTACTTTAATTTCTAAATACTTCTATTAGAATTGAATCTATCAAAATGGGCGTTTTACAGTAACCTCCCTCTCTCTCGCAATAGTAGAGTAAAAAGAGTATTTCAATGAGTTTAAAGCGTAGCGTGCCTTCACTTCCATGCTTTTGCCATTCATAAAATAGACCATATTATGTAGTTAATAGAAATGTTTATTGTATAAAAAAATTCAAATTAAAACATTATGGTACACATCATAAATATTATGCACTTTTATTGAAACTACGTATCAGATGCAAACCGCTTTTATTTTCATTTTATCTGACGTTTCGATAAGACGTCTGACGTTTCGGCTTCTTTACAGAAACCATGGTTACAGAAGATGAATAAAAGTGAAGTCCGTAGTTCCATTTCAAAATGAGTAGTGTTCGCTTAAACTCGTGTGTATTGTGCACATTTTTTTTGTTTATTTTGCGACAAATTAAGCAGAGCCTTAAAGTGGATCTAAAAACAATTTCGCTAATGGTTTGTCTCCTCACGTTACAAGGAGCACGTACTACTTGGTGTTGTCCTTTGACCCACTTCTTATGTCATTAATCACATAAAGGAACTTAGCTTAACTTATATCAACAACTGGATAGTTTAGTGAGATATTTGGGCTTGAGTTTTGAGGAGGTTTGATAGGATAAGCTCAAGAGATCGAATGCCTATAGTTTATTGAAAGTTTAGTGGGTTGGCCACTAACCTAAAAGTAAAAAAGTAAAGTATGAGCCTGTAATGTCCCACTGTAGGGCAAAGGCCTCTCATCTCACTGAAAATATCAGTACAGTGAGGAGGATTAGGCGTAATCACCACGCTTGCCTAATGCGGGTTGGTGATCTCAAACCCGAGCCATGTTTGAAAAGTAGGAAACATGTTTTCGCTCGACCTGGGAATTGAACCCGGGACCTCAGTCTTGGCAGGCGAGTGCACATACCACTAGACCACCGAGGCGACCTACACGAACTTATTTATTAAAGTGAGATATCCAACGCTCAATGGTTATAATCTTAACGCATATTACGTTAATGTATTGATGGTAGGAGTTCAGTGTGAATATTAAATAGTCCGACGAAACCCAGGCAAGCCATTTGTAAGGGCTTGTTGACTTTACTTTCTATTCGTATATATATATTATTTTCGTCGTCGTTTACAACATAAATAACGGAATTGTAAACTTTGCACAAAATTGAATTAAACGAGAGCAAACGTCAACGTAACGCGAACTAAGTTAGAAGTTTTAGGAATCCTCCGTAAACAAAAATAATCATAATTAAAGTGTCCCCGAATTCCCCCGGATTGGTACAAAAGGGACCGACGTTAATTCGCACTGAACCCGACAAATACCCAATGCTTCACGCTTGTGGATCTCAACGTTTGGAAAATATTTGGTTTTCTTTATATTTTAGTGACAAAAAGAGTCCGAGCAGAATTGAGTTGCATAATACAGGTTTATATCTACAATGAATGTATTAATAAATGATTGGGCCAAGCAAATTTTTCATTAAAATATTGTTTAAAGCTTTCACATTTAGGTATGTAAAGTAACACATTGAAGTTATAGTTTCAGCAAGAGAGATACTACTATAATATATGTCAGTATGAAAATGCAAAATCTAGAAAACAAAAACATTTGTTACATGTTTTAGTTAATGGAAAATGGAGGGCGGGAAAAGTTTGAGAGCCGCAGCCTCTAGAGGTTTTCCGGCGGTAGGCAAAGTCATTAGCCCTGCGTAATGCCACCACAATTAATTCTAAAATGTCAGCCTTTTTTAGTTTCGCAATTTAAATTAATAACTGCAGGTCTGAGCCGCTCCCGGGACCAGTTCCTGTTTCAGACAAACATTTCACTGCCTCATTTGGATTTAATATGTTTAGCAGGATATAGAGAAGAGCATGAACACATCTAGAATACTCGTATAGTTTTAATGCTTTATTCATTAACGCTGTGTAATTAAAATAATGTTACACTGTGTTTTGTCTCTTTTGCTCTTCGGAAATTTGCGTATGTCAGAAAGTGACAAACCATTTGACAGCTAAAATGATAAGCTTAATGAAATGGTTAAAAATAAATTCTAAAGTGGACTAATCCTGATGTTCAACTTGCAGTGTCCAATCTATTGCTGTTCAAATACTGCTGAATGCATTAAGTAGAAAGGACTACAATTCTAATTATTTTCTAGAAACGACTTACTGCTCCAGGCCAAGTGACTGCTTTCAAACACATATTATGTTTGACAATATGTTGAAGTCAAGGTTTTTTCTAACTTGCTTGTGATCGTGTGTGGTTTTTGCAGGGGTCAAACTAGACCCAAACGACCTCTTCGCCTAAAGGCAACCACAATACAACAGGGTCAGATAGACCCGATATAACGATCGATTATTATCACTACATACATATTTTTGTGACAAGTACACTTAACACTAACATAATTATTATAACATACGGGTTTAAATTGCGAATGCTTCTTCTTCTTCATCGAGTGGATGGTCAACCTCAACAATCCTGGTGTCAGAGTTATTGAGCCGCCAAAGGCGATTGCTTAAAAAGGTTTTATAAAAAGTTTTTCCTAGTTACTTTTCACACATGGCTCGGGTTTGAGATCACCACCTAACCTGCCTAATAAAATTCAAAGTATCGTTAATGAGTACCTAATTAAGTTCGAGTATAATAGTGGCTAACCCTAGTGTTGAAGTTTTAAGACCGCCCAAAGGCCTCCGACTTGGTTTGACGATTGCAACTGCTGGGACCAAGAATTGAGCGCTCAGATAGAAATGCCAATATCGGCCACCCATCCAAGTACCGGTCGAGCGATGCTTAACATTCGCAATGAGCTAACATCGGTTAGTCAAACTACGCCACGAGCACTACAGTGGTTTTGACCGCCTCAAATAAATTCAAATAAGCTATCTCTCTAATTTAACGTCTGTTTGTGACATGAAAGCTCTCAGGTAGAAATGCTTACAACAGCAATAGTTTAGTTCTAACTTTATAAAGATACTGAGTACACAAATATATAATTGTTCATCT
The DNA here is from genome assembly GCA_963082685.1 of Cyclophora albipunctata. Classification (NCBI taxonomy): domain Eukaryota; kingdom Metazoa; phylum Arthropoda; class Insecta; order Lepidoptera; family Geometridae; genus Cyclophora; species Cyclophora albipunctata. The sequence continues at coordinate 299,430 of OY720125.1, forward strand.
AATGTTACTCGCCTCGGTGGTCTAGTGGTATGTGCACTCGCCTGCCAAAACTGAGGTCCCGGGTTCAATTCCCGGGTAGGGGCGAAAACATGTTTCCTACTTTTCAAACATGGCTCGAGTTTGAGATCACCAACCCGCATTTGGCAAGCGTGGTGATTATGCCTAATCCTCCTCACTGTACTGATAACTTCAGTGAGATGAGAGGCCTTTGCCCAGTAGTGGGACATTACAGGCTAATACTTTACTAATGTTACTATGACTATCTCGCTTTAATATTTTTAGGTACTTTGTGCCATTTTATTTCTATCAAAAGATATTGGCACGAGATAATACATCAGAATCAGTTAGCTAACACGATCTTTGATTACCAATCTGTAAATAATTTCTGAAACCATAGTCACAGTAGCTCATAGTGGTGTGTTTATCTTTAAAAATTATGTTAGCTTTGAGTTCTTAATAATGCACCAGCAAAGTGTCTCGAAACTAAGCTCATAACGGCATGATAAGTTACACACAGCGACGACTCTAATTATAATATCCAACATCTTAAAAAGGTTGTCGCCTGTTTTAATTACGAGACCTCGCGGTAATTAAGTACTCTGCCTTTCCTCACATACCTCGAACAGTTGCCCGCTTAGTCGCCCAACTATTCGTCCAACCATTTGACCAACCAGTAGCCTAACCGCTCGAAATGGTGCTTTTGGTGTAATTTCACTTAAACGGAATTAAGAATAACAAAAACGTTTTTGTATGTTAATGTAATTATGTTCACGTTAATTGCATTTGGACATTTCATTTTTAGATGAGATTATAACGTGTTGAGTTGTTTGTTTAAAGGACATTGGGCGGTTTTCGGTTCTACTAGTGTATCTAATGATGTTTGCATGTTTGAAGGTTTTATAAGCTTTTGCTGCGACCTTTGAAATTAGATAATTACTTATCACAACCTGTGCCTGTTATCCTACGGACGCTCATTATTTTACTCATTTTCCTTTTTGAGTGGTTTAAATAAATAGAATGAACGGCTTGATAAATAATGATTTTGGAAATGCATATTCTTTTAAATCAATAACATTAAACAACTTGCATATGCATAATCCAAACAAGATGTGTAAAGTTTTGAAACTAATACAGAATTTCAATACATGAATTTGCAACATCATTTAAATATTATTCACTTAATAGGCATTTTGGTGTTATTTTTAATGCATTGGGTAAATAAACATTTCTAAATTATGTTTTTTTTGCGTAACTGTGTTATATTTGTTCATAATGTTTTGTCACGTGTTATGATGCACAGTTTCCATGTCTGTAGATGTTACGTTACCAAAACATTTAGTTAACATAATCATGTAATGTATCTTCTATTCGTTCTGAGTAGGTTATTGACCCACTCTAGTGTCGAAGATTTTAGACCACCTAAAAGCCTCTGACATGGTCTGACGATTGAAACAACCGGAACCGACAGCCTAACGTGCCCTCCGAAGCACGGTAGCGCTCAGATAGAAATGCTACCAACGCCACCTACGCGAACTAATTACTCTGAACTTTCAAAATGGCCTAAAAAGGAACTAACGCTATTTCACAAGTCCAACTGATATTAAAAGCTTGTGTACACTGTATACATGTTATTAAGGAAAATCTGTGGACATCTTCGTCATGCCTAATGCTGTACATGTACAATATCTTTTTCATTTCCCACCGGGAAATCTTTGTTGAGAATCTGCTGAGGCTGAATTCATAGTCATTGATGTAAATTCTTGGATTAGGCTAATGCATTTATACCTGTTAAATAGTGATAGTACTTTCTAAAATAAATATTTTCGGTGGAATAAATAAAGTTGAAATAAAACTAATCTATTTTAAATAATGCCGACAGAACAACAAACTCTTCCCCCCACATTTCATTACACCTAGCGTCTCCCCGAATATCATAACATATTTCATCATAATTCATCATTTATTTGCATGAATGTCATCATTACTCTTGCCTATAGATACGGCCCTCATCGCGTGGATGCCGAATGTCCGTGATTTGTGTGACAATTGTGTAGCCCCGACCTGTCGCTGGCTCGGCTTTACGCGAAATGTATTCTTTCCTTATGACTCCCGAAATGTACCGGCGACGTAAATAAGACACGATTGAACGACTTTTAATGTTCCCGCTTGCATTCCGAGGGTTGTATTGTTAAGTTATTGCCAGGACTTTTTGGATCTCTTATTGTAACCAAGGATTGCTTTGGTTATATTACAGGAAGGAATATACCATTCTCGAAGAAACCTCCTAGAGATAAACTTACTCTATTTTGTTCATAACTTAATAGCCGATTTTTTTTTGTCAGCGATAAAATTTTCCTCTTTATATCAATTAGACATAGCGTCAGAATCCTTTTTTGCAGTCATTATTTGCAATACAATTATTTATATTTTTTATCAAAAATAATTCTCAATCAATTTACTTTAAAAACATAAAAATAGAACCGTTTGAGAACTAGTTTACAATGACGTACTTTCACGTAAAATACTAAATTCTAGATATAAGCACAGAATGTTTTTAATAAATCCCTATGTTGCTTATCGATTATCATATGTATCCCACAGCGCGAGTACGGCCCCCCGAAGATCTCCGACGTGCTGAGCGGTCAGGCGGGCACGCTGCCTTCCGCGATCGCCAGCCACCTCTACTCGCCCTTCTCCTCATACCAGCCCAGGGTAAGAAGTACATCAATAAGCATATCTGTCTTCTGTGACCAAGGTTCCTGTAAAGGAGCCGAAACGTCAGATAAAAATGTAAAATAGAAGCGAAGTGTATCCGTAAACGGAGTTCAATTCAAAATGAGTAGTGTTCGCTTCAACTTCGGAAACCAGTAAGCATATAGTCAACCACATATTGACAGCTTAAAGTTCCATAAAAGCGTAGAGGAGGGATCAATCGTAATGCGTAACGCATTAACAACGCATCAATGCACTTTGATTGGTCATCAGACACGCACGTAACACTTTCAATGTATTGTAATTGGTAATTATAGCTCTGCACCGTTCTCCCCCGCTTCTATTGAAATGCACTCTGTTTAGCTTATAATGAATCCATGTACCGTGCTAGTGTTCACCCTTCTAGGTTAAGTATGAGGTTACAATTCTGGGTAAAGCAAATCATTGAAGATAAAAAGAAATATATGTAAAAAGTCCGGCAGAGGGACGTCGTTTAAATAATCTATAAATATCCCATTTGCTTCATCATCAGCACATTTGTCAAGTTAAATCTACCTTGCCATTTTTATGGTTTGTTTGGAAGTATGGTCCCGCGATGGTTAATATCAAAGAAGTATTTTTTTAATATTATCTTAATTTGAAGGATTTTAAAGTAAATCAGTAACTTGATATATTCGTTTATTGATATCTCTATTTTTAACATATTTCAGCTCGGCTCGCCAACAACGTACCAAGTCTCACCGCCAGTGCCATCCCAACTCGCCTATTCAGAACACAAAACCTACCAACAAGGCCAGAACGGAATCAACTTCAACCTAATCCAGGACCAATCCCCTCAGGCAGAACAACAGACCCAACAAGCTCTCCGATACCAACAAGCTCTCCAACACCAACAAAACCTTGCTCTTCTCCAACAACAACTGCCAAGCTTGGCTCCTCTAAACCAGTTCGTCCCTCGTCCAGAACCCCAGAATATTCTTCAACCAAGCCTTCTTCCTCCAAATTTCTACCAACAAATAAACCAGCTTTCTACCGGTAGATACGAACAACAATTAGCTGAAGCCCAAGAAATTAGAGAACAGAATGAGGCCCAAACTACGCAGGCAAATAACAATGGAAATAAAGAGAAAGAGGCTCAGGCTGGCAACGAACAACAGTCCACTGTTCAGGTACTATTGTCTGAAAACTAGTTGTTTTTTTAAGAAATGTTTGAAGAATGGTTGGTAAGTAACTGTCTTGTTTCCTCCTGTTTCAGAATGAAAATGTTCAGAATCAAGCCCAAGCGGTAAGCTATTCCAGTTTTACCCAAAAGTTTCCCGAAGAACCAAATTCACAAAGGTCACAGCTGACATTCCATGCACCAGGTCCTTTCCAACAAGCCCCGCAACCCCTTCCTCCTCAACAATTCCAGCCAATCCAACAACAACAAACTCAACAGCAATACTCTGAACAAAAATTTGCCCAACACCAAAATAATCAACCTCAACAAATCAACCAACAACAGCTTGCCCAACAACAGTTTGCTCAACAACAACAGTTTTCCCAACCCCAACGAGGAGACCAACAACAAATAAGCCAACAACAACAACAAATAAATCAATTAGAACAACAGATTACCCAACAACAAAATAGTCAACCTCAACAACTTAACCAACAACAGTTTGCTCAACAACAACAGTTTTCTCAACCCCAACGAGGAGACCAACAACAAATAACCCAACAACAACAACAAATAAATCAATTAGAACAACAGATTGCTCAAGAAAATGCCTTACAACAAGAACAGTTGAGAGAACAAATAGGTCAAGTAAATGCCCAACGAGAAAAATTAGAACAACAAATTGCCCAACAAAGACAAAATGCCCAGTCTTCTACATCTTCCAACTTACGGTTGTCATCGCCAACAACTATCAATCCATTATCCACTCGAACTGACAGAACTTCTCCATCTCGTATTCCAATAGTAAGAATAAGACAACAAACTACTCCGTCTCCCTCTCTAGGCACTTCTACTCTCCAGGCTCAGGCTTCTTCAACAGTAGCTTCCATCAGTTCTTCAACTGAAGATATTGGTGATAGAATCTCTCTATTAACAACTCCCAAGCCAAGAACACCTCCATTTAGGCGGTTACCTACAACCACCTCAAGGCCTACTTCACTACATTCAACCACAATTAGATCTATGACGTCTATTGCACCTTCTATCATCACCAGTTCTCCGTCACCTTCCACTTTATCTGCCGGATCTAGTACTTTATCTGCCGGATCTAGTACTTTGACTACCGCGTCTAGTACAACTCAAAGACCTGTAACTTCTACGAAGAGACAAATTCTTTCCGAACGGCCGACGATAGCGCCATTCACTTCCGCTCAACCATCAATTGAGCCTATTGTTGTAGTATCACAGTCTGATTTGCCAGTGGAACAGCAGTCAAGTCTTCCGCCTTCCCCTTCACCACAATCCACATTTGCTTCTCTGCCTACTATCGTAGCGCAAACACAGGAACCTGAGCCAATTTCGCCATTATCTATTCAACCAACGTTTGCATCACCATCCTCACCACCTCAACCGATTTCACCATTGAGTATTCAGCCAACGATTATAACCCAAACTCAGGAATCTCAACCAATTTCTCCATTGGATATTCAACCTACAATAGTCTCCCAACCACAAGAGCCTCAACAAATTATTCAACAACCACCGCCCCAACAAATCGTTCCATTAAATGTTCAACCTACATTTATTACTCCAACACAACCATCTCCACCCACTATTATAGCCCAAACACAATCTCCTCAGGAAATTGTATCTTTGAACGTTCAACCTACAATTGTAACCCCACCTCATCCGCCCCAGTCACTTCTTCCATTAAATATACGACTACCTCAGGAGCCTTCACAAATCACACAACTGAATGTGCAACCTACTGCTGTGACTCAACCACAGACACCTCAACAATTAATACCTGTAAATACACAACAGACTGTTGCTCCCCAACCCCAACCACAACCTATTATCCCATTGAATTTCCAACCTCAAGTCCTTCCACACACTCTAACCACGTTCACTCCTCAAAGACCAACCTTTATTCCTCAAGCCCAACCTATTCAGCCGACCTTACAGCCACTAATACAAATCCAACCGTCAGTCCAGCCTCAAGTACAAGAGGTTCAACAAATACAAGTATTGAACAATTTACAGCCGGTACAGCCAGAGACTCAAGCACCACAACCGCAACAAGAACAAGTTTTACAATACCCGTACCAAGTGTCCTCGGAAGTCGTTCAAGTGAATCCAGGTTTGGGCCAAGCGGGATTACTTTACGTCCAGCCTCATGCGGGAATTCATCCTCATTTAGGATACACCCACCCTCATGCTCATTACCAACCCGCAGTATTAGAGCAGACTCCATATGGCTTACATCACCGCGCTCAGTTGGAACTTCAAAGACAGTATGAGTTACAAAGAGACTTGGAACGGCGCCTGGCCTACGAGCAACACCTGCAGTTCCAACAGCACGCCGAGCCCGAACACAAACCTCCCCGAAAGCAGAAAGGATCAAAGAAACCAAAACATCATCACGAAGAACATTACCAAGAACAACAGGATATACCGCAGTTCTACCAACTAGAACGAGCTCAATTTCCGAGTCAGTTCAATGAATTGCCAATCCAAGAAATTTTAAATCATCAGCGTCATTACGAACCAAAAAATTATGATGCCCAAGTGCAGTTCTTGGAAGAAGCACAGATTGCCTCAGAGCCTAGACTTCATCCTAAGTCAAAGGCTAAGTCAAATAAATCAAAGTCAAAACAAAAATATCCAGAGAGGCCCCATCACCAGGATACTAAGCCATCGCTCAGAGAGCCTTCGGAGTTGCAGCACCAGCACCCATCGTTCAGTCAGGCACCAGAGTTTTTGTTCCAACAACCCCATTTTGATACACCTCTGTATCAACAAGGAGGTTACCCAGGGCACTCCAGCACGCCGCAGTATTTTGAAAAATACGCTCACGGAATATTTGGTAACGTCCATTGACGTAAAAACTTTGATAAAGTTACTTTTACGAATTAAAAAAAATTAACGTTAGTGAATGTCTTTAAATTAAAAGAAAAGGTAACTTTATCATTACTTTTGTAATTGTTAATAATGTTATTATCTTGTTTTAAGACTTGCCATACGTAGAACTGTATATTTTAGGAAAATGTGACTTTGTTTTTTTGTAAATAAAATGAAATTGTAAGATTACTTCTCGCTTCTTCCTCTTTTACCTGTGATATTTAAGCTCTGAGCCATAACGTGCGCCATTTGTATTTTCCGCCTACAATTTGCCGAGTATACCGTTACTACACTTTCATTCAAAGTGACAACTAAATCCGCACACGTGCGAGGGGTTAAAAACCGTAGCGTGGGGATAAAAAGAGGGTTAAAAAAGTAACACTTTTATTTGAGTGAGGACACGGGCGGTGGGGCGCACTTGTATCGCGCAGTTAATATTCCACGAAGGCTGCGATGGTTACCGGGAGTTAGGCCTTGATTGTACTCGGAAATGATCAGATATGATGCTATATCTTACAGATATTTATGGAAGTAACGATCTCAGTGGTAACATTGGTTGATAAATAATTACTTTGAATATGAGTTGTTAGAGGAATATTTATGAAGCTACGCACATAACTGAAAAGTGATACTTCTCATCAGATTCTCGTCAGATTCAATAGTCTTTGAAACACAATTACAAATATTCCACACACAAACTCTAATAAAGAGTAACAAACTAGCCCCTGACCAGAACTTAAGTTCATCATACTAGTCATGTTATTTACTACCGCAGTAACTTAAGCGATCAACCTCTCAATGATAGATAATAATGTAAATATGTGTATATTACCTTTGTTTTGACGTTCTAAAGGTCTCACAAAATTATTTTGCCTTCAATCGAACAACATGTCAACAAATATTACAGATGATGACCAATTACCTACTTCTAGGTCTATTCGTTTTTGAGTTAGAGTACCAACAATGGCAGTCGGGTTGAGATTATAGATGTCAGCCATATGAGAGTACCATCCTAAACGAGTAAGTACGTGCCCTGTACTACTGGGGTGAAGTTTCATAGAACACTGGATACCAAACTTTAGTACAAAAAAACTTTTTGAAGAGCCTTCGGGGGTCGTTTATCGGAACTGAGCGGGATTTAAAAGTTGGATCCGGTTCGCAAGGGTTCGTATCGACGCGGACTGAACTAAATCACTGAACGCCGCTCCCCCGCGGCCAATGACGGCCGATAGCCGAACAACACATTTCGGCAGATGATATTACACTTCCGTATTTTTAAGGCTTTCCGATGAAGGATTCCGTTTTGTTGATGAAGTTTTTTGGAATTAGATAGCTTTAAAGTGATATCCGTTACGACTTATCCTTGAGAGTAAAATTAACCTGTTGAAAAATAAAATTGTTATTATTACTGTTGGCCACTGAGCTGGCGAGTTCGACAAAACTCAAACGAATCTAATTCTAAACTACGTAGGTATTAATCTCAAAATGCCCCTAGAAAAAGATTCCACCCGGTTGAAACCGCAGGGCGCAGTATACATAATATACTCGATATATAAACATTAGCAGAACGACCGAGGTTGTAAACAACACAACTAAGAGGGCAAGAGAATTAGATATCCTAGGAACAGAGCTATCCTAGGAATGTTAAAGACTGTCACATACCAAAGTCCAGACGATCTCTAAACTGCTTTGTTCAATTATTCAAACTAGTTGTTAAAAAGTAAGTTCGAGAAGGTAAGTGGCCAACCGTGGTGGCCGAGTTTTTAGACCGCCTAATGGTCTTAAACATGGCCTGATTGAAACAACCGGGATCGACAATTTAACGTACCCTTTGAAGCACGTTAGCACTCAGATAGAAATGCCACTATCGGCCACCCCCATCCAAGTAGAGGCCGAGCTGGACGTTGTTTAACAATAGAGATGAGGGCAAAGTTAAGCAGTCGGTTTACGTTATTTCAATCGTTAGACCATATCGAAGGCTTTTAGGCGCTATAAAACTCCTACACTTGGCCACTGACCTGTACGAAATGAACGAATGAATTCTAAAAGACTATCTCTATCAAGGTATGTGCAGGTTTAAAGTTATTGATGGTACAAGTACAACACCAGAACCGTGCAGTCCGTATGTCACAATGATTACATCTTTATATTCATAGGGGTTGCTCCCCACTCGTCGATTTTAACATTTATTTCTGACTTTGAAATTGAAAGTGATGTGTTGAAGGCAGGTGAAGACGCCTTTTCGTGACGAAGGAATCTCATTCATAGAATGTATGTACTATATTTGTCTTTGATTGCAGCTGGTTGTGTGTTAACTAAATTTCTTACTCCCTAGTCTCTAACACTCTCAAAATACCTACTTTTATTTTAAAGGCCTTCAAAAACCGAAGAAGGAGGTTCTCAAACATACTGTATCTAGAATTGATTCTTTGTTTTTTAAGAAGCTGTAACAATCTAAATATTTAATAAAACAAATGTGTGTAATATATCTATGCATTAAACTTATTAAACAAAATAGCTCAGCCGTTTAAAAAAATACCTATCAATCATTAAATACCTTAAAACACGCTCTTCCTCTGATAATAGTTCATTGCTTCAGCTAGTTATCGCTAGACGCTAAACGGTAACAAATAAGTGAGTACATAAAACACATTAGCACATTACTAAATAGAAAATGAAAAACAACGAAGAAAAAGGTTTTTCAACGTCGTGTCAATGTTTTTTAAAATATTGGTTTCCTCATCCTCTATCTTTTATGAACCGATCGCTTGGCCGATGGTTTGATCATACGATAGTTGACCATGTTGAACGCCTTTAGATGGTCTAAAAACTCCGACTTCGACCGTTTGACGACGTTTGACCACTGACCTTCTCGAATTAAATTTTAGAACCGATTTTGAAGTTTCTTTCGGCATACGAAGTGGATCACTCACACTCACACAGAATGGTCTCGTTTTTATTACTCCTGATATACCTATTATACTAGCAGCGCCCCGCGGTTTTACCCGCATTGTGCCCGTTCCCGTGGGAATTTCGGGATTTTTTTTACATAAAAACCTTCCTCTTGAATCACCACTCTACCTATTACAAAAAACCGCATCAAAATTCGTTGCGTAATTTTAAAGATTTAAGCATACAGACAAACAAACAGACTAAAATAGCGACTTTTTTTATACTATGTAGTGATGCTACTTATTTTTAATTTGTTTCCATTGTAATTAATTTTTTGTCAGGCGTTAAAATCAACAATATTTCAAACACAAAATTACCTATATCAGTACAGACATTATTGTCCGATGTGAATGTCGTAGTCTAGGTAGGTATATAGAAAATATACATTGATTGCATGTCGTGTAATGTTAAAAATATTTGAAGATCCATATTTATTTATTTAAGATACCAAAATATAGATGCAAAAACCCTCAACCGCATAAAATTGAGTGTTTCTCGCACCACAGACACAACCAAAACCACATACATCAGTAACAAACCCACCTAAAATTTATGCCTAAATTGGAGTAGGTACAATTTGGTCGGAGGTGCTAACGAGAGCCATTCGAGATCGTCGAGGCGTCGTGATGACGTCACAACGTGACCACTTGGATGTCACTATGGAGCGTTAAGTAGGTAATTATTGCTCGAAAATATTCTAACTAGCAGCGCCCTACGGCTTTATCCGCGTTGTGGTCGTTCCCGTGGGAATTTCGCGAAATAGCCTAACCTTCCCTTTGAATGTGGTTAGCCATTCCAAAAAGAACACACATTTTGTTGAACAAAAATTAGATGGTTGTCGTTTTTTTACAATTATTCAATTTTACATTCATTTGATAGGGTAATTATTACAAATTGTCCTCTAGCTCATTCTTACTTATTTGTTTGGTAATAAAAAGGAATTATAAATAAGTTTCACTGTTTGTGGTTGCATGAATAAATTATCTTGAATATTTAAGTTAACTATAATACCTCTACAAAATTAGTGCAGAAAACTCTTGGAGCAAAAACAATGATAGACAAAGTTCCATTCAAAATAAATGGGAGGCCTTATTCGGTCGAGAAAATTCTGTTATTTTTGTACATTCAAAAATACCTACATAGGAAGACTAATCAAATCAGTGTACCACGGAGATGGGTTCGTCGTTATCACTCACGGGGGTGTCGAAATGGGACAAGAAATGAATACAGTAGCTGTTCAATTTGTTCATTTGTTCATTTATATTCAAAATACCCTTTAGCCTAATTCAGATCAAAGGAAACAACACCATAATTTGTGCAAACTCTCTCTCTCAATACTCACTGGTGGAAGTGTAGCAACACAAAGCATAAGAGTAAGAGCATGCTGTGAGACGATGCTTGTGAGATTGGAATAGTTTAATTTACTAAAATTCTAAAAATCTTTTCTTCCAGACGGTCCTTGGACTGTAGAACGACTAGGACTGGCCGCATTGAATGATACGAAGCAGTATACTGGTACACTCCAGTGACACCGTAACAAAACAAACTTGAAGCAGAAACCTCACAGCGTAGTGTTTTGTTGTTAGCTGACTTGAATTGAAATTGACAACAGTGGACTCAGTTCAGTTTTCAGTTTGCGTAATTCCTTACTGTTTTTTATGTTAATTTAAACCTTTCCCGATCAATGATATTGTGATTTTGATTGAAAGAATAGTTCAAATTTGTAACTAGGAAGTCTTTAAAAACATTGTAAATATTTGATTGAAATAAACCTTATAAATAACGGAAGCCTTGTATTTTATTTGAAACTGCATGCATGGTAGAATCAGTTGAGTCACATAAAAGAAAGACAGGATCAAACAGAAAAAAGTCAAATATTTTTCATCGGTTTTGGTTCCAAAGAGGCTCTATTCAAAGAACCAACAAGTACTTAGTCCTGCACACAAATTTACTTGATCATCTTACACTTAAGCCGTCAGACATAAACTTTCTAGCGTCACACGAAGTCAAAGTTACTAAACCTGGATTCTGTTAAGTAAATCATAGAAGCATAAAACGTTAGAGCTGAATTTCGTAAACTACGTTTCAGGTGTGTATACAAGTCTCCGAAACTAGCCGAGGGCTGTAGGGCATGAAAGATAATTAGGGGTTTCAAACCAGTTCTAACTAATTATACGGTGCGGCTGATGCACGAAGATTTGGATATGGTATAAATATTTCTCTTGAGATATGGATAGATATGGACGTATGAATAGACCTCTGGCACTTTTTCCGTATATATTTGGTAGATTTCAGTGACGTTTGGTACATTTTAAGACAATCTTTGGTAGATTATATATGTATAATAATATGACCCTTTGTAGAATTTCATACACCATTTGGAAGATTTCTGTGGCTTTACCTAGGTTTTCATGCCCCATTCCTTTGTTTTCAGAGGACTCGGTAGTTTTTCTATTTTAATTTGGTGAATATCATGACCTTTAGTAGATTTCTAGACAACTTTTGTTGATCGCTATCAGAGTCACTGACCTCTTTAATTATAATAACTCACTTAAAATGTGATTTAACTAGTAAGCAAGCGTAAACAAATGATGCATTAGCATATTTAGAATATTAAATAAAAATACAATATACTTAGAAATTACTTGAGAAGGCAACGAATGGAAAATCTTTGGACTCATAGCAGTGTTTTTTTATTTTTTTTAGTTTCAAATTAAGAACCTACTAGAGAAGGTAACACACTTACGGCCTCTTGCTATGAATTAATTAATTTGGAGTCTTTACGTCTTGTCATCATTACTATTTACCACATCCATCATCTTAATTAATCAAAGGTAAAACATGTAAGCGGAAAGTTGAGACAAATCACCTATTGGGCTGGAAATTGATGGGTTTCCTCGCGAACTAACTTCAAGTTCGTTTTAATTATCCAAGTTTCATTTATAAGTTCGGTTTGAATGCTTAATGGTTAGATACAAGACAGATTTGTACTCTTACGCGTGAAATCCATTAGGTGGTTAAGTTTCAGCCTTGTCACGTTGATAAAGAGTATATAAAAATTTAATTATGTATTTAATTCGGTAAGTTAAGAAGTGAAGAATTATTTTATATTGAGCGATATTATGTGAGGATATGACATGGTCACATACATTACCCCGTTTATTTTAAATATTTGTTATTTATTTGTAATTTTGCCAGCATCCAATTCAATGGAGTTTCATGTTAGGTTTAAGATAGGATGATTCGTCACAAAATTAAGTTGACCAAATGGTGAATTGTCACAAGTAATATCCGCGTCATCTCTAAAAACAGTCTAAGGTAAATCTGTAAGTATACTGTAATGTTTCACGGTAGGGCAAAAGCCTCCTCGCACAATGAAGAAATCAATTCAGTCAGGCGGATTAGGCATAACTGGTTAAAACGTACTATGATTTAGACTAGGTTGTTTCAAACTCTAGGAGGTCATTGCACTACTTAGTTTTTACGTACGTTAATTGCCTTTAGACTTTTTATTTGAACCGGTTTAGTGATCAAAACTGAGACAATGTTACCGTTATCCAAATTATTATAACTTACTTAGATAAGACTATAAAAAGCATAACTCGCAACGAAACACCGACTTCAATCAAACTTGGTTTTATGAGGAACCTTTTTTTGAAATCGGTTAGAAAAGGGCCATTCTGAAAACATAAACATAACTTTTTATGCACTGAAATAATTTAAAAATCTAATAAGCGACAGATAATAGAGTAACGTTTTTATACGTAAATTTAATATACGTAATATTTATATTTAAAAAACTCGCTTTCTGCCATTTATAAAGTCGGTTAAAATGTGTAAACAAAGTCAAGTATTATATGTACTACCTACTTGTTTCAAGAAGAAGGGGACAGGTATAATAAGGCATGCATATTTAAAAACTTTTGCACTTTAATAGATATTGAATATTATCAAATGCATATTCAAAATAATCATCATAATCATCACTACATAGTATAAAACAAAGTCGTTTTCCGCTGTCTGTCTGTCCTCATGTATGCTTAGATCTTTTAAACTAAGCAACAGATTTTGATGCAGTTTTTTAAATAGATAGAGTGATTCAAGTAGAATGTTTATAAGTATAAAAAATCCCGAAATTCCCACGGGAACGGGCACAACGCGGGTAAAACCGCGGGGCGTTGCTAGTTAAATATATAAAGATAAACTATCGTACGCTTGCTCAGTATCGCTAAATTCGCTAATCAACAACCGAAACAAATGACTAATAAACCATTGCTGGTTCACAGCAATTTGTCATCAAACTTAGAACATTTAGCAATCGGTGTAACACAATCAGCGCCCATTAGTTCAACGACGATCATTGTTCGGTTATGTTGGGTCAATCGGTTATTATCGGATGTTGGTTTAGGCACGTTTCGGTCACTACTGATTTTGAAAACCGATATAGAACATTTGTGGCGCAATTTCAAGGGACTAATCGTATTCGATCGAGCAGTTTAATACAATGAATGTGTGATTGAGGAATTTGATGAATGTGTTTTGGGCGATCATTTTTAACAATTAACTTTGACCAATTTGATTCATGTAAACACAATATCTATAGTAATATAATAAAGCGGAACAGTTTGTTTGTTTGAACGCGCTAATCTCAGAAACTACCAATCTGATTCGAATAATTCGTTTTGTAATGGATAGCCACATTCAACTGAATTACATAATAACTATAACTCGAATGTTTTTGGTGAAGATAGTCGTATTGTTAGTTTATTAGGTGTGATTGTCAGTCTCGGTATTTAAAATCGTTAGACCATGTCGGAGGAGATATAGATGTAAAGAACAGGTTGTTGTTTAATAGTAGTTTATGCAACGTCATATAAAGAAGGGTATTAAAACACGAGTGTGAGTTTATGAAACGAGCGCAGCGAGTTTCATAATAGTAACGAGTGTTTTAATACCCGTGTAATATGCAGTTGCATACACTACTTTATCTTCACTATTTAATGCAATTAATCAAACAAAATTTTAAAAACAAAACACATTGCGAAACATTAAATTCACGCGTAGGTAGGTACGTGTATTGTCACAGTGAACTTGCCGCCATTAAAATCTAACCAATGAGAGCGCAGCTGCGCGTAGGGCCAATCAGGAGCGAGCGAGATCTTACCAAAGAGTTTTGTGTATGTAGTTTCGACGAAGTTTTCACGTATAACCCAACTGTTTTCAAAAGCCAGCCTAATATCAAAATTTTATACAACTTGTATGAGGATTTTGACATAAGGCTCGCCAGGTTAATTGGTCGCGTTATAATGATGTTATAATGTTATATTATAATGATATTATATCATCATGTGCAATTGCTTAAATTGAGTGTTTTAGTTGTCTGTGCTATAACAGTAGTAATTATAAGTCAAGTATTGGAATCGTAAGTAGAATGTTACAACATTAGTGTAGATAAAATAAATTACTAAATAATTATCTACCTGAGTAAACATTATCAATATGTTTTGTTTAAGTATCAATGACGTAAATTAGCAATCAATTCAAACCATTGATAAATTAGTCACACATTTTATTTTAAAATTATTTACGTAAACTGTTAAAAACAGAAAGGAAAACGTTTAATTAAGTTTACCTATTAATTAAATATTTATAAGTCGCAGGCCTATCTATAAGGTACAAATAATAGGTAATAAAAGCGGTTACCTTTGTTTCATTATAATATTATGACGTTAACGCCTCGGTGGTCTAGTGGTAAGTGCACTCGTCTGCCAAACATTGAGGTCTCGGGTTCAATTCCCGGGTCGACTGAAAACATGTTTCCTACTTTTCAAACATGGCTCGGGTTTGAGATCTCCAACCCGCATTAGGCAAGCGTGATGATTACGCCTAATCTTCCTCACTCTGTACTGATATCTTCTGTGAGACGAGAGGCCTTTGCCCAGCAGTGGGACATTATAGACTAATACTTACTTTTTGAAAATATTTAAATCAATATTGAAGTCAGCTTATAATTGACGGAAATAATTGCTGTATTAAGTGAACAAACATAGGTATCACCATTAGGACACCCAACTGATTGGTACCTGTTCGAACGGTAACATTTACTTAACCATTGCGATTACCATTTTGCCGTTGGACACCTATCAAAGGCGCTTAATGCGGCGGTGTAAACTCAGTTAAAAGCTGTAACAAGACATAACGTGTCACGATTTAGGAGATCCTCACATTATCCCGCGCTACGCAGCGTAGCGCGTGAATGCGTTTTCTAACTTTGCTTGTAAGTATCTCCGTTTGTATAGAAAACACGCAACATGCATTAAAGGCAGGTGAAGTCAGCTGCAGCAAGTTGGCTCGTAGATTACGCCTTTCATATCGATGGTAGCAAAGTAGAAACGGACATCTACAAAATCGCAACTTTACAGGAGAGCAGATTTAGTTTAAAAGAGGGGTTATTTTGAGAGTTATGGACCGATTAACCTGAAATTTTCTATAATGCTTTCAAATAACCTTCTTTATGAATTGTGTAATAGATTTTATCGCTATATCGTTGTTTTACTTAAATAATGTAGACGTCTTTTTTTACTCTGAAAAAACTTTGACGTAGAAGAAGACATCTGCCTGATAACCGTTTATACGCTGTAATAAAAAAGTGCCCATTTCATTTAAAATATCTAATAAAGTAAGATAATAATCTCCTGTAATACATTTAAAGATATTTAAAGAACATCTAAGCAACATGCAAACAGTATTCTACTTTTTTTGACCAAATTTTGCAGATGTCTGTATTTACTTTGCATTTAACATTTTATACATTATCAATAAATGAGTTAACTACAACTAAACTCCATCTATTACTATCAGTTGAACTCATTTATTTAGTTACCATATCACGTAAAATATATTTTTTTTAAATAAAAATGCAATATAATACTATGATTTATTTATTTTTTGAATTTTAACTGATATTTTAATGATTAATTTAAGGTAGAATGCGTTAAACCATTCCAATTCATACTCCAGTGATTATAGCAAGTTACTGCGGAATTCGAGATACCCAGCTGTAAGTCTGTAAATACTTGTATATTGACACCCTAAAAGTTGTCTCAAAACCTACCGATGGTAGGGTGTGCGCAACTATTGAATTTCAAGGTCAAATGTCAAAAAAAAGTGTTTTTCGCGAATATCTGAAAAACGGTGCAATGTAGCAAAAAAAAGTGTATGATGAAATGAAAGCTTATAAAATTCTCTATAACTTTAATTCTATCCACTTTTTCCATATTCCAAACCGTTATTGATCTACACGCTCCAGAAATGTAAAAATTAAGGACCTCGGGCAGGTAACTATGGAGCCTGCCCAATGCTCAACAGTGACATGACTCATGTCATTTGAAAGGTCTTGAAGAGTTGTACAAGTTACTCCTAGACAGTTATATCGAATTCGATGGCCAACTCGGTGTTTTCGACCACCGAAGAATTACCACTGGAGGTGCTGTGGAGCCTGGACGGAATGCTCAACAGTGACATGACTTACGCATTTGAAAGCTCTTACAAGTCACTTTTTGATGGTTATGTCGAAATCGACGCCAAACTCGGTGTTTTCGACCACCGAAGAAAAAACACTAGGTGTATGTGCACTAATGTGCAGTTGACCCTGATCGTATTGCTCAACAGTGACATGACTAATGTCATTTGAAAGCTCTTACAAGTCACTCCTTGACAGTTATATCGAAATCGACGGCCAACTCGGTGTTTTCGACCACCGAAGAATCTACACTGATCGTATTGCTCGACAGTGACATGACACATATCATTTGAAAGCTCATAAAGAGTTTTATAAGTCACTCTTTGATAATTATATCGAAATCGCCGTCCAACTTAGTGTTTTCGACCACGGAAGAATGGAATTGGGCTATGCTATACCGAAGTATCGACCCTGATCCTAATGCTCAACAGTTACATGACCTATGTCATTTGAAAGCTCTTGAAGAGTTGTACGAGTCACTCTGTGACAGTTATATCGAAATCGACCGCCAACGCGGTGTTTTCGACCACCGAAGAATCGACACTGGGTGTATGTGCACTGTTGAGCATTCCGTCCAGGCTCCACAGCACCTCCAGTGGTAATTCTTCGGTGGTCGAGAACACCGAGTTGGCCATCGAATTCGATATAACTGTCTAGGAGTAACTTGTACAACTCTTCAAGACCTTTCAAATGACATGAGTCATGTCACTGTTGAGCATTGGGCAGGCTCCATAGTTACCTGCCCAAGGTCCTTAATTTTTACATTTCTGGAGCGTGTAGATCAATAACGGTTTGGAATATGGAAAAAGTGGATAGAATTAAAGTTATAGAGAATTTTATAAGCTTTCATTTCATCATACACTTTTTTTTGCTACATTGCACCGTTTTTCAGATATTCGCGAAAAACACTTTTTTTTGACTTTTGACCTTGAAATTCAATAGTTGCGCACACCCTACCATCGGTAGGTTTTGAGACAACTTTTAGGGTGTCAATATACAAGTATTTACAGACTTACAGCTGGGTATCTCGAATTCCGCAATTCTTACCTAATTTAAGCTTAAATGACTGCACTATCAATAAAAACGCACGAAAACATACCCGGTACGCGCTAGAATGTGACAACTGACTGATGTCTTTGTTGACGTTTCATTCATCTGTCAAAGCTCCGAAGTAAAGGCGGACAAATTCAAATGTCCGTTTCTACTGCGATGTTTTTTAAAAATCCAGTGTAGATGTCTTCATTTACGTGTCAAATTTTCTTTATTATTTTGAATTTTGAAAAAAATAATAATACAGACTTGTACATAGGATTAATGTAAGCTCATTTTTGTAAAAAAAGCATTTTCGAAAAAATGTAGATGTCCGTTTCTACTTTGCTGCCATCGATATTAAGTCGTGAGTAACAGTTGTTAGTCGACGAAGAGACACAGCTATGAGCAGTCAACATGGACCGCATTACGTTCAAAGTCAACGGACAAACATGCTCAGGTAAGAAAAAATATACCGACCGAACTAAGAATATCCTCCTTCGGTTTTGACAAGCCCGTTGGCACAGTGGCAAGTGTGAGCACTTACTGCGTCGGGGGTTGCGGGTTCGATTCAACGGAGTTAACAATATGTGACATAGTTGTTGGACACGAACATCTCTGGGTGTCAATTATAAATTCATATAAAGTATATTTTGTAATAGTATCAGCTAGATTAATACAAGCATAGACCTTGGGCACAGCCTTGGGTCTAATTGAATGGGTGTGTGAATTTGACCAGGTGTATTTTTTTAAGTCGGTAAAAATATTAGATGAGAAGTTTGGATATGATTGATTAGTGCTATGGATTTAATGACAACTATCAGCGCCCTCGGATTCACCCGCATTGTACTCGTTCTCGTCGGATTTTTGGGGTAAAATGTAGCTTATGGGTTACTTCAGACTCTATCCTTGAGCCTATTTTAAATAATCCAACCAGTATTTTTTGTGGGAAAGAGGATAATACATCCACACCATCCTCACAAACTTTGGTAAGTACTTATGTGACTAGCTGAAAGAAGTTATTTGATTCGATTAAAATCAGGTGTCACGTTTTCAAAAATTCCTTATAGTATTGGTTACTTTTGTTTTTTTCAGATCAATTTTATTACCATATCTTTGTTATGTTTTGACAATGAATCAATGTTTTTTACGGATCAATGTGCGTCTACCTATAAAAGTTAACGGCTATAGAAAATAATTAACAAATAAAATTGGAAGTTATTGCCTCTTAACAGAGGTGATGCAGACAAGGTCATCTAAATCGTTACACTATTGTTAAGGTTGTGGCTAATGTCCGGATACGATACCCTTCTTAATTATGGAAGCGTAAATACATACTGTTTCGAAATATAATTTATTTCATAACAAAAAATATGTAGCGGTCCTTTGGAAGGCAAATGACGGTAGACCTGGCCAAAGCGCCCTGCGGGTTTACCAGCGTGAAGTCAGTTCAATAATAATTATACAAATCTGATTGGATGTTTCTGAGATTGGTGCGTTGATTGAAACAAAAAACCAATAAAATAAACTCTTCAGCCTTATTATATTAGTCTAGATAAATAACCATCTCGACTTGAGAAGCTGAAGAATCAGTATCTTCGTCAAATGGTGTCCAATACTTGATCATTTCTGAGCAATACAATGCTCCTGGTTCATTTTTAGAGTCCTTTGAGTTTTTGGACCCATTCAACATAAACAAAGATATTTTGACTAAAGGGTCCGCTTTTCTATCTCCTAATATTTTCCCCCGACTGCAATGAAGCTCAAAAGGAGGGATTATTATTCTATCTCTTAATTGATTTGATAACATGAGTTACGTGACTATGTTCAGCTATGATCATATTGCGGCACAGCGAAATGCAAAGAAAATGAAAAACATTGTTATCTTTCATTGCAAAGAAACCTTGTAAATATTAGGGACATTAGATAAAATGTGGATGCTGGATATATTGCTATTTCCAGTCTTTTTAAATCGATATAGTTTTTGAATATTTGGGGTTAAGACTACTATGGACAAGGCGTTAGCTGATTCTATAGCGCTGACACAGCTGTCAGATTTATAGCTTTTTTGGCGCTAAAAAGTGTATTTTTTCTTGACAAGGCTCATAGATGTTTTTTTTGCAAATAGCATTCGTTCATTTCGAGTAGATTAGTGTCGGAGTTTTTAAACTGCCTAAAGGCCTCCGACATGGCCTTACGATTGAGACAACCAGGGCCGCCTGTTTAACGTGCCCTCCGAAGCACGGTAGTGCTCGGATAGAAATGTCACTGTCACACCATCCAAATAGCAATAGGTGAATATTAAATTATAAATTATTAATAATAATGATATTATATCCTTATTTCCACCACGATACCCACGTTTGATAAAAACATCACAATATTAATAATCACTGTATAATTTTTAAGCGGAACAAAACGTGTTCTCGGTATTATTTGATTATGTTTTAAACAAAAAGGAATAATAAACTAGGTGTTAAGGTTTTTTTATGATTTGCCCTTTGTTTGTGCTGAATTCTTAAATAAAAATGAAGTTTAATAACCTCCGTCGTCTGTATTAATGAGTATTTAAAATTCAAAAACGCATATGCTTAAACATATTAAGGTATAGTTCAATCTACTCAATTACTCTTCTTTAAGACAGATGTCATTCTGATACAACTGTAATGAAATAGACGTCAAATAAGTATTTGAACCGGAATTAAAGCTGTCAATTCCGATTTGAAAGTGTAGTGATTTATTTTTATATGTACTCGTAATACAGTATCAGTTGGTTATTCCTTAATACGCACTTAAAGCTTAGTTTGAGTATAATTTAACGTGTGTGTTACTTGCAGTTTTCCCACATTATGTCTTGAAAATTTCGCAAGATAAAGGCTTTTTTTTTCTCTTTATATTTTCTCTTTTATGTAGCTATCCAATCCAAAAAGAATTATTCGAAACGGTAGTTCAAACAAACAAAACAAAATTCAAACGCTTCAGCTTTATTATTTTTCTAAAGATTTGTAAGAAAAATATGTGACGCTATAATAGGTCATATAATTGATTCAATTATCTCTTTTTTATTGCACGTTACTTTGTAATTTAACACTTTATCCCCGTACTCTTCTCGGTAGCAGTAATTGGAAGGAACCGTTTCGTGCGAAATATCTCCAGTTTCAATGTGAAGGATATATGTTACAAGTTTGATCCTTCCAGATATATTTTGGTATATTATGTTATTGGAGTAACGAAAGTTAGATACCATTATTTTTTATAACGACTTCGAAAACAGAACATTGCTTGCGGTCTGAGTTTACTAATATACAGGCAGGCGGCTTGCTTGGCACCTAGAGGCTAAGCTAGTGGCTAACTTTTTAGATAAGCGGGCAGGATGTAGATTTTTTATTGGACTTATTTTTTTCTTAAGATCGCTAGTCACTTTCGTTGTCTTGGTATTCGTCTCTTTATCACCAAAGTTACGTAACATGAACAGGAAAAACTCTTCATGTCTCAAGGATCAACTATAACGTCAGTTATTTAGTCGACTTTGCCACAGCGAAGTATATGTACGTGACTGCACTTTTTAAAGATTTCTCTAACGGTTTAACCTTACTCTCATTTTGTCAATTTTAAAGTGCATATACATTGTACAGTGACCGCATATACCTACTTACCATGACACACCGGCACCGTGTACCGGTTTTAATTCGGTTGTTTTAGTACATAACGGTTTTGTAATTATTCTACTGTATGTTTATTATAATTTGTCTGCATGCATTAGAGACCTCGAACTACATAAAAAAGTTTGACCAAAAACAAAATCAAGATGCAAATAATAAGGTGTGAAGCATACTTAATTACACCAAGACCTCTAAACAGTGAGCTTTTGTAGGTTGTCGGGTCAAACGGAAACACCTATCTTTACTACAACCAACAAGATTTACTGTCGCTCTCAGACACGTCCATTAAGGGTTGGACCACATCTGGCAGCACGGAATCGCCTTTGTTCCACCTGTGCTACCACGTGCTCCAGTATGCTGCCGCATGCTAACGCGCGCTGTCGCATTCCGCAGACAAAAAAGGCGATCACACGCGTCAGCATGGGGTGGCATACTGGATGCGTTAGCATGCTATCGCGCGCTTCAGCGTTCCGGAGTCTCCCTGCCGACCATTGCATTTTGTCCGTGATGCCGATCGCCTCGAGGATTCCGCCGCGTGCTATCGCATTATGCTTTCTGTCTCGGTCTAGCAAATGGCAGTTCTAAGCGACAAAAAGAGAAAGGGCGACAGAAAAAGGCGATTCCGTGCTGCCAGATGTGGTCCAACCCTAAATCAACACTTAACTCGTTGACGTAATTTTTCATACATGAATAAAATCATTACAATCAACTGTAATATGAATGTGTTACTTCCAGTGGGCAGCGAGGTGAGTTCGCGCGTGATGCTGGTGGATTATCTCCGCGATTGGCTGGAGCTGCGCGGCACCAAGTACATGTGTCGCGAGGGCGGCTGCGGCGCCTGCCTCGTCGCCGTGGTCAAGTGCGCGGGCGCGCCCGTCCTGAGCATCAACTCGGTAAGACATAGATGGTATAAAAAAACACTGATGAACGTGAACGAAGGATGGAACCGAATTTTCAGTTCTGTCTATGCTTTTTCAACGATCAGTAACTTAAAGCATCTTCCGTGTGTAGCCGCTTTATATAGCTTTATTTTAGTGGTTCATCATCACCAATACTTCACTAATACGGGGCCAGACTGACCATCACACCACCCTGTCACACTAGTGTGGTGGTTAGAAATTCTATTTCTTAACTGTCACACTAGTGTGACAGTTAATATTTCCTTGCAATTTTGAATTCTATTTCTTAACTGTCACACTAACATTCGTACAAATAGGTGCTATAAAACCGATAACTATGGAACTAGTAAAAAAAAAACCCTAACCTACCGAATAGTAAGTATTTGTACGAATGTGGAATTGTACGAATGTGGAATTGTACGAATGTGGAAATTGTACGAATGTGACCTCACACTATTAAACATACCTACTTGATATTATCGTATTTTCTCGATCTTCTTTTGTCGGTGGGACAGTTAAGAAATAGAATTCCTAACCACCACACTAGTGTGACAGGGTGGTGTGATGGTCAGTCTGGCCCAACTAATACACACAGTTAGTGTCACTTAAGATTGTTTTGTTTTCAGTGCTTAACCCCAGTAACATCATGCAAAGATTGGGAAATCACCACAACCGAGGAGTTGGGCAACAAGAATAAAGGATACCACGTACTGCAGAAGACGCTCGCTGATTACAACGGGACGCAGTGTGGATACTGCAGCCCTGCTTGGGTGATGAATATGTACAGGTAATCAGGTAACTAAACTTGCTATATAGCTTACGAATGTTTGTCCTATCTAGCTAAGAGCCTTAGAACTTCTTCCTCCTTCTAGCTTAAAAAATCTTATTAATATTGTTATCTAAGCGATTTATTTGTTTATCAGTTTGCTGCAAAAAGAAACAAAACCATCCATGTTGGATGTAGAGAAAGCTTTCGCTGGCAACGTCTGCCGATGCACCGGCTACCGACCAATACTTGACGCATTCAAAAAGTTTGCCAAAGATGCGAATCCAGAAAACAGAATCATGGACATCGAAGACTTATCCATCTGCAAGAAGAAGGGAATCCCTTGTACTAAAACATGTGATGAAGATGACTGGTGTCTCCTAGATGATGAAGAACTTAAAAGATTTGATGTCATCAAGATACGTCTGAGAGATAATAAGTGGTTTTTCAAAGTATGTGATCTACGTTCTGTGTTCAACATTCTGGATAAAAGAGGCTATCAAGATTATATGCTGATGTTTGGGAATACCGCTAGAGGTTAGCAAACAAATTGTATTTTACATAGATGATATTCCTTGATTTGCTTCTTTGATGGTAGAGAGTTATATTTACTACAAGTAAGTTAGGTTAAATTTTTAGTTAGGACGGTAAATGAAGGCGCTGCTTTGAATGAATCTTTTGTGACAGAAGAGTGATTAGCTACTAACGTTGTCGATGCTAACTGTAGAAAATAAATAAACTTCTTTTGTATTTTGCAGGTGCATACCCAATAGACGAATATCCAAACACAATCATAGATATCAGTACAGTACAAGAACTTAAATATGTATTAGTTGACCAAAATCTAATAGTGGGAGCAGGACTGACTCTCACTGAGCTTAGAGATACATTCGAATCAATATCGAAACATGAGTATTTCAGTTATTTAGCTCAGTTTGTTGAACATCTGGACTTAGTCGCTCATATTCCTGTGAGAAATGTAAGTAGGTATACAAATTGGAAAGCTCTTCAATACTCTGAACTTTGTTAGACTATAGATAGAGTAATGGTTTTTAATGTTTGAATTTATGATGGCTTAGGTCGGATCTATGGGTGGCAATCTGATGATCAAGCACCAACACAATGACTTTGCCTCGGATATATTTCTGCTTTTTGAAACTGTTGGAGCTTATTTGACTTTAAGTGAGTAAATGCTAAAACTATTATACTTCTACTATAAATTAAATAAAGATATAATAAAAATTGTATCTTTTCAGTGTCACCTACTGGGCTATTGAAGAAAGTATCGATGCAGCAATTCCTTTTAGAAGATATGACAGGGAAGATCATTTTAAAGGCAATGTTGCCTCCTCTTTCTGTGGAATATAAATTCTTTTCAATGAAGGTAAGAATGTTGTTTATATAATAAATATACTTCGGAGCGGCGCAGAGCTCAATGGATCAATCATAATGTGTTTGTATAATAACGAAGACATTTTGACAGTTTTAAAGCGCTGTAATTGGTGATGTGTTGCCTATTTATGTATTGCTCACCAATTTCAATAGAGCATGAATTTGTATACTTTATTACTAACTAGTCGTGCGCCGAATTCCCATAAATTGTTTTAACGACTGAATCAAAACGTTGCTTTCAGGTGATGCCCCGCAACCAAAACGCCCACGCGATTGTCAACTGCGGTTTCCTCTACAAATTGGATTTACAGAACAATTTCGTAAAAGAAGCAAGAATAGTCTACGGAGGTCTTTCCCCTCATTTTACAAGAGCGAGAGCAACTGAAGCTCACTTGAAACGTAAGGCTCTATTCACTGATAACGTGCTTCAATCAGCGTTACAAATACTGGAAAAAGAGATAATCGTTACTGAAAATCCTCCTGCGCCGTCTGTAGAATACAGAAAGAAGTTGGCTTTAGCGCTGTTTTATAAGGTGAGAAGCGATCAAAGCGATAACCTCTGCTGAATTCTATAAACCTACAAAACTTTATTAGAAGAGTTTATTCAGATACCTATATCATGAATTACTAATTATAACTTGACTGAGATAAGCGGCTTTACAGCAGGATTATATTACAGGCTAATAATGCTTTTTATTACTTCTTTAAAGTATTTAATTTATTCTAGGGTCTACTAGCTTTATACCCAAACAAGCAACTAAACTCCAAATACGCAACTGGAGGCATCAAGATTCATTCCACGCGACCAGTCTCAGAAGGCAGACAAATATTCACGACTAACCCTACGCTGTGGCCATTGAATCAACCTATACCGAAAGTCGAAGCTTTGGTAAGGTTCAATAAGATAATGAAGACATAAATAATGATAATGAAGTGATTGGTGATAATGAAACAATTATTGATGATAATGAAGCCATTATTGATGATAATGAAGCCATTATTGGAATTATATTGGACTAATAATAAGTCATCATTTTACAGATACAATGCGCAGGAGAAGCAAAATATACAGATGACATGCCGACGCAGCCCAGAGAAGTGCATGCTGCGTTTGCAGTCAGTACTATAGCCGTGGGTGACATCGTACATATCGACGCTAGCAGAGCCTTAGTATGTCTCTACCCTTTCAATTTATGACCTAACTTTAATTGATCGTTCACACATTTGACCAATCTAAGCGATAACCTACAGCAATAATAAAAAAGAGAAGAAATAGATTACTTCCTTTGGATTGTAGTCGTAAAATCCAACCGGAAGAAGGAATTACATTCCTTAATTCGAAGTCTAATCTTTATTTTGTTTTAGGCAGTGCCCGGTGTTCTCGACTTTTACACTGCATCAGATATCCCAGGACTCAATTCCTTCACTCCAGTAGGTGCAGTTCTCTACGTAGGCAACGAAGAAGTATTCTGCAGTGGTTCAGTTAAATACTTCAACCAAGCTATTGGTCTAGTGGTGGCTGAAACACAAGCCATTGCCGACGCGGCCGCCAAACTAGTCACAGCTACTTACAAAAACGTCAGAATGCCTGTTATAGATGTTAAAGAAGCTATTAAGGACAAAGATAGAGTCACCTTGCAAGCATCTAATGATGCTACTGAAACTGGAACTGATATAGCTAAAGTTATCAAAGGACAGTACGTCACTTACGGTCAATATCATTTTGCTATGGAGAACTTGTCATGCTTAACTATACCTACTGAGGAAGGATTGGAAGTTCATGTGACGTCTCAATGGATGGATGGAGTTCAGATCATGATATCCCGAGCATTGAACATTCAAGAGAATCAGTACGTAATATGATGATTGTTTTAAAACCATTTAAGATCTAATCCCATGATAACATAACATTATGCTAGAGCCATCCTGCAGTTTCATCCGCATATTTGTTTCCATGACTTATATTCCGTGTATATTTCATAGACATTCAAGTTAGGTTAACCTTAAATATGACGTTTACTGAAAATGCAAAACGCTAATTTCATGCACAATTCATTGGAAATGTTCATAAATACATAATAAAATAACTAACATTCTAACTTTATGGGTTACCATTTATTCATAAAATATAATATTTTCTTTCAATAGCATAGACGTATACGTCAAACGCCTAGGAGGTGCGTATGGCATCAAAATATCTCGAAGCATTCAGCTGGCCGTGGCGTGTGGTCTGGTGACTCAGAAGATGAACAAACCTTGTAGGATCGTTCTCTCACTGACGGCTACAACCAGGATTATGGGGAAGAGGTTACCGCACATGAGTAACTTTGAGGTATAGAAAACAATCACAGTTTTAACGATATACTTGAAATCGATTTCCTTCGTTATTTTCCTGTCATTTAGGTTGAGGCTCCACTACTGTTAAACTGCAGCAGTTTTTCCCCACGTGATTAAGTCCCTCTAGGAAACCTATGTATTATACAAGAGGTCACATCTTCTATGGATATGTGTAAAAAATTCAAATCAATCGGATAGATTTGTTTTATTAATTAGTTATGATCACGTGACTACCGCGTGACATTCCTATACATTTTGATTGTAGAAAATTAATCCATGCTACCAACAAAACTTTTAGCAACCATTTCTTATTTGCAGTGCTCAGTAAATACATCAGGCGTTATACAGAAAGTAGACTACAACACGTATACCGATAACGGGTACAAAGTTACGGAGACACTCGCATTTTTCGGGAATGATGTTTATAATAACTGCTACAACAACGCCAGGTGGAACTATAAGAGCTATGATGTGGTCACTGACAACGCCAAAAACACGTGGTGCAGAGCTCCTGGTAAATATGGAATAACTAGCTGCTTTCATGGTAGCCGTTCTGGGAATTTCGAAATAAAAAATAGCCTGTTATTTCTTGAAGTTCTTCATAAATTTTAGTTCTGTGGTTTAAGTGTAAAAGGGTAATAAACGGGCACACAGACAAAAAAAGTTATTCGCATTTATAATAAGTAAAGTATTAGACTGTAATGTCTTACTGATGTAAGGATAGTTATTAAGAGCTTTACACTTTTCTTTTTCTTTATTTTCATTGAATAAAAGAGGGAGAGAGGCGTAATTAAATTATCATTATCTATTTCAAAATGGTAATTATTTACCGGATACTAATAAATTTGAATATCTCTTAGGTACGTTAGAAACAATATCAAACGCTGAATTTCTCTTAGAACAAATCTCATATGAATTATGCCTCGACCCTATTGAGGTACGCCTCGCAAATTTGGATACAAACAGGTTCAATGACCTTAGACAAATGGTAGAGGACATTAAAGCATCGGCTTCTTATAATGATAGGCGGACTGCTGTCGACTTGTTCAATTCGCAAAATAGGTGGCGGAAGAAAGGCCTTAGAACTTCTTTCCTACGATGGACTCCTGTCGGAGCCATAGTCTATGAAGTAAACATATCAATTCTTCACGAAGATGGAACCGTGGTCATAACCCACGGTGGCATCGAAATGGGGCAAGGATTAAACACTAAAGCAGTTCAAATCTGCGCCTACTACTTCAAAATACCAATCACTCAAGTTCAGATCAAAGGGAACAACACTATAATAGCTCCAAACTGTTTCATAACTGGCGGCAGTATCGGTTCTCAGAACATTGGCCTAGGAGTTAGGAGATGCTGTGAAACAATGCTGCAACGTTTGGAACCAGTTCGAAGTAAAATGAACAACCCTACGTGGAAGGAACTGATTACTAATGCCTTTAGTTCTAACGTAGATCTTCAGGCACATAGTTATGTGGGGAATACTGATGTTTTCTCGTTCCCTATATTTGGAGTGGCTGTAGCTGAGGTGGAGATTGATGTGTTAACTGGAGAGTCGGAGAAGGTCAGAGTGGATATACTGCAGGATGTTGGACAGAGTGTGAGTCCGGAGATAGATGTGGGACAAGTTGAAGGGGCTTTCATAATGGGACAAGGATACTGGACCAGCGAAGACCTAGTCTACAACCCGAAAAGTGGAGAATTACTCACAGATCGTACTTGGGACTACTACGTACCTCTAGCCAGAGATATCCCTCAAGATTTTAGGATATATTTCAGGAAAAATTCTTACAGTAACGAAGCTATTTTAGGAGCCAAAGGTAAAGTTTTTACCTTTTTACGCACGCTTTTTTAGAGTTAGTTAAAATATAAATTGTATCTTGGGTAAGTGTATTTGGCTATTAACGACTTATTCACTCTACTTTTTCGGATAAGCTTATCAATTCACATAAATAAAACACTTTTTCTAAATTGTTAATATATGTTTAAGCATGAGTTTGTCATTGTAAAGGCACACTCATAATAGATTTTTTATAATTTTTTACATAAATATAAACATACGGACTTTGCAGCCAAAAATTATGTCTGTTCATATTGTTGACTTAGGTTGGGACAGCACCTATCACAAACCATTGTGCCAAGTTTGTCAAAAACTTAAGTATAAAGTATTAGTAAAGTCCCACTGCTGGGTAAAGGCTCATCTCAATGAAGATATCAGTACGGTGAGGAGGATTATAGGCGTCATAAGCATCAACAAATTACACCAATGAATTGTTTCAAATTGCCTTCCGTTATTTCTTTCCCATAGGAACTGGTGAGCCTCCTATATGCCTGTCCAATGTAATCGCGCTTGCACTGAGAGAAGCAATAGCAGCTGCTAGGACAGAAGTAGGAATACCCTTCTGCCAGTGGTTTAACATGGGTCAGTATAAAGTGGCAGATAGTGTCATTTCATTGACACCAGGATTGGTCAGGTTGACCATCCACTCGATGAAGAAGAAGAAGTGGCATTTCTATCTGAGCGCTACCGTGCTTCGGAGGGCACGTTTATCGTCAGACTATGTCGGAGGTCTCTAGGCGATCTAATAACTCCGACACCAGGGTTGGCCACTAACCTACTCGAAATGAATGAATGAATGAATGAAGAATAGTAAGTAAGTTCGAGTAGACCAACCCTGAAATTTTGAACGCCTTAAGGTCCTCGTTATTGTCTAACGATTGAAAATACCAAGACCGACAGTTTAACGTGCCTCCGAAGAACAGTATCGATCAAGTAGAAATGCCATCATTGACCACCCATCCAAGTAGTGGTCGAGCTACACGTTGCTTGACAATCGTGATGAGCTACCTATTGGTTGTGGGTGAAAACTGGCGTTACGAAAAATAATTTGCCACTGCGATGTCCTGCTTAATGCGAAAAGAGTTGTAATAAACTGGTATGTATTTTGTTTCAGAGGGTGCATTCACAGTGGAGAAGATAAGTTTGGCTACTCTGACCCCTAAGGAGCATTTTAAATTCATTAAATAAAAAAGAAACGTTGAAAGATGTTTTATTACGTACCTAATGCATGTGCAAATGGGCTTTTGAAAAAAAAATTTTTGTGATAAATGGAAAGATTATACCTATATTAGTTTTATAACAAAACTATTTTTATTTTATTTTTTTCGCAATAATTCAAAAGTTATTTCAAAATAAAAATTAATTTTTGAATCCAGTACCGAAGACACGCCGACAGCTCCCGAACAAACCCGAGCGCGTGTGACGTCATAATGTTAGTTTTCACTCCGCCGTTTCAGCCGTAAACGCTGGACTGTTATTATATAGCTATAACATTATGACTTCACAACTATGGTGACCAATCATGGCGCGTTTATAGTCACGTGATTTTTATTTAAATTTCATCAATTTTTAATTGTTTATAGGTAATTAATTGAAAAACATTTTTTTTAAAGTTTTTTGCATTAAATATCAATATTATTAATAATAAAGTTTTAAAATACATTAAAAAAATCATTTTTTTTTTCAAAAGCCCAATTCGATTGATACTAAAGTCTATCAACCTGAGTGTTGTTTTGAATTGAAACTACGTTTACGGATACACTTCGATTTTGTTTTACATTCTTGCCTGACGTTTCGGCTCCTTTCCAGAGCCGCGCTCACAAAAGGGGGTACTATTACGAATAGTAAAAGTAGTTAGTTTCAATTCAAAATGAGTAGTGTTCGAGTAGCGTTAGAAACTATGTTTTTCATCCATCTACACTAATAATTATATAGATGTAAAGTTTGTAACTTTGTTTGTTTGTTCGTAAGGGCTAATCTTGGCAACTTTTCGGCAAATAGACAAGACCCGATTGCAAAAAAAATCGCCAATATGTAGAGTAAACTTTAGGTACGGACAAAGGCTACGTTTTTTTTTAAACAGGGATCCGTACTCAAATTGCAATAATGTAACCCAAGGTATGAAAAAATGCCTACATAAATCTGTTATTGGCGTGTGCGCAAAAACTATTGATTATACATTAACGAAAATATATAGAGTACTTATTATTACCCAAATATATGTATATTTTGCGTTTTCAGTTGACGCATGACAGTACCTTGACTTACCTAGCTTTGTTACGTGATCATTCCCTTTTTAAAAGTATTTTTGCCTTCATGGTCATCTGATCCCACATAAAAATCGTCCCGCGGGCTGAATGACCCCTTTCGATTTTTTGCGTGGGTGAGTCGTTCCACCCGTCTGGCCAACTGAGCCCGCGGGTTCAGTCGACCACTCTCTACCGCTAAAGGGTTTACTGAGCCCGCGGGTTCAATCGACCACTATATATCGCTTAAGGGTCAACTCAGCCCGCGGGCGTAGGTACTATTCGGTAGGTTAGGGTTATATTTTTTTTATTTAACTACAATATACTTGACATAATTTTTCACTTCAGCCACTTTGGTAACTAACTGATTTGTAACCAGTTACGTTAAAAAAAAATAACCCTAACCT
Organism: Cyclophora albipunctata; assembly: GCA_963082685.1. Lineage (NCBI taxonomy): Eukaryota > Metazoa > Arthropoda > Insecta > Lepidoptera > Geometridae > Cyclophora > Cyclophora albipunctata. Next base: position 331,254 of record OY720125.1, read on the forward strand.
ACCGAGTAACTAACTGATTTGTAACCAGTTACGTAAAAAAAAATAACCCTAACCTACCGAGTAACTAACTGATTTGTAACCAGTTACGTAAAAAAAAAATAACCCTAACCTACCGAGTAACTTACTGATTTGTAACCAGTTACGTTAAAAAAAAATAACCCTAACCTACCGACATAACTAACTGATTTGTAACCAGTTACGTAAAAAAAAAAATAACCCTAACCTACCGAGTAACTAACTGATTTGTAACAAGTTACGTAAAAAAAAAATAACCCCAACCTACCGAATAGTACCTTAAGCGATATATAGTGGTGGACTATGCCCGCGGGCCGAGTAGACCCTTTAGTTGAAAGTAGTAGTCGTCTGAGCCCGCGGGTTGAGTCAAGTCCACTCACCCACGCAAAAAATCGAAAGGGGTCATTCAGCCCGCGGGACGATTTTTATGTGGGATCAGATGACCCCCAATTCGTATTTTTAACTCACTTTTTATCTTATTAGTTAAATATGCAAATAGGTTCTGTCATTGATGAGTAAATTATTGTTATTTTAAATTACAATTACTTTGGAGTCGTGGCGCAGTTTTCAGTTCAATGTTACACTAGCAATCTAAGAATAATTAAGAGTCAAGTTATATATAAGTAGGTGATGATGTATCGTACAATGTATTCAATTGTATCATCCGATGTAATTAGTCGTATTTTTTACATATTTTATTCTCAATCGGAATGCGTGCAATTAAAAATGGATAAAGTAACATTCAAAATAAATGGTGTTAATTACAGCGGTGAGTACCGAGTTGAGTTTCATTTGTTCAATTTAGATAACTTGTTTAGTTAATATGTAGTATTCATCATAAATTTAAGAGAAAGGCTCTTGTCGGTGAGTCCGATGCAGACTTCTCCATCTATTCTTATTCAGTGCAAGCTCCTTCACATCTTTAATACAACTATTTAGCGTCCAAATATGTTTAATAAATAAATGACGTTAGTGTTAAATAGTAATTTCGTGCAATAAATATCATTACATAGTATAAAACAAAGTCGCGTCTGTTTGTCGTCTGTTTGTCTTTTTGTCTGTATGCTTAAATCTTTAAAATTACGCAACGGATTTTGATGCGGTTTTTTGTAATAGGTAGAGTGATTCAAGAGGAAGGTTTTTATTTTAAAAAAATCCCGAAATTCCCACGGGAACGGGCACAACGCGGGTAAAACCGCGGGGCGCTGCTAGTAAAATATAAATTAGAACAAACAGCTCACGTTACTTAAACATAGTTTGCACGGAAGAGCGAAGTCCTTACTGCGTTATACTTCTCTATTTCGGGATTTTAGGTACTAAATAGATTGAGGAGGTTTTGTGCAAGCCACCCTAAGTTTTAAAATATAAGCTCAGTGTACGGGGCTACTGGATTTTCAGCTTAATCTGGGTTGACTTGGACAACACTGCCTGGGATTATGTTTGTAAACAATTAACTAGCTATTTATAGTTTGAAACCTGTCTTCACTAAGGATAATCAATATTGCGTAAAATTCCGTAGAAATTATTAAAAATAGCCAAAACCTTCGACTTTCATATAAAAAGATAGGAAACTAATTATCATCAATAAACAATCAAATGTATTAAAAAGTTTGATAAAATTCTGCGGCTTGTTTACCCAATTAATCAAAAATTTTACAATACCTAGATATCTTGAAACTGGTTAGATTTCTAGGAAACTAAGGAATTTCGGGATAAAAAAGTAGCTTTTAACTTTTTTTTCAAATGTAGCTTTCCAATTCAAAAATAATTACTGATAGTTACCACTGGTAGTTCCTATAGTGTAGTTAGATGTCAGTTGGCGAACGAAACCTGGAGCCACCGAATATGATGTCCGCAGTCTGGTCTCTAGTCTGGTCTGGTCTCTGGCCTAAAGTCGGTGGTCTAATGTTGCGATTGTTAAGCAACGTGCAGCTCGCCGCCTACTGCCTACTCCGGCCGATAGTCGTATTTCTATCTGAGCGCAAACGTGCTTCGGAGGGCAGGTAAAGCAGTCGGACCCGGTTGCTTCAATCATTAGAACATGTCGGAGGCCTTTAGGCAGTCTAAAAACTCCTATAAGACGGGAACAAGACTAGTAGTATATCTCTATTATGGGTAAGGGCTATCTTTTCTACTTTTTCTATTAATACCATGAGGCAGACAATCTCAAGTACAATTTACTTTTTTTGACAAGAGCTAAAATGTAAACAACTGTGGCGTGTTATCGAAAAACCTTCCATGAAGAAAAAAGGTTTTAGTGATTTCATTCTTAAACTAACAGTTGAATTTGTTGAATTTGGCGTATTTGTTTGCATGTGAGGACACGTAACATTAAAACATTTGTGTTCACAATCAGTATATAACATAACACACAGTATATAACATCACAGGCATAACACAATTAATGGTATTAAATGGTTTATTCAGTTGTGTTTGTCAGTATTGTTTATGTAAACTGGCGTAGAAGGCGAATGGTTGTATTAGGATTATTATCTTCCGTATGAGGAGATAGGTATATGAGAGACGAGATATTGTCTTTGTCGCGCATCTTAGGCATATTTTTGATATGTTAAGTAAGAGATATTGATGAGAAGAGAGGTGCTAAGTAATATATTAATATATGTAAAATTTACTAGAGTTGGTTAGTGGCCAACTCTAGTGTTGGAATTTGAGGTCGCCTTTGACATGGTCTAACGATTAAAAGAACGGTATGGACAATTTATCCTCTAAAGCACGGTAGCACTCAAATAAGCAATGCCACTATCGGCCACCAGCTCTACTAGTACTAAGACAGGAAAGTTCCACCATGTAGTCACACTTCGTTTTTCAGTGGGATCTGAGACAACCTCAGACGTGATGTTGGTAGACTTCATCAGAGACAGCTGCGGGCTGAAGGGCACCAAGTACATGTGCCGGCAGGCGGGCTGCGGCGCGTGCGTCGTGGCGGCTGTCACCACCCCTGGAGAACCCATGTGTGCTGTCAACTCGGTATGGTTTGATACTATCGAAGGTACATTGAGGGATACTAAGTAGTTTAGGAACTCAGCCTTTGCACTATCAAAGTAAATTTGAGAAATAATGACGATATGACAGAAGTAATAAGGAACAATCATTGAAGTTCAGGTTAATAGCACCCTGGTATCTATTTTAATTATTATCTTCGTGACGTGTGAATCAAATAGGAAAGCAGAGAGGATTTCTCACAAACACAAGTACCGAGTACTAAGTCTTCAAGAGCTTTCAAATGACAAAGCTCATGTCGCTGTTGAGTATTGGAACAAAGTTTCCCAAGGCACTTTGATATCAAGAAGACAAGAAGATACAATCTCTTAAATTGTCTTCTCGTTCATACTTTGCAGTGTATGGTGTCAATAACTTCGTGTCTCGACTGGGATATAACCACGATAGAGATGCTGGGGAACAGGACCAAAGGCTACCACGTGCTGCAGAGGACCCTCGCGGCGAACAATGGGTCACAATGCGGGCACTGCTCCCCGGGGTGGGTCATGGCCATGTACTCGTAAGTACTCGAATATACCCATATGTTAATTAAGTTAATGTTTCTATAGCAATCTTCGTTTAAGCTGGGTCATTTGTATGGAGTGAAATTGAACTGTGGTTTAGGCTTATGAGCTTGACGAAGTTTCACCTCGAAGTTTTACCACTTAGCTTCAGACATATACATCAAATTGTATAGTATGTATTTATTTTATGATATGAGGTTTTTTAATGAAGTGTTGTATATCCTCCTCACTGTATTGATATATTCGGTGAGATTAGAGGCCTTTACCTTGTAACAAAAGGGGAAGAAAGTAAAATTGGAGTCCTGGAAACATTTGTACAGAAAACCTAATAACTACTTCCTTTCAGCCTTCTTCAAAGCAAAAAGGACCTAACAAGACTAGAAATAGAGAAATCATTTGGCAGTAACGTCTGCAGATGCACTGGATACAGACCCATACTAGATGCGTTCAAAATATTCGCTATTGATACACCGAAAGAGAATATTCCAGATATTGAAGATTTAAGTATCTGTGACAAAACGGGTAAACTTTGTTCTAAAACCTGTTCTGATGATGACGAAGATTGGTGTTTAGTTAACAAGGCTGAGGTAGATCGAAATTTAATGATACAGCTGAAAGATGGAAGAAAGTGGTTCCAAGTTCATTGTGTTGATGATGTTATTAAAGTTCTGAATAAAGAGGGGACGGATTCTTATATGCTAGTTGCTGGGAACACTGCTAAAGGTAAGAAGAAGGCTAGTGACAAAATAACATACGATCTCAAGAGTGATATTGATATCATGATTTGAGGATCGGATTTAAATCCAGAGACATTTGAACCTAATAAGAGCTTGAGTACTCCACCTACGAGTAGTGCTTATAATTACGCAATCTGGATTCTGGAATTATTAAGGTACACCAACAGCGATACATGTAAATGTAATTAATGATAAACTTATAAAATAACAGTTCTTACATGAACGCCAATTACAGGTATACACAACATTTATAATAATTATTAGGCTTAACTTAAATACAATAATGAATAAAAATTAATTGACAAAATGAATAATAATATAATAATAATAAATAAATAATAATAAATCGTTTATTTCTCACCATAATCATACAAAAGACGGTAGTATTAAATTTGTTCAATGTTTGATTATGGTGGGTTGACATCTGAACTGGGGATAACCTGTATCTCAGAGTATCAACCCTTCACCTCAACAATTAGGACACTGTTGGTGCCTATGCACGGTGTGCTTACATTTGTAATCTTAAATTATGTATAATTAATGTTGATAACTACTACGATAACGAATATTTGAGGATTACATAATAATATTAGAAAAGTTTGTGCGCAACCTTATTACCTTTACCAAAATGACTATTTATTATGGAAACCAACTATTCTGATGCATCTAAACTTAAATAAAGTCTCTCTAAATTCTTGCTAAAGTATTTCAAATTTCCGTGATCCAGTAATATCTATTATCTATATAGAAAATATGAACTCTGTTTAAGTTTAGATTTAATAAACATTTTACCTTTGACTTGAAGTTCATAACTCAGACTAATTTCCCTGACTACCTGAACACTATCTTTGCTTCCTTCGTTTATATAAGTATGTACCTATTTTGTTATTAAATTTTCAGGAGCCTACCCTATTCTAGAATATCCTCACATACTCATAGATATAAGTAGAGTATCAGAATTAAAAGGGTTCTCAGTTGACCAGAACTTGGTGATCGGAGCCGGGAATACTCTTACTGAACTCTTGCATATCTATGACACTATGTCAAGTAGAAGTGATTTTTCATACTTAAAGGAGTTTTATGATCATTTGATGTTGGTTGCTCATATCGCTGTGAGAAATGTGAGTATTTTCAAGATTTGACTATCCGTTTACTCCTCCGTTTTGTTTTCTTGGAATACAATTGACGTAAATATATGTACTTGTATTACTTATATTAAACGTTTCAATATATCAGCAACTTGATAACGATGGTTTCCTTTCCAGATTGGGACGATAGCAGGAAATCTGATGTTAAAATATCAGCACAATGAATTTCCATCAGATTTATTTCTCATGTTCGAAACGGTAGGAGCTGCACTTACTATTAGTAAGTTTAACCATAATTTTTTATTCCTTAAAATAGAGGCTCCAGAACATCACGGTAGAAAAAAACGATGAAGTTAAATGATACATCATAAAACTTTACATAATAATATTATCTTAAACTGAGGCCTAGCCACCAGAGCTGTGCTATTTTGCATGGTATTCACAAATCATATTACATTTAAAGCTCTGGTAGATATATTTTTCTAATCGTGTTTAAATATTACTTAATGGTATTTTCAGTTAACTGTCATTGTAAGAAACTAATAGTATCAATGCAACAGTTTCTAAAACTGAATATGAAGGGATCCATAATACTGAACTTGAAACTTCCACCACTTGGAGACGGATCCATAGTTAAGACGTATAAGGTAAAATCCACTGATAGTAAATTTTAAACGCATTTTTTGTGAGCATCGATGGATGGATGTTTTTTACTCTTTCAGCCAAAAATAATTAAACGAATGATTATACTTACCAACAAAATATTTTTTCCCTCGGATTTCCGATTAGAACATGGGGAGAAGGGCTGCTTTACAATAAACTGTAAATAAAAATAAAATTAAATACGTACCTTGATTCCTACCTTAGGTCACATTTCATTTAGTTACTTAATCCTTACAGGTGGCATCCAAATCACAAAACGCTCACGCCATAGTTAATTTCGGCGCTTTATACCAGTTCTGTGGTACTGGTGACAAACTCTTGCAATGCAGATTAGCTTATGGAGGACTCTCGCCAAATTACTTCAGAGCTATAACAACTGAGTCGTTTCTCGTTGGAAAATCATTATTTACAAACGATGTTCTACAAAGTGCAGTAAAGATTTTGAACAATGAGTTGGTTGTTGCTGAAAATCCGCCTGAACCATCAGCAACGTATAGGAAACAACTGGCTGTAGGATTGTTTTATAAAGTTAGTGTGGGCACGGTTTGAATTTTAGTACACTATCTATACTCGTATTATCACTCCTTTAAAATCTTCATTTAATGCAGTGTCAATCTTGGCAATAATAGTTCTATTATTACATGAGGATTATGACAAATGATCCTATATTATTAATATTTTATTTTTTCCTTAATTTATTTATTGCAGAGTTTACTCTCGCTATGTCCAAGGAACAAACTCAACCCTCGATATTTATCTGGTGCTTTAAAACTAGAAGAAACCCGTCCTGTCTCCGAAGGGTTACACACGTATCAAACCAAGCGTGAGTTGTGGCCAATCACACAACCAATACCTAAGATTGAAGCTTTGGTAAGTGGACACGGAAAATGTGGAATAATAATAAAAGAAGTTAAGAAAATTGAAATCCTTAAGAGACGTGGTTAACGTGGTTTTCAGATCCAATGTGCCGGAGAAGCTTCTTACACCGAAGATTTACCGAGATACCCGAATGAGGTGTTTGGTGAAATAGTCCTTAGCACTATAGCTAAAGGAACTATAGTATCTATTGATGCCACTAAAGCTCTGGTAACAGAAAATATTCTTCTAATATCTTTTGCTTTTCATAAATAACTTTTTACTGCTATATTTCTTCAGAAAAGTGAATTACATAATTGAATTTTAGAATTACCCTGGAGTCCTAGCTTTATATACTGCAAAAGACATACCCGGCTTGAACTCATTTGTACCGGCAGACGATATCCAATCCATAACCAATGAAGAAGTATTCTGCAGTGGTGAAGTAAAATATTACAATCAACCCATCGGTGTGATAGTGGGTAGAACTAGACATATTGCCGAAGTAGCTTCAAAACTAGTTGAAGTTACTTATACAAATGTTACTAAACCCGTAATGGATATAAGAATTACTAAGAATGATCCAAATAGAGTCACATTATTCGATGAAAAAACAGCGAAAGAGAGAGGGAATGATGATTATATGGTAGTAAAAGGTAGCAACTATATCAAAGGGCAGTATCATTATACAATTGAGACTTTGGTCTGTGTCACTCATCCAACTGAAGAAGGCATTGCAGTGTTCGCGAGTTCACAGTGGATTTCAGCGATGCAGACGATGATAGCTCGAGCATTGAACATGGACGCAAGCAGGTAAGTGTAATTTTTCCTTTGAGTTAAATAAATCGTTATTGTAAAGAGTTCTCATTTTTCAGAATAGACGTACAAGTCAGAAGGTGTGGAGGAAGCTTCGGAATAAAGATATCGAGGGTTATTTTGACAGCTGTCGCTTGCAGTCTTATCACTTCTAAATTAAACCTACCTTGTAGAATCATACACTCGTTATCCACAGTGATGAGAGCTTTCGGTAAACGGTTCCCATGCGTGAGCGATTACGAAGTAAGTTCAATGTTCGAATAAATTTTCTTGCATGATGATGATTTGTTTACGATATTTAATTAATTGTATTAAGTTGATGGTACTAAAATGTTTATTTAGTTTACAGTTAACAAAAACGGTGTCATCCAAAGTGCAGAACAATTTATATATGAAGACAATGGTTTTAAAGTAAACGAAAATTTATCAGTATTTGGTGTCGATATTTTCAATAACTGTTATAAACCGTCTACATGGAATTATAAGTGCTTTAATGTGACCACTGACACTGCCAAGAATTCGTGGTTTAGAGCCCCAGGTGAGGTAAAAGTTAATAAACAATCTCATTTTTTTATAATATACATGTTCTTATCATAATTTTGTTCCAGGAAGTTTAGAGAACCATGCCATGGTAGAATTCATAATGGACCACATATCATACGCTACATCATTAGACCCGATAAAAGTAAGACTAGCGAATCTAGACCATAGATATGAGGCCATAAAGACTATGGTTGAATCGCTAGTAACTACTTCTAATTACAACGAAAGAAGGAAGGCAGTAAATAAGTACAATGTTGAGAATAGATGGAAAAAGCGTGGTTTGAGATTTGTGCCGCTAAGATGGACCACTAATTCCCCAAGATTGTTCGATGTTAATTTATCTGTATTCTATGTCGATGGCACAGTAGCAATAACGCACGGAGCTACTGAAATTGGGCAAGGCTTGAACACAAGAGCCATTCAAATCTGCGCTTACTATCTCAAAATTCCATTAGACAAAATACAAGTGAAACCGACTAACATCGTCAATTCACCCAATGGCAATGTAACTGGTGGAAGCATTACTTCACAAAACATAGGTGTAGGAGTGCAAAAATGCTGCTTAGAACTACTCAAAAGACTGGAACCGGTAGAGAAGAAGTTAAAACACCCGACGTGGAATGAGTTAATAATGCAAGCGTATAAAGACGAAGTGGACTTACAAGTGCATGCGTTTGTCGATAAGAGTGATGTTCAGGAGTATACGGTGTATGGGGTTGGGATCAGTGAGGTGGAAATTGATGTCCTGACGGGGGAGCTGCAAGTGAGAAGGGTGGATGTGATGCAGGACGCTGGACAGAGTGTGACGCCAGAAGTTGATGTTGGTCAAGTAAGTTAAGATTGTCTTTAAAAAAGTATCTTTTAAAACTCTTCGGTGGTCTAGTGGTATTAGCAATTGCCTGCCAATACTGAAGTCCCGGTTTCAATTCCCATGTCGAGTGAAGACATATGTCATACATGGCTCGGGTTTGTGATCTTTTTGTTTGTGATTTTATTTATTTTTAATCTGGCATTAGAGACATCGATTTATCCTGATAGGTGGAAGTTGTCGAAAGTTACTCCTATCCACAAGAGCGGTTCCAGGTCAGAGGTCACTAATTACCGTCCTATTGCCGTACTGTCTGCATTTGGCAAGGTGTTCGAGTCCGTGCTGAATCGTGAAATCACGAGACAGATGGCTCCGCTTCTTAGTGACGCGCAGCATGGCTTTAGAGCAGGAAGGTCCACCGTAACAAACCATATCAACTTTGTTGATTATGTCACAGCTGAGATGGATGTGAACAAACAAGTCGATGCGGCCTATTTCGATTTTAAAAAAGCATTTGATCGCGTTCATCCCGATATATTTCTTGTTAAATTGTGCATCCTCTTTGCCCCGAAAACGGTTAAATTGTTTGCAAACTCTTTCAGTGGTCGCATGCAATATGTCCAGCTGCTATGGTGGCGTTCGTTCCTATACGCGATTCGTTCTGGAGTGAGTCAAGGAAGCACGCTCGGCCCGACCGAGTTCCTGATCATGGTCAATGACTTGCCGAGTGTAGTCCGAAGGGCTTTGCGCCTTCTATTTGCTGATGATCTGAAGCTGTTCTTGGGGATCGGGGATGCCAGTGACTGTGAGGCGTTGCAGAGGGATATCGACAGTGTTGTGGCATGGAGTGAGCAAAACCAACTCGAGTTTAACACATCTAAGTGCAAAATTATTACCTTCACTAGATCCCGTTCGCCCATTTCGTATCCATACCACATAAATGGTATTCCTTTGGAACGCGTCACCTCCATTCGTGACTTAGGCTTAACACTCGACACTAGGCTGACTTTCAACGACCATATTGTTGATGTGTGTGCCCGAGCATTTAGGTCGTTGGGATTTGTCATGAGGCAGTCGCACAGATTTCATGACAGAGGCACCATCTTAACTCTCTTCTACGCCTTCGTAAGAAGTAAATTGGAGTATAATTCCATTGTGTGGGATCCTCACGAAACAAAATATAAGCTCCTCGTTGAAAGAGTCCAGAAAAAATTCGCACGGTATCTGTATAGGAAGCTGTATGGATACTACCCGTACCTATATCCGTCTCTTTTCGTGACAGGCATGATAGGGTTGAACACGTTGGAGGCCCGTAGGAAGTTCTGCATAATACTGCATTATTATCTTTTATTTAACAATAAAATTAATAACCCTAGTACTCTCTCACAGTGCGGCCTGGTGGCGCCCGCGCGGGAGCGGCGTGCTCACGTGCGCCGCCTCCTCGCGCCGCCGCTGACGCGCACCAACACCTCGCACTTCGCTCCTACAGCTCAGGCCATTCATTTGCTTAATGCCTTAATCGCTCAGAACCCTGACATTGATCTATTCAATACAAATCTATCCACCTTCACAAATAAAGGCATAAGTTTTTGTTCACAAATTTGATTTTATGTTTATTTATTATTAGATTTTACTATTGTGTGTGTGTTTATATCTCAAATGTAAAATGTTAATGTGTTGTCCTAATTTGACTATTTATGTTATTAAATATCTTTTTTATCTGTTAATGTATGTGTATTGTGCTGGCTTTCTGTACGTTTTGGCTATGCTGTGAGTACAGTCAGTAATTCAAATAAATAAATAAATAAATAAATAAATAAATAAATAAATCTCCAACTCTCATTTGGCAAGCGTGGTGATTACGCCTAATCCTCGTCACTGTATTGATATCTTTGGTGAGATGAGAGGCCTTTCCACAGTTGTGGGACATTACAGACTATAAAAAAGCAAACCGTCGTAAGTAAGTTCCCGTGTAAATAAATAATATTATGACATTAACGTACCTACGTTTCAATTAATAGTAAAATAGATTGGTTGTGAATAAGGCAGTAAGGCCATTTTAATGGAGAATTTAAAAACCATCTTAAAACATTGACCTGACTAACAATAAAATTATAATATAATTCCGCGTAAAATTAGCCCTATATCATATCAGAAGACTGAGTCTTCTGTGACCACGGCTCCTGTAAAGGGACCGAAACGTTAGATAAAAGTGTAAAATTAAATCGAAGTGTATCCGTAAACGTAATTTCAATTCAAAATGAGTAGTGTTCGCTTAAACTTAAGAAACCAGTAAAAGTATGTTCGAGTAGGCCAGTGGCCAACCCTGGTGTCGCGAGTTGTTAGACCGCCTAAAGGCCTCTGACACGGTCTAACGATTGAAACAACCGGGACCGACAATTTAACGTGCCGGTATACCCCTTTATCTCTTGGTATATCTCCAGGTGGAAGGAGCCCTCATAATGGGCCAAGGTTACTGGACGACTGAAGACCTGGTGTACGAAACCACCGGCCGGCTGCTGACAGACTCCTCGTGGAAGTACTACGTGCCCCAGGCGAGGGACATCCCGCAGCAGATGAGGGTACACCTGCGACCCAACTCCTACAGCACGAAGCCTATATTTGGGTCTAAAAGTATGAAAATTCTTAAATAGTGATCATTTTTTAGCTTCAGCTAATTTCTGTCTCGTATTAAGAACATCATCAAAATCGGTTGATGTGTGGAAAAAGAACAACAGCAAAGTTAATAATTTCATTTTTTTATTTACTTTAATAATATATGTGGTAATAATATATTTAATATATGGTTTGATTGAATTACTTGCATTGATATGATTTTACTAGTTCTTATTATGTTCATTGTTCATCTAATTGGAATAGGCACATCTTTATATATTAATGCAGCATTGATTTGCAGTGATCGGTGAGCCACCTACGTGCCTATCTGTGTCTATACCACTTGCTATTAGAGAAGCCATCACATCTGCCAGACTGGAGTCAGGAATACCGACCACTCAATGGTTTCCTGTTGGTAAGTACACAATATTTTTTTAAGTATAACGTCGACTGCAAATTAGATTTTTATAATAACTTTTTTATGTATCTTATATGGGATCAATAAGTCGTAAGCGACGGAGATACTCGTATGAAACAACAAATTGAATTATTGCCTATTCCTCGAATTTAAATATAATAATTTTAATATTTTGAGTCTCTCTATTATTATTCTTCAAATGTTGCTATGTCTACGCTTCTATTTCCGATAAGAGTTTGGGTAAAGTACAGTCACGTGCAATGAAATGTATACACGGGCAGATTATCAAATAATTGTCCACTCTGAAAATTTCAAAAACATATAGCCACTTAACAATTCATACTATATACCCACCCGAGTTTATCCAAAATATGTACACAGGTTGTTTTCAGATATTTGTATACACGATCACATGCAAAAATATGTATCCACTATGAATTACAATAATAAATATGTAGGTAAACGATATTATTTCACAAAAATGTATGTGTGCGTGACACACATTCAACGCGAAGTATTGGTATTGTTTTTATTTTGATTACTTTGTGTGTGTAAATGTCTAATGGGGACACTAGGTTTCATGCTCAGCGCATAGGTTGGCATCTCTCTATATCTCTATGGTTATTACTCATTCTGTCCTGCCAACAATAAAAACAAAAAAAAAACTAAACTATCAAAGTCAGTCATATATTTTTTTCAGTTGTTGCCCCAAAGAGGTTCTTTAATTTTTAAATAAGACAAAAATGAATGTTTACATCAAATGGAAAATTACATTGTATACATGTTATTGAAATTAGTACCCATTTGTCAAAATAGTGAAAACTGCTACAGTTTCTAAAGTGTATACATTATTGTGAGAAACTCGGGTATGAATTGTTAAGTGGCTACATGTTTTTGAAATGTTTAGAGTGGACATTTATTTGAAAATCTGCCCGTGTATACATTTCATTGCACGTGACTATACATTAAGAAAAAAAAGTCATAAGAGAACCACCCCATTGTTATTAGTCTGTCAAATACCTCTACAGAACTTGTAAACCAATTAAGTAATTTCTATATTTCAGAAGGACCAATGACTGTGGAAAGAACCCGAATGTCCATACCAACAAAACTTGATGAATACGTATACTATTAAAATGTAATGTTTTAACATACCTGTTTTTTTCCGCTTTATTATCAGAATGTATCTCTTTAAAAAGGCGTTTAATTCGAAACACGTCTATACTATCCACGGACTTAAATTCGTTTCGAGTAGATATAATTTTCACTCACTACTTTTTTGGCTTCTGCGGCACCTTAGCGTATGTAGGGTTTCTAAAGTCAGCTCGGGAGTAATACTTACATTTTAAAAATTGTGCATCTTTCTATTTCTGACTATTTAGCTATCTATAGATGTTTTTTATATAATACTGTACCTATATCGTTAGATTTAAAGCCTGTTCGGACTTGTCGACTTGGGTGTCGGATCCGGATTTTAATCGCCTGTCTCAGTTATGAATTGAGGACGCAAATATAAACTCTGAGTCCGAAATGCAAACATTTCTCTGGGATAGGAAGGCTGTTAGAAGCAAACAATAAGAATAAGTACTAGCCAGTTATTTCCCAATGCTGGACAAAGGCTTCTCACCGAAGATAAGTACAGAAAGGATTAGAATTAAGCATAATCAAATCACCAACCAGCCTAAGAAACAAAACATTCACTAAAATAATCCCATCTTTCCTCGGTAACGAAATCGTCGTTATCACAAAATCAGGTAAAAAATAAAAGAAACAAGAAACAAGCCATAGAACGGACATAACTCGTTATCCTTTTTAATAAAGCAGAAATTCGTTCCGTAGAGGTGGAACTACAAATTGATCGCTCCATCCACTCGCACTACATGCAAATGAGGCATAAAAATCCTAGATACAGGATGATGCAGAGCCTCCGTATATTACCGTAGTTACGACGAGACCGGACCATAACTCATGGGAATATCCTACCCGATGTAAGATTCGACAGGCCTTTAACGCGTTATGAAGTTGATCTCTCGTAGATTTGGTCACATTTGAGTACTAATTTCAAAAGATTTTGGCGGTTTGTGACAGGTGACAAATGTGATAACACCTATTCCAATTATTCTTACTACAATTTCAACCCAGTTGGAATTATTGGGACAGGTGCCATCATAAATGTCCGTTTTTAATACGATTATATGCCTGGGACTTCCAACTGGATTTCAAACAATATTTATGTATTCGTATGAACCTAATCTCAATTTACCCTATTACAAAATACTTATATCATATCTATTTTCAAGCAGTTGGCTACTTTGATTCTAAAATTACCACAATGGGTTCGGTTAGGTTAAGGCGTTAATAGTTGCCTTATTATATTACTTCTTATATAAAGCAGTGACTGCAGGATAAAATACAAAACATGTTCATGCTTTAAACAATACTTACATGTTTATTCTAAAATAATCAAATATGCTAACACAAAACATTAATTATTAATGTTAACAGGGAGGGAGGGTGGTTGTTTGGTAGATTTATCCATGTATATGCGAACATTGTTCACCTTTCGTTCTACTTCTTCAAGTTCTTTCAGTCTTCTATCTCTTTCTGACATGTCCTCTCTCGCTTCTTCATAGGTCCTCTTCCTTCTCTGTTTGGTTTTTTCTTTGTGAAGAAATGTTTGCAGATAATTCACTTTCTTATCTATTTCTTGGAGCGGTTCACTGAGGTTGGAATCTTTGTCGTACTCACTGATAGCTTTATTGTTCGGCGAGGATTTGGTCTTGTTTGTAAGAGTGCTGTTGAGTTGAACGTTGAGGGTTTCCTTTGGATCGTTCTTGGAACTCAAATTTTGGAAATACTGTCGACTGTTATGGGCCATCTGTTTATCTTTTTTCTTAAATTGCTGCATGAACTTGTTCTTACAGGAAAAGCACAGATCTCCGTAGCTCCTCTTACTCCTTCCATTCAGTAACTCGAAATTGTCATATTTCTTGTTTCTGCAATTGAAACAGGTTTTCTTTCTTTTTTGCCTCCCATTTTCAGGCGAATCATGGGAAAAAAACGGGATTTTCATTCTTTTAAATGCGCTGTCAACAACAAAACACATAACTATTATTTAAAATGGCAAACTACCTAAAATAATAATAACAGATTCCACCCTCAGAGAAAAAGTACTCTATGTACTACATACGAGTATACTAAATGCGTAAAATCACTTCTATATCCTTTTAATCAGGATCGCATTCATTACCATTGCTTTGACATACTCTGTACTAACAAATATTTACAAACGATAAAACAAGCAGTGCCTTAAAAATTGCTTTCAAAAACACTCAAACTCATGAACCCAATGCCTCTGCTAGTACTTACCATCCCTTCTGATAGTTATGAACATCAAGTCTCTGCTGCTCTGACAGAGTATCAAACGCCGTCTCGTCGCTGTACAACGCCTCTTGCCCCGCCCCCTTCGTCACTGGCTCCAAGTACGACGGAACGGCTTCAGGTAACTCCTCATTGTTGTAATTCCCGTTGATTCCCGTATCTGCTAAGTTGATTGGCTTTTCGTAACTTGTTTTTCTATGTCTGTAAGATAAAGAAAGTTCAAGTAGTAAAGTGTGTGTATTTATTATTGTTCTGTATTTTGTGGCAGTAGGTAAGTGGTCAACCCTGGTGTTGGAGTTTTTAGTCCGCCTAAAGGCCTCCAACATGATCGATTCCTACAATTGGTACAAATAATTTAACGTATTTGAAGCACGGTAGCGCTCAGATTAAAAAAAAACAGGGTAGAATGACTAGGCAGAGTTAACTCTACCATCGTTTAAGTAGTAGAACAAAATTTGTTCTACTACTTAAACCTAAAATTGTCCTACCATTTAATGGTAGGACAATTCATTAGAGCACTCAAATAAAAAAATACTTATTATTTCAATTCAATTTTGGCATAGAATAAGTGCCTACTTGAATGGCATTTGAGTACTCGGTAAGTCTATCTAACTCTACCATTAAGTGATATAAACTACAAGTTAATACATTCTCATAAGAATCACAAAATAAACAAACTTAATCGTACTCAAAGTAAATAAATAACATTACTCCACAGCGAAACGTTTATTAAAACGATCAAATTGATGTAAAGAAACATTATTTTGTTTAATAACAGCAATTTATATCGTATTACGCGATTAATGGTTGTAATAGACTGAAATTAAATAACTAATCACCTTGTTAATGTACACAATTGCTTTGGCATCGTTTAATAATGTTGGTTGGGTTTGGGTTTATTTATCGGGTCACTGGTTATTAATTTACAGAGTAAATACAAGTTATGTGAGGTCTTACAAGATTTTTTGCGTCAAGCTGACTCATTGTGCTTCAAGTCTTCAAGGCCTTTAGGTGGTCTAAACTCTCGACATCAGTTTGGCCGCTAACCTACTTTACTATGTAACAAATCGTTTAAATTACCTAATGTGATTGTCATTTAAAAGTGCATGTTTTTACTTCATCATGGTGCTGGAGTAACTATTCCATTAATCCTACTAATACAAGCGTATTGTGCTACAAATATCCTGCGAAAGTTTGTGAGACATAAAATCTGACCGGATCTGAATGAAACTTGCCAAAGAGATAGAGTAGAGGTCTCTCTGGATCTTTGGCACAGGAATACTGTATAACGATAGAGTGACTAGGTTCAGGGGATGAGAAGAAATGGGAGTCTAGTGTTCATACCTTCCTCTGTATGGTCGCTTCAATTTGTCATTCTTCCTGAGAAACTCAGAGACGTCAAACAACACTACCTTGCTCTGGTCAGCCTCGTTCAAGGACCCAGATTCATTAGCCAGGGCCACTTTCCAATCGTAATTTTCAATACTATAAGCGTAACAAAATGCCAAATGAATACAAACAATGTATAAAGTATATCGAAACATTTCTTGTCATGATTATCAAGATGCTTTGTGCTTGACACAACTTATAACTATTTGTAGTGACGTCGAAGGTTTTATTCGGAACATGATTTTTTTTTTCTAAAAAAGGTTTTGTTCATTTCATAAATAATAACGTGGTTGGGGTTATGAAATAAAAAGGCTATTCTTATTTAGTTTTTTAAGAGCAAGACACATTATAGTGCGGGTGCGGACCGGTTGCGGGTCGCGTGATTTTTTTGTATGAAAGGTGGCCTGATGCGGATCCTCTGTTGGCCATTGATGTGGCGCCACAGGTAACACGTTTCATACAAAGACAAGAAATGCAAAGCAACGTCACGTGCCCCGCTGCCCGCAGCCGGCCCGCACCCGCACTATGTGTGTCTTGCACAATGGTTTAATTTGGTTCTACATAACGACTGCCACTATTGCTAGTAATCATAAAATTATCCTAATCTTTAGTTTACTACCAGCACACAATAATGTTGTTAGAAGATCTCCTTAATAATATTAGAGAAATTCACAAGAAAATACTTTGCTAAGAAATTTCCGCCAAGCGTATTTTTATACATATGTACTTAGTATTTGTACTACAAGTATTTGGTAAGTACTATACAAATAAAGAATTCGTCCCACTTCACATGACAATAATAGAACCGTCTCAGAATAGACTGAAATTCTTGGACTACTGTGTACAAATACATACTTAGTAATACACAAACAATAGTGTAAGTACACGGTTTTAGTTAAATAAATACTGGTAAGAAGAATAGTTATAGAAAATGAAAAGAGAAGGGTCTCGGTACAAAAGTGTAAGGCCAACAGATGTGGGTTGTTTTGTTTCGCTAAGCCAGGAACAAAATATTGTTAAAAATTCTTGAACAAAAAGTTTGAAGGTAGTTAGGTACCTAATAGCCTGAAAAAAACACTATTGCAGGACAAACCTTTCGGATCTATTGACGCTTCCAGTACAAGCTACCTTATAAGTAGGTACTAAGAATTATGGAAATTATTTTTTCTTATCTTTATCCTCAACATTTACAATCCAATAACATACTATTAACGCCTGATAAAATAAAATAGCAAGCCGATCTTGCCCACGCTACACGTGCGTAACATGATAACATCATAATAACCTCAAAATGAAATCTTATTACAAATAAAACACACAAAAGCAAAATGATTTTTGTTTACAAATAAATGTAATTTTTTATTGAAATCTCTATTTTTCATTTTTTTAAATGACGATAGGAACTTTTTTTTAATGTACTATAGGCATAAGAGGAGTAGCAAGAGGTATTATACTTATTTTTTAATATATTCAACCCTGTCTACACCGGGTAAAATTATGAAGTGTTCGCTTAACGCTTACACTGTTTTTGTGTTGTTTTTTTACCATGACAGTAATCTAAAAAATATCATTTAAAATAAAATAAAACAAAACATCTTACATTCCCAGCCGTGGAAAACATTAAAATAGGATAAGTTAGTTATTATAAAACATTTTTCCTTATAATTATTAATTACAAATTTTAAAAGTTAAATACTTATTTATATTTGGCCAAAAACAGCGTCAGTTATTCGACAAACGTCTCTGCGATAGTTGAGACGAATGCGAGCGGGTTGTAATCAAAGAGATCATATCCCAAATCATCACTCGCTGTTCAGTCGAGTCAGTTAAGACCCTTCTGATGGCAACTGTGAACGGAGCGGCGAACCGACCCCACTCAGCCGTAGAACACAACGTTAGCGTGTTCTAATTTTACCTGTGGCGCCATCTAGTTTAAAAGTAAGAAACTAAAGTTATTTTTATATTTTTACGCACTTGAAAAGTTTATCATGAAATTTTATTGATACGATAGTCCACTAAGTGTGTGAATTGTTATAAGAGACGTGAAGATTGATTTCAATTGAAACAATATTACAAGATTTTATATAAATTTATTAAGGACTCCCAAACCAACCCTTTTGTATTTTTTTGGTACAATTTTATTACAAACCGAATAGTAGAAGATCCGAGCCTATATCGACCTTCACCGAGCTGATAATAGAACGAAACATATTTTATCATGAATTTAGTTTATTAGAAAACATATTAAAAATGGGTTTGCTAAAAAATCCTGGGCAGACAATTCTTAATTATTTTTCAAAAAATGATTTTTAATTAAATAGGCTCGGATCTTAGACTAGAAAGAAAAATTGATTTAACATGATTTATTTTACGGTTATTCATTTTACAATCCGTTCGTTTACCTTACTTTAAAAATAGTCTAAAAACATTGTAGGGAGAGTAATTCTTATTTGTAGTATTTCATCTGCTATAAAGTGGGGTGTAAGATGAAACGGTATTTGAAGAATCCTCTTAAGAGTGACCCTTCTATTCTAAGTGTTAATACATTGTTAGTACCACGGAATATAACCTTATAGATAGGGTAATATTTTACTTACATGCTTCCTTTACTTACGTAAAAAATAGTTTTAAAAACAATATCACTTCTTTAATCAAAATAATTGTACTTGCTAGAATGACAAACGTCACTCATAGTACATATTCCGAATTGACATGTATCATTTTAGAGGTGACCAAAATAGGTAATTTCGTTACGTGACGTCAGGTGTAACTTGGGACGAAGCATGGCGATGGTGGGGTTAATAATTTTATAGTTGGTCCGGACTTCGTACTGCCATTTTGTTACATTTGTTTTTTTTTCATACTGTCATACAAACCATCTCCTGACAAATAAAAGAAAGATATTTATTTTAGAATAATAACCCATTTTTATCCAATTTGGTTCAGTCGCCCATAGCTTTGAAATTATTTTATTGGGGTGGCTTTGTCAACTATTTCGAGCGTAAATCGTGGTTGCATGCACTTTATTGAAGCCCAAACTAGTGTCATGTGTTAAAATCCCCTGTAGGTACATCTACTCCCATCCTAGCTCCGCGGCAGCTCGCACTAACAATGTCATAAGACGGATGCCTCTTCAAAAGCCCTATTCGACCCGACCCAGCCTCGCTTTATGACTAGATCCAGCAAAATGAACAACTTTTACACCCTTTTCATTAATTGGATTTAATAAAATCATTCAATTTGGATAACGTGTTACTATCTAGGTTATCACATCTAGGTACTGACTATAGTTTAGTTTTAGAAAACTTTTTTTGTGATAAAAGTTCTTGAATAAAAAAGATTTTAAATATTGAAAAGTTTGACAGCTTATTAAATATTGTGTTATGGGGCAAATATCACTTTATATTAGCATAATTATAACATTTATAACAATAAACTAAAAGCGGCCCGCGGTTTCCCCGCATTGTACCCGTTCTGTTCACTGTGTACCCGTACTGTGTGAATTATGTCATAAAAATAGTTACAAACCTTCTTCTTGAAATAATCTGTAGATATATTGGCGAAAACCGTATGAAAATATTGTTGTTAATTTGTAATGCAACCATAAAACTGAGTATTCATACTTTTTAAAATCACACGACTAGCACTCATTATACTAAATGAAACGGGTCACAGGAAAAAAAAATGCGTATAAATTTTGAAGTAAGGTAAAGTCACCTAATTCCGTGGTATTTTCAACATAACAAGGAAAGACATAATATATGAAGTATTGACTGTAACTTAACAGTGCTTTATCTGGTGTCATTAAAAACGGTATTCTTTTGACTACCAAACTAAATTAAAGTTAAATCTATTTTAAATTGATTTATAGTTTAAAAAAAATAATGAAGTAAGTCCGAAGCACCTAATTCCGCGTTAAAAATCTTAATTCCGCGGCATGTGGTTCCTAAATCCGAGTATAAAAAATGTAAAGGGAATATTTTAGTATCACATAATTTACTAATTCGATACACAGACAAAAAGTGTTTTTAGCTATTGTTTATCTGAACAAATTGTTAAACATAAAAAAGAACACCCTGTGATTTTCTTATATTATACCGCGGAATTAGGTGCTCATACAACCCAATCCCGTTGCAGTCAGTTACATAGTGCAACGGAATTGGATTTCAAACTTTGAAAACACTATTCCTATTTCCGAGTGTTAAATAAATATATTTTTTTAAATATGTTTCATACAGATAAATTTTTATTTATAATATATTTTTAATCATCTACAAAATTGCATTCATTTACACAGGCAATTTGTAATTAAATTAATATTACCTGCATCAGTTCTCCATACAACAAATTAACAAAACTCGTAAAAAGAATTACGATTTAACATTTTTTATTGTTCAAATTAAACTAAAAGTATACCACGGAATTAGTTTCAAGTACCAACTGACTTTTTTGCTTTAAGTACTTATAAAAGTAAAAACTACTCTTTTATAACCAACACAAAAAAACAAGAAACAAAACCAAGCTTATGAGTTTGCTATTCCGTGGTAATACAACGGAATTGGGAACCGACTAAAAATTTTGGAACCTAATGCCACGTTATTTTAAAATCAAATTTTAAGCTTAATTTATTAAGAAAATAATAGAAAAGGTTAGTACTTACCCATAAAAAATAAAGTCTCGAGCAAGTGGACCACAAATAACTAGTCACCACATAGAAAAACAGTATTAAAAACACTATTTAAAAAACCTAAACATTTACTTGCAAAGGGTCACTATTGTATGAAGCGTGCGCTTCGACCACCCGTTGACGCAATACTGACCTTTTATTGTGTCTTTTTAATACATTTGTGTTATTTTTCTATATTTTTAATACGTAAAAATATACACTGGATTCAATAAAAATATTTGCATTAAGATACAACAAAGACATAATTAGGAAATTGGGATTTTCTAAATACCGCGGAATTAAGTGCCAATTTTAGAACCCCACGGAATTGGGTGACTTTACCTTATAACAAAGAATGTTATTTTATATAAAGGGAGGCGTTGAAAAAAATCGAAAAAATCAAGTCACTTCCTGCTAACATCGGCGTCTTGCGAACTTTCTTGTTCTCTTCTTGCAACTTTTGAAGGACAGCGAACAATGTTCCACCAAAGTTTCGGTTCTTCAGATCTACCTGTAAGTATTTGTGTTACCCGATGTTAACAGAAAGAGGTTTCAACACGACAAACCTTTTTAAATAACGTTCCAAAGAGTTTTGGAACAAAAGTTTTTTTCTTCTAAGTTTATGTTATTTGAATATGGGTTAGGGGACGTAGGAATACTTTAGACATATTATGTATGAGAAAGTTAGGGGAACAAAGTAAAAAATACGTATGGTAGTTAAAGGGTCCACTAGGTCAGGTTACAGAGAAGAAAGGAATTTGATGGCGATTATGGCTAACTACTCGTAAATGTCCTTTTTAGGGTTCTGTAGCCAAATGGCAAAAACGGAACCCTTAAAGTTTAATCATCTGCATCTGTCCGTCTGTCAATTGTCCTGCACGGTCAATTTGGGTCACATGGCTGAAATTTGGAGAGTATATAATATAATTTCGATAGTCAGTTCTGCAACTTATTATTTGCGGTTGGTGCTATGGACCGTAGAGGGATCTCGATCGGCTGGCAAACTTAACTTTGTGTTAGAAAAATTAGACAGACAGACTGATTTTGTTTCTTTGCCACTACGGAATTCTTCAAATGCAAGTCCGACTCGCTCTTGGCCGATTTTAATAACTTCTCTAAGATAGAAATGCTACTTATATAGGCCACTAGCTACACGTTAAAAAACGTAGTATCTTTCCCACAGCTGGGCAAACGTCTCTCATCTCACCAAAGATATCTATCAGAAATGTGACCGTTTCAACGTTTCTTTGAAAATTCTACAAAATTACTTTAAATAGGTATGTAGGCACAGACTAACACGTGTAAACAACAGCCTCTAAATGAGTACAACATATTTAATTTCGTCCGCTGATCCAATAAATTGTACAAATAATCCCGGTTCGTATCCCTTATGTAATCTAAGCGGGATTGGGACTTTACCGATTGCTTAAAATAGATTCTTTTGTCAATAAAATCCTTTAGTTTCGTACGTTTGTGGCAAAATGGTATTGAAGGAACAATATTTTATTTATTATTGTATGTACTGTGTTGTTAGGGTGGGTTCTAGTTATTGTTTATGTTATTGTGTTGCTCAGTCTTGTCAAACATCTTGTAGTTGACGGGGATTTATATTTAATTTAATTATGATACACTTAATCATTACATACTTTTGCGTTTAGTTTTTATACTATGACATACTTAAATACATCGAGTAGGTTAGGCCAACTGGTGTAGGAGTTTTTAGACCGCCTAAAGCCCTCCGACATTGTCTAACGATGTAAACAACCGGGACCGACTGTTTAACGTGCCCTCTGAAGCACGGTAGCGCTCAGATAGAAATGCAACTAACGGCCACCCATCCAAGTAGGGGGCGAGTGCACGTTGCTTAACAATCGCAATCAACTGACATAGCTTCGTCAAACTAGGCCACGAGCATATACTATGACACGAGCCTTTAGCCATAATTGCCGAATTGATAGCTATTAACTATCAATTAGGATTACAGGATTTTTAACCTGGATCTTATTAAATTATCTTTTCTTGTTAGATTATAACAGCGCCCCGCAGTGTTACTCGCGTTGTCCCCTTTCCCGTGGGAATTTTGGGATTAAAAATAGCCTATAACCTTCCCGGTGACCGTGTCTATCCACTACAAAAAGATTTTCCCGAAATTCGAACGGGAACGGGCACAACGCAGGTACAACCGCGGGGCGCTGTTATAATCTAACAAGAAGAGATAATCTAATAGTATAAGATAGAGACTAATGTAAAGGGCGAACGTTTTATAGAAACTACTATACGCGGGCGGCGGAAAACAATATCCGAATCAATGTCTGAGACATTGATATTATTTGCTCCCCTGAGTTTCAGTTACAAGAACTATTTCCTTTTAATCCCGTGTGCTCACTGAGTGGTAAGTTAACTCTAGAGCTTTCCAGAATTATATTTTGAGGTCGTTCGCCGTATGAAACAAAAGCTATTACGAATGTGACAGAAGATACAATCCGAATAATATTATAAATGCGAAAGTTTTAACAATTGTATATACAATATATACAAAAAGGTATATACCATGATGACTTCATCGTAAACATCACACGACCAAATCCACAGGAAACAAGTAAAGTTAAAAAATCTTATAAAGTTCAAAAAGTCATGTTTTCAGCACTCTCAACAGCTTTACCATAAACTTCATTGCGTACAAAAACATTACTGCATCAATTACACCAACCATTGCTCTGTTTTTACTACCCAAGTTCTAAGCTCCTATGCTTGACACGCAATGTAAAGTGAAGTGTGAAGTAAAACTCGATAAAACTTCTCGATTTGAGATAGAAAGTAAGTTGGTAAAGGAAGGGCCGGAAGCACGAACAAATTGGAATGAGCGAACGGAAATGGTTTATCATACGTTATGCCCCTGAATTAATGTTAAGTTAGATAGATCTTCATAAGATAATAATACGTATGAGAGGAACACTAACATAAACAGTGGTAATAGATAATAGATGTACCGTTAATAGTTCATTTGATCGATAAGTTGTTGTGTAGAGCCGACAAATCAAATGCTACGCACTTTAGAATCTACTTCAAACTATTGAAAATTCTCTGTGACATGTATGTAATAGATATTGTAGACGCTTGAATTTGACAAGGTTCATTTCCCTATAGAAAATGTTGATCATATTTAGTTTACCTTATCATTTTGAAACTCTTATAATACACACCAACTATAACTGTTTATTTAATTTTAAAATTGTAAATTTAAATGAGGTTTTCAAGCTTTTCATTTTATTTTTTATTTTTCATGAGCTGACTCTATTTGTTTGCTTGTTTGAATGCGCTAATCTCTGAAACTACTGATCCAGTTTGAATAATTCTTTTTGTAATAGAAAGCCACTTTCAACGGGAAGGTTATAAGTTATTTTTCATCCCGGGGACGAACACAACGCAGGTAAAACCGTGGGGCGCTGCTAGTTTACTTATAAATTAAAGACCACACTAACGTTAGTGTTGATGTAATAAATCAAAACGTCTGTACGTATTGAGGACATCGATCAGGAGGCCTGATGACGTTTTTGTTGGCAGTAATTTAATATTATGTCAACATAGATAACTAATGACTATAACTCATAGACCTATTTGCACAAACAAATAATATGAGGTATCAAAATTGTGTATACTGGTTGGTTATACAAGCTATACTACCAACATAGCATTAACCTGTAATATCCCACTGCTGAGCAAAGGCCTCTCATGTCAATGTATATATCAGTACACAGTGAAGAGGATTGGGCGTAATCACCACGCTTGTCTAATGCGGGTTGGTGATCTCAAACTCGAGCCACGAGAAAAGTAGGTATCATTCGCTTGACGTTCGAAATTGAGCCCAGGACCTCAGTCTTGGCAGGCGTGTGCACATACCATTAGACCACCGAGGCGTTGAATACCTACTAATATTTTAGTCGAATTTGAAGATAAAAATACTGTACAACTGATGTTATATGTAAATTGCCCTATTGCACCTGTTCACTTAGGAATTTTGACATTAAAGTAACCTGTAACATTTCTTTTGGATATAGCTATAATTATATTAAATGTTTTTTTAAATCCGACTGAAAGTTCCAGAGATAAATGTGGTAAGATAAATAAACAAAAAACTTAAGCACTTTCAGCTTTATTATATCAATAACTAGCAGCCCTGCGGATTTGCCCGTCTCCGGAATTTTGGGATGAAAAATAGCCTATAAACCTTTCGGTTATATGTGGCTATTAATGACAACTAAAATTATTATTATTCAAATCGGAATTGGTAGTTTCAGTGATTAGCGCGTCCAAGCAAACTCTTCACCTTTATTATCTACTAGCAGCGCCCCGCGGTTTTACCCGCGTTGTGCCCGTTCCCGTGGGAATTTCGGGATTTTTTTAAAATAAAAACCTTCCTCTTGAACCACTCTACCTATTACAAAAAACCGCATCAAAATCCGTTGCGTAATTTTAAAGATTTAAGCATACAGACAAACAAACAAACAGACGCGACTTTGTTTTATACTTACTACTAGCAGCGCCCCGCGGTTTTACCCGCGTTGTGCCCGTCCCCGTGGGAATTTCGGGAATTTTTTTACATAAAAACTTTCCTCTTGAATCACTCTACCTATTACAAAAAACCGCATCAAAATCCGTTGCGTAATTTTAAAGATTTAAGCATACAGACAGACAAACAGTGTGACAGACACGAAAAAGAGACGACTTTATTTTATACTATGTAGTGATGTAATGATGATTCTCGTGTCACGGGGTGCGTGGTTTAACTCCTCCGAAATGGCTTGACCGATTCTCATGAAATTTTGAGCGCATATCGGGTAGGTCTGAGAATCGGACAACATCTATTTTTCATTATTATTTGTTAAAACGGGAACTTACGTACGCGGAGGTTACTGTTGAGTGTCCCTCAACACGTTTCGGTCACATACGGTGACCTTCATCAGGAGGTGGGACATCTATTTTTCATCCCGAAATTCCCGCGGGAACGGGTACAACGCGAGTGAAACCGCGGGGCGCAGCTAGTATTAATATAGATATGTCACCATTAAAAACCTGAACTACTGAAGTAGAATAATACACGTATCAATTAGTCAAGCCAGCCAATAGCCCGTAATTACTTCAATGCCCCACGTAATTGAAGCCTTCGAATTTCTGTGTAGACTAGTATGAGTCAGTAATAGTACCAATCTATCTAGCCTGGGCTGGGCAACCTAATTATAGGCCTAGACATCTTAGCCTTTCGTACAAGACCTAATGTTCTGTATGTTTCTGAGAATTGGGTCTGTTTGAGATATGAATTTATTACCTGACAGGGCGAGCTAAAGAGGGAAAATTACTGTTATCTATCTTAATTTTAGCTGGATAATATTCGATGTTTAAATTGTGTATTGTTTCGAGTAATAAAATACATAGTAATTTATATAATTCAGTTCAATTATTATACAATGTGTAACATAATACCCCTATAAGTACCGAGGCAGGGCATTCTACTCGTCATGGCGAACTACGTTTATTCTACCCTAATTGATATTTCCAAGTTTTTCATTCATGTATTTACTTTTAAAGTTTCCTTCAGAAATACACTATCAAAAGGATGAGGCAACCCTACAACAGCTGTTTATTTGACCTTTCACTTTGAACTCTAGACCAAAAAACCAGAAATCAAAAATAGACAAAACATAGGTAGAAAAGTAAAATATTGACCTTTCAAAGAGTATTATTTAAAGAGGCCGTCATCAACAGTAGCTCTTAAGAGGCCCATACACGGTGAGATTTATCTGTACGATCCGTCGCGTCAAACCGATCGAAACGACGAATCGATGGTGTATGTCAAGATCGTTAGCGATTTACTTAATCGAAAATGATATCGGAAATCGCAACCAAAACATTTATTTGAACACGTCCTTAACATTCAGCTTCAAACAAGTAAATGATCGATCGTTACGACCAGTCGTTTCGAGTATGAGCGACATTTTTGATGCGATCAATCGTCACGATTTTCATCAGATCGATCGTATAGACGAATCGTGCCGTGTATGGGGTCCTTTAGATACGCTATGAAATGAGGTTGGCAATCGACATATGATTATTTATGGGTAAAGTTTATAACATTATTATTGCTCAGCTCTTGACAGCTCTTGAAAGCTGCCAATATGTAAACAACTATTTTTAAGCTGATAAATTTGTTTGTAGGATTTAATATTGTCTTCTTATGAAGTGATGTGTGGAGACTGTGGAGTGTCTTGTCTGTTGTGTACCTAGTGTTGTGTAAACTTAATCAATGATAACAAAATCGTGTTAATATTCAGTTGTTAAACCAGTGATACAATCGGTAATGTTATTAACTAGTGTTATTTTTTACGATAGTGGCATAGCACACACATCAAAGCGCACGTCTTCCCTAAAGGCATGTGCTGGTTTAGGGTGCGTCCAGATCTAGCGAATGCGTCGCAGTCCGTAAAAAGGTAATAAACATTTAGGGTTGTCGCAAATTTCCAAGATTAAAATAATTTTACTTTTGTATGGGAATTTTAAATACGATGTATTCTACCTTTGCACACGTAAAACAATTTACATGCTTTATCGAAACAAACCGGCTGAGTACTTATAGGGCCATACATATACTCCTTGTATTTCGTCTTAAAATAACTCCGAATACGCTTTATATGGAATAACAACCCAATTAGTTTGAAATCTTTGAGTTAATAAACATACTGTAATCAAGCCTTATTTTGTACTTACAAAATTATTTTGTGTACAATCAGAAAACTTTAGGGATTACCTAATAGATTCCAAATTGTCTGGAGTCGAGTTGATTTGATCTGAGTACTCCAAAGAGTACTTACTACAAAGTCGTTAAATTAAATAACTTCCTACCTACCTTAATATGTACTGTCGAAAACAATCGCGGCTGTAGACAAAAATTTCGTTACTCATTTGTATTTATTCTAACATAGATAAATAATACCAAACTTGATCTGCTATATAAGATGGGTTACCGAGATCGGCCATAAAACGGGCGACAGTGAATCCAGTGAGCTGTACAACAATATTCAAAAATATTTATGATTATTGGTTCGTAGTCAAACATTACCATTCAAGGCACTCGCACCATTGTCGGCGACAATGGGTCCCGAGACGTTTTATTGTCAAACTCACAAAGGAGAGGCAGCGCGGATCTCTCGTGTCAAATATTGAATTTGCGACTAAAATACTGATTAATTGAACCTTTGAAGTTGCTGATTTATTGGGCCTGTAGCTATAGATAACATTACTTTGCTATAGACGTGTTCTGTAGTACATACGTTTGTATGTACTGCAGAGGTATATGAACTTACGATACAGATACAATGGAATTAGTATGATTGTATTGTATGTGACGGATCCTTGAATGAAAGCTTCAGTATTGAGATCGACACATTAATTCGATTTGGCGGTATTAGTGGATGATATTTAGAGGAAACCGAACAATTCCACGAAACAGAGATTACGTAGTATGCTTCGTTCTTCCGTGATTAATTCAGGGGGTCGGTTCTATTAATTAACGTAAACGATTTTCAGGCCTGTACGGAAAAAATTTAGCAATCCTTAATTTTTTACTATCTATGCCTGCTTATTTATGGTAAATTATATACTTAAGCAAGGTATTTAAAGTAGATTAAACCGCGCGGATCAAAAGCGCACACTTCAAACGATATCTGTGATGTTTGCTGTTATCCGAACTATTCGAAGCGTCTGTATCTAATGTCGTGGTATCGATGCTACTAACTTAGCCATCTCGTCACGAATACTTTGGTGTTGAACTTCAAGTTACCTATTCAATAGTTTTACTCAAATTTACGTTGGGTTCACTAACATCGTTTGTTTTTAAGTGGTTTTGGGGTCAATTCCCAGGTTGAGCTAAAACATGACTTTTCAAACATGGCTCGGGTTTGAGATCACCACCCGCATTAGGCAAGCGAGGTGATTACGATATCCTCCTCACTGTACTGATATCTGAGATGAGATGAGAGGCCTTTGTCCAGCACTGGGACATTAAAGGCTTATACTTTATTTTACTTTTTAGGGTTTAATTTTTTTTCAGTTTGGTAGGATTTTTCTTTGTGTCAGGCTGCAGACAATCAGAGGTTTGGCGTCGAAATTACAGTATCATCTGCATCAGAAGTGGACCTTTATTGAAGTCAAAGTATCAGTGAGGGAACGCATTTGCTCGATTGATAATTTCAGCGCGCAAACCGTTAGTACTACCTTTTCGATTTGAGCATAATAGCTGAATTCCATGATATTCTACGAGTATGTATAAGAATCAAGGTTTAAGTCAAAATTAAGCTCACAAGTGCTAAGTAATTAACATTTATGATTACGACTCAGTTAATTAATGCGACGACTTATGTGTGTTTGCACTTAATGTAGTGCCTCCGAGTGGATGATACTGCGATATTGCCTCGACAAATATTGGTTGTAATAACTCTAGAGGTATATAGAGTAAACTGTGGGATGTGTTTGAATAGATAGAATTTCTTTATGGTGAACTTTGAAATTGAGGTCTAAAATTTGACAACCCCGTTGGCACAGTGGTAGTGAGAGCGTTTACTGTGTCGTTGCGGGTTCGATTCCCGTCTGAACTGTCCCTTCGTGAGCACTTATTGAAATTAAACATTAATATATTAACAGTTTATTTCGTCTATCATGTTACATTTCAGTTAAACTCAATTTTCCCGAACACAATGTAGAGTACCCCTAATAGTTCATTTCAACGGGGAATTTATTGTTAAAATCCTAAACAAATAATTTCCACTCAACAGTAGTTCGTTCAGTATTCATAGTTTACTTAACAAAGACTGGACTATTTGTAAAATCAATGTTCTCAAAATGTTCCCTGAAATCTTTCCTACTTTATTTAGTGAAACACTTTTTAATACTTTTAAAATACTTAGGAGCGCGAAACGTGTGGCCACACTGTTAGCGTTTATATTTCCTACATTTAAAAACCATTTCTTTACATAAATAAAGGCTATTCTAATACGATTTCCATTAAAAATAAAAAATACAGAGCATCAGCTAGCATGCTAGTGACAAGTTAAAAGTCAGATATAGAACTTGCATACCAGTTACATATCTTGTACAATTTCATTAGTTATGTGGAAACTGGTATGCCAGTATGAACAGTAGCAATTACTACTGTATTTTTGATATGTATAACTGATATGACCTTGTATAAGTCTAATGTCTATTCTATAGAAAAGTATTTCAACAAGGAATTATTGCTGTTTCTACGCGCCCCGCGATGTTACCCGCGTTGTACCCGTTCCCGCGGGAATTTTGGGATAAAATGCATCCCATGTCTTATTCTGATATTACTGTAAACCGTCCAATAGTATTTTTGTGGAAGAGTGACATAGATACAACATCCATAAATCCATCTTCACAAACTTTCGCATCTATAATATTATGATGTTTGGTGTTTCAAACCACCAAAATAACATTTTTTATCAAGATTTGTTCACAAATTTCTTTTGTGCTACATGTAAATGTGGTGTATAAATAATAGAATATGAATCTATCTATAGATTTGATTATTGTACCGTTCGTTGCGTTTAAAAAGTTTTCTTTTAGGTAAACTACGAGGCATTGCTAGTCTCCTTATAAGCAGTACCTCATTTCATGTTTAACCTTCTGATTAATACGTAATTATTAAATTGTATGTATTTACCTAAAACGCCATACAATTTATTAGCAGCTGAGTGTATCATTAAATAAAATTAGAAGTTATTTTCTGTTACATATTGCCTTATTATATTTTAATCCTGCTTTGAAGTGTCGTTTTAATAAATTATTGAGATATAATAATGATATACGAACTGCTAGTACGGAGGGCACGTTAAATTGTCGGCACCGATTCTTTTAACCGATAGACCATGGCAGAGACGTTTAGGTGGTATGTTTTTTGATGTTTAAAAACGCAAAAATATACGACATAGCGCACACTAGATACCATACGACTTACAGACTTAATTACAAAGTAATAAGAAGTTTGTACTAAAAACTGTTTTTCAAAGTCAAAGGGGTTCTTTTGAGCGTACCTCCCATTCGGAAGAACATCAGCCATGTTAGACTCGTTAAAGATAGTCTAAACACTGTTGCGCCTTTAGTCTTCTTCTTCTTATCGAGTGGATGGTCAACCTGACCAATCCTGGTGTCAGAGTTATTGAGCCGCCAAAGGCCTCTGACATGGCTCATGTAACGACTACTATCCGTAGAAAGTAACCGGGACCGACGGCTTAACGTGCCCTCCGAAGCACGGAATCATCTTACTTTTCGGGCAATCAGGTGATTCAGCCTGCAATGCCCTAACCAAACTGAGGACAGTCTCACATTCGACCGTATTTATGCTTTTATTGTTTCATAATCCTCTCTCTCACTCCGGCCACGCCCTACAATACACCAAAAAAAATAACAAAACCAGCTGGACTAGAGTTCGTTTGTAAAAGCGCAACTTTCCGTAGGTGTCATAAAAGTTGTCGCCGCTCGATTTACCCTGTTTTTTGCCCTAAACTCGACTCAGCTGTTTGAATAACACATTTTTAGGGTTCAGATTGATTAGGATTTGTTTATTTAGTTTATTTAGTAAATTAAGAGTAATAACATTACTGCGTTCTTCTCGTTTTTGATTATAAATGTTTGTAATTATTTAATATAATAAAGAGATTAAGCGAACACTACTCATTTTGAATTGGAACTAACGGATACACTTCGATTTTATTTTACATTTTTATCTGACGTTTCGGCCTCTTTACAGGAACCGTGGTCACAGAAAACTGAAGTGTTATGCGTCTATGCAAGAGTAAAAAAAAGAGCTGCGATATGTAAAGAGAAACACGATAGGAGTATTTAAAACACGTTCAACTGCTATTAGACCATAATTCATTGTCATTAGTATCAAAATACTGTTATAAATACTAATAAACTACCTCCATAAACGCTCTCTTACTAAAACACGGTAAGTGAGTGTTTTGTCTCTTTTGCTCTTTGGAAAATAGCGTATGTCAGAAAGGGACAAACCATTTGATAGCTAAAATTTTGCTAGTAAGCGTAAACGCCTCGGTGGTCTAGTGGTATGTGCGCTCGCCTGCCAAAACTGAGGTCCCGGGTTCAATTCCCGGGTCGAGCGAAAACATGTTTCCTACTTTTCAAACATGGCTCGAGTTTGAGATCACCAACCCGCATTTGGCAAGCGTGGTGATTATGCCTAATCCTCCTCACTGAACTGATAACTTCAGTGAGATGAGAGGCCTTTGCCCAGTAGTGGGACATTACAGGCTAATACTTTATTTTTTTGTATTAAGCGTTTATGAATAAAGCCTTTAGTTGATATTCAGTAGTAAGGGTACGCTGACATAGTGTTTTCCAATAACACAGGTACTCGCAAAACTGAAACATGATTGGTTGAGTGGTGGCGGAAACAAATCGGATTCTAACCCAAATATATTTGAACAGGGAACTTGTATTGACACTATAATGGAGAGGTGCTGTTTGTCATATCTACATGTAGGCTTGGAAGTAACTGCTGCGCAATCTGTGGGACAGTAATAAGAATGTAGTTATGTTATTGATTGCATTCCTTTTAAAGTACGCAGAGTTTTAAGAATTTAAGAAGTTTGCAACCTTCCCCTTGAATTAATATGTCTGTCGGCGAAAACCGCAAGTTTTTGAGCTAAGCGCGAACAAAGGCGAACACGAAAGCAAACTTAAGAAAAAGATGTAGGTTATACGATTTTGAACTGGTTTTCTCCCTTTTACATATGACATAAGGAATTTGACATTTTAGAAAAAGACTTTGCAGTCTATAACGTACAAAATATAGGTAAATAATCCGTAGGCTATGCAAAATTGATGTCATGGTATTACTTTGGATCAAGGCAAGTTAACAAAACATAAGTTTATCCAGTGCCCTAGTTGGGAATCGAAGCGCAAACACAACGTCAATTGCTACTATAAACAAATGACAATCGCTTCGCATCGCTGCTATCAAAATGTATAGGATTCTCACGTGATGGTCACGTGATTATATCAAAGCAACGATCATCTATCCACCATAGGCAGGTAAAGTCCGGAATAGCTTCTAATAGAGATGAAATAGAGTCCAATTTCCTTTTTACATAACTCATTCATATATATAATAGTATCAGTTAGTTATCTATGTATATACATACATAAAAATCAATCGTGTTTCGTTAGTTTCGCTAAAACTCAAGAATAGCCGTTCTTGAGTTTTAGCGATTTAACTGATTTTGAAATATTTATGGTAATCCAGGTTTAAACGAAAGTGAGGCAGAAAATGCGGGTGAAACCGCAGGGCACAGCTAGTGCAATAATAAAAACAAACTTAGACCTTTGATTTTTTGTACATTTTTATTTATTTATTGTTATTGAATCACAATTCTGCTAATTCAATAACTAAATCAATTTTATGTACAGAACCAAAGTGACAATATTTTATTTCCGTTGAATTTTGTTGAGTGTTATTTGCATGAGTTCAATAATTCATTTATGGTAATATGGCGACACCATACGGGAGCGCCCGAGCGTCGAATTGGCATGATTGACAAACGGTTGGTCTGTTTTTCAATATTATGTACCTAGTTTAATTTAGTATTTTTGGTGCATTTTTGTACCAATGTTGATAAAAAAAGTTACTGTTGTTTTATCTTATTGGTATCAAGTCAATTTAAGTTAAATGTTTGTTCAGTTTTGGATCCAAAGAGACTTCCTTGAACGTACCACCACAAAGCAATCTATTTCATGCTATTGAATATCATGTATCATACTTTTTGTTTTAGTTTGACTAACGCCCATACTCAGAGACGTCAAATATGTCCTTATTAGTGCTTGCCCACGTTGACTCGCGGGCGCGGTGGCGGGCGCGGTCACGAAATATCAAACATATGACGTGATATCCAAGTGTTCACGTTCAAAACGCGAGTGCGGTGTAAGTAGCGAGCTAACTAGCGACTAGCGCGCGCGGCGCGCTCCACAATGGTCCGAAAATCGCTCGTAGTGGACATAGGCAATCGCGAAAATTTACTTCGTATTTTTAATATTTTTATTGCATATTTGGGTTTTGCTATTAAATACAAGATGTTTTTATAGATGGTAATTTTTGATTAAACCTTATATTTTTCGAGATATACGTCATTGAATTATTTTTTGTATGGAAAAAAACACATTAAGTATTTCGAATATCTTGAAAGTCTCAAAATGTCTCAAAATATGGTTTTCAGATTTGGATATCACTATTTTAGTGCTAAATTAAAAGCTATATGCCAACCCTCGATTTGCCCCGATTTTTGAGAAATTTCACTTTTCATTCTCATTTCCACACCACCCCAGAGGTAGAGAATAAAGTGCGTTATTTTTTAAGTGGTGTCCCCAAGAGGCATATTCCACTCACACAGACTTAAAAACAAGCACTTAAAAAAAGTAAATTACACAAATCAAATTTTCCTGTCATTGTCCTTCGATGATAGTTTCTACATTTATAAATTCAATGTTTTCTTGCTCATCATCTTTATCAAAACTATCAGGTAATAGCAATGCTTTCGCGTCTTCTGAAAGCATTTTATGTACACGAATTATTTTATGCCTCTTTGTTGATATATAGGGATCAGAACTAATCAACAAGTTATTAATAATATCCTGATTACAAGCAGTCCGGTTAATTTTACGTGAATGACTTTCGCGGTACCTTCTGAAATCTTTGTTTCTAGACTCTGCAGCTTCTTCTGATAGTTTTCCAATTGGAACATAAAATGTTTGTTTCCATGCAAAGAATACAAAAAAATGATTTTGAAGCCCTATGTCCCAACTTTGCAAAATCGGACCACTGGCTCGCTCCAATTTCAAACGCTTGAGACGTTTGTGTGTGTTCACGTCAAACTAGCGCGGTGGCGCGCGCGATTTACTCGCGACGTCAGGTAAGTTCAACCCATGGACTTATTACTAAAATCAGGACTGAATCAAATCAAATCAAATCAAAATTATTTATTTGTTCGAATACGGGTTACATTGTTTTTTTAAAACTCATATTCCGCCTTTTGGCATACGAATTTAAAGAAGAAACTTATAACGTAAACATAAAGTAACTAATTATGTAATAATATTATTATATAAAAATAAAAAACATAAACATAACTAACCATAAACAACTATAAAATATACAAACAACTATGAAATAACTATAAACAGGAATCATTTAGGAAATCTGAGACAGAATAATAACATTTTTCTAATAATAGTTTACTTAAATGAGATCTAAATTGAGTGACAGCGGAAGGTCTATATATACAAATATTTAAAATTACTCCTGTCACTTAGAAACGAATAGACAACATTTAGTGTGAACTCACCGCGATACAGACCCGTTTCATTTAGTATAATGTTTCCTGATATGTTTACGACCTCTGACAAAACGTCACATTCGCGCGAACGCCTGGCGGTTAACGTGAACACGAGCTCGCGACGTTTCCCGCGCCCTCCACCGCGCCCGCGCCCGCGCTTTCAACGTGGACAAGCACATAGAGATTCAATTAGTGATTTTGACATGTACGACACGACATCCCTGAGTGCGGCACTAAGCTAATGAATCCCGTGATTTCTCGCGATTATTAAGCAACGTGTGGCTCGGATACTACTGGGATGGGTAGCCGATAGTGACATCACTAACTGACCGCCACCTGAGCATTATTCCCATTTAAACCAATTTAAAAAAATTGGGGTTACCAATTCAAACTAGATTTTTTTGATTTTTTTGCTTTAAAAACTCATCTTTAACGTCAAATGCTTCTCAAGTGTCAAGTGATTTTGACATGTAAGGAATGGAAAAATTACGTCAAGTGTAGATTTAATGGCACTCTCAGTGCGTCTCAGTGCGTCTCAGTGCGTCATTAAGACCTGAAACTCTCCAATAAATAAAAATATTATCTTGAATCTCACTTAATATCAAATAAAGTTATAATCTCTTAATGATCTGATATTTTGAAAACGACCCGCTGTATGATGTTTCATAATATATGAATAATGGCGAAAGCTCCGTCAAACAAAGCTTTCGGAAGAGCTTTTATCTTCGTTTTGCCAAAAGACCACTTACTTTGCTCTCAAGTTGTTTTTTCCTATTATTGTGAGTTAGCTCTTGTGTGCGGCTTCTCTTATTATTACTTTGCACTAAACTGTTGATACCTTTGACTCGGGAAAAACATTCTGCTAATAAGACTTCCGGTAAAGTTATGAGTAAGTTAGTTTTTATATTAAATTATACCTTAACTATGGATCAATAACCGGGCCTTAGCAATGCCAATTATGTCGAATTTATCAAAATAAGGGAGGCTTTCATGAGAACTCTTGCAAATATTTAGGTAGAAAAGGTGTTCGTCCAACATTGTATTTTATCTCTTTTATCTTACTGAATATGCTGCGCGTTGCTATGTTGTTCTATGGTGTAGAGCAGGATATGAGACACAGTGTCCAAGCCTTATTCATTAATATTACAAAAAGAGTTACATAATATTAAAAGGAAGCTTGATTTAAACCAAGTTCATCGTCTCCGGCGTTGAAATAGAGTTCCAACACTAAATTATGTTTTATCTAACGAAAAAAGAAAATAATTTCTTTAAAAAGCGTAGAATTATAAACACTTCTTCCTCAAACATAATGATAACAGCGGAGTATAAATTACTCCGTCCGAGAGCCTATAAAAACCGATGATAACGATCGCTGTATTTACTGAATTCGCAAAAAGGTTTCGCCTATTATTTCTTTGATCCTGAATTTATTATTATCTTATTAATTAGCAAAGTCCCTGCTTTCTGCCAGATATCACTAATTGCTTCTAAGTGGGCGTTTTTTCATGTTTACGGTTGTACTTTTGTTCCTTTTAAAGTTATGATAAGATATTTGGTGGGATTGTGCTTGTTGTTTTTACTGTGTACATATTTGAAGTGTGTGAGGAATCACACCATGTGGTATATGTGTGTGTGTGTGTGTGTGTGTGTTTGAATCATCATAGTCTCGCCTTCCCGAATCAATGATCTTTTGATATTTTGTTCAAAAAAGGAGTTTTCAAAAATACCAATCGCCTTTCCATACTTTACTCGCCTATTTTTGAGTAAAAACTCTATATAAAAAAGCTCGTGTGTTGTGCGTGTGTATAGAATTAAGTTTAGATTTAAAGGAGTTTTTTTAAGGAATGA
This sequence comes from Cyclophora albipunctata, assembly GCA_963082685.1. Lineage (NCBI taxonomy): Eukaryota > Metazoa > Arthropoda > Insecta > Lepidoptera > Geometridae > Cyclophora > Cyclophora albipunctata. The sequence continues at coordinate 369,038 of OY720125.1, forward strand.
TAAAGACATAGTTATTTGTATATAATTATTTATTTGGGATATATTTACAAATCAAAGTTAATAATTGGCAAGGTACCCTTCGGCGACCACACTTGATATCACAAAGTAGGCGTTAACATACTAATTTATACAAAATATTATTGAACACATTATTTGAGTATAAAACTTTAGATATTTCGTTGTTATACAAAATTGATCGATATTATACAAAGTTGATCATAATAATAGGGTTGTTAGTGGTGTCCGTAGTAGCCGCCGTTGTAGCCGTAGCCGCCGTAGCCGAGTCCGTGTCCGCCATAGCCGCTGTAGCCGGAGCTGTAGCTCACAGCGGGGTAGTGACCGTAGCCTAGAACACAATACCATCATTAGTGACGTAGTACAAACGAATGACCGTGTCGGAGGCCTTGAGGCGATCTTAAACTCTGTCATTATGTTTGGCCACTAACCTAGACAAACTTACTTATGTAGTAAGTTAGTAAGTACTAGAGAGAAAAGCTTCTAGCCTCTTGAGTGTAAGAGTACAGTCAGGCTATGGATTTCAAATAAATCTCGAAAGACTTCGAATTCAAACCCGATACCAAAATTGCGCAGACAAGCACAAACATACCTAAGTGGCCACGTCATTGTAAAAACCTTTAATTTCCATATTAATATTATTACTATATAATCGTCGTTAAGTAAGTCTTTAAACTCATTCTTCCGCCCGGCTAACTACAAGGATAAGACATTAGCATTTTTCAACAATAATTTAAAATATTTAATTAAAGCAAGCACCCGATAACATCTGTATGAATAGCAATTAACAAAAACAGCCGAACGGCTAAATAATAGAGAAGTAAAGAGTTCATTACGACCGTCGAACAATGGGTGAATATATTACGGCTATCTATCTATCAACAATTTATTAGATTTTTCGATAATTCTAACTAGCAATCTCATTGTTATTGCACTATTATATTGCAAACTGAATCCCACTAATTCGCGCAACCTATTGTTATTTAGCTGTTATTTATTTAACTAAGGCATTGTTATTTAAACTTTATTAAGACGTTTTAAAGATCAAAGTTGAACAGCGAAAGGTTTCGGTCGTTAAGAGTTGAAAGAGTTGTCTTAGTAGACAGTTCATTTGTTTATTACTCTGAATGAATAGAATTGATCTCGATCGGTAATCAAAATGTAAAATTTGATATTTATTTACATTTAGGACGAATGTAAATTAATCAGCTTTCTGAAATTAACAACGGGAGACTACAAGTCTGCTAAAGTGTACAATTAGAATACATGTAAAGGTATGAATAATAACTACAGGACTTATTCTCACACGGTGTGTCGAGTGTGGGTCTAACACTTGACGAAATAAAAGAAATATTTACAGGACTAATTCACACCTCAATAACAGTTAGACCAAAAATAACAAAGCTTAGTTGAGTCTTACTTGAACCTACTATTTTGTTGATAGTACTATCTCTATACAACACCATTATATTCTTTATATATCTTACCGAGTCCTCCGTATCCGCCGTACCCGCCAAGGCCGGAGTACCCGTTGAGTCCGTTGTACCCGTACCCGCCGTATCCGAGACCGTGGTTAGTGCTGTACGCAACCTTGCTCACGGCGGCTGGAGACAAACAAAGTTATTTTAAGTAAAATGGTCAGAGGAAAGTCATTAATAATCTTAGTTTAATGGTATAGTCGTCCTCACTGTACTGTTATCTTCGGTGAGATGAGAGGCCTTTGCCCAGCAGTGGGACATTACAGGCTAATACTCACTTTTTTTGTTTAATTGTTGTTCCAAGCGGTAGGTTATCGTAACGTACGCTCATTAAAAATGTCACGATTTTTTACACTGTTAAATGTCTATTAAATACAAAACGTTGTTTCTTGTCTGTTAAAGTTATTCTGGTGGCCAGTAGAAAGCCACGATTTTTCATTTTCTTACAACTGTTGGGACTGACATTTTATGTTAACGTGTACGTAACATGTAAGTGTTAACGTACGTAGCGTGAACGTAAGCTAAGGCGTTATGAACTATAACTCTCTTTGCTAATTTAGCTGCTTAGTTTTTAAGCATAGCAAGTTTAGAAAACCACGTACTTTGTAATCTTAGTATGAGTAGACTATAAAATCAATTCAATAACTGCATGTCATCTTTGTATATGAAATAATTATTATTTAGTTTACTGTCTATTAAACCGCAGTAACTAAGGTCATTAATTCTATAACAAACAGAACTAAACAGAATAAATTAAATGGTCACTGATTGCGAATCACGACTCATTGTCTGAAACATATTAACACGTAATCTATTTTTTAAGCAAGTTTTTATGAACTTTAATTTAACTGCAACTACGAGTACAAAGTTTTTGCAGCCAATTCATTTTGATCCTTGAACGTTCAATGAATTCATTCAAAGAGAAGGGTCTTTTTTGTTTGGTTTTTTCTTTTCGTATCGAGTTCGTAATCAGACAAACGGTGTGAGACCAACTTTGTCCGGAACAAAACGTACTCAAAGAGTGTATTTGTCGCGTCACTGAATATTATTTTTAGGGCAAATGTAAATTGGTTTCGTTTTTCTTGAGTGCGTTTGGATTTTGTTTTGTTTTAATAATGTAGCGGAAAGATTCATCTTTGAAAATAAATTTTGAAAAGGAATTTTTAACGAGGAACCCAGGTACCTAGAAATGTAGGTACAACAGAGAAAGGCTATGTATCCTTGAATTTTACATGAATAAAACGAAAATGGTTAATCGTTCTTAAGCAAATGAAGATACATGGGAGGAGCTTTTATCACGGAGAGGCTAAGGTTTGGCTAAGAACTGTCAACTGTCAGAACTGTCAGTGCTAAAAGATAGTGGCCAAACTGACCTGTCTCAACACTAATACGTACTAATTCCAGCGTAGACAAATCTCCCCCTAGTCTATGCGCCTTATTCACAAACACTTATCAACAGTATTTTAGCTATCAAATGGTTTGTCCCTTTCCAACATACGCTATTATACAAAGAGAAAACGAGACAAAACACTTTATAACAGCGTTTTATTTCAAAAGCGTTTAAGAATAAGGCGGTACCTATATCTTTATTTCTATTCTACTAAGTGTAATGAAGGTAAAACTGAGTGAATAAACTACTAGTATGTAGGTATTATAGTTCACATAATAAAGGCATACCTCGAAGCTGTTACTACGTATAATACATGTATACTTCACTCGAAAATTGCCTCGTATCTAAAAGCAAACATATAAGATGCGTAACACAAACAAACCCATGGAACGTTTCGCTCTAACACAAACGCTTGATGATTTAACAATAAAACAAACAAGAAATTCTTCAATAGAGAAGTGATTACAATACGTTAGTGTGCCAAGGATTGTCCCACGTTGTCATTACTACGACATTGTGAACACACCGGTCATTAGGGTGGAATGACCTACTGATTATAAAGCGATATTATATATCTTGAGGTAGGGTATACCTGGCGAGTTTAACTGTGCAGGTGAAGTGGTCGAGTAAACCGGAGCCCTAATTGACTTGCGCAGGTTTCACATTCATTCAGGTTTATATGTCAACTTAGCTGTTCTTGTATTTCGCTTGAGCAGGTTAACTCACACTTCAACTAACAGGTAAACCCACTATGGTTTTGGACATTTAGAAGGAATTTATGTTTTCTTCAAAGTCAGCTAATCAAGTTTTTACAAGCATTTTACTTTGATGTTTTCGCAACCTTGAAAGGTCTATTACCCAGCAGCCATCTAACTAAATAACTCAACCGTTCGTACATTTGCTTAGGCAAAGATGTAGGAGAACCCATCCAAGCATTCTAAGGACCGAATACTGTTAATATAAGGTCAATATTTTTTAGGTCCAATAAAGCCAAAAAACTCAAGCGTCTTTGAAAATACTGAAGAAAAGTAGTTATAGGTAGATCGAATTGTAAGCAACAAATCAAGCATTTATATTTCAAACAAAAGCATTTGTTTAATCATATAATAAGGACTGGCAACTAGTGTCTTCAAAACAAAAAGAGTGGCGGGAATGGGGTAGGCCTTTGCCCAACAGTGGGATGATAAAGGCTAATAGTATCAGTAGTAACAGTAAACCTTATCAATTGAACAAATATTGTTCATTCTATAACAATAAACACATCGAGAAATTGGTCGAATGTTATTCGAAGCTATTATAGAAATAAACTGTGAACCGAACACAAACAAATCGCTGCATTGTTTTCAAGCAATAACCATTATCTGTAACTATTCATTCAAATTACTTTGAATAACTGTTATAAATACTAGTTATTCAGTACTTTGTTATTTCAATACGTATTTCGACGACGATTTGAACAAGTATACCGTTTATGCATTAATGTACAAAATTCTATTGCATTCTCAAGAACGATGGCTCTCTTCACCTCCCACAATGGCTTACCCTCCCCTATTGAGAAAACAGTGGAATTCCTAAATTAACTTTCGACTTTCACTTCTCGGCATGAAGGTTGATTTTACCCTACAGCTCGGTGTAAAGGCTGGTGCACAAAGGTGGTAGATAATGAGCGTTCAAGACCACTTTATTTAACTCCAGTATTAATCTTACGGGCGATTCGTTCGGTGCATTTAACTGCAATTTTATTGCAACCCTAATGTTAGTTTATAGCGTCCTTTAGTACACGGGATATGCTACAAATTTGTACGATTGTATGGCTCGGAATGAGTCGTTTTATTGCGTTTCCGATCTTTTCGATAGGACACCGGAGAGCAGTAAAGGATTGCAATCTTATTGGACACAATTATCGGTAGTACGTGGAAGAAATAAAAGTTTTTGAAATTCCTTCGTGACTGAAATTCTGTTTGAAAAATCACTGACTATTCAGTCTCCTTTGAATATCGCTGAGCGTCCAAATAGTTCTTAGTCAATTGAAAGTTGGGCGGGTTCCACGGAAAGCACAATCTAAGGAGCTGAATTGGATTGTTAGTTATTACATAATGAAGTTCTCTTTTGAAGCGTTCAATTCACGACGTAATTAAGAAGTTATTTAGCACTTTGTAGTTTTAGATCGATTTTGTTAAACATTCATTTGTGTTCGTTTTCTCGATAGTTTTCTCTCGTAGTTTAAGATACTTTTGCTTAAAAGGAGTTTGTATTAATTTGATATATTACATCAATACGGGCTAATATACTAGAGTTTACAATATGATATAGTATGACGAAGCTTATTAAGTTAAGGGCGATATGTCTTGCTTATTGGCCTTTAGAGAGAGATGGCTATTTTCAATTTACCGCCTTTGTAGTTATAAGTTCGAGTTCTTATTCTTAATATAAATTATTGATTATGTTGAAGCTATTCTTGAACTTTTTGAAATAAAAATAAAGTTTAAAAAGAGAATCGCACATATCTACGGGTTGGTAACAGATCGAACCGTATGTGGTGAACTAATCCGGAGTTATTAAAAGGGGTGAACTGTTATTATTCAGGATTATGCGCCATACTCTTACATGGAATCTTTATTTTTCATTCATATTACCAGTACATAGGGTACATAGGGGGGTACACAAGTAAAGTAAGTATAGAGATTAGAACTCAATTTAAAATCTGTTTTCTTTTTAATCTTTTTAAAAGATTGACGAAGGCGGATTGCTTACGAATGGAGACAATAATCAAACAAAAAACTATTTTGAGCTTTCAGTTAATTAAGTTTTGCTAACTTGGTCAAACTTAAGCTTATTTGCTTACTCTTCAGGCAGAATGTAACGGTTTTTATTGACCCTCATAATATATGCCCGTTCCATATAGGCCGCCATCGTGACCATCATTATTAAAGGCACTCTTATCAGTGTATCTCATTCAGGTTTCTCCACCTATACCCATAGACCAGTAGTCTCAAAACCGGTACAGCTAAAATTCACTTACGGTAGCCGCTGTATCCGACGCCGCTGTATCCGACCCCGCTGTAGCCCAGCCCGCTGCTGTACCCATGACCGCCGTAGCCGAGTCCTCCGTAGCCCAGACCGCCGCCGTAGCCGAGACCGCCGCCGTAGCCGACACCGTCGTAGCCGTAGCCCAGACCGGACAGGCCTCGCTTCTCGGTCTTCTTAGCGGGAGCCTCTTCGGCGCACACAGCGCTGATGGCAAGAGCGGCTACGATCTGTCAAAAATGGGTTCGGTTGTAAAAAATGGCTTCAGTTATAAAAAAAATGAGTTATGGTGTAAAAAATGGTAAAATTAAAATTCCACTTGTCAAAGCTTATAGTTTTTTTTAGTGTTTCACATTTTTAATAACTTTCTTAATAAAACGAAAACATAGAAAGCGTTCTATAGCTAAGCCATAGATTTTTTCTAAAAGTACTTCTTTTTCATTATTCTCATCAATACCTACTGTTTTGTAGATTCTAAAACTCGGCTTTGTTTGCAAAGTAGTGTTTAAGTAATCAAGATTTTTTGTTCATTTTCAATGATAATTTAAAGTTCAGTCACGTCAATGCCCTAGATATTAGGTACGTGTAGTGTTACAACAACCTCAATGAGTCCTAATAGTCCACATCCTAGCTATTGATTGTCAACACTTTGTTACAAAGAACAATGTCATGACGAAACAAGTTGCGGAAATATGTGATTAGTGACAATGAAATAATAATAATAGTTAATTAAATACATGGATTAATATGCTTAGATAATAAGACACTAATTAGTATGTATTCTCTATCACGAGATGTATTAGTTAACTCTCGATATGAATTTCCTTGTCTTTAGATACAAAGGGCGGGTTTCTGCAGCTTACGTTCACGCACCAGTAAAAGTAAACATAAAATGTGAGTTTCAACAGACGTAAGAAAATGGAAAATCGTGGTTTTCTACTGTCCGGATAAATTTAACAGACTGTCATTTGTGTTATTGAACAAAGATTTGTTTGACAGATATTTAACAACGTAAAAATCGTGAAGTTTGTGACGTTAATGTTACAATGACCGACCGTTTAAAGCAACTCACCCCAAAAATAATTAGAAACGTACATGATTATATTTCTGAGAATATTTGAATAAAGAATGGGTTCTAATGTCCTTCACACCCGGAGTTAAGAAATATCAATAAGGAAATGTACTCTGTCGTAGTTTAGAAGCTATTCTGTCGTGTTATATAAAAAATTGATTGGAATCTACTCGTATTATAGAAGTTTGGATATGATTAAGTACAAAGTATTATACATTATCATGGGGTGACTATACAATTTGTATACCGCATTTACCGAATTGTACATTTTACCTCTTTTTACATTGTAAACAATGCTTCGGAACGTTTCACAATAAAATACTAAAAGTAAGTACAAAAATGTAGTTGATCAAAAATGTATTCAATGTGGTTTTTTTAATTATATCTACCTCGGTAATAAATTACATTTCTACATAATAACAAAGGCGTACACAGAATTGCAATTAAAATTACAAAAATACGTCATATTTTACCTCATTAAAAGGCCGAAACCTTCGCAAAACTTGCAAATTTTTACATATTATAATTTTTGGTTTAGAAATTACGACCGAGGTTAGGTGGGTTGTTTTCAGGAAACAATTAGCAAGGATTAATTACTTTGTGATTATAATTTAGGGGAAATCTTAATGAGTTATGTGCTTTACGTCCTTTTTCATTTATATTTAGGGCCTCAAATTTTGGTAAGCAATAAAAAATTACTTTAAAATTTCGCATGAGATTTTATAGGAATCGTATAATGAGTACGGAAAGGTTTTTATTAAAAATTCAAGTAGGCTTTGGAATTTTCAATAAGAATTTATGATTTTATAAACGTACATTTTGGCATTCAAAGTCGCCGTTCATAAAATAGCTTTGGCGTAAAGGATATAGTGCAACCAAATAGCGTAGAAATTATTTTACAAATTTAGTGACTCGGTTTTGTGATCAGCAACCCACATTTGGCAAGCGTGATGATTGTCGCTAATCCTCCTCACTGTACTGATATCTTCAGTGAGATAAGAGACCTTTGCCCAGCCATACTTTACTTTAATTTTTAGTTAAAGAGCTAATAGTTAACGGTGTATTTTTAAAATTCTCTAGACGCCATCACCTGCACTGTAAACACCCCCGAAAAAACTACATGACACGAACAAGTAGCAACGTATCAATCAGATAACACAATCTATGAATTTACAAATGAAATTGACACTTGAAAAAGTATTTAATTAATCACTTTGTATTGTAATTATCTCTTTAACATCGTCGCTGAGAATTCTTGTAATTACTATAATACTATTGTGTATTGTTTCGTGTTGACTGTTGTGGTTGAATGGATGTGATAACCTTACTGCCTGGGGATTGAGATTCGATGGTTGACAGTAACTATCGTTGGTAGATTTAATTTATGCAAATATATTATCTTTTATATTTTTCATATTTGAAACTACTGTACCTATTAATACTAAAAATTAAAAAGTATGTAATGTTTGTTTGGTCAGTTTAAACAAATAGAGCAAAAAAAAGTAACTTTTTGGCACACGAAAAGGAGGTATATTGTAGGGTTTTTAATTGCGGTATGTTTTAAAAAAAAATGTCTGTAAGTTATTAAATGATAAACTTGTTAAATAATTGTTAACCATGTAAAGCAATAAGCTCCCAAATGAGTCAATAACACAAATTAGACAGTCATTTGACAATATTGACAAACGGCTTAATGCGGCTATGATTTCCGCCAGGCCTTTGTTTCCGGTTAGTCAACACAGCGACTGTAATTATTTAAGAACCGTAACGGAAATAGGGGTAATGATAAATTAATATTGGGTTATTATTGTGTGCGAATAAAAGTTGTTTACATTATTGTGTAATTATCTTGCAAATACAAGATTAATCCATATTGGGATAAATGTTTTAAGAGTGAACAACAAACTGTTGTAACATTATGAATAGCAATATAAGTTGTGAAGTCGAGTTATATAAATATTATGAACAAGATATAGGAATACAAATAAAATTATATTTAAAATAAGATTAATATATCCAAAGGAAAATAAAAAGTTATAAGTTTTAATAGCACTTCTCTTGACCTAATTTCGGGGCAAGATATCAACCATAAAATATTTAATCAAAATTTATTACAAATATTATTAACTATTACAGTACAAATATTATAAACTCTTTTTACTTAAATCACTCTTTAGCAGAAAATCCAATAAAAAAAATCAGAACCTTTTTAATAAATTGAACACATAACAATATAATTTAATTTTCGAAACAGACTAATGTTTTGTAATTTTCTGAACATTATTTTCCCGCGCAAATATTTTTAAATTGAATAAATAATTCTTACCAAGAATTTCATGTTGTATGTGTGTTGGTCAGTTCACAAGTAACTGATGAATACTCGCCGCCAGCACCTTATATACTAACTTAGAGTCGAGTTGTGAACACTTTTTGTTCTTTCAAGGATAAGGCTGGATGGAAGGAAATGTACGAATATTGTTACATATTTTGTACCCTATTTCGTTTGACCTATGGGTTAAATGGGTTACTTTGTAAAAAGATTTGAAGCTTGATAAATGGGTTAAATATATGATTTTAGGCAATGATACGACTTAACCTGTAAAACATATATTTGTATCTTAGTGGAGGTTTTACTACGAATGTTATTAGATTTTCTTTGAATGTTTTTCGATTCGGCATTGAAGCGATACCTTTGTTAAGAATAATATACTTTCTTATATTCTGATTTATTCATAAATCCTTCTGAATAACTTTTATCTAGTACACTTGGTGACATACTTAATAAGGGCCTACATATATGTTACATTATAGGTATACTCCAAAAAAAATCATTTCTAAGAGTCAATTTACTCTATCTGAGAAGTATTGGACTTTTTGAAAACTATTAATTTCTACCCGCTCCTCGCGGTGTTACCCGCGTTGTACCCGTTCCCGCGGTAATTTCGGAATAGTCTTATTCTGATGTATGACCTAATATTACTGTAAAGTTTCACAAAATCCGTAGAGTATTTTTGGTGTGAAAGAGTAACAAACATACATCCATCCAAACTTTCGCATTTATAATATTAGTAGGATTGGACAACTTTTAGCCCTTGCATCATTGGACAGGCATCAAAGTTACATAGATTAAACTAAAGCTCTGACATAAGGGCGGCCGCTGACCTACTTGAACTTATATTTTAGATAAAAGGCCCTTTGTGCAAATAATTACTAACGATACCTCTTTTTTAATACTGTTCTTTTGCTGTCTGAAAATTTTGATTGAATGAACTTATTATATCAACATACCAGACAAAAGATATAAATTATGACGTATCCAACTTAGGCGTGGTTTGTGTTACAAATTATGTTTTTAATCTACGTTTAAATAAAGTACATTTGATTTTTGTTTATTTCTTTACGTCAAACCAAAAAAAAACACTTATATGTAAGCTATATGCAAATTAAACACGAAGGGAAAAACTGTATCATTTAATTAATTAAAATAAAAAATAAATATAATGTAATCTTATAAATCTTCATATTAATTATTCGTCATAATAAATTGAAGTCATCAAAATAAGGCGAACCGGTTTTCCCTTACATTAATTAAAACAACTAGTTTCCTATGGCTTTACTTGGGTTTCTTTCTCTACCATGTGGTTTGTAGGATATGAAGTAGGTACCATTCATTTCATCCACATAAACTAATCACTACATAGTATAAAATAAAGTCGTCTCTTTTTCGTGTCTGTCACACTGTTTGTCTGTCTGTATGCTTAAATCTTTAAAATTACGCAACGGATTTTGATGCGGTTTTTTGTAATAGGTAGAGTGATTCAAGAGGAAGGTTTTTATGTAAAAAAAAATCCCGAAATTCCCACGGGAACGGGCACAACGCGGGTAAAACCGCGGGGCGCTGCTAGTACTAATATATAATAAAGCTGAAGAATGTGTTTTTTTGTTTTGAACGCGCTAATCTCAGACACTACCAATCCGTTTTGAATAATTCTTTTTGTAATAGAAAATAGCATATAACGTTACCGTTGAAAGTGGCTAACTATTCAACGGGCAGGTTATGGGCTAATTCTTCTCTGCTGATGTTCTTCCGAAATGGAGGCCGTTCAAAAGAGCCTCTTTCAGGCTAACAATGAATTTTTTTTTTTACTTTGAATTTTCATCCCGTAATTCCCACGGGAACTACTACAACTCGGGTAAAACCACGTGGCGCTACTATTACTACATAATTATTTATGTCATAACATTTTTACTTATTGCTCCATAAAAATGGGCTCCATATGCAAATGTCATTTTGCGATAACTTGATTCCGACTGGGGGCTACAAGACTTAGGCTACAGACTGGATTTTATTGAGGCTAATTGGTTTTTCCGATATTATTGTTAGAAATTAGTAAATTTATTTTAATGACCCCGAACCTAAATTGCAGACGTGACCTTAAGGGCAGCAAGTCTGAAGTACAACTGGGCAGGCAGGACACGTCTGCCGCATGTCGGATGATTGGTGGGCCAAAATCACCTCTCAGCGGGTCCCACAAGTTGACATGCCCTGGTTTAAAAGGCTTTTGCAATTTTTGTTGCTAGTGGACACAGTCATAAGAGCTGGAGCACACTCAAGTCAAGACTGTAGGTAGACAGTATTTTTGCAATGAAACATAATACTTAGAAGAGTGCGGTGAGTAGCGCCCGTGGCATAGTTTCACTAACCGATGTTAGCTCATTATGATTGATAAGCAACGTGCAAGTTAGCCCTTACTTGGATGCGTGGCCGATAGTTGCATTTGTGTCTGAGCGCTACCGTGCTTCGGAGGCCAATTTATAATGGAAAACTCAAATTTGCGCTTCTTCATAGGTTTTCATTAACCATAAAACTGTCTCATTATAGTCTTCACTAAAGTGTGTATGGACTCTAAATTAAGAGGCGTGTTTCTTTAAAACAACAAATTATTAAGAACATGTTAATACGCTATTTTGCAACCGTAAACAGAACATCTGTTGGATTAATTTATGCAAAATAGTAATTTATTAGTTTGATTCGATCAGATGTTCTATATTTCATAATGTTAAGTGTTATTCATTAACGAAGGCCGACACCATGTTTGTTTTAGTATTATGTTCCAAATTGAAAGCTTCCTTATTGGAAGGAAAAGTTTCTATATTTAAATTAAGATTTGTAAGATCTAGATCAAAATCTAGACAGTCCGTATGTAACATCATATTGATGTTGAGGAGAGTGTCACTGCAATGCTGCGCTTTCAATGAACCGCAGCCTGATTCACCATGCACAGCGCAGTGACCTTGTTAAAATCTTTTCGTAATGCATTGTGATTGGGCAGTTGAACTTCGCACAGCTCCGCTTCGCCTTAATAAAAACGCACTCTAAGGTCGGTTTCTATTTTTATAACAGATCTTTATGTTTATTATTCTTTATACATTCTTATAATATAATTAAAAGTAAAGTATTAGCCTGTAATGTCTCACTGCTGAGCAAAAGCCTCTCTTCTCACAGAAGATATACAGTGAGGAGGATTAGCCGTAATCATTATGATCTCAAACCCACATAATGTCAGTATATAAATATTATAATAAATATTTCCCTTTATACATATTTGTGGGTATTTCACGCATAACTGATTAAAAGTTGCTCAACGCCCAAGATACACATTACATACGAATGTTAACGACGTACTCCATTTGAGTTGTAATTCAAATGAGAGCGAATAATTATTAATTGTGCGTTTAGTAGGAATAGAACACACGTGGCCACTTTAGTTGCTTTGATTAGCAACTTTAGTTTAGTAAAGATACAGTCGGCCTATGGAAATATTGAGCATACTAAGAACTATCTAACATTAATTTTTATCCGCTGACTCATAAGAGTTTGACCTCGATGACTGTTTGTCTGTGGCATCCTTGAGAGATTTTTCATTTGAAAGCTACTTTATTTGCGGTGGTTCTTAGCTATTTTGGGGTAAAAATCAGTTCATTCATTTTCGCGTAAGAAGCGTTCTAAAAGACAAATCAAAGTTCATCGAACTTTGAAATATGAATGTTACTACAAACAAACCAAAAGTAGTGGCCTATGCTCGTAACCTAAAGACCTAGCTTAATTCCATGGTTGGGTCCTAAAACACAGATTTATGCCCTAAAATTAAGATGAAATTACATCCCATATAGAACGAAATACATTGCAATGGGCCGGATTTAATTGTGCACTCGCCTTTAGATGTTATTATCAGATACCACTATAAGTTCTGTTCTGTATTTCTACGCAATGCTTTACCAAATGTACTGGTTGCAAGTTTAGCAAAATATATATGTATAAAAAATACTTAAGGAAAAACTTTTTAAAGGGAAACGCGGATTTCTAAACAAGATTATTTTAAGAATCCTTTTTTGAAATTACGATTCAATAAGTATTATAGTTTCGAAGTGGAAGTTATAATAACATTTGGCAAACGGAGCGAGCAAGAAGAAGAACAAGCAAGAACAGACCGGGGTATAAGGTAAGACTTTGTTCAAGTAATTTATTTTAATAAAATCAATTAAATAACTTCAAAATGGTTGTAATCTTCTTTTATTTTTCTCTATTTGTGGAACTCTACTCAATCTCTTTTTTAACAGTCGACACAAAAGAGTGCTTGAGTTTGAATTCGAGCGTAGGAATCAGACGGAAGTCCCGTTCTGATGCGGTTTTTATTTATTTGAAAACCAGTTTCTTTGCGGTGGTTCTTGGTTAAGTTTGGTAAATCGGTAAAAACCCCAATTCGCAAAACTATGCAAATTGGGTATTTAATTTTACTTATTAGGTAACAAAATATTCAGAAATCGATTGTTAAATGGATTAAGTAGTTTTACTTAACTCATTTTGATATACAAGTAGTTTCTTTTGTTTCTTCTCGAACCACTTGACAAATAAATAAAAATGGGTTGCATTCCGGGAGTGCCAGTAGAAGTGAAGACTTGAATATTAACGTCATATTTTCTTACGAATTTTCGATCAGGTCACGTATCCTAACGCGAGTTTGTCATTTTTTACCCATAAAAAAAGTGCACAACGTCGAAAGAAGTTTTCACTTCAAAAAAACTATTTCGCTTCATTTTCTATCAGTACTGAAAACAAATGAAATATTGAACCAGGACCGCAATATATCGCGCTATAACTGAAGCTCTGTTGTTTATTGGATTGTGTTACTAGGTGAGCAGATAAATTATATACCTTATATTTCACACTCGCACCCTTCGGAGCATTTACTAATAGGATAGGCGAGATTGTCTCCTACTAATGAAATACGAAGATAGAACCCTGTATTATGAAGAAGAATTTTTCAAACTTTCACGATTTTTACACATTATTAACGTAATACTTACGGGTTTTTACTAAAACAATCTTCTGTACCGCAATAAAACCCGTTGTAATACGTTAGTAGAAAACTATTCTAATTCATAACGTTTGTGTAACTGAGGCATCGTTAAGATTGAGCGAGTTTGGAAGCTGCTAGCCGGATAGCGGAGCTGTGCGGGGCCCGATTCACTTATCACAGTGCATTGAAATTGTCAAATAAGGCATTGACATTGTCAAAATCTTTTCGTAACGCCTTGTGATTGGTCCATTGAGCATTGAGAAAACAAACATAGACATAGAATAATAAATCTAGACTTTAGCAATTGTTTTGACCATGTCTGTAACAAACTGCTTCCAAAAAACGAACAAATAATATTCCAAGATTAATAATTATACACAAAGATAATTAATAAAATATGAAAATAATTTCCCAACACGCATTGTGATCATAATTCAATGCTGCTATAAAATTATGAATGGCCAGTTAGTATGACATTGTATGACGCATTGTATGGCTGAATGTTCCCACAAAAAATGTGTATGGCCGTCCTTACAAAGGCCGCTCTGATTAAGACCAAGAACAAACCTTTTTTACACCTCCTACGTGTTTTTTTGATGCTGTTTTTGTAGTTATTACGAAGATTTGTAAAGTAATACGTTACACTAATGAGATGGAGGAAATTGAAACTTAATCATATTAAATTAGATGATATAATTACATAGCTAGCTGTGCCGGCGACTTCGCCCGCGTGGCATTTAACAAAAAAGTTACTTAGTTAATAAAAATAGACTAAATTACTCGTTTTTACATAAGCTGACTGCCAGTAAAAGTGCTGTTAAAATCGGTCCAGTCATTTCAGAGATTAGCTGGAACAATCAGACAGACAGACTGAAATTGGAAATCATATTATTTTGGTAGTACCGTATATATTATATGCTATGTATGTAGTAAAAAACGGTAATTTTAATATTCAAAAAACACTCCACCAATTTTATATGTATAGATATTTCTTCCTCATACAATATTCCGCATTCTGTATTCTGTAAAGGTGCCTTACAAACATTCCTGGAGATATACTCGTGGACAAATTATGGAACTAATATGATCAGATGTGTGTTCCTACAGTTGTAATCCATTACGATATTAAACATCTTAACAGAGTCTTTACGAATTGGATCTGTATGTCTCGGGCCATGGGCTTGCCCCATATGGAGAAATACTGTAGGTATAATCAAACTAGCAGCGCCCCGCGGTTTTACCTGCGTTGTACCTGTTCCTTTGGGAATTTCAGGCTGAAAACTAACCTATAATCTTCCCGTTGAATGTGGCTATACATTGTTTTTTTTTTTTTTATAAAAATTCACTCACGGTTAATAAGACCCAAACTAAGCTCTAAGCTTGTGTTATGGAATCTAATTAACTGGTACTACTACATATATATACAAAAATACTTTATAAGAATATATAATTGACACCCAGACGTCGTCGCCAACAACTATGTCTGCACATATTGTTGGCTCCGGGCGGTAGTTGAACCCGCAACCCCCGACACAGTAAGCGCTCTCATTGCCACTGTGCCAACGGGCTTAAATTTACAAAAACTATTATCCAATCGGATTGTTAGTTTCTGAGTTTAGCTCTTTCAAACAAAAAAAACAAAGTTTCAGCTTTATTATATATGTATATATATTATTATTATTACTCGAATTACAGTAAAGTTAATTCCAAAAATGTTTTACCAATATAAATTATACAGACTGGACTGGTAAAACAAATTATCCAATTTGCCTTTGACATGGCTTGATTACCCACAGTTAGGAAGTTTGATTAGCTAGATCAAAAATAAACGAGATGTTCATTTTCAATGACCAAAACAGGAATTCGATACGTTGATTAAACTGAAAAATCGACCGCCAAAATAGATATGTTGTTCTCCAAAACAGTTCGCATCAACACGATCGCTTAACCAACCAAATTGCAATCAAGCGCAAATGTACTGCGATAATAACTCTTAAGTAGAAGAGGATAAGAGTTTAAATGGTGGCTAGAGATGTGTTATCGCTTACAGAGCACGTACAAAATCAGGGAAGGATAAAAATGCTTGAGTATCATGTTGGGGCGGATCGCTCGCGCTCGCCTAATGCGGTAACGTTACTCAAGTTGAACTAACCCTTACTTGTGGTTCTCGAACGGAAATTATACACACTCGATTCGATCTGACTTGAGTACTTAATTTACATTAGATCATACAATAAGTATTAGCCAGTAATGTCCCACTGCTGGGCAAAGGCCTCTCATCCCACTGAAGTTATCAGTACAGTGAGGAGGATTAGGCATAATCACCACGCTTGCCAAATGCGGGTTGGTGATCTCAAACTCGAGCCATGTTTGAAAAGGAAACATGTTTTCGCTCGACCCGGGAATTGAACCCGGGATCTCAGTCTTGGCAGGCGAGCGCACATACCACTAGACCACCGAGGCGATATACATACAATAAAGACCAAGTAAAAAAGTATGTTGGAGTAGGTTAGTGTCCAACCCTGGTGTCCAAGTTTTTAGACCGCCTAAAAGCGTACGACTTTGTTTAACGATTAAAAAGACCGGGTCCGACTATTTTAGATGCCCTCCGAAGCACGGTACCGCTCAGATTACCACAATCAGTCACTCATCCAAGTTGGAGTCGCGTTGTGATACTTGAAACTCGCGATGAGCTTACATCGCTTAATCTAACTACGGCACGAGCGCTACTAGATACGACACTATACGATAATGGAATTAACTCTATTTGCCTCTAGCTTCTTTATCTCGTAGCATTAACGGGGTATGTTGAATCAAATAATAGACAATAAATGTGTAGAGTTTGAGATTTGTCAATACTGTGAACCAGTAGTAGGGGCAACCGTTAGCAATCTGCGATAGTATCGAGATGCGAGCGATACATCGCTGGGCTTACTTCCCTATTACTGCACACTACAAACACATCTGCACCCACCAATGTGTTACTAGATTTACGTAATAACACTTGTTACTATTGGTACTATTTTAATGGTTAAATTATAGGTATTTTATAAAATAAAGCAAGTATTAGCCTGTAAGAGACACGCGTAATCCCCTGAATATGGATTAATATCACATCACGCTTTCTTAGGTACTAAGTTCCATTTGGTAGTTTCTAAATTTGCTTGTGTTAAATGGTGCTCTTAAATGCGAGCCATAGTTACTTAAAAAGTAAATTGGAAGCATGTTGCCTCGATCCTTTGAATAAAAAAAAAATATTAGCCTGTAATGTCCTACTGCTGGGCAAAGGCCTCTCATCTCTCCGAAAATATCAGTAGGTACAGTGAAGAGGATAAGGCGGCATCACCTCGAAAACGAAAAAGCAAAACCAATCGTATGTATGTATTTCATAATATTTGAATTGATACTTATCTATTGATATCGAGGAATAACAATCATTATCCTACTTCTGATATCGGGAACATGTCACATCAAGATAAGCACGAGCATTATACGGTCAATACAACATCAGATATCTTAGGATTCGTCTTGATCTTGAAATAATAACTCACAGGACTTCATTACAATGACATTGCTTGTATTTTACACACGATCATCATGGATTACAGATTACAGTTAGGATACGTCTAGATTCAATTAATTGATGGAACCCAAACGACCTCCCTACACCCCATAGTCGTCCTGTCCACGCCATAGAATCTTTTCCTAATTCTATACTCGATTCGCAATACGATCGTGATGTCGTCAACACATTATTCTATCAGTCTACGTTTCCCCTCCAATCACAATCCAACCATCTCCATTTCCCGCGTAAACTCTAATATATTCCCTCCTTTTCCTATCATAGACTATCATCCCTCTATCGGACAACCATCATAGTGCTTAACACAGTCTATTCTCATACCACAGACTACACTATCATAGTGCTTAACACAGTCTATTCTCATACCACAGACTGCACCACGAAGGTAGAACTCACGTCACGGAATAACAACACTACAGATTCCATCAGTCAGCTGAATTTACAGACTACTCTTAAACTTCTATAGCTTGATTATACTTCCATCCCCGACATATCTATACTAATATTATGAACAGGTAAAATTTGTTTGTTTGTTCGTTTGTTTGTTTGTATGTTCGAGGTAATCTCAAGAGTTATCAGTCCGATTTGAATAATTATTTTTGTCATAGATAGCTACATTCAACGGGAAGGTTATAGGCTATTTTTTTATCCCGAGATTCCCACGGGAACGGGTACTACGCGGGTAAAATCGCGGGGTGCTGCTAGTTCGCTAATATATCGGAATGCAAGATCAAGGTCTAGTGCGTGACCAAATAAAACCGATCAGACCAACTTCGCCGTAACTCTTTATCATTGTACTGTTTTTTATGAACCTCAGTATCCGCAGCCGGCGTAATATTTCTTAACAATAAATAATCTATATTTCGTAATCTAACACTTTTTGTTGCCAACCATAATTTATTATATTTTTTATACAATTACATTTTTTCAACGAAACAATAATTTATCATTCAGTTTTCCGCGTTTACAAAAATTAAACTTAGTTTACGTGATAATTATCATATTAGAATGTGAATCTAATTATTTTAATTAACTAGTGTGGTTACCTTAGTTTACTCGTTAATTAAAAGTTGTTACAAAAGCCACATGTCGAAAAAAAAAATATATGTAGTTTCTTTTTGTTACATCGTTATAAATAAATTCATAATTAAATTAAAATGGAGATCATACTGAAGAATGCTAGAGGATAGTATCTGGAGTTGTACATAAGCATCAATTAATATGTTAATCTTCTTCTTCATCGATGGCCAACCTGACCAATCCTGGTGTCAGAGTTATTGAGCCGCCAAAGGCCTCTGACATGGCTCATGTAACGACTACTATCCGTAGAAAGTAAAGTAATTATGCTATGAAGTAATACTAATCGAAATCGGATCAACTGTATGTCAAACTTATTATTTTAAATGCCTTTAAAAATGCCACTAGTAGAGCCGGTTGATTCTTTTAAGACCTGAGTACGATCGAGTTAAGACCATATTGAATTCGTAAATCAGAATCAGTAAAGTTAACTCCCTTGTATCTTTGCAACGTCTTAAAATTATTCATCTACTCTACTCATTCTACTACTATTTTTCTTAGAAACTTAAAACATCACTTAATGTCAGAAGTGTGTATTTACTTAATTAAATAGTTAGACACTTTATAATATAATGAGTTAGAATATTAAAGTGTAAATAAAACAATGTTTCGTTGTTGGAAAATCCTTGAATTAAAGTAATAATATGAATTTAACGGCCGCTTGTAATCTAACTACTTTTTATTTTTCGATGACCTCTGTTAGAACAAATCCGCTTAGAGGTAAGTAAATTCTCGAAAGTATAAAAATAATAATAAATGCCTGAATAGGGCTTTTCAACCGAAATAACCATACCCTTTAATTCATAGCCTTTATGTGTAATCTAAAGAATTTTAGGAATGCGTCAGATATAAAGGTTACTAAAAATATACACACGAATTGAGAACCTTTTCTTGTTCTTGAAATCTCTTTAAAAGTAATAAACTATGTTTGTCTGTAACACGCCCTGTAAGGCTTATGATGCACGCCAAAGATAAATCTCCTCCTTATAGAAATACTAGCAGTGGTTTTTACGTACGTTGTGTTCCGGTGGAAAATTTTGAGAAGAAATATAGGCTACCTTTTGGCTACCTTCCAATGTCTTCCAGATAGGTCATTTCTAACATTAGCGTGTTTAAACAAACAAAAAATCTAATTCTTCAGCTTGGTTCTGTAGTCTTCAGTTAGCTCATTACGATTGTTAAGATGTTAAGTGCTCGACCTCTATCTGGATCGGTGGCCAATCGTAGCATTTTTATCTGAGCGCTACCGTGATTAGGGGGCACGTAAAATTGTCGGTCCAGCTGTTTCAATCATTAGACCTAGTCGGACGCCTTTCGGCGGTCTTAAAACTCCGACACGAGGGTTGACCACTATCCCACACGAATGTATACTTAATTACTGACCTATATCATCAAAATGTATGCAACATACGCCTAATATTTTTTCCCAATCAGCTCACTCAACCTATTTCCCACACTATGCAAAATAGTCTAGTTCTTAAACACACGTAATTAAGTCGCATATAATCGTCGTTTCGTGTCAAGGGCGAGGCTGGACCAGTGGCCACCGTTTCACTAATCACCGACCATTTATAATGAGTAGAGATATGGCTTCCTGACAGATTTGGACTCTTTGTGATATGAAGTGTTTGGTTCTTGGTTTTAGTTCTGTAGCGCTCGCGGCGTAGTTTGACCAAGCGATGTTAGCTGATTGCGATTGTTAAGCAACGTGCAGCTCGCCCCTACTTGGATGGGTGGCCGATATAGGCATTTCTGTCTGAGCGCTACCGTGCTTCGGAGGGCACGTTAAATTGTCGGTCCCGGTTGTTTCAATCGTCAGACCATGTCGGAGGCCTTTAGGCGGTCTTAAAACTCCGACACCAGGGTTGGCCACTGACCTATTCGACATTACTTACTTTAGTTGTGGTGTCAGAAATGTCTCAACTTCTGTACAGGTTTTTCATTTGTTGTGATTGTTGCTACATAATCCCATTAATGTTATAAATGCGAAGTTTCTGAGCATGTCCTCGCATGTATGTTTATTACTCTTTCACGCAAAAACTACAGATCGGATTGGGACGAAACGTTTCATAACTATAGGTTGTACATTTAGATAACACATGGGGTACATTTTATCCCGAATTTATTCCGGGAACAGATACAACGCGGGTAAGACTGCGAGACGCTACTGATAAAATGTAACGCAGAGCAAAGGCCTCTCATATCTAACTAAACTTAATATATAACCTCCTTTTAATTTGGGAGCTTGATTTCAAAAGAGAACGTATTTATTTATACTTTAATCTTTTTAGACCACGAGTGGTGCAATGAACTGTCCAAACTGTGTGTTTACTTACTAAAAACAATCTTTCGCGACAAACCGGTATTCATACAGCCTACTTTACGAAACAAACTACACAGTAACGAAACTAAATTACAAACCACAAACCATATAAAAATAAGATACGTATCTATAACTCGTTAATAATACACCTCATAAACTTCGTTCATCGTTTCTAGATTAATCTGTATTATATTCAATTACTACTTTACACCTCGAGCGGGTATGGTGATAAGCGCTGGCAATGAAACGTATGATACGAGGTACCTACTGTGAGAACCGTTGGACCTTCAACAGAGCGGAGTACATGCTAATCTGCGCTACCTTTTAAACCTAATGCTTGTTTAGCTAAGTTCTGTTACATGCCTGGGTTATAATTGACAAGCCCGTTGGCACAGTGGCAGTGTGAGCGCTTACCGTGTCGGGGGCTGCGGGTTTGATTCCCACCCGTAGTCAACAATATGTGACGACATAGTTGTTGCCGTTGTTGGCAATGACGTCTGGGTGTTAATTATATAATCTCATAAAGTATTTGTGTATGTACTCGTATATATGCAGTAGTATCAGTTAGTTAGATCCCATAATATAAGCTTAGAGCTTAGTTTGGGTCTAATTAACCGTGAGTCAATTTGTCCGAGTATATTAAATGCCATTTGGTCCATTTTTAAGTAGGAGTACAGAGAGAAAGGTGAGGAACTCCATCGTATACTGCTGCACTGAGACACGTCCATTAAATCTAACCTGTCAAAATCACTCATTAAATCTATACTAAGGAAGTATTTATTTGACGTCTCTGAGTACGGGCGTGAGGTCGCAATTCATAATTGAAGAAGAATTAAGTAACAAGAATTTATGAAGCGTATTAAGGTAAATCCTTCAACACAATAATTTTACAGATTCCATTATACATTCGCATGTCTACATTTACCTACCGGTAAATCCTTTGTTAATTTGAAGCATTATCATGATTCACTGACCAACGCCCAGTACTCAGGTAATCTTGATTATTACACTCAAACCTACCATTTATATCTTATTCTAGCTTACAATAATGTACTGCTATTATTATTAACTGCTTTATTTGCTACTACTGTTTCCCGCGGCTCCATTCGTATGTATCCTATCTCATATACATACCGCCTTATACATAAACGCTCTATAACTAAAATACTGTTATAAAGTATAATGTTATAAAGTGTTTTGTCTCTTTTACTCTTTGGGAAA
Source organism: Cyclophora albipunctata (assembly GCA_963082685.1). Classification (NCBI taxonomy): domain Eukaryota; kingdom Metazoa; phylum Arthropoda; class Insecta; order Lepidoptera; family Geometridae; genus Cyclophora; species Cyclophora albipunctata. Next base: position 391,585 of record OY720125.1, read on the forward strand.
ATAGCGTATGTTGGAAAGTGACAAACTACTTGATAGCTAAAATGCTATTTATGAACATGGCCCAAAATCTATATACCTATAGTTTCGTTGTTCGGGCTAGTCTCGGGAATTACCGATCTATTCCGATCTAATACCAAAAACTAATACCATTTGGTATTACTTTATTTCCGAATTTATTTTTCATTCCCAACGAGTACCACGTTTTTTTAAACAAAAAATGTATTCCTAACGAATACCAAAACATTAGTTGTAAGTACAGTCAGCTAAAAAAAAATAACCCTAACCTACCGAATTACTTACTATTCGGTAGGTTAGGGTTATTTTTTTTTTACTAGTTCCATAGTTATCGGTTAACATTAATTAACATTATGAGAAAATTAAGTAGTGGTTGTAAATAAGCATTTTAATTTTACTGAACCTGACTGTACTTTATTCCTGCAAACTTATTTTGGTATTGGTTTACAATGTGGTACTCGTTGGGAATGGAAAATAAGTTCAGAAATAAAGTAATACCAAGTGGTATTAGTTTTTGGTATTAGATCGGAATAGATCGAATTACCTACCAGTCTGATTAGAATACATAATTGTTTTTGTAATGGTAGTCACATTCAACGGAAAGGTGTAGTGGCTATTTTCCATCTCATTCTCACGGGAACAGCACAACCCGGGTAAAACTGCGGGGCGCTGCTAGTAGATAATATATGATGGACGTAGCACTTTTGTATAAAACCGCGCGGGTACCCACTCGTGACGGGGCCCGCGCGTGTGCACGCGCGTGCGTTGCCCGTCCGTGCGCCCGAAATATCGACTGGTAATTATCTAGTTATCACCTCTCACTATACTTTAGGCGTTAGCGAGTTGGCGATATCAATAGAAAGCGAGTGAACGATTAATTTGACATAAGACATGTGAAACTCGAATTCTATTTGAACTCCTTGGATCGCAGCTAGTAAACTCGTTAGATGTAGTGCGTCTTCGCGGTATCAAGCCGCTAGTTCTGAGTTAAAATATGTTTAACTTAAATACTAATTAGATTGCTCATCAGCGCATTATGCCTATTTTAAGGTTATACACTCGTACGAGTATACAATTTTAGTTTGTTTAAAAATTAACTATAAACCATATTGTTCAACAGCCTTTTCAATTAACAAAAACATGCAAAGAACTCGAATAATCAGTGCGTTGTGGGCAGCGAGCTGAGTGTGTCAAGTTCATGTGCGGTTTTTATTCGCACTTGAGATCTACTCTATTGATTACGCACAAAATACCAAACCTCGTATTTGGGAAATAGCGGTGTTACCTATACTATCTGGTCTAGTTTCTTTTTTTCGTATTCAAATGATTCTGATTCGATTGTATTATTCGATTGTAAGACCAGCGTCTTAAAACGAACCTAACCTTTGTGTCGTAATCAGTTAGTTAAAAGAACCACCTGCCCTATCTTCAAAAGTTACATCGTGCAATTAAAACATCGGCGAAACAAAGTATGAGTTATTTGATACTTCGGTGTATCTTGTTCGGTAAAATGAGCTCCGGTCGAACGTACTTCAGTAAAACTTGTGTAACCCGCACTTCAAAAATATTGATAGGATGGGGTGGTATTAGGGAGTGGTAGCGGGCGATAAGCGATTTTATTCTATTTTTTTCTTAGGCCTAAAAGAAACAGTGCTTTTTAATCTACAGAAATATAACAATCCAATACGGAAGAGTGAAACCGATTGTTTCAATTAACTATCGATTACGTTTTTGTTGCTAAGAAAAAACTAACAATCGCAACGCATGAATCACTAATAGTATGAACCTTCGGGCTTAGGTAAGAAACACATTGTAATATTAGCAAAACGAATAAGTTAGGGTATGAGCACACTATAGTCAAGACTGTAGTGAGACAGTCCTCTGGTCTCTGGGGTCAATCATGTGGAGAAGTGCACACAAGAGACAAAATAGAGTGTGCTAGAGAAAAGATATATTTTGTTTAAGTCAAAGTCTTGTTTGCCTATAATAGGCCTACCAACCACACGCACGCTTTATCACAGTTATACTTGCGCAAGTTTATCGCATGAAAAAATCGTACACGGATTGGATTACCACACGACACAGTTAAATACGTGCCGGCCACATTCTTGTTGAAATCGAAGGCGTCCAAACAATAATTCCAAATGAAGAACTATTATTTCTTCAGTTAGTTCAAGTGTATGCTATTGAAAAAAACGACAATGCAAAAGAAAGCAAATCTATTTACAAGCAAGTCGAAATATGCGCATCCCGCGCTGTGGGGGTTGGCGTTTGATATAAAAAAGTAACCAGCAGAGTTTCTTCTGCTGATGTTCTTCCGAATGGTTGGTGTGTTCAAAAGATAAAGATTTGACTTTGATTTGGACTTGGATACAACCTAACTACACGCACGGTGTGCCGTGTACACAACGACTTGCGCAGGCATAGCTGCGGTAAAGTTTCTGCGTGTGATAGGCCCATTAGCTAAATAATTAGTGCCAACAACTGTCATTAGACTGCTAAAAGAGAGATTGATTGTTCGTGTCAAACAAGTCGGTACTAAGACTGTAGTTACTATAGTGTGTTCGGGCTCTAATTGTATGAGAATTTCATAGTTATGGTAACTGCTCCGTAACTGCTAACAGTTATACGCACTGTTAATTAAATATGAATAATACACGGAGATTATACTCGTAGATGATATGGTCGATATATTCTAATTAGTTTCAATGGTTATGACTCAGTTGGGTGTATGTGTCACTTAATGTTAACTTTAACGGTGGTGTCACTTTGTATAAGGTGGAGGCGACTAGCGATTTTTGAACAAAAACAAACAAACAATTTAGTGTAGCTAATATGTAGGCTCAGCTTATGATAAATAAGTGTTTTTTGTTTATATTTAAAAAAAAATCGATAGTCACTGGTACTGTCGCTTGCATAATGCATCTGCGTAAAACTCAAAGGACTTTACAAATTGTGAAAAAACCTACACCAGACCTCCCATGTTCTACAAACGTCTTAAAACTTTAAACATAATAAAATATGTAAACAAGCAGTCCATAATACTGTAATTATTGTCAGCACGTAGCGTCAATGGCGCGGCGAATTGTGTAATATCAACGTTCGCAGTACTTGGTGGTACTTGGGCTGGTGCACGCCTCGCACAAATAAAATATGCCAAAATTATTGTACTTTAACCAGCGACTGTGTAGAGTTTGAACTTGAGTCAATATTCCGCGTTGTACCCGTACCCGCGCGAATTTAGGGATGAAAAATAGCCTATAACTTTGCCGATGAATGTGGCTATTCATTATAAATGATGACTTTTCTAATTATTTTGAAGGTCTTATGCGACTCTGTAATGAGATCTCATGCAGCGAGTTGATTAGGTTAAGCGCAAGACACACATAGTGCGGCTGTGGGCTGGATGCGGCAGGTCACGTGACGTTTCATTCCCTGTATATTGTACTAGCAGCGCCCCGCGGTTTTTGTTTTTGTGTCCATTCCTGTGGGAATTTCGGGATGAAAAATAGCCTATGTTACTCGTGGATAATGTAGCTTTCGAATGGTGAAAGAATTTTTTAAAACGGTCCTTTAGTTTTTGAGCCTATTCATTACAAACAAACAAAGTTTTCCTCGCGCTGCAGCGGGCCTATTGCGTTTCACTTGTCCAGTGCTTGGACCTATTGAAGCGGTTTTTTTTGCTGTAGCGACTTGGTCCACTACGTTCGATCTATCAATACAATGTCTTTACCACTTTAAAACCTTTATTATTTGAGATTCAGATGTTTTACTTAACTGTTAAAAAACAATCTGCAGAATGCAATTATTAATTCTTATATTTTTCTTTCTCACCATATTAATATATTTTGAAGCATCTCTTTGTAGTTCGCCGAGGTGTTTCTTTGTTTTAAAGTTTAATATTGTTATAATTTTCATACCTGCACATTTTCATACATGGTCAAACATATTTACCCAAGTCCCTACTTGTAATAGTCTAACTTTCAAATATGTGCAAGGGGCGTGAAATCTGAGTGTTTGTTACCAACAAAAAGACAAACAGACTAAGGTCACGTGACCCACATACACCTACTCGTTAACAAATAGGAACTAATTACCATTTGTTCAACATTCGACACGTAAATATAATGTAAAGTTTTTGGGTGAAAAATACCATTTGAATACTAATTTATATTTTGACGTCAATTGTTATGTTACACATATTTTGACCTCAACTGTGTGTTTTTGTTAATACTTTGGTGTCATAATAATTAAAATGTTCGTAAAAAATACGTACCTACGTATTCTCATTAACAAGAATAATAGTACGTAATAGGTACCTGCTTAATGGATAGTCGACTGGGAAAATTGGTAGTTAGGTAGTTGACTTCATGTTAAAGACCATGTAGAGACTTACATGATACAATCCAGAATGTACATATTAACACAAGGAAGACCAGAGTATACTTACTACGTAATAATGGAAGTAGTATACCTACCTACCCCATTTATACTGTAATGTTCGAATGAGTGAGTTTGGCGATACTTTCATAGAAAGACATGCACTACTTCGTATTTACGTATTCGTAGAAAAGCACAGCAGGTAGCCCAATTGGCCTAATTTGATTAAACTATTTTAGCTTATTACGATTGTTAAGCAACGTGCAGCTCGACCCCTACTTGGATGGATGGCCTATAGTGGCATTTTTATCGGAGCGCTACTATAATTTGGAGGGCATGTAAAAATGTCGATCCCGGTTGTTTCAATCGTCAGACCATTTCGGAGGTCTTTAGGCGGTCTAAAAACTCAGGCTCCAGGGTTGGCCTCTAACCTTCTCAAACTTAGTTACTCGTAGAATGTGACAGATTTTGTTCTCCTTTTAGTTGAAGTAGATTAGCCAATTTACACAGCTCTATGTTTAATGGTTGTAAGTCTACTTTATATTACTAGCCAATTTACATAGCTCCATGTATAGTGGTTGTTAGTCTACTTTATATTACTAGCCAATTTACATAGCTCCATGTATAGTGGTTGTTAGTCTACTTTATATTACTAGCCAATTTACATAGCTCCATGTATAGTGGTTGTTAGTCTACTTTATATTACTAGCCAATTTACATAGCTCCATGTATAGTGGTTGTTAGTCTACTTTATATGAATAGCCATTTTACATAGCTCCATGTATAGTGGTTGTTAGTCTACTTTATATTACTAGCCAATTTACATAGCTCCATGTATAGTGGTTGTTAGTCTACTTTATATAATTAGTCAGTTTGAAAATTAATCAACTTTGAATAGATCGAATCAGTGTTATCAAGTTAATAAATTACATGAATATACAGACCAAATGTAATTAAAATATTAATTTAATCATTTTACAACGCAGTCAAGTGTCATAAACTAGCAAATTCAATTATCTGGGCCACTAACATGTGATATTTAAAAACTAATTAACTTTACAATTATTGTTTTGAGTTGTTTAAAGGATCAAAGGATTTTGATTTGTAACAACTGGAAATCGATCTATAATCAACACTGATAAATATATCTATTTTGGGCCATCAGATATATGTACATACTCGTTATTTCAAATAATAAATAATAAATTTGGATTACGTGTATGCTAGTTTGTATCCTGTGTGTCACAGAAACACACATACTTTTTGTAGATTTACCTTCTTTGAGAGTCCAACAGTTTATAACAATCCTACTAATATTATAAATGCGAAAGGTTGTGAGGATGTATGTATGTATGTTTGTTACTCTTACACCCAAAATCTTCTGAAAGGATGTAGATGAATCTTTACAGTAACATAGGTTATACATCAGACTAACACATGGGATACATTTTATCCCGGAATCCCCACGGGAACGGGTACAACGCGGATCTTTGGCGACGGAGTTTCCGTCAAGTGTGGCGCTGGGCTAAACAACTTAATGATTTGCCGACCCTCAGTGAGTAAGGCCTCTCAATGACAACGAACGTTTTATTTCTTTACAATATGTATTTGTAAAGTGAATTATTCGTCGCAAAGTCTCTAGGTATCTTATAAGAAAATCAAAGATCGTACATTAATGCAACAAATAAGCCAATAATAGTGAATTATGTTCAAAAGTGTCAAGCCAAGTTTGGAGACTAAAAGGTTGTTGTTCTTTAGGTACAGTTAGCAACGTTTTCAATGGACCAGTTTAAAAAAACATTTGGTAGCAGTAATGTCTGGGCTTCTTTGTAGGCTTGCTGTACTCGTGGCAACAGCCTTCAGTAAAAATGCTGCCACATTTGCTGTCCTGCTCATCAGAGTCACTCTGGTTAAGTTCTGGGCTGGTTCTGATTCCTGTCAATGTCACGCAAAGGAGAATAAAAATGAAAGTACCTCTGTTATAGATCAGCAGCACCAGCTGAAAGTCAGGCAACGGCAGTTAATGACTTTCGGTAAAAAAATTCGGCAACAATATTTGTCTCTACCACAGCCAACGTCACGTCTCGGTTCGTCTATACGAGCCCTTATTCAAACTCGAAAGAGTCTCCCAGCAACTTTGCCGATTGTTCCTACTTACAAACCACCCATAATTCAAAATGTATCAGACTTATGAACTTGTAATTCTGCGAGCCTGTTAAAACCTGAAACTGTAAAATGATAACTGTGTAAGTTTCAAAGTCAATTATTTACAATAATTATTTAACCGATGGAACTTTTGAGAAACTTAATCAACAGTTTGTTTAGATTCCACAGAGCAAAGGTGTTCTAGTCTAGCAATGAATATCAAGTGTTTTATAATTTTTCTTTTTGTGGAAATAATTATCAACATTATTACAGTCATCAGTTACCCAAGTTTTACGAGTATTTGGTGAAATCAATGTTCTTTCAAATATAAACCTACAAATTTTGCAATAGCAATACGTAGTTAATGATAATATTTCCTATCAGGAGTAAGTACTTTTTAAATCACTATCACTTCTGTGATGATTTCTGTGTGTATCTGTTTGTGGCATTGTAGTTCTCAAACGGATGGACCGATTACGATCTGGTTTTATTCATTTGAAAGCCAGTTTCCTTGCGGTGTTTATTTGTAATATTTGGTAAAAATTAGTCCAGCCGTTTAGGCGTAGCGAGTTTTTAAATTTTTCCTCGTTAAATATGCTAACTTTGTCACCAAAGTTAAACCGACTTCGATGCAGTTCCAATTCGGTCATGTAGCACACTGTAATTGACCACTAGTATAGCTATAGACTATAGGGCATTAAAGCATAACCATTTACAAGATGTTTATTGAAGCATCAACAAATCCAACAGCAATCCGTGGCGAGTATTCCCACATTTGATTATTAATTTCAATGAAACAATAGCTGATCGACGGGAGCCCTACAAAGGATGTTACTCCCCTGTCAATACTGACAGTACTTTGGTATTTAGATGAAATAACATGAGCCAGGTGCGACGAACTGTTTCTGTCTCTGTTCTTGTGTATGTCTGGTTTTTTGTTCGTATTCATGTGTTTTTTTAATTTTATTTCATATGCATTATATCACAAGCGTATAGGATTACAAAACTTGTATTATAAACAGGTGATAGATTGAAAGGTTGTGTATATATTATTAATAACCAATTTGAAAGATACATTGTATGTTTGTCTGTTTGTAGCAAAATGATGTACGGATATTGATTTTTTTACAAAAGGGATCAATGTTCTAATTCTCCGACTGAAAAAATATTTACTATCGAAGAAAATGATGATGGTATAATTTTCTTCGATAATAAATATATATGTATTTAATAGTTATTTAAATTTAATGTATTTAGTAGTTATTCCGAACACCTATCATTCAAATAATTGACTCAACTAATAAATAAATAGTGAACCTCACCACTAAATATTTCAGAACTTAAGCCTTCAAGGTGTACTTTATACATATTTAATGATCGTATAAAGATATATCAACTAAATTAAGTCTATCGCGTGGCAGAGATAAGGAATCGTTAAATTTATTACTTCCTTGGTCAATGAATATTGGTTGAGCGCTGGTAATATTTCAAATCGATAAGTGGTTGTTCAATCAATGTTGTCCACCCCTGGCACTCGATACCGACGAGTATTTCGGATCGTATGCGCCTGTGGGGAAATCAAAAGCAACTTTGCAATAAGCCCGAGCTTTTTGACAACTATTGTATTCATTTTATTTTTATTGGTACCTTTTACGTCAATACTATTTTGATTTGAATTTTATTTTTTAAGGTTTAATAATATATCTGATTGGGAAATTGTTTAATAATTCAGAATTGTCAAAAATGTCACGAGAATGATTTACTTCGCACTTAGATACGTCGATTAAATCGATACTTACTTATTAACGTAATATATCATACTTTACATATCAAAATCGTATTTTAAATCTCTACTACGAAATTATTTAACGTCTTTGATTTCGGGCGATAGATTTGCTTTCATAGTACTTTAAGTCATAATTAAAACCTCTTTTGAGAAAATCAATCCTAAGCTTTTATTTTATTTATTCTTTTCAGTGGGTTACAATGCCACAGAAAGACACACACGCGCACCGCACTTCAAACATAAAAAAACCTAAAAATCTGTTATTTTGGCGCCAAAGTTTTAAAAAATTAGTCTTTGTCAAACCGATGCGATTTAATTCAATTCTGCCTCAAAATATTAAAACAAAATCACGTAAAGTTACGTAACTCCACAAACTGTCCGATTGACTCGCAACGCTAAATAACTAGAGGCAACGAAGACGAAGGACTTAGTCCGCCAGTCAGTGAGAGATATTTTGTCCGGCAAACATAGGAAACGTAAGGGCCCCTTGGTTGTCCATTTTGAACAAAAAGTCAGCGTCTTTTTGTCCTCGCCAAATTATCCCTCGTCTGTGAAGCCTTTAATAAATAAATATGATTATAAACTTTGCTTCGTTTCGGCGTTACGTGCTCTGCGATACAAAATGTCACTTCTCGGACGCTGTTACGAATTTTAACCCCTTTCTTTGTGTTTTTTATTTCTATTTACTTTTGTCGCAGTCCGCATTATTAAGGATTAATTTAAACGTAGCTGTAGTATTATATATTCTATTTGTTCTTGACTGTCCCAAAATGTGGATCAATGTCGCAATTTTCCAGTCGAAAACGACGACTCCTGAAGAGGACCCCTCCTATCCTCTTCAGGATCGGATCAGGATCGGATCAGGATCGTTTTCACACTAACCAAGCAGGTAACTTAAGAAAACACATTAAGTATTCTCCACCCTAATTTACGGATTTGTTTACAATATTTCACAAATCACTCTCCAACTTTAAAGCTCTTATCTTTACCAAATAACTTCAAACAAACAAAACTTACACATAAACTTAAACCTTTGAACTCTGAAGTCTTGAAGGACTTCGAAGGACCAAAAATAGTCAAAACACCTGACTATGAAGTGACAACGCATGCGCAAGAACTTGTATCAAAACTTGGGTATGTTGGCACCGTCAGTTGCCGACTGGGCCCCGGTATCGTACCACTGTACCGCTATTGTACCGGTGTTGAAAAGCGCGCGTACTGTACCGCCCTATACTTACGAATTATGATTTGAATTTCATGTATAATAGTATGTATTAGTGGTTGTAAGTTGGTTACTGTTGTGTGTTTGTGTGTGTTTTTAGGTGAGTTTTAGTGTTGTTTATGAATTTTTGTTATTTTTTAAAATTATAAATATATGATAGGTACTTGTAATTATAATCGGATCTTGTCGTTATTTTGAATGAAATGCATAATTAAACCTAGGTTAAGGTATAAGAAAATAAGTTAGGAAATACTGAATTTCATATTATATCAGGACAATTCAAAATGTACGAAATATGTTGTTATATAACTTTACATGTCATTATATTTCTTCAGTACAAAAATCTCACTGTAATTGGGCCAAAGTTACCTCAGTACATACTTACACATTATATATAAGAATCATGTAACTCTTATAACTCTGCCTCAGGTATAAGATATAATTTATTTGTAACATAATAATTTACTTGGGAGAATATAAAGTATTATGTTCAAGAAACTTTGTTATTTAAGTATACAGTCAAATAAAAAAGAAAGCGATTCATTTTAAATACGAAATAAATAAGCAATAACTTAAAAACGGCCATTAATTTAGCGTTGCGTAAACTAAAAAAAATCATACAAAATTCAGTTTTCCCAATTAGTAATTTACTAAGCAATTAGTAATGATTCTAATTAGAATCGAATTTTCTAATGGACTCTAATCACTCTACGACAGCGACGACATTAAATGAAACGCTTCATTCGTTATAATGTACTTCATAATAACATTTAATGAACTTAATTATAATCATAATCGGCACTTGGATCGAGTGAAGCTATCAATTAAACAATAATTACCAAATATGAATTACTGGTGCCCTGTGGTGTTACCAGTACAGGAGACTAACGTGCTTTTGCGTAGTCATTCGAGCGCGTCAGATTATGATATAGGAGATACCATGAACCATATTGAATACCTAATATAAATAGTCTTCTTTAAAGCGATGCGTGCTATCAAAATATTAAAAAAATCTTACATGAGTTTACTCAAAAATGACAGACTAGAGATATGGAAGATAGTCTACGTGTCACTCAATAACTTATAAAAATCTAGCTAACGTAGCGGTGTTGTCCGTGCGGATGTATCAAAATTTAAAAAAGGCTTATGTTCAAATTCTACTGATTTTTATAATATCACAAAGGACGATAATTAAGTTCTAAAGTGGCTCCCATCAAAAGGATATATTATGATTCAGAGCAACCGTTAACTTGTGGTCACTTTTAAAAAAAGTAAAATGACAGTCTAAATGGATTGACTATAGTACGACCGAATTATTATTGAGTCTCTTCATATTTACGTTCAACAATCTCGAATCATTACATTTCTTGATATTCAACCCACCACTGAGTGTATGGGCATTCTCTATCTCTTCACATTCCAGTAGACCACAATGACGCTCGGGTGACTACACGATTAGCACGTAAGGCTCCTTTATCTATACAGTCCGCTCTCATTGTCGGGTGTCGGTCCAGGATTTTCTTCGGACGTCTTAGTGGTAGAACGTTTTCTATCCAGCTTTTCAGAGTTGTCGGTCTACGATTTTGTGTCGGCGCCCAAAGGATATAAAAGATGCACACATGAGATTCTAATTCCACCAAGTAAGAATGAACACTTATGTCTCAATCTCTCATTAAATCCTTACTTACTCAGCAGTTGACGTCTCTACATCTCTTCGCCTCTACCTCGAAAATAAATCCACAATCAATTACAAGAAGCATATTTTCAAGTCACACTAATGATTCCAGGCTTCAAACAAACATGTTTTTCACGATAAAAATAGACTTTAAAAACTGCCATCTTACCTACTCTATTGCTCTATATAGGTATGATACATACATATAGAACTTATTCAAAGGCAAACGATTAAAATGAGCAATTAGATTAGTGTACGTTACAGAACCTAACGTTTACCATCTAATTACATAAAGGTTTTTCAAATACATTTTTTCATTAAAAACTCATTTGAAGGCAAGCCAAAGCTCTAAATGAAAGCTCAGCAAACCTGCTCACCCCACACTTTTATTAAAACAATTTTAAATTAATGATCAACTAATAAAATTTAATTTTATAACGGGACGGGTGTAGTCGGATATTTTTCCGGATCCGGTATTATCGTTAAACCTGTTATGCCGGACAATAATTAAAACGTGTCCGGATAACCGGCCGACCGGTTTAATGGTTAATTGTCATTACGTTCCTTTTGCCCAGATTATGGGGGGGATGATTAACACCCCCTCCCCCAGTCCCTTGAAGTTGTTGTTCTGAATCGTACTTATAATTCAATTAACTATTTTCAGAGCCGTTTTTGGAAAGCTCGCTTCTTTGTTACAATTGCTTTTGATCTGTTTTAATTTGTGTTAATTGCTGTTATATAAAAGAGTAATCAAATTCTGTTTTTTATACCTTAGCAATGTACGAATCTGACGCTGTTACGGTCAAAACCAATTTAATGTTAGTTTTGTTAAAATAAAATATGTCTGTAGTCATTGCCAATGTATCTTGAAACAGGTACTTATATAATAATATTAAATACACAACAATCTGTAATATTTTTCCATATACCTTAGAAGCACAATTTAACAATGATTAGAATACATTTAGAAACATAGGACCAGACACACAATGAATCGTATTGTTCGAACTCAAACATATTTCTAGCAAGTTTCTTAAGTATCTCGTCAATTTTAACACTGAGCTAGTTTACAAGCTGTTAGCGACTGTTGAAGACAAAGTTTGACTATGTGAGACTGTACGTTCTATTAAAGCGCAAGACCCACGGGCCAGTGTTTCACCTTTCATAAAAATACAAGGAATATAACGCCACGCGACCCGTGACCGGGCCGCAGTCGTACTATGTGTTTTGTGCTTTAAATTACCGGCTCACTTATTTAAAAAACGTTCAAAGCTCAATCGAATCGCTTCAGGTACTCAAAAAGCCTCAATAATTATTATCTCCACTACAATAAAGTCTAGCCACCAGAAGGAGTACTCTCTTCTATTGTTCCATAAGTCTGGTCAAACATCAGGTAGATACCGTTCAATTCATCCACTGTTTACTAATCTTCAGTTATCAGTATGAAAGGATATTTGCGCCGCGATCCAACTCACAATAACTCAACGGTACAGCCCGCAAAGTTTACGAACGTTAGAGCTCAGTTACAGTGTACGTTTTAATTTGAAAACTCATTTTGTTTGGTTAGGCCATCGGGCGGATTCAATTGTCTTCAACAAGGAGCGTTTCGGAATATATTATCATTAGATTTAATCAACGTTTTGGATTATGTTACTGCGAAAACTTTGAGTTTACATTTGTATTAAACCAACTTGGAATGTGGACGGTTCGGTTTTGTATTTTTTGATGAGTTTCGTATATTGTTTTATTTTCACCTGTATTGAATTTAGAGACTATCACAAGGGTTTGTTATCCAGTCATGTTTAAGCATTTAAAAAAATCCAGATGGGAACTACTCTACTATAAATATTTATCTCGAAGATTTTATCTTCATTTGTACCAAAATAACATTTAAATCGTTTGAGTACTTTAGGCGTGACAGAGTGCTTGAATACTTTCGTATTCATGGTAGCAGAATTGATCAAATATTTTCAATTCTAAACACATTGTTAAATCACAGCGAATCTTCAAAAATATCAAAGGAAAATAAACTCTATGAACCTACCCTAAGAATGAAAGCGGCATTTTATAGACATTTTTAAGACTTGTAACGAAAAAAGCAAAATCAACAATGAGATGAGGCCTTAAGTAGTCGCCAGCCCTGAACCGAACATTTATCGTTTGATCTCGAATTTTATACAGAATTTCATCAAATTGCGAACATTTTACAAAACCGAGCGTCTATTTTTTGCTTTTAAGAATAGGCTATCACGCTCATCTGTTTTTAAATGGCTTCAATTTAAATAGTTACTGCCACTGATTTGGGGTGGTACCTCAATTAAAAGTTAATCGAAGGCATCGGTCTTTTTCTTATGAGGCGTGGATGAAAGAGATGGAATATAAATTAAGAACATTAATGTGTCCATTTGGAGTCTCACTTTGAAAGTCTAATTTTATAGTATTTCTACTCAATGGTTAATTAGACTGCAATTACAATGGTTTTTAGGCCAGCATGTGCGTGCAGTGCTTAGTGGTGTCAGTAGCTAATAGTGCAGTGGCATATGGCTTACTTACTTATGGTATGGCTGTGTATAGGCTACCTATCGGTTAGTTGTCAAAAAATGGCGAAACATGTATCGGTTTTTCAACGGTCACAAAAAAAAACAAAAAATGCCGAGAAAGCTACTAAATTTTGACATCGTGTGAACATGCGTTGCAACCTTTACAAGGCTATAGATAGACAATGGTTGACGTCTCTCGGCCTTCAATTGGTCATCGTGTAGAGTCCATAAATGTTTGATGAAGACAATATGACCGTTTCATATTGAATCAGTTATTTAAATAACGAAGGTATTTTTAAATAAAATGAAGAGAGTCCGTATGTATTTAACGTTGGCTGGCTCGGATATATTCGAGATCGAATTAGAGCAGTATGTGACTGCATTTTTAATCAAGTTTCAGATTTAGAACAGAACAGATTATATAAAAAATAATGGAAGTGGATGTGCGTATAAAACATCAGAAATAAATAAGATGCCAAGTGAAATTTCAAATTCAGAAGACGAAACAAAAGATATCAAACCCTGAAGGTGAAGGTGCGACAAAGTAAAAATCTAATCCAATCATACCTATATTTTTAATTTCCACATACTTTTAAAAATTCTCTAGTTTTTTGTTTTCCAAATTCAATTTGGCACAAACAATTCTGAAACTATAATTGGTTTGTTCTCATTTCCAACTTAACCAAAAGTTGTTCAACCTCAACCTTTTACTGAAACTTGATCAAAAACGCCAAGAGCCACTCAATATTCAAGAAACCATAGTTGTAATATCGTTATCACAAATCGCCAGCTTGGATCGGGTCCGTATGTAATTTTGAGCAAACCCACACCCTAATAAAACGTACATTATACCGCTGTATGCCGAACTACACAGTACCATCGAGTACCAATATGATCAACCCTTTAGCCAGGACCGAATACCGATAAACACATAATACCCTTTTTGGGGTTATAAGTGTCGGAAAAGATTACGTCCGATCAACGGAGACAAACATTTTGTTTACATTTTTAAATAAAGATTTGAGAAAAGTCTTTGAAAGGCTTTTTTCTACGTTTCTGATATTTCCATAAACATGAACAACTTTATAATGAATTCGTTTTGGTGTTTAAATAAGTGAATTCAGTAACGAATATTACAAATACATAAAAGTTTGTCAGGATGTATGTATATTTGTTACTCTTTCACGAAAACGCTACTGGATGGGTTTGGATGAAACTTTCCAATAATATAGAATACACATAAGAAACCACGGGCGCGGCTAGTATAACAGTATTTTTTCCACTAAAAACTCATTCTAAAACTTTACAAAAAACGTTTGAGAATTATGTAAAAATCCTCTGTCAGTACGTGGATTGTAAACAATGTAAAATATGTTACAAAAAATATTATTTTGCTCCACAGAATACATTATTCAAGGTACGGTAAACTACAAAAGTGAAATGGAAAATCTCTATTAACAACCCACAAAACATGTACCACGAAAAAATATATACCAAAAAGAAAATGAAGGACTCAGTTCGATGCAAATTTTGTAGTTTAAATAAAGAATAGCAGAACTATAAAAAGTAGTTCATCTTTGAGTAGTAATCGCCTTTTGGGGGTGACTGTATGCGACGGAAAAGTTTTCTTTGAACGTATTTGCATCCACAAAACTACTCCGAGCCCTCACTTTCTTGTGTTTGACTTACACTTGAGAACTTTTAAAGTGCTAAATTGGAACTTCAAATGAAAATACCGGTAATATTCAGAAATATTCAGTTGTTTTCAAACTTGGTCGCTAATTTATCATATACGTCCGTTATTTAAAGCCTTAGGCTTTGTATTTATCTTTTAATACTCGTATATACATCACTTATGTTATTTCCATAGCCACGTACGCCTACGGACTATTATGATACTTTTAACCGGATAAGACCTATTTTGTCATTTTGAGATGTACATAACATTCACATCCAAAATTCTTTGTTGATTACTTAAAGGTTTAACTCTGTTATTAATGAATTCTACTCAATACGTGTAAGTAACGTTGAACTCGTATTAAACGAGACACTTAATTAAAATTTAAAAATACCTTCCAATTAAATGTCGTTGTTGGCACAGGACAAGCCAAACCCATCTATAAGCACACGTTATTTATTTAATACAACACAGTGGTCCCAGGGGACGCGAGTGAATTTCAATCCTTTCATGTCGTAGGTAATTTTCTATTCACACAGTCCTTTTTGTGTAAATAGTTGAGGTATTATGTAAAATTCCTTTTACTCTTTGATCTTGAAAGTTTTCATAAGTGTGAATGTTTGGAGAGTGATAGTAATAGGACTCGTTGGACCTTTGTGGATTACGAGAGATAGCGGACTTTTAGTATAATGATGTTTTTTTAGTGGACAAAAGGATTCAAAAGATTTACTCGCTCTTTGACCACTCTGTAGCTTTATACTGAATGTTGTTAATTTATTCGTTCATGCCTGCTTTAAACATGTGGTCTTATATTATACAATATAACTCACAGTTAACAGCAACCTTGCTTCAGAGAGTACGTAAAAATGTCGGTCCCAATAGTTTCCATCGATATATCATGTCGGTGGCCTTTAAGCCGTCTAAACACTTCGACACCATAGCTGAACACTCACCTTCTTACTTTTAACTACGTTAAACCGTGGGAATTTTCGGATAAAAGTAGTGTAATAACCATCCTTTTGAGTTTGGGTATTGATAAAATATTAGGAAAAGAGCCTCTATGGCAGGTCGCTAACAGCAAAGTCGAGGCGCGGGCGAGGCGCGGACGAGGCGCGGGCGAGGCGCGGACGAGGCGCGGGCGCGGCGCGGGCGTCGAGGCAGCGGCGTTTATGCCTCGTTTGAATGTATTCAACATGTCGTCTTCGGAAGATGAAGACGTGCTTGCGCTTATACAAATACTCAATGTAAATATAAAAAAGCGGTCTCATTCATACTTAAGAACGAGCGATAAAGGCGGTGCGTTTAGATGGACACGCGAATTGCAATTATATCCAATTAAGATTACCATTAAAAGTTATAACTAACTAACTACTTTTTATCTTCTGTTCACGGCTTCGCTCGCGTAGTACCTACCCGGATAAAATCTACCTACTTATGGTAAGTACTTATTTACCAAGTTATGAGAGAGTATACTATCGAAATACCAAATTTCATAAGAAACCGGTCAAGTGCGAGTCGGTGTAAACACTCCTCTGATAGAAATAGAATGTCACAAAATGGCGGACAGGCGAGCAAGCATCGCGGAGGAGGCGCGCGCCGCGCCCGCGCCTCGCCCGCGCCTCGCCCGCGCCCCGCCCGCGCCACGTCCGCGCCTCGACTCTTGTTCTGTTAGCGCAGTTACATAAAAACAATGGAAAACAAAGACTTTTTAGAAGAGGCGCGCCCGCGCCTCTACTTTCGTTTCTGTTAGCGACGCTTATGAGGCCAAAACTGAATAAACATATTTAACTTTGACTTTATTAGTTTCAATCTGAATGGTAGAGATATTACGCCCCTTAATACAAATAAACAAACTCTTCAGGTTTATTATATTGATGTAAACGTATTCGAAATAACTAAAAGCGCTGTATTAGGACTCCGTAATATTTTATGATCTTTGCTTCTGAAACCGTCTAGGGCTTTCCCTAATATATTATGTAGATATCTCGGTCTAACGCTGTCTGCATTATACATATTTTCAATCGATGAAAGCAAAAAAATCACAACTGCGTTTTTTAATCTCAAGTTATCGAAGTTTTTTTGTCTTTAGGTACTTATTTTGAACGAACCTTAGGGTTCGTAGTTATAGAAGTAGGAAAAATAGTCCTTCGTTATTGGCTGCTAATACTTCTTACGTATTTTCTTAAATAAGGGTGCATTAACAAGCATTCTTAGGGTCAATACTGCGTTAAGCGTGCGCACGCCGCGGGCGCATGCGGCGGTTCACTTTTGTATGAAACCGCACGCGACGGGCGCCCGCGGCGGTTCACTTTTGTATGAAACCGCGGCATGCGCACGCTGAACGCAGTGTCGACCCTTAATTGTATTGGGCGCCTAAATAGATTTAATAAACGAATGAATTTTCGTTCGTTTTAAATAGTCTTCTATTTCGTACAATCCAGAACACAATTTCGAACGAACAGTTTTTGTTTCCTAGCCGCTCTAAGCTTTGCAAAGTATACATTGGACAAACACATAATTTTCTATCACCAACCACATACCAACTTATAATTATAACACAGTGAATACGATTGTACACAATGACTTAAGTAAGTAAACACGAGTTCGCGATTGTGTTCATTAAACACATTATAGACTCGAGCTTACCGTTAATACCTGCAGTAAAAACGGTACACATTAATACCGGTAAGAATGGAACTTAATTAAAGAGGTATTGAGCGGTATGATACATTGTGGAACGGTTGTGGGATATTTATTTCATGTACGTTATTGCTTTCCGTTTTTATGTTGTAATCTTTTTAAGTTCAGTTATTGCTAATTTAAAATCGGTTTATTATGTACGTTTGTGAATAGTTACGTTCGGTTACTTGGGTATAACATAATTTAGACTTAGTGAACAATTCATGTCCACACACTTTATTATGTCTTTGGGTAAGAGACACAAGCCAGAGCAATTGACAGTAATGACAGTTGTCAGTAATGATAATGACAGTTGTCAGTAATGACAATTGTCAGTAATGATAATGACAGTTGTCAGTAATGACAATTGTCAGTAATGACAATTTCTCTATTCAAAACCGACAAAAAAATATATGCGGCTTAGCTAATTACCGTTTAGAAACCGGTTATCGGAGTTGTGGAGAAGCGGTTATAGTAGCGTATTGGTTAGGTTAGTCCTAAATAGGATATAAGGTAGCGGATTGCAGTAGTGGAAAAATGGCCTGACTCTTCAGAAGAGTAGAAGAGAGTAGAAGAGAGTCTTTAGAAGCAACAGATGAAGAATCTTCATCTGTTAATCATTGTTGGCACCGACACAGGACCAACAAAGCAAACAAAACATTTCGATAATATCACCATCTTATCTTAGCGGTAAGTTATATTGATATTATTACAATATTATGATTAAATATGAGCCGGATCAACAAGTGATTATTAGTTGGCATAGTATGTTAATAGGGAGGTATTGAATCCGTATTAATAATCATAATACGGAGCTGTATCGATTGTTATCAAATTAGTAGCTGCTACTCTACATTATTTAAACTACTAGCTTTGCCCCGCGGTTTCACCCGCAGCGCACCTCTTCCCGAAAGAATTTCACGATTTCTATTTTTAAAAAACAATCATTAAATCGGTCTCGCCGTTCTCGAGTTATAAATGGTGTAATTAACACAGCAGGCGATAGTTTAAGTACTAACAGTAAGTTACAGTTTAGTTCCCCTTTAGTTTAGTGGCAAAAATATCGATGCTATTTTTATGCAGTCATCAGTAACTGTAGTACTTAATGTAAATAGGGTTGTGTCAAGTACTGAAGCCAAAGGCATGTGAACAATCCCGAGTTGAATTGTTCTCAATAATTACTTAAGTTGAACTCGGATGCGGTTTTAATTTCGGCCTTTATTATGAAACTAGCAGCGCCCCGCGGTTTTACCCGCGTTGTGCCCGTTCCCGTGGGAATTTCGGGATTTTTTTTACATAAAAACCTTCCTCTTGAATCATTCTACCTATTACAAAAAACCGCATCAAAATCCGTTGCGTAATTTTAAAGATTTAAGCATACAGACAGACAAACAGTGTGACAGACACGAAAAAGAGACGACTTTATTTTATACTATGTAGTGATATCGTGAACTTTACCAACTTCCATGGATTAGTTGCTCTCATTTCACTGATCACACAAACTGCCGATTGAAATTAAACCTACAATTTGACACAAAACCGCTAATAGGCAAAACTTGTAGGGGGTGCCACACATGAGGCAACAACTACAACTACTAGGCGACAACTACAGATAAAAAAAATGGAGAACACAAGTTATAGTGTAGGAGTTAATGTTCACTGTTCTTTATTCAAAAACTTTGCTAGTAGCCATTGTCGTTGAAAGCGCCGTGGCTTCTTCAATAGACTGTAGACTTTGTTCTTTTATGTTTTCCGGAAAATATCACACTTATCGAAGATTTTTAATCAGGAAGTTCTGTGATCGGTTGTCGAGTTTTATGGCGTGACCCGATTCGAGGGCCTTAAGACGCTTGAAAATAAATGTAAGGAAATTATGGTGATTATTACTACCTCACACATTTCAAGGAAGCAAATAATGTTTGTGACTTGTTACGAAACGAAGAGGTAAACATCGCTACCCTCGCAATCAATGCTTCACCTCGAACTTGACAGAAACTTAGTTACCTCTGTTCCAATTTCTTCTTAATGGTTCGCACAAATCCAAAATAGCTTGGGGATTCAATCTCATCCGAGGTAAGGTAAATTACACGCAACCCCGTCTTCTAAAAATAAAATTTCCAATAACCCCAAATTACCTTTGGCCCGAAAACCAATATGTCTTTAACCAATTTCCCTGAAACCTCATTAACAGTCGGTGTCAGCAACTAACTCGGTTCAACGGACTCCGAATAATTCCGTTAATTGATGAAATTTCAGCCAGACGCAGATAAGAACATGAATTTTGGGTAAAATATACGACTTTTACCCCAATATTTGGCGGATTGGGGGAAAATTGAAAATTTCCCCAAAACAATGTCGGAGATATCGTATCGTCTTACAATCGAGATGAGACAGAATTTAAAGCTTAAGCAAAACTGAAATTCTCAAATTAGTAGGAGGTATCTAAATTAATCGGGAACCGAAATGCGAGTTGATAGCACAACGAAAGACTTTGAACAATTTGACGATGGAAATTAATATCCGATATTTTTTTATAAGAGTCGTTCAGACAGCGAAATAAAATAGACAAAATAAAATTTCCACCCAAAAAAAAATAATTATCTGAATGTTCCCAATAATAAAACTACGTGGCAAAACTCTTTCATATTCATCCAACGGTACGATTGCATTAAATTAGCTGCATTAACGTTCGCATAATAGGTAGCGCGTAATTCATGACTATCGAAGCAAAGAATAAGATCAGTTTACAAGCAAAAGAACGGAATCATACACGTGCACTCATTATACGCTGGATTTAATGTAGAAAAAGTGCTAATTATAAACCTACCGTGCTTCCACGAGTATAAAAAAGCGAACATTTATGAGGATAGAAGTTACTCTTTCACGGGAAACCTACTTTACATTTTCTTCTGGTTCTAATAAGCCAATGCAAAAAATAAAACGGCAGAGAATAGGGAAAAGTGGAAGGAACTAAATCGACCAGAGATCAGCTCTTAGGGTGCGTATTCTTTGAAGCGGAGGTGTGTGGAACTGAATCGACCAATCGCAACGCATTGAAAGTTTCAAACATCGCATTGACATTGTCGTAAGAACTTCGTAATGCGTTATGATTGGTCCATTGAGGTCCACACAGCTTCAATGGAAAAGCACCCTTAAGTTCAAGAAGATCCAAAACAAAGGTGTTTATTTTTCTATATTTGACCAGAAAGCAGTCACGTTTAAAGCGCTGTAGTCATCATTAGATCTCATTTATTAGCTTTATTTTTTTCATTATCTCGCCTACTAAACGAATTTTAATAAAAAGGCTAAGATAAAAATCAGTCTAATAGAGTTTCCTATTGAATCCAGACTTAAAATGGACAGAACCGAGTTACTAGATCAAAACTCACTAAATAACAGATTATCAAAATGTAAAATCGGCAATTTGCAAAGTTATGATAATTAAAAATATCCTCTCTATACAAATTCTGGAGCAATTTAATTAAACAATTCTACATATTGATTGTTTACTCTGTTACAATTAAAATTCCAGGGAGTTAGGGAGGGTTCGCAAACAAAGTCAACCCGAAAATTTAATTTCACAGTAACAATAAGTTCTTTATCTGAAGGCAGTTTTGAGAGCTGTGTCGTTGCTGACCTTATCTGGGGTTAACGGGTTGGCTGTGCCGGGTATCTTTTGTTTAATTTCATAGATATTGTTATTCATTAGTTTTCATTAATCATTGTTCTTCCGTTGCAATGGTCGACCACTTTTCGTTACGAGATTTGTATAGATTTTATAACTTTTTTACTCTCTCTTACATATTATTTATAATGCCAGCCTATTTTATAATATAAATTGTACTTAATATATATAGAAACAATATACGTTTACGGATACACTTTGCTTTTATTTTACATTTTTATCTAACGTTTCGGCCCCTTTACAGGAACCGTGGTCACAGAAGACTCTACTAACGATTCAGTACTTGTCACACTAACATGCCTATTTCCCCTTTCTAGACACATGGTAATCGTTTCGCATTCCGGTGTCAAAATGTACTGACGGGAACATGTCATGTCACATTTTGACAGTAGACAACCAAATAGAATGCGGAATGATTGTCACTTGTCTAGGAGGTAACGTTCGAACCAATTCCGTTACTATTACGTAGCTTAGTATACGATTGATAAATCTTTAATATAAAAATGAATCGCTGAATCTGTTGCTAAGCGCATAACTTCAGAACGACTGCACCAAATTGGATGATTCTTTTTTTAATGTGTTCCTTATTGTCAGGACAAGGTCAGGTTTTTGTGTTTTGTTGTTTGTTTGAGCGCGCTAATCTCAGAAATATCAATTAATCCGATTTGATTTACTCGGTAATGGATAGCCAAATTCAACTGAAAGATTATAGGATGTTTTTATCCCGAAATTCCGACGGGAACGAGCATGACGTGGGAAAAACCGAGAAGCGCTGCTAGTAATCTTTCAAATAAGAAATACTCTTGTATTAGGCATCTCGTCATTTGCGATTTCACAAGAAAAGGTTAGGATGTTTTAGCGTAAAAAATTTTAACAAATCTAGCCCTGAACAGGGATGCTTCCTTTGCCCAGCAGTGGGACGATTCCGTCTAACGCTAACTCAGAGCTAGTAAACTAGCTCAACCTCAATTAACATTTGATTAATCATTAAATTCATTAATCATTAGTCCTATAACTCTTACTTAAAACTTAAAAGTGAAATCACAAACATAATATCCTACGCGTCTTTGTTCACTCCACTGATCTATGCAAGCCGCTTCCCCTAGGAATAAAACAGGAGCGAACATTTAATTATTTCCCTTGATACTGTACTTACATTACAATGAGAGATATGAGTTAGATTACAAGCTCGTAGCAGAATGATTTGTATGACTTTAGAGAGTGTTTTGAAATATACTCGTAGAACATAAAATAAATATAATTGTTTTATGTGTAGATTTTATTTTCGTACTTATGACGTAAAATAGCGGGAATATTACTTAATACTTTAGCTTTTAATAGTTCAAACATAAAGCTTGATTTTCTGAAGACAAGTATTTTTTTCCGTTCTTGCCTACCGCGAATTTTTTTTCAGATATATTTTCTTTAATATTGTAATACCGTCTGTTATTCTTTTTAAAGAGGTAGTCTATTCTTGGTTAGTTAGTTTTCTTAAAATTATCTTCTAGATTTTAATTTAATTATACTATGTACTTAACAGATATCTTCAGTGAGATGAGAGGGCTTTGCCTAGCAGTAGGACATTATAGGCTTATACTTTACTTTACTTTATGTACTCAACATTTATTAAATTTCTTTCAATGTAATTGCGCTTATAATATCAACAGAATTCGTCCAAAAATTTAGGCATTTTGATGAAGGTATATCAGTAAAGCTGAGCATAAAATTGATAATTAATTAATCGAATCGTTACTGCTACTCGTAAAATTCCGATAATGATGATAATTAACGAAATCCATCATTAAAATAATGATAATGATCATTACAGATACTTTCACGCATGACGCGTGGTTTGAATTAGGCTTTTCTATAAAATTATAAAGGTTGGTTTTATTTTTGCATGCATATTTGTGATTGGTCCAGAATTACGTCAATTCCAATTTTTAAATTTATATTTATATTTGGAATGTTCTTGTTTGAACAGTCCGGTGGTAAAATTCTTAATCATACTTAGAACCTTGTCATATTTTAACTTCGTGCTATGTTACTTACTATTTTAATAGATATTTATCTTTCTGTGTAATATAACAAGGTACTAACATTTTGATTTTGACATACTGCATGACGAGTACTTTGTCGAGACTCAAACACGACAAAAACTCCTAGCGGTCATCGAATGGAAAACCTTAAGCTTTGTAATGCTTATTCACTTCTGTTTATTCAGGTACCTAGAGGGAGATAAAACATTATTATTTATTTTCTCCCTCTCTCCTAAAAGCTGATGTAAGTGTTTAAAAGCCGAATCTGCGAACCAAATAAAAAGTTGCCACCAAGCCATGCTAACTATCCTGAGGTGAAGCATGTTAAATTTCTCCCTGTGTCTTTCCGAATTTTCAGGCCATATTGAAGTCAACGCTGAGTGTTCTGACCATCAAACTGAAGCACGAGAAATTAAATCCTGTGCATATATTATTATAGTCACATTAATTATTGTTTCCATAACTATTTTTAACCAAACAACACCTTTGTTATAGCACACATGTTTGTCACATTAGCAAGACCATATTAAGGTCAACAGCAAGCGGTGTAATTTAAAATCAATGAATCATACAAAATTACACCTTATGATTCACGGTCATTTCAACATTTTAAACTAAATTACACCTCATTGATTACACATATTATGTTTACAAAACCAGCTTTATTTAACATTGTCTTGTTTTTTGAGTATTTATATCGTCTGAGGCCAAATGTCGCTTGTTAAATGTATTTTAAGCTTGTCCTTCAAAGCATGGCGTCCCTTGTTTATAACTAAGGGTTCAAGGGTTTTGTTGATTTTATGTTTTGCTGGTCGGTGGTTTTTGGCGAATACGAATATAAATAAGTCGGTCTCGTCAAGGGTCTGAATACTCAACAATTTAAGAGTTTCAAATGAACTAACTTGTGTAATAATAAGGGTATATTTATTTACCCTTTAAGTTTCACCCTCTTAGTTTTCTTTTTAAAATAAGGAGTATTAAAAAGATAAATTTATCTCAGATCGTCACATTTATTACTACAAGTTGTTTCATTTTAACAGAAAGAAATTATTAGTTACCTCAAGTCTTTTCTTCTCTAATCAGCACCTTTTATTAATTTTCTAAATATAACAATTTTAAACTTAAAAATAAAACAAACAAAAACTCGGGCAGGTAGGTGCTAATCATAAACAACAAATTTCCATAATTCACAAGATAGCATAATGTTTATCGATGATATCCTGCGGTGATTACCCGCTGAAATAACGGGGAATTACTGTTTACCTCGGGTAACGTTGTAAATAATTTAGTCGGTGTTTGCTTACATTGCATTAGGCAATGATTTTCATATTATTAAATGATTAGTAATAAGAAATAGAGAAAGTAAGAAACAGAGATTTTAATGGGAGTATTAGCTGTTATTCGTTTAGTTTTAAGCTAGTGTTGCCAATTTGATACCACGCTTAGTACAACTACCTTAGTTTTAAACTTCTTCAAATTCACCGATTTTAAACTTGTTCACTGAAAATTACCCCTATTATCTTTTGTCGGGTCCGGGGGTTTTTGTAGAAATGTGAAGTAAATATTTTTTTACGTCATGTAAACCATTTATTTCTACACCACATAAAATAACAACTTGAAAAATAAGCCATACTTATACTATGAACTAAATACTAAAATATATGAAATTAAAACGAAGTACAGTGGCAGTGATGTAGAGGACAGACTCAGTGTACGCTATGGGGTTGTTACACCCACAGCACTGGTTTTCAGTCCTACTAGTAATCTTACAAACATATCCATGTGAAAAAAAGTAGCAGAATTGTAATTTTTATTAAAGTCACTGCCCAGGTGTATGTTAAAATGTTACGGCATAAAAAGATACAGCTTAAATGTTAACTCTTTGAATAAAAAACAACTTGTAACCATTGGCCGGAGACAGACCGCAGAGCCCTATAATACCTTCTTACTGCGATGTCCTAAACATTGTAGACAAAAGCCTAATGCTAGTAGATTCCGCGTTAATTATGCAAAGAAAGCGCCTCGAGGGGGAATCAGGAAATTTAAAATTTAAAATGGATAAGACTGCGTCCTCCTGTACTCGAAGAAAAGATTAATATGTTTTTATTCTAAGCATTATGAAGAAAAAGTGTTTGGAAGTGAATAAACACCCTTTATGACCGACCTCAGAGGAGGTATGTTATGTATGAAAATGTAGCAGTAGTTTCGTAGTGTCACCGATTTGATATCATGCTAAGCACAGTAACCTTTGCTTCAAAGTGTGTACAAAATTTGCCGATTTGTAAACTTGATCACTGAAAATGTTCATTCCTCTATGTAAGATTAAACGTCTGCAATTTTCTTAAATCTAAATATTGTTGTTTTAGTTATTAAAATGTATTGTATTGAACATAACAGTATATTTAGTACCATACAGGTACCATACTAGTAAAATCTGTAGCGGTATAGATGCATAGGACTAACAGCACTGTTTTACTGTAGACTGATATCTTATTCGCTGCACTTCCGGCATAAATTAACGTGTCACAATGTTTGTCACCGCCTCGTCTAAGATCGATCGAGATATTATTATAGCGAGAATACCTGTTATTATCAAGAAATTACCCTAAACTACCTCCTACACAAATTTACCCCGTCTCTAAGCTGTTACAAACTACCGTAAATGTAAATTTAATAGCTCGTTCATATAAAATTCAGCAAATTTCATCAAATTCAACGAACTCCTGGTTTGGGGCAAACGCATAACCGTACATAAGTGCCCTCTGAACGTATTAATATCGACCCGGGTCTTTCTGACACCTATTGTTCAGTCTTGGGTACTTTATACCCTAAAATATAGTCAAGTACATGATTGAGTAGTAAAAAGTGTCCCATGTGATGGTACGTAAATTTAATATGCAATTTTGTTGGTACGATACGAACACATCGCGTAGATATAGTTTGGGTGCCGATATAAAATGTAACATTTTTACCGTATCCAGTTTTTATGATGCATTTTAAAATTATTACTTTGGGTTTATGGTTTTTTTTGTAGGTCTTGTGTAGTTAATGCGGCGCATTTTTATTATGCAGTATAATTATTATGCTAGAGAGTATAATAAGAGAACCATAAACTCATACGTAAGTATAGGTCTTAGTGACTTACACTGAGTGTAGTGATGAAATGAATATAAACCAAGTAAAATAATCATTTCTTTTATAGATTTATAGATAAGTCTAAAATGAAACCCTCATGAGAAAATAATTAACACAGATTAAAAGCACAAAATCCTGTCGAAATATTTGTTCCTGAACTTTTTCTGCGTATTTAATCCGAAGGGTAATTTTCACTTTCCAAAGGGTATTTTTAACATCCTAAACAGATATTTTTTACCTTTTATTACAAATGCGACTAATTGGACTATCTAACATTTTTGATTCTTATTTTATTGCTCGATTGAATAAATAAATAATATGTTTGATTCACAAACTTTGTGTACTTGATTGTAATTTATAATGTTAGCTGATGTTGGTTTGTGTTCAGTTTGACCTACTTCACAAATGTTTGAAGAAAAAATGACATGTTTTATTCAGCAATTTTATTGGTAAACATTTTTTTTATGGATTTTTATCTTTTACGTGGAAATTTAATTTGGTGACAAACTCTGTGAATGAAACAAATAAATAAAGCGGTTTATGGTTGTAAAATTAATAAAAGGCTTACTCGAATGCCTATACCGAGTTCATATATGAGAAAAGAAAATGTTGAAAAGTATATGTGACTAGTAAATAGTGTTTAAAAGAATACCTCATAGTTTAAGATCTTATTATTTTTAACAACGCCATCTTTTTTTCGTCACGCCAAAGCACTCCTATCAATAAAAAAGAAGATTCCGTACCAACATAGCACACACAAGGCATTACATCTTTTATATGCCGTAATTTTTATAACACACATTCTAAATTCAAATCCCCTCATGAAATCAAACACACAAATAGACTTTCACAACTCCTAAGTAGTTGCAGAGATGAACACGTTCAAACCCACAAAAAATCTTCAGCTTTATTATATTAGTATAATCTGTACACTTTGTCTACGGATCGTTTTGTTTACACTCCCTGACCATAGACTCCGGCTTCGCAGTAGAATGCTATCGCGGACTCACAGTTGCTTGTGGATCCTATGTTTTGTATGGCCGGGCGTCCGAGCTAACTCAGTATATGTTTTTAGAGGTATGAAAATCCGTTGAATATGTAAAAGTATGATATATTTTAGTAAAGCATTTTTGTTGTTAAATTGCTAGAGCCAGTTAGTAGTTCATAAGTTATACGAGGAATCTAAACTAATATTAATTTTATTATTTATTTAAACGGGAACTTACGTACGACGGATACTACTGTCGAGAGTTCCTCGACACGTTTCGGCCACATACGGTGGCCTTCATCCACCTCCTGATGAAGGCCACCGTATGTGGCCGAAACGTGTCGAGGAACTCTCGACAGTAGTATCCGTCGTACGTAAGTTCCCGTTTAAATAAATAATAATGTCATTAACGTACGTTTCAATTAATAATATTAATTTTGTTTGTTTTTATGTTCGGGCTAATCTCGGGAATCACCAGTTTAATTCAAATAATTATGTTTGCAATGGGATAGCCACATTTAACGGAAAGATTATAGGCTATTTTTCATCCCGAAATTCGTGACACGCTGCTAGTGCAGACATGAATTGTTTAAATTATAAAGGTTAGATTTGATGTCAATTTCATTTGATATGTTTGAGAAACCGGTATAATGATCAAATTCAGGTCATCTGAATCCTTTCTAAAAATTTGTTTGAATTTTAGGCGTAGTCGTTCTGATTGAGCATGTTTGGAGACTAGGAGATCAATAGAAATCGAGCTTCAAACGAAACGGCTTGTGTACTCGGTCGTTACCCCACTATACTTCCAAATTCTACCAAAAACACACCCGTAATTGTAAATAAGCAGCTCATAGTCCACCCGTAGCGTTACTCTCATCCAAACATCGAGTTGTAAGCCCATTGTCAGAATGAAAGGTAGCCTTTATTGAATAAGCATTGTTCGTGCTTAGCCCGCCCGAAGATACGCATATTGTGCTCTAAGCCTTAATAATACTCCGGCAAATGAGGGAAGGGGTGATGCCACACTTACCATCACTGCCATCAGCCTAGTCTAGCATCATACTGTTTACTTCCTTTCTAAACTTACAGGCAATGTTATTACTTGGATGACTTCGTTTTACACTTACCGGAGCTGACATAACATGGTCTGTTGCCATGGATATAGATTTATAGAAAAAAATCCAATGATTTGACATCACAGAAAAGCAAAGCACTTACTGCGTCTTCTCTATTTCTTGTTTGAAACTATGTTGATCCAATCAACCTTTTTCTTTAATAATAGAGTAACTCTTTATCTTTGGTGATTTGACACCCCACGCTAACATAGAAGGTTGCGTGACCTCGAGCTTGCGATTTAACTAAATGTCTGCCGGCAATATCGTGTTATGCCGGGCCGTACCGGATCGGGTAGTGTGGCATCTGTCAATACTTTCTCTCTTGTTTCGTGAGCGAATAGATTTTGTTTTCGGGAGTTAATTAAGTTACTGCCGGATAAAGTTTACTTACCAGGACGTATCGAACTATTGTTTATGAATTAGGTAACACTGGCTCTGTTTCTTGGGCGTGATAAAAAGATAGAACAGTAGTTGGTACTTAAACTACTCGTAAGATGTATTCACTAAGTCTAAAGTTTCTATTAAAACGGGCATTAAGTAGAAAGATTCAGGGGTCATGGAGTCTTTACTTTTATTCAACTTTTAAACTGAGTGGCGAACTTATTATGATTGTTAAGTAAGGCGCAGTTTAAACAATACTTGGATAGGTGGACGTTAGTAGAATTGCTATGAATGCGCTACCGTGCCGTTCTACCGACAAATGCCATGTCAAAAGTTAGTCTATGTCGAAGGCTTTTTGGGCGGTCGAAAATGTCTATTTGGCCCCTAACATACTCAAAGATTTTCATTTGAAATTCCCCCTTCTTCTTTCGAGTCAATCGCGATAAATAATTATTATATTTACATAAAAAATTGGCCCAAAAGTTCATTTTCACAAAACCACGCCTCAAGGCGTATAATCAGCTCTGTTCATAAAGTTTAACCCGTAATAGTAAATCTAAATAAGACACGTGATACTCCCGCAAGTCTGAGTTTCGGCGCGCGTCCCGACCCGTTAACTCTCACACTCGGATGGACTCACCCTTTGATTTTCCACACATTGCCCGCCTGAAATAAACCAGACGTTATGCATATAACCAAGGATACAACGTTACAATAGTTGTACGTTTTAAATCGGAGAGTGTTCTTTTTATGATAATAAGCTACCGCGATAGGGATAGCGAACGTTTGGCCTGAGCCAGGGACGCTTGGAAGATGTGAGTGACATTTTCCCAGAAGTGGGACAGTATTGAATAAAAGAAAGCAACCGAATAATAAACTTTATTTTGTTTATGATGTCGTAGTTTATTTTAAGAGAGTGTTGGATTAACGATACATATGTAAACTTCAGATAAATTCAGAAAATCTCGGCATCTCTCACTCAGAATGGTTATGGTTGACTTTACAAGATGTAAGATGATGAATGTTAGAGACAAATTTTGAAAATGGTGTTAGAAACTACACTATATTAATTGTATATACCTACTGCTCCTTAAATACTCAAAGTTTCAAAACTTAAACAATAAAAGAACTACACAGAAAACAGAACAAGAACAGCGAGAGAAATTCAGAGCAAGGTAATAAAAATCATTTGAGAAGCCGAAACATTACGCAATCAGTTACACTCAACGTAAAGTTTTTGATAAATACGTAATTTTACTCAATGTTTAGTTCAAACGGTCGGTATCTAGACTTGAATTTAGTTTTGCAAGTCGTTAGAGATAACAGAATGAAACTAAATGACCTAATTAATCAAAAACAAAGGTGCTTAGGAACAGAAAGTTTTTTGAAGTTAACTAAAGCTTAGTAGTTAGAATTCCACCATTGTTAAACTAATGTAAACTAGCTTTGTAGGAGTTATATATGAGG
Source organism: Cyclophora albipunctata (assembly GCA_963082685.1). Taxonomy (NCBI): domain Eukaryota; kingdom Metazoa; phylum Arthropoda; class Insecta; order Lepidoptera; family Geometridae; genus Cyclophora; species Cyclophora albipunctata. The sequence continues at coordinate 422,515 of OY720125.1, forward strand.
CTAGTAGGATATAGAGCTTATACTATTAATCTACTAACTCTACCGCATATAGCTTGAGCAGATTTTGTCTATGGTGTTTTTAAAGACTCTATAATTATGAGGTTTTGAATGTTCATGGTCTTTAGCAGCATTAACGTAAAATTATTAACAGCCTCCGTGGTCTTGTGGTTTGAGCGCCCGGCTCACGACTCGGAGGTTCCGGATTCGATTCCCGGTGGGGATATCTCACAAAAATCTCTTTGTGAGACTTTCCTCAGTTTGGTTAGGGCATTGCAGGCTGAATCACCTGATTGCCCGAAAAGTAAGATGATTCCGTGCTTCGGAGGGCACGTTAAGCCGTTGGTCCCGGTTACTTTCTACGGATAGTAGTCGTTACTTGAGCCATGTAAGAGGCCTTTGGCGTTCAATAACTCTGACACCAGGATTGGTCAGGTTGACCATCCACTCGATGAAGAAGAAGAACGTAAAATTGTCAGTCCCGGTTGTTGCAATTGATAGACAATGTCAGAGGCCTTTAGGCGGTCTAAAAGGTGGTCAGGGTGGCCACTAACCTACTCGAATTAACTTTATATAGTGCGCTCAGGCTCTAAGCATTCAGTCCTAATGCTGGCGAAACGAATTAAGCGCTTTACCAGCTTACAAGTTAACACCGAGCTTAGAGCCACAGAACAGTTCATTCTTTGTAACTTAAAATAAACAAAAGAAAACTTGGTTAGTTTTTATCAATGTAATAATGCTCGCAAAGCACTTTTTTACCAAACATTATTGACCGCCATGTCATTACAGAGGGTGGATATAATCGCCGGTACATTACGGCCGATCGGATCTGTTAAACAATATTAAACATCGTATTTGCATGTGAAATTGTCGGTCTGTTTGTAAAGGACGAATAACGAGCGTTTTTAAATTAATCTCTAATGAGTTTTGGGTTTTTACGGGTGAGAGTTGAAAAGGGTTTTTTTACGAATTTTGATTAGAGAATTGATATTGGAGCTTGGGTATTGGAAAATAAAATAAAACTAAAATTAACCTAGAGCGGGGGTTGGAATTACAGTATTTTAGGTTGTATGAAGTCAACCTACTATAATGTTTATATGGGACAATATTAAGTATTACAAAATTCTTTGGACCATAACATAATTACCAAAAATTGAATATTTTTTAACCAATATGAATTGGCAAGACAAACACACAGAACATAACAAAAAATATATATCAGAATTGCGAATCTCTTTTAAAGTATGTTAAAAATAACCCATGCACTATACACCATACCTGTACATCATAATTACACAATTTCTCTCAACATTAATTAAAAACATTACTCATAATTACTTAAAACACGACGCTCATACATTACCAGTTTTACAAACATTACAATCTTCAGAACAAAATTCAATGTAAAGCATAATCTTAAAAGTTTTTACTTCAGTACAAACAAACACAACGCGTTGTACAAGTTCACTGAATATTGTGTGTAACTTATAAAGTACGGTGGTTCAGATAACACGAGAAATAATTTGTTTCCTACTCATATTATGTACGCAAAGTTTGAATATACATGTCTGTTCGTGTCATGTTAAAGGCTTGCGTTGATGAGAGACTTTAGTCCGTCCAAGGGAGACATTTTGACCGTTAAAGTATGATCCTTGTAAACTGATACAAAGCTTCACAACGATCTCAATTCAGTCGTAAGGTACTATTTCATGACTCACATACTTTTGACGATTGATGTTACCTCTATGTCTCTATTTCGTATACTTCTACTGAACTACGCCTTGCCGGTCCATACTACCGAGTATAGTAGTAGAATTAGCCTGCAATGTCCGACTGCTGAGTAAAGGCCTCTCATCGCACTGAAGATGACAGGAGGATTAGGCACAATCATCACGCTTGCCAAATGCGGGTTAGTAATTTCAAACCTTAATTATATACATATATGATAAAAACTATATTCTTTCATATTGACTGGACGTGGGAAACGAATACGCTGCTCTACAATAGGCGTGGCCACTACTGTCCCAACTAAGGAAGATAAATGACTACTTGAGAAACTAGTTTTATACCTCTAAAGCCTCCTACAAAGCGTCGCGGGGCGTTGCGGAGTGCATACAGCGTTGCGGTGTGAGTAAAATCAAAGGATGATCAGGCTTCTTCATAAACGGTTTCTTACATTGCCTTATGTATGATTTGGGCTCGCAATGCGATACCCCTTTCACTGCGGTATGGCCGTATGGTATGATAGGTACAAAATATCAAAACTAAAAATCTGTGAAGTATCCATAAACACACATCTATAAATCTGTGAAGCAATTGACCTGTGATTCACCCCTAATGTTGTAACAGTCTTTATCGACAGACATTCAGGAGGCGTAAACTAAACGTACAGTACTCGTCTATGACGATACGCGCCCGGGAACAGTGGGTACTGGGCGTAATAGTATCTACTGTATACCGCATATTATACATAGTAATAATTTATTCTGACGATCTATTTTTTTAATTGGAAGAATCCACATACCGTTAATACGCCCCAAACTTAGCTTTAAGCTTGTATTCTGGAATTAAACTAACTGATACTGCTTATACATATAGACCTAGAGCCCGTGAACCCCAGACCTTCGTTATTTTATAAAAGCTGAAAGTTTGTCAGCGCATGCTCCCAACACGGGGTAAGAACGATGGACTATTATGAAGTTTGGGTTACCGTGGCTTTGGCAGTATTTGTGTATTAATAATACACAAATACTTAAAATAAAATTGACAACCAGACGTCATCGCCAACAACTATGTCTGCGCACATATAATAGATGACTCCGTTGAATGTAACCCGCAACCTCCGACACAGTGCGCGCTCCACAAACCACTGTGTCTACGGGCTCGTCAGAACTACCAAGTATCTACAAGTATCAGCAGCCAGTCAGTACCTATCTTTCCTAGTATCTCATCGTATCTATAAACAAGGCAGTCTTTCAGAACATTGTTCTCAAAACTTTGTCTGAGCGCTGTGTACGGGCGTGTGTCTGTTTGTTTTGAATTAGTTTTGTTTCGTTTTACCTTTGAATTGTGCTCGACGAGATTGCGAAGTATTCGTAGGCTTTGAGATCGACTTTTTTCGCTGATTGGTAAAAGTACGGGCTGTTTAAACGAGCAACGTTGCGAAGTTTGATGAAACAGAATTGAGGTTGCGTTCTGAAGGACAAGGTATAGATGTGATTGTGAATACTATTATTTTTGACTAAAGACTTCTAGTCGACCTCTAGTCGTCTCTATGCAAGGCCCGTTGTGACCAGCTGGGCTCAAAACCGTAAAGATCATCTCTCCACAGTTTTCGTGGTCTGCTGTGCCTCCCACAGCAGACCGCACACCGCACGTATAATTTAATACCCATGTTTTGTAAAAATAAAAATTTAAAGATTGTTTGTAATATATCTTATTATATTTTACTACTATTTATTTTATATATTTTTAGGCTATACACTCGTTCTATAGAATCTAAGTAACTGAATCCTAAAAGATGATATCATTACAATAATAGGAGTTTTAATTCACACCACAATAACCGATATTTCACCCATTCTGTTACCACAACACTAAACCCAACAAGAGTAAAACAATCGCCGCGGACTCAAAGCTCCGCTTCGTCCAATTCAAAAATTAATTTCCCTTCCCAAGTTTAATCACTCCCATATTTCTCGCGATACTTTATTTATCATAATAAGGGAGGGCTGGCAGATCTGGCATAGTATTATCATTAAGCCATGACATACAATTTTCCCTAAAATACCCTTTTGTGAGCCTCTCGAAAGGGTAAAAACCCTCCGAAGAACTTCGTATAATGAAGTCAAAGAGTGAGTAAATTAAAATTTATTGTGTACTTTACCGATTGTCGCTGCGAACGTGTTATTTAGATTTTACGGCGGAATCGTTGCTCTTGGGAATGACTCTGTTCTTATGCTTAATAGAATTGGGTGTAAGTTCTTAGATGACACGTCATTTGGTACTGATATTGGTTATATTGATATAATGTTTGACTAAGAGATGTAAGCTCATTGCGAATGTTAAGCAAGGTGCAGCTTGGCCCATACTTGGATGGGAGACCGATAGTGGCAATGCTATAATTGTCGGTCCCGATTATTTCAATCATTACACAATGATGGAGGAAGCGGTCTTAAAACACCAGTGTCGGCCACTCCTACTCGAACATATTTACTTAATATGAATAACTATGAAAATGCTAAATGTTATAATGAACCTGAGATTTGTTAAAGATAATATTGGTAGAACTTTGAATCTGTGACGTTCAACCTATCTATGAGTCGTCTTGTCTCTAGTTTATATGCACTTTCAAAAGTATTTGTAGAGTAAAAGACAGTCTGTTATTACTATAGTTATGACTTTAGTCTATACGCAACCTTAACATTATTTTCTACGCAAACATTTCCATAAAAATCCAGTTAATATAAATATAAACTTAGATAATAATTTTATATTACGCACATAGATTATTCCGTAGCTTAATAACGGAAGAAATCCCTTCGTTATGAAGAACGACTGTTTTATACGAGATTCCCGAAATATGGTCGGAGGAGAGGTTTGTATTCAAATTAGTGGCGTTTCATATTGTGTAACAAGTTTATTATCTTAGAGTTTACCTTTGGACCTTAATAGGTATTAACGAAGATTTGTGAAGATGGATGTGTGGTGGCGTTGGATACTAAGAGTGTGTTTGCATATAAGCGAAGCGCAGCTGTGCGGAGTTCAATTAACTCATCACAACGACTGGCTCACGACCCGGAGGTTCCGGGTTCGATTCCCGGTGGGGACAATATCTCACAAAAATCTCTTTGTGAGATTCCTCAGTTTGGTTAGGGCATTGCAGGCTGAACCACCTGATTGCTCTAAAAGTAAGATGATTCCGTGCTTCGGAGGGCACGTCGTTCCCGGTTACATTCTACGGATAGTAGTCGTTACTTGAGCGATGTCAGGATGTCAGGATTGGTCAGGTTGGCCATCCACTCGATGAAGAAGAAGATTACAAAGTATTACTATGCATTTTTCAATGCGTTGTTCGACAATCCCAATACGCTGTGATTGGTGAATCGGGGTCCGTACCGCTCCACTCCGCTTCAATGGAAACACACCCTAAAGATGACTTTGTACCAAACGTATGCTATTTTACGTTGCTTTGGTACATTTAGTATGATTAGTGGATGCTAAATGCAGTATAGCAACATAACATATATTACCTTTTAACAGTATTATTCTCTAAGGAAAGTAACCATCGCTTACTTTCTATTTCGTAGTTGACTGTCAAAATGTGTGGGAATGTGTAATGACTAACTTGACTATCATTCATTCATTCATTCATTCACTCATTTATTAATTCTATAAGACCTTCCTATACATTCTGCTAAGGGGTTATTTTACTGAATTGTAAACACTTAACAAAAAGAAATTTCAGCTATATTATCAGTATGAGCAATATTCTAGGCATTCGCCGAAGTTCGCAAGTGATTTGTATTGACGTGGAATGTGAAAGACAATTTATTGTTGGAAGCCTGTTGAACTTAACAGCTTTTTACGTCCGGAACACAATAAATGTGTGTATTGATGTGAAAGAAATATAAGGAACTTAAGGCGCCTTGCCAACTGCGCATAAGGACACGCTACGCACGTAGCCACGAGTTTGGACACGCTACGTACGTAGCGCTACGCACGTAGCTACGTAGTATCGATGCTTTTGTTAGATAATTTGGATCTATCATGATATGTGATATCTTGGGAAGGTGATAGTAAGATGGCGACCTTAATCTACAGATACACTGCTAGTGAAAAGCCCTTGCTTTTTTTGGTTAATAAGAATTGCCTATATCATCATCATCATGTCAACCGTAGGACGTTCACTGCTGGAAATATAGGCCTCCCTCATTGATCTCCAATTCGGTTGGAAGCGACCTGCTTCACCAGATCATCAGACCACCTTGTTGGTGAACGTCCTACGCTGCGCCTTCCTCTCCGCGGTCTCCACTCGAGAACTTTTTATAATGCCTATATAAAGTTTGTTTTAACCATTTTCTATTTCATACCTTTAATTTAATTGTCAAAATCAATTCGATGTAAGAACTAACTGACAGAGTTAGTGTAGCATGTGTCAATCCTACTAATATTATAAATGCGAAAGTTTGTATGTATGGATGTATGGATGTATGGATGTATGGATGTTTGTTACTCTTTCACGCAAAAACTACTGAACGGATTTGGATGAAACTCTACAGTAATGTAGGTTATACATCAGAATAACACATGGGATATATTTTATCCCGAAATTCCCGCGGGAACGGGAACAAAGCGGGTAACACCGCGGGGCGCGGCTAGTATTATATAAATAAAATGAATCGTATCAATAAACACAAAAAGGTATGAAGATTCACTTCCTTTGCGACCCAGTCGAAATGGGACTGAAATTTGCGCAGCGTAGCTATCGCAGTGTGTGTTCGCCCTAAGTATACCATAAGCTAGACCTCCACGAACTAATTTCGCCCGCCATATCAATTTACATTCCTTATATTGAATATTGAAATTGACAGAATCCATTCGATACACTCGCTCAAAGAAATAAGAGTTCAATGTTACAAGAAACATAATTACATGCTTTCATAAAAGAAACTCCGACATTATGAAGCAAACTATTCTAGCTTTCTTTGCCTTATTGAATAATATTACAATATTTTATTGTCAGATACATAGATACAATAGGTATAAAACTAATATTTTATATAAATAATCGTACCGTCACTAATATATTGAAATAATTGTATTACAAATCATGAGTAGATGAAATTACTAATTAAACGAACGTAACGAAGTCCCCGACGAAAACCTTAATTATGATATTACGTGGGGTTTGGTTTTACTTAGAGCGATCCCTGCATTTAGTTAAGAATAGAATTTTTAACTAGTAAAGAATACAACAAAATAGGTTGCCCCTTAGATTTTTTGTCCTTCACCGACTTATATAGATAAAATAATGTGAACTGCCAGAAACGGGCCCGTGTGACACTTTTCATGCAAATGAAAGGAATACATCAGTGACCCGCACGCGCACTATGTGTGTCTTTTGCTTAAGTTTAGAGTACGAGTACATAGACGCAGAACTTAGCAACGGCAATCACATCGACTGAAGCTAGGTGGAGATCCGTCGCTAAACAGTAAGCAAGGCTCACAGCCTGTATTGTACACCTTTGTTGAGCAACTCTCCCACACTGGTATTAATCTTTCAACTCTCTCTCAGTGTGGCCACACCCCACCCTACGAGCCTACACACGACATATAACATTCTCGTCTTCTGTAATTTACTGTTTTACTTTTTCTTGTTATGTCCCGCTGCCACCCGTGGAATTAACTTCATGATTATATTACATTCAGCGTTGTAACTTCAGTTTCTTTTATGCACTTATTAGTTATCAATTAATAATACGAGTGAATATCGATTTTGGTATAAGGTTAAGTACCTAATAATAAATGAGAAAAATCACGTTGTAGACAAAATGTAACCAATAGCAGCGCCCCGCGGTTTTACTCGCGTCGCGCCCGTTGGAGCTTCGAGACGAATAACCCAATAGGTTTTAACCTTCCCGTTGCATGTGGCTATTCATAACAAAAATAGTTAATCAATTCGGATTGGTAGTTTCTGAGAATAGCGCGTTTAAACAAACACAACACCAAACTCTTCGGCTTTGTTACGTAGTATGGATTGTATTACCAAAACCAGGGCCATATAAGTGGGCGCTTCTATATTAAAAGCTCACATCAATTACACGTCATAATTCAATAGCGTGACAGCCGATCCGTCATACTTAGCTTCCTCCTCGTGACCCTTCAGTTGAACTTCAAGGGAAACCCTCTCAGATTGACTTGAATGGAAGGTACAAAATAGAACGTGAAATATTAGCCTACAATCATCCTGCAAAGCACATTGCAAAGGAAAAACGTTGAACATACTCTAGTAACAGTGTTACTTTGGTTAAGATGGCTAACAGATTCTGACATAGATTTATATCAAGCAATTAGTCCGTAGCCTGCTTTAAGCCTTATATATAAACTGCATATATAAGCTGAGCTTAATTAATAAATAAGTACATATCTGTAAAACGCTCGTTCGTATTGACGTATGTAGTTTGAATAAAAGATGTTAGCTCATTGCGATTGTCAAGCAGCGTGCAGCACGGCCCCCCTTCGATGGGTGACCGATAGTGGCATTCCTATCTAAGGCTGCCTTTCTTCGATGGTCACGTAAAATTGTCGATCCCGGTTGTTTCAATATAAAGACCATGGTGAAGGCCTCTAGGTGGATTAAAAACTCAGATCCCAGGGTTGGCAACTAACCTATACGAAATTGCTTACTCAAACATTTCTATTAAGCAAAAGTCAATTGACAGTAATCTGCTATTAGCCTTATTATCAACTGCATGCAAGCTTATTCCGAGCTTAAAGTAATAAATAAGTGTATATTTTTATATATATAATTCTACTGTACGTGTGTATGTATTTTTTGTACTTATGCGTTTGGGAGGCCCCCTGCATGGTTTAGACTCACACTAGCGACATCTATTGGTCGCGGGTGGAACCACCGCGTGGGACAGCTAGTGTAGATACAGATACCTACCGTGGACAATTTGCCTAAATCAAGATATAGTAATTAAAATTATATGTAACAAAAGAGATTATCACAATGCATAGTTTCGGAAAACAAAAGGACAATAAAGTCAATAAATTTAACCCCATACAAACATTTCAAAGACCCTTCTTATTTATTATCTTCATTATATCTCTATTGAAATTAAACTCCAAATGATAGAATACATATAAGGATTATTATCTCTAAATTAAGTTAAGTTTACATCCATAATTGTGTAATACAAGCCTTATTATAATGTTAGGTAATTAGCGATTACGATTGTGTAATTGGACGCCAAAATGATGGATCGATCGAGAATTAATGGAATTATTAAAACGATGTTATCATTTAATGGACTGTGTTGATGCTTAATAAAGGATATTATTCATAGAGATGAATGGTAGTATTATATTCTTTGGCCAACTTCGAATACCTAATCGCACATCACGCATCATTTGCAAGCCCGTTGGCACAGTGGCAGTGAGAGCGCTTAATGTGTCGGGGGTTGCGGGTTCAACTCCCGCCCGGAGTCAACAATATGTGCAGACATAGTTGTTGGCGACGACGTCTGGGTGTCAATTATATATTCTTACAAAGTATTTGTGTATGTATACATAGTAGTATCAGTGAATTAGATTCCATAACACAAGCTTAGAGCTTACTTTGGGTCTAATTAACCGTGTGTGAATTTGTCCAGGTATATTATTATTATCATATGATTATTCATTCATTTCAATTAGGTTAGGCCAGCCCTGGTGGCGGAGTTTTTAGACCGCCTAAAGGCCTCCGACATGGTCTAACATTTGAAACAACAAAAATCAAACAACATCACGCAAAAACTGCCCGTTCGATTACAATGAAACTTGGTATTTTATGATTCAATTCCCTGGGCACTCGCGGTACTCTTTTTCCTCGAAAAGTATATACAATAAAAACAACCTTAATTTTGCTAAACTAGTGTATGATTCAAAATTATCTACATGTTGAGTAGTAATATTGAGTATTGCAGTGAGCACAATAAAAGGTATTATTGTATAAAAATTGAGATGGTTTTTTTTTCACATCGGATTGAAAATAAAACGTGAAGATAATGAAATCTACATACTTTAAGGCCAGAAATTACCAATTCAACAAATATTACCCGTGTAAAACCGCAGGACTCTACTAGTTTCTCATAAAATCACACACCACAACACAAATCTCCATACATACAAGACTATTCCCAAAACACGTATGAACTACTATTCCATCTGTGTCACGTTAGGAACTGACTGCTATCTCATCTGTGACAATGTCAAACTATTAACAACATTCCATAGTTATTAGTGAGGGGACAGAAAGTATCTGTAATGTGATCAAACATACATTGCGAGCCACTGCTCTGGAAAACATGATACTTGATAGGGATGCGACTACGGCCGGTGGTAATACAATCTCGATTCTAATCAAGAGATTATTTGACATTAGTATATACCGATAACAATTAATTAACATTGAAATATGAAAAGAAATCAAAAGAGTTAAATTATAATTGTATTTTTTTGTGTGATGAAGCTTGTTTTGGATTTAGATTCGGTTTTGGAACGTAAACAAATGTTTATACTACAAAATCGTTTAGGTTTTGGTAAAAGACTATTATCGATTTGTATGACCTTTATTTGATTTATGTACCTTTACATAATCAACAAAATAACTGAAAAAGCATATACGGTCAAATTGAGAAACCTCGTCCTTTTTTGAAGTCGGTTAAAAATGAACCGTTAACAATGTGAATAATAATTACTTCAAATTACTAAATTACTTAACACCGATCAATATAAAACCGTTTTATTTTTTATAGGAATCGTTAAAAAAAAACGATTTATTAAAAACGATTCTTCCCATAATATAATATTTTCCCATCCCTAGCTGGTAATACGGTTTCATTCCACCTGGGGCCTGTTTGTGTGGGCAGTCTTGAATGCGTTTGTAATATTGTAGTTTAGTGTACTTCGACGGAGCCGTTTAGCAGTTAATTAACCTTAGATATTATAACACTAGCAACGTCCCGTGGTTTTACTCGCGTTATGCCCATTCCCGTGGGAATTTCGGGATGAAAAATAGCCTATAAAGTTTCCTTTAAATGTGGCTATCCGTTACAAAAAGAATTATCCAAATCGGATTGGTAATTTCTGAGATATGCCCCTAACAAACAAACATTATAATATTCGTATAGATGTTTAACCAACTTAAGTTGTTGAAGGTGTTGTTAAGGTGACTACGTGAAACACATTACTTATCGCTATATTTACTATCTTAAACCCGGGCCATCTGGACCCGGGTCCAGTGTACCAAACTCAAACGAAACCCAGCACGTCACACCCCCTTATACCGCGACGTGTTATTACGTATAATACTGCACTGAATCTGTAATCGTATTAAAATCCACGCCTCGGGATTACGATGTTTGCCGCCGAAATTGTACGCGTTCAAGAGTGTTTGATATGAATCCGTATTGTAACGGTTGCGGGAATACTGTTCGTTCAATGTTTGAAACTTTTTTTATTTACATGAATTATTGCGGGTGTACGTACTCGTGAATTATTGAAATGGAAGTTTAGTGTTATGGTATGGTGTTAAATTATGAATTTACTAGCCGTGCCCCGCGGTGTTTCCCGCGCTGTACACGGGTACAGCGCGGGAAACACCGCGGGGTACGCGGGGCAATAACACATGGGATACATTTCATTCTAAAATTACTGCGGGAACGGTCCCACAGTAATTTTAGAATGAAATGTATCCCATGTGTTATTCTGATGTATAACCTATATTACTATAAAGTTTCATCCAATTCCGCCAAGTAGTTTTTTACCTACATACATACTCGTACATCCATACATGCATATAATAGTAGTATGTAGTTAGTGTGTTACACCGCGGAGCGCGGCTAGTAATACATAGATATATAGTAGTCAAGTAATATGTATTATCATCTCATGTCCCACTGCTGGGAAACCTATAATCTTTCTGAAGAAGAAGTATATGAAAAGCACTATAATCAAAACAATCGTGATTGAATTAATACAAAATTAAGTTCTAATGAACATAACCTTTCAATATAATAATCCATTTTGCTCCTAATTCGTTCCAAACCACGAAACTTGAACACAATTTCCAAACTAACCATTCCAATAGTTTGTTGATAACGTTATAATTTTCATTGCATTGCCGCGTCACTACGGCGGCCTGTCACTTCGTTCTGTATTCACCGAGCATTCTATCCGCCTCACCGCAATTAGAACACGAAAATCCCTCGATTGGAAACATTTTCAATTTTTATGTTGTACGCACACTGACTGCTAATCGCCGGGTGATATTGGTCCTAATAGCTGAACTGAATTGGGCTTCTATTTTTGACTTACTTTATTTTGGGACATCTTGCTTAATCGTGACTACTTTGGTGTTGGAAGGGAATCTGTTTTGTGATTCGAATTGATAAAACATTTTAACATTATACAAAGTGACTTCTAAAAAAATATCTTTAACTTTAAGTGGTAACTATTTATATTAAACACACACACACACACATAAATAGTTCACAGTTGTATTATTAATTGTATTATTTTCGGTATTGTTATGAGAGCTCCGACTGAAAATTTTTCGTTTTGTTAAGGCTAAAAATACTCCTTTCATCATAAAACACCTAAAAAAATTCCCTTTGTTACTCGCGTGGGGTTAAACAAATCATATAATGTATTTAAACTTGTAAGATCTTATTACAGTCATTGACAAACATATATTTTTCGTCAAAAAATCTGAGAAATGTTTACATCATCCAATTGTGCGAAAACCATTGTCTCTTATTTCTAACACAAACATATCAATTGTTTGATATTCTCCTATTATATTGTATCGTTCTATATTTAGTATCTTAATTGCTATAAGACTTCGCGCAAACGGGCAACCGATCCCAAACCATGTATTTTTAACAAGTTCGGTATTTTCCGTACAGTTGATCTTATAACTTATCTTCGTGCACTTGCAATTTAGTGGCTGCAATACGCAAACAATAGTTGAGGTTAAAGTCTGGTCAAATCACTTTGATAGATTTACTGACACAGACGTCTATTAATTCGACACTTAACTGATTAACGTAACTTTTAATACATCACCTGTCAAAATCACTGATTAAATATCTAAGGATGCATTTGATGTGTCTGAGTGCGGATGTTAACCAGCTTTTATGGATAAAAGTGGCATGCTAATGCTTGCGGTACCATAGGGTGTGACGAGCGCCGAGCGAAGGTTATTAGTGGATCCGTATGCGCGTAGCCTAATACATCGACCCATATGTGTATATACGTATATAATATGTATGTATCACATCTGTATCACATTACTGATATCAAAATTTAATAGATCGTGATCTAATACCGAGTGAAACTTACAGATGAGAAACTTGGTCAAAGTCGGGCTGAATCGGTCTAATTACCAAAAGTTACCGTCGAACCTCACCGCTGAACGATACAACTTCCTGCCCTCTACAAAGATGCTTTGTGTTTTGATACTTATTTATAGCTTTATAGATATTGAATCATATCTAGACTTGTAGATAAGTGGCAAACACATTGCTATCACTTCATCAAAATGGATGGAACTGTGTTATGATATGACCACGAGTGGTAATTGAAATTACTATCATGATATTCATTTTATCCACAAAACCCTTTTTGGCAACCAAATTTGAGCAGACCACGTCGGGGGCTTATAGGCGGTTTAAAAAGTCCGACACCAAGGTTGGCAACTAATCTACTCGAACTTACCTACCTACCCAATATTTAGTTCATTAAAACCACTAAGCTTTATCGTGTACTAGTGTTATTTTTTAATATCAATTTAGACACAAAATTGTACTGATTTCGATTTGGTTTAAATTTATTCGCACGGTAGCCTTACCGGCCGCTACTCTGCGCAGTATAACATCCAACAATTCACAATAGTCAATTATAATCAAAACTATCTGTTCCACTCGACTTATCTTGGTAACAATCAAGTACCCTTCTGAAGATCAATTGGACCCTCCTTCTTGTTCGAACACACTCAACCCCAAATAAATAGCAAAGACTGGAACAATGGTCTAAAATTCGTTTCCACAGCAACGTTGCAGATAATAGCTTTCACGAGTTATGCGTAACTTGTAAACAAGCTCGATGGGAGGTCGGTTTACTTTGCGAGTAGAGGAGCGGACAGCGGAGATTTGTAGTGCAAAGGAGTGCAGATTTGTGATACGATACTGGTTGTTTCAACTATTAGACCATGTCGGAGGCCTATAATCATACGAAATTGAAAATTAAATGAATGGAACATTATTTCAATGATTAATCAACGTACCTCACAGAAGATATAAATACACAGATGAAAGGCGTAATCACCACGCTTGCCTTCTGCGGGTTGGTGATGAGAGCACTCTGACCACAAAATAAGTGTAGAACATTAAAAGTTCGATCCTAAAATATAAATATTAAACAAACTTGAAAGAGACAGAAGATTCTCAATTCATCTCATATGTACATTCTATTTCATAAAGTGAAGTCATACGAGCCATCTCCTCACGTTTTACTCGACGTTCTTTTCTAAGAGACTTGAATTTCATTATCCCGCTCTCCGCTCAGCTAAGAGACTCGTATGAATCCTTATGTGGGCGGAACGAAACACAAATTGAGTCCCGTATTTATGTTGGGTGAGACCTCGCTTCAGATTGACTTTTGCGGTCTAGTTATGACTATTCTTAGTACTTCTTGAGCGTAGGATTGCGGTCTTCTTGTACCGAACTTAAAGAGACGCCAATAAATTCATCCACCCCTACACGTAGTAACTATTTATTAATCTGTGCCCCAACGTACATTCATTACGGTGCTATGGTAATTAATACGACTGAATTTAAGGCTTTAAGTCACATTAGGGAGTGATTAATTAAATTATAACTTTATTTACATATAAGGAAAGTTTATTTTGGTTGGGAAATAATGAAGTTTCTAATCGTATATGTCTTTGTTGGAAAGGAAAACGACTTTCTACTGGCCGCACGAGTAACTTTAACAGACTGTCATTTAAGTTATGAAACAGCGCTTAGTATTGAACATATATTTAACGTACGTGAAGTTTTTAACGAACGTTTGTTACGATAACCAACCGTTTGAAACAACCAACCCATAGTCTTACCTAAAAAGATATGCTAGGGATCGTGCAAGATAAATATAATCTTTTAATCGATCATCTACATCTACTATCTGTTTTACAATTAGAATAACCCCATAACAACTCTCTCTCTCTCTTTCTGGCTATGTGTCCCACATGGTGGTTGGGTCGGCCTTCCTTATTTAACCCCATAACAAAATAAAACTTAATTTTTTGACAAAACAAAACGCAAACATTTACAAAAGCTAAATTAAATAACCATGTCACGACAATCACCAATCGTCTTCAATTCAACTTCCACGATCTCTTTCTTTTACAAATGTCAATACAAAAAGAAAAATAATCATTTTCCTGTCCCATAACGTCAAAACACGAGTTCAATCTTAAGGGTTTTCTATTTACTGGAAAAGTCGGAGAAAAATGACAGGACATCGAGAACAGGAAGAGCGATGGGTAGGACGTGAGGCCACTCTGTATCGTGTCTCTGGCGGTATTAGTGATGCCGCGCGTTTGTAGGCTGACAACTCACAATCAAGAGTAACGCCATACGGCGCGGTTTTGGCGCGGTGTTACGAAGGATAGCCGTGGCTGTCCGATGATGGTATTTTTCAAATTTCATTTATATCGTTTTAATACTTGTATAATGAATTAAAGTGAAATTTACTTTTTAGAGCTTAACCATAAAATGTCAATAAAATTGATTGTGAGAACAAACCATTATTGCAGTGTCATATTTATTATGTGTAAGTTTACGCATAGATAATGAAGAGATTCGAAAAAAATAAACGAAATTCCAGACTTCTGCCATTATTAAATAAATGTATAAAAGAACGAAGACCACCTCCTTCATTCAAAAATCTTTGCTTCAATTGTACTGACAGTTGATTTCCCATCGCCCAACTCTCTGTCACGCCCCTGCAGCCTCGCTCTTCAATCTGAAACTATCCACATGAAATGACGTTCCAAATTGACACCCCAACGTTTATTGAATAATATTTTTCAACCCTTATCTTCCACCGTCGAGTTTTCAGCTCGTTTTTGTTTATTTGGCAAAATTTTCTGGGTTACCCTCTTTAGGGTGTGATGTCGAAGCTCGTAATAATTCACGATTACAAAGGTTTAGGTCCCTTATCGCATATTTTCACGCACCTTTATTAAAATGTTAATCTTTCAACGGTACACTTTGTACTGTTTAATGATATGGTTATTGTTTAGTTTATTTTGAAACTATTCGTGTTTTAGCGGATTTGACGCGGATTAGCTTTATCGGGGCAGTCGGGTAATTAATGTTACGATTATGGTAGGATTTATTCAGAGATAAAAGTTGAGTTAGTATTTGGATCGTTGCTGTTTACTGAGGTATTTTATATTTTGACTCACTATACTAATTGTTTTTACATTAAGTCAAAATATTAAGTACGTATAATTGTCCAACATAATTTAGAGGATTTTGTTCTTTAAGTTTTTTTTTATATAAATAAGCTTTAGGCCAGACGATATTAAACTGTCTTAAGGTTTTTGAAAAAGTATACTCCAGAGACGCACACGAGATACAAATGGTCGTCACAGTTCTAATTACAAAGAATAAATAAATCATTCTTCATTTTCAAAACAAGTGTGTTACAATACTAATATAAACTTTAATGAGTCCATTGTTTGCGTAAATTTAGCTCAATATATTCGTATAACAAAATGTCCGCGCCGCCATACCAATCTTTATCAATTTAAACGCCTCTGTTTAATGTTTAATTTATCGAGTCCAAACTTACGAAGAACGCGTGAATAAATCAAATGTAAGCCTCGGGTGAGGTCCGCGCCAGTTAATATATAAACAAATTGTTGTATTTTACCCGTCGTTCTACTAAATAAATCGATATAATTAACTTATACTAAGTAGGACTGCTTTTAATCAATCCTACCTATAAGTCCTAATATTACAATTGCGAAAGTTTGTAAGGATTGATGCATGTATGGATGTATGTATGTTTGTTGCTCTTTCACGAAAAACCTACTGGATAGATTTGAATGAAACTTTACAGTAATATAGGTTACACATCAGAATAACCAATGGGATACATTTTATCCCGAAATTCCCGCGAAAACGGGAACAACTATATGCTAATTAATTATAATGATTAATACGGTAAATATTTTTATGTTAGTCATCCTAAAACATTATTTATAAAATTCTCGTGTCACAGTGTTCGTTCGCGTACTCCTCCGAAACGGCTCGACCGATTCTCATGAAATTTTGTGAGCATATTGAGTAGGTCTGAGAATCGGCCAACGTCTATTTTTCATCCCGAAATTCCCGCGGGAACGGGTACAACGCGAGTGAAACCGCGGGGCGCAGCTAGTGTACTATATAATTGCCTTAAAACCTCAATAAATAACTGAGAAATTTACGAAACCAAACCATCACAAGCAATCATTAATTAGTTTACAGACTGTTCCTTATCTGCTCTACATGAGGGACCAATTATATCACGATCTGGAGCTGTGAACTCCGAACTACAAACTTGCTAAGCTAACATTAGACTTCGGTCACTCGTAGCCTACTGCTAATTGGAATAGAACCTCTAAGGACGGATACTCATTTGAATTTACTTCAATTACATTCATTTAATTGACAATGTGTTTTAGGTACTGGCTCTCTCTGAGTACTACCCTGCTTCGGAGTGTACGTTAAATTGTCGGTCCCAGTTGTTTCAACCGTCAGACCATGTTGAAGGTCTTTAGGCGGTCTAAAAACTCCGAAAGCAGTGTTAGCCACTGACCTACTCGATTACTCACTCATAGAAAAAAAGACCAAATAACTACGGTCGTGATAGTCTTTGTATAGCATGTTCCTAATGTGTACTCTGACTCTGGCTCTAAATAATTTTCTTTCGTACCTTTGAACGTGTCCTAATATTGTATTAAATATAAATCTAAAATAGTGAAAGTTAAAGATATAAATAATCAAAACCGACCCCTTATATTCCGGTCTATAATAATCACAAATGTACACGCGGCGTTAGCACTCACCAGACAAGATCACATTTTATTACAATTCAGTGCTTTGTTAAAACTTTCGGGTGAGATGTATGAATTAATTAATGTTAATTAATATTAATATGAGGAGTGTGGAGCCGCTAAATCCAGTTGTTTCAAAGTATTCTAATGTAAACTCTTGAAGGAAAACGAAGGGGAATTAATGTTATTTATTATTCATGACCAGAGCCATTGTTCGAACTTTTCCATTACAAATTATTTATGGGTATCATTTTTAATGACGTCAAATCTCTAGCTAATATACAAATGTAAAAGTTACTTTGTTTGTTTATTTGTTGGGACATTGTGAACGATACGCTAATCGATTTTAATTACATTGAGTGCTGGATTACAATTATGGGATTATTCTTTAATTTTAAATGGTAAAGGTTTTTTGTGTTTTGTTTTTACATCAGAACGGCCGAATAGCTTTTGATGGTTTTTAGATACTGAACGCAGTGAATAGTTAGCTTATGACAAGATTTATACAGGAACATATCTGGGCCCATACATGAATCTACTGATCTCGTCATTCATCCCATCATTCTATGCAAGTTAAACTAAACTTCAATACGATGTAATTCATAGGTATTCCTCAAAATAAAAGTAACATACCGTAACTATCGAAATGTTACAATTACAGTACACTGTCCGTGACTTCCATGTGTATTTATTATTGAAGTTTTAACAAGCGTATTTGTCCTTAAAGGTCACGTTAAGGTAAGCGATTCATAAAAGTTTAAATGCCCAGCGCGTGCCGCATCTGGCTACTGGCAGGTATAATTTTACTAGCCGCGCCCCGCGGTTTCACCCGCGTTGTGCCCGATCCCGCGGGAGTTTTGGGATAAAATGTATCCCATTTGTTATTCTGATGTATAACCTATATTACTGTAAAGTTTCATCTAAGCCCGTTCAGTAGTTTTTGTGTGAAAGAGTAACAAACATTCATACATAAATCCATCCTCACAAACTTTTGAATTAATAATGTTAGTAGGATATCAATAATTAGTTGTTACTAGAATCAGCAAAATAGTTTTACGAAGTCCCCTTGCAAGCAATGATGAGGCATCTTTGCTTGCAATTTAGGATAAAGAACGTAGAATTTATTGAATAATTTGAATGTTGTATCGATAATTGTAACTTTGAACATTTAGTATTAAGCTCTTATCTTGCACTACAACTCTGTATTTAAAAAACGGCTTCGGCACTGTTAGTATCTTACAGCAAAAAAGATAAAGCGTAATCACTACATTTTCCTACTGATCTTATCTGGTTGTTTAAACCAAGCCGATGTTCGAAATGCATGTTACGAAAATATTTAAAAAAATATACTTCCGACATACATTACCAGTCTAAAAATATCTTAAGTGTTTGCCATAAAGGAACTTTTCCCCTTTTAAATAAAAAAAAGATTAAAAAAAAGGTTGATCCAATATAACCAACCGATATACGTATTTTATTTAAAATGAAGTTGTAAAGCGAGGCGGGTCCGATTGTGCCGAAAGGGTCGGGGCGTTACGTGGCTTGTTCTTATTGAATCAATTAATACGAGTTTACTTATTTAATATTTTGTTACAATGTTCTCTAAATTATCGTTGGCGAAAGTGTTTTGTGAAATGATTCTTTTTTGTAAATTTTAGATATCTTTACGGTGCAGTTATTTTAAAAATTAATAATAATCACAGTCTTTTTACAGTTATTATTTGAAACGTACGTTAAAGTCATTATTATTTGTTTAAACGGGAGCTAAACAGTAACCTCTGTCGTACCTAAGTTCCCGTTTAAACTAAAAATAATAATAAAAGTTTTTGCAAGCTAATATTTGATTTGATTGTTGTGTTCGTTGGTTTTTGAAAAAATTGCTGCGCCGCTATCGCCTGCACCGTGGCTTTCTGGCCCCATATTTATTTTAGTTTTTTTTCCTTTGCTCCATAAAAAGAACAGAAGTACTTTAAATTACAACTCTCGCATCTAAATAAAAACTCTCAAAGTATAAATCCTAAGCACTTTGAGTTATGGTGGAACTTCGTTCAGTACAGACGTAGTTGGGGATTTTCACCCATGTTCCCAGGTTTTTATCACCACCCGCAAGAGATATAGATTTTAAAACTCAGGTGCAAAATGGTTTTGAAATGTTCTTCAAATAAACCTGCTGTTGCGGTTTTAAACGAAAATTGTTAAGTATTTTTTTATAGTTTTACAGATAATTAAGATAGTAAAGAAGCAAATTATATAAAACTAGCTGTGCCCCGCGGTTTCACCCGCAGCGCCCCCGTTCCCGTGGGAATTTTGATTTTTATTCCCTATAAACCTCACGGAGCCCGAGGTCTTTCCAACGAATGCAAAACCGTGGAAATCGGTCCAGCCATTCACGCGTGATGCCGCGACCAAGGAAAACGGGTTTCATTTTTATATATATGTATAGATGAAAAAAAACAAAGACAAACTGAATCATAAAACTCCACCTTTATTATTATTTTTAAGTCAGTTTAATAAGTAAAGGAAACACAGTACTTGACACTACAGGGCATAAGCTTTTAGTCAATGTCATTGATTTAGTGAAGAAAAATGAATCAAAATGTTTTGAAATACCTCATCTGATAGAATACATTTTTTAAAACCAAAATGTATAATATAATACTACTTAACTTAGTACATACAACACAACTCGTAAGCTTCAACCCAAATACACCCTAAACAAGTAAAGCGATATAAAATTTCACCGCGACTTGATTACATAACAAAGTAACATCGTTAGTAAGAAAATAATGTTTCTATGAGACAAAATTACATTATCAACGTAAACTTCTTCCGTAGAATATGGGAAATCTTTAGATAAATGATGCGAAAAATAATGATCAATAAAGTCTTAAGATTATTAAAAAAAATATCGAAACATTAACGGTACCTCGCCATTTAACCCACTTTGTACCCGTTGCAGTGAGAATACCTTACTATGTGCTAATCCGAACCATAATCCATCTCTGTATCAAATTTCATCAAAATTCTTTAAGTATGATTTGCATGAAAAAGTAACTAACATTTATCATCCTTCTAGCTTGCATCCCTTAAATCAAAGTAGTACCGAAGTAGGAAAAAGATTCGTAGCGATCTCGTAGCCGTTCGTCGCACGCGTAGCTGGCTATCGTTTACGTAGCGAAACTCGTAGCTAAGTCCGTAGCAGTTAACAAAGTACAACAACAATTATTTACGAATAGTTATGTATTTACTTTGATTAAATGATAAATTAATAACATTTTGGTTGTTTATTGTTTTCGTTTTTGCGTAGCCCCGGGTCGTATTTCGATACAATGTACCAAACCAGCACAAACAAACCTACGTCACTGACAGGGTCCTTCACCGACCTACCAGCGCTTGTCGGCGCTGGTGATCGGCGCAGGCTACCTTCCATCTTCCTTTATAGATCCGTCTCTTCCTTACCGCTATCCTACATCCCTAGTAATCGCTATTACCATAACGCCTCAGTCATTAAAACCTATTTTCGACGGTTCAGAGTAAACGAAATGAGTTTTTATTGCTCGAAGCTAATCCGCGTCTCTTTAATGGCACCTAATGTTATAATGGCGGGGAAATTCTTTAAATTCACCCCCCTATTTTGGGGAAAGTGTTGAGGGTAAGTGGTGTGAAATGATGTTAATTATTGCCTGTTCTAACTCTGTTTATTTTGTTTACGGATTAGAGAAATAAGTGTTTTTCAGTCAATTTGTCTTTATTGTTTTATATTAATAACCCGCGGAAGGCGACCGTGGTTATAACGCTTAATCCTTCCCGTTGTACTGATATGTTCAGTGAGATGAGTGGTCTTTGCCCAGCAGTGGGACATTACAGGCGAATGGTTTACTTGTATTTTAATGACTTTTACTCACTTTTACTTTTATATTGAAGCGGTTTTACCCATGACTGTCGAATTCCCGTCGTATTTACTGAAAAATGATTCTTATTGTTACTGTCATAAAACAAATTCAACGCGAAGTTCTAGTAATTAGCAGCCATACTAACAGTGATCCAGTTTTTCCAGCACTTTATTTTCAATTCGCATAAATATCATGTACGAAATATTAATACGTATTAAGAAAACACAGAAGGCTGAACCCAAAATAGTCATCATTTATAACTAAGACCTGAAACAAGAAATCGAATACAAATTACAGAATTATCCTTGAACAATACTCAGATTGCGTACAGAAAACAAATGCCTGAGAGGTCGACTGTTCGGACTAGGCATTTGGTATAAAGGTATAACATCGACCTGTAAATCCTTGCAGCGCAAAAAGGCCTTGCTCACTCAAGAGCTATAAGTTATCTTACGTATGGTACTTTTTTTGTTTACCATTCAGATTATGGATTCGATCACCAAAAACCATTTTTAACCGAATTCAAAAAAAGGAGGAGGTTCTCAATTCGGATGTTTGTATTTTTTAATGTATTTTCGCGGATAACTTCTTTGTTTACGAACCGATTTTTTTAAAATAACTTCTCTTAGGCCATCCACATTATTAAGTAGGTACGGCTTTGACGTTGTATGATTATTATTAACTAGCAGCGCCCCGCGGTTTTACCCGCGTTGTGCCCGTTCCCGTGGGAATTTCGGGAATTTTTTTACATAAAAACCTTCCTCTTGAATCACTCTACCTATTACAAAAAACCGCATCAAAATCCGTTGCGTAATTTTAAAGATTTAAGCATACAGACAAACAGACAAACAGACACGACTTTATTTTATACTATGTAGTGATTTGAACATGCTGATCTCAGAAATAACTAATCGATTTGAATAATTATTTTTGTATTTGATAGCCACATTCAACGAAAAGGTTAATTGAGCAATTTTCAGGAAAAATGAGCAATTTTCTCCTGTTTGAAAACGCACTCTTTCGTTCTAAAAGTGATAATACAAACAACATCAATACCAATTTCCTCTAGTAAAATTAACACCTACTTTCCATAAGACCAACACTTGAACGAAATCAGACCAGCAAAGTAGCTCCAATGATTACCGCAGCCCGCATCGAGAGCCGGTCCGACAAACGGGTCAACTGCTTTGTATCGATGACGTCACGGGTTCGTGTAACTACCTACTCGTCTAGCACAACGAATCAAGACAAGACAATATGATAAATACTGCGAGTGGAACACGTGGACGGAAAATTCGAATTTTAAATAATGCACCAATCAAGTGACAGTATTTATCATAATATCATATTTTGACGCCATTTGTGACGGTCGTTGTGCTAGCTAGGCTTCTGTTCTGAACTCTAGTACTTGATTGTTGGAATTACTGAATATTAGGTCTGTTTATTACTCAGCGATTTGATAGAGCTTCAGCTGTTCCTGTGTTTTTTTTTGGTATAGACAGTAAAGGGTTGTGTTTGTAAAGTAACTTTATATGTGTTCACAGCGGCGTAAAGCAAGTTGGCCAGTGATCGAGATGTCAAGTTACTTGCTTTTTTGCTTACTCGTTTATCTTAATAAACTAGGTAAAACTGAAGTTTGATTTTTTGTTTGTTTGAAGCCGCTAATCTCAGCAACTATTAGTCCGATTTGAAAATATATTGCGATAGAAAGATTATAAGCTATTTTCAAAAAATCTCGAAATTCCTACGGAAACCGCGGGCACAATGCAGTTAAAACCGCTGGGCGCTGCTAGTCGTATACGAGTATATTTTTTCTTTCAGTTTTGACTACCATGAATTTGTTATTGAACTTAATGTTAATAACATGCACTTAATGTTATTCTAAAATTTATGTATGTTTGAAAATCTTGAATAAATATGTTATAGTCTTAGGCGGCCCCTAGACGATCAATTATATTGCGCAATATTGAATATTGTGCAATATAATTAACCGTCTAGGGCTAATATTGAAGACTGCGCAATGATTGAACGAAAGTTTGAGCGAGTTTAATTTTTATTGTACAATATTTAATATTGAACAATATTGTTTCGTGTAGGGTCAGTATTGCGCAATATTTGACATGTTGCTCGGGATCAAACTATTATCCGACTGAACAAGAAAACATTGCACAATTTTCTTATTGTGCAATATAATTGACCGTTTGGATCCAAACGCAATTCATTCTTATTGCACAATTAAATATATTGTACAATGTTATTGTAGGTCTAGGGGCCTCCTAAGCAAAAATAGAGACAAAAGAATGTCGAATTTTAAGAATGTTTTATGTTTGCGGTTTTATTTTCGTACTAGAATCGGACATGCGTGTCACGTGCGTCCCCCCGATAAAACTCCCAAATAAAATCAATCTTGATCTCACTAAACTGAAACCAATCAAACTTAATTTATATCGAACAAATAACACCGATCCCCGGCCGCCATAAATAAAATGTTAAACTCTATTGATCAATATTCGACTCGTGTAATCTACTAAGAACTTCTAAGCTCCGTTTCTGAACGCACGGCTAGTTCCACATTACACGCACACGCTCAATATATCACACAAGTTTTCCTCTATATCATTGTATCTCGAAAAACCCAACTAAATAAACACCAATTCATTATTTTTTTGGACGAAAGTACATATTTCTTTGGCTGTACTCCGCACGCACACACAGATCTCTGACCTCTGATTGGTCAAGCTCAACTACAAAGTCTGTATCGTACCTATCAATGTACAGTTGCTAAGAAAAGTGAATGAATAAGTGTATAAGGAAAAAATATAATCTAAATTCAAGCGAGTGGAAAAAGAACTTGTGTCAATCTTTTGATATTTTGTCGGAGTATTTGATAAAATATGTTTTATGTGTTTTACAACGTGACAGTGGAGCGTTGTTATTGGACTTGGCTCAACTTGTTTTCGAACTGATTTGACATTTATTAGTCTTTTGGCTCAGTTCTTGTTCACTCATGTCATTGAATGTGACAAAAAAAGCAATTCATTTTCTAACGCTTTGTTTTCGTAGCAAAAGTCTCATTTTGTAAGATTCTGAATTGTTTATCCATTTTTATTGAATTTGCTGATATTACAAAAACGGTTTGTTATTTAGAAGTCTATTATAAATTTAAATTCTATATGTCAAGTTTGTTGCTGTTTCACGGTGATGGGCAATTGTGAATATTCTAAGTTGACTCGTTCTAGACACAATGACATACCGCCTTATTCAAAAACGCTAATTAACTAAAACACTGTTACAAAATGGTCTCTTTTGCTCTTCGGAAAATAGCGTATGTCGGAAAAGGACAAAACATTTGATAGCTTAAATGCTTTTGATACTCTGTAGTCACAAAATGTAGCGTGATTTAAACTATTAATGTGGGTGTTTTCTTAATAGCTAATAACAAAGATTTCCCCAACAAAACAACAACTGACCATAAAATTATTTACGTGTTGCCACATCCATCTCACGACAATGAATAGCATTTATTGTCCGAGTAATAAAGCCACAAAAAGTTATACACCAGTCGTTAAACCGGTATTAGATTTAATTCAATAGAAAATAGTTTTATTACACCTACGGTTACAATTTTTTCGGACCATAAATTCTGTTTTATTGGTCAGTATAAAGCTAGGAAGAATTGGTCGGAAAATCTTGGACGTTTGCCTTTTTTTCTAAGTTTTGACAAGAAAATATTGTGTTTTGGTTAAATATTTGTGAAAAATAATAAATAAAACGGATTTACCGACTCGCTGACTCGCCCGGGCAATTTATTTTTTTCTATCTTTTCCTTCTATTCATGTTCAAAGACTTCGCGTCCATTGTGTCTTTTTAATTCATGATGCAAAGAATATTTTCTACATTTTAATATTAGATTATATTCTTATTGATACTCGGGGCGTAAGGTCCAATATTGGATTGTTATTTATGGTTTATAATTTTGATTGATGTTGTAATACGAATGGGCTTAAGGAACGGTTGCTCATTTATTTTATCCTGTTTTCGTAGAATTATCTTGCTTTTATTTTTTCTGTTAATATAGCTTTATTAACCCATTTTTCTCAAACTAGCTGCGCACCGGCCCGGTTTTTCCCGTATTGTGTCCGTTCCCATGGGAATTTGGGATCTAAAAATATTGCCTATAATCGTCCTGTTGAATGTGACTATCAAATTCTTCATTTTTATTATATTAATAGAGATAGGTAGTCTTACATTTAGAGGGTTAATAAACTGCGATCAGTTGAGTTCACAAGCATCTCAGTCGCGTCTGGTTACATATTTCTGAATTCTTCGAGTAATTTGCTCCAATTTTCACAGCCAAAAGCTTTAAAAATGTCCAGAATTCAGAATAATGTTAATAAACAATAACCCAATGTTTGGATTACGTAGCAACGGAAGAGTTGCCGTTATAAATCGTCATTAATAATACAATTTCATAATCCAACATTGACAAATCGTAATCCCCAGTCTCCCCTTTCTCGATTTGGTGAGGCGTGGCTGATGGGACGAGGATATTGGAGATATTTTCAGCGTAAGGCTGACTGTAGACGAGCAACTTTATGGGGAAACAGGAGAAAATGAATAGCAAAAAGAAACACAGTGACAAATGTACTTGTGTACTTCCGTCGTGACTTTCACCTGTGTCATTTGTTCTTCTAAAGAAGCTCTTCATTTAATTAAGAGTCTGGTGAATTTTGAAAAAAGAACATTGAATAAGTTCTCTTACTATAATTGTGTTTTCTTTTTTTACCTATTTTCGTTGCCTCTCTCTCTCGCTTCTAATTTTTTTGTTCCTTTTTTAAACATTTGTCGTTGTCCCTCTCTCGCTTCGTGACACACCTCTAATGTTGCTACCTACTTCACAAACATTGAATTGTTCTAAGGTTCTAAGCATATTCTTCTATGTATCCTATTAATTTAGTATGTACTTCTTTTGTAGGCCGTCTAGTACCAAAGCCTCTTTTAACTGTTTCGTACTCAGACTACTCAGAGACGTCTAATGCTTTCTTAGTAGAGATTTAATTAGAGGTTTCAACATGTATGAAAAATTGCGTTAATTAGTTAAGTATCGATTTAACATCTCTGAATGCGTCAGATAGTGTTTGGTTTAACTAACATTCTTCTTTCGACATAGTCACTTTTTCTAGTATAAATCGCTCCGTTTGTCCAGAGCTTTACCAAGGAAATGACAGCCTTTGTATAATGTAACATTTGACCTGTTTTCGATTATTCCTTTTAAGGCTTTTGGAAGGCAATTTTAAATGTTTACTGTAGCGAAAAGAAACGTAGGGCTTTTTTATTATAATAATATTTTTAAAGTAGTTCTAAGTAAGCAGTTTTTAGTAGGTTAGTAGTGGTACTTAGACTTTAGTGCAAAGACTTGGGAATTCCAGCCTTTCTAAGAAGCCTAGGTTCTTACTTTAAACCTAACTAAACCGTTAAAAGGCTTTGTTAGTCTTTTAAAAAACCAGTCATAGCTCTTCCAAGGAGGCTATTCATCCAACTAAATAAATCCCTCCAAAACGTTTTCTTCTCCAACAATGGTTTAACATAAAACATTTTCCAAGATTTCCTATTTTAATACAAATTCCTCCTCGTGAATTAACACTGTAAAACTATGAAGACGGTTCGCTAATAAATTAATAAGGCTGGGCCGCTGCGACCCCGTGACCAATCACAAGGGTTGGCTCTCCGGAGGGTTGCGAAGCTTGGCTGAATCCAGTAAGACGTGAGCTGTCGACGCCAATAAGGACAACCGTTAAGCCTTTGAAGGCAGCCGTCACTGGGGATCAACATAATTTGGTGTAATTGGCCTTCTTGAAAGATAATTTAAATATAAGTCGTAGTTGCTAGTACAGGACTCTTTAACGGGAATAGGGACGTAGAACTTTGTAGGGTGCTCTATAGGGATAGGGCTGTCTTATCTATTCTCCAATTTAATATAACTTCATAAAACGCTTTGGGAGACAATGGTTTCTAAACCCCTTGACTAACGCAATTTTTGAAATTGTATGAGATACGGTACTAGCCCAAAAGCCTTGGACTTCCTGTATATGAAAGGTTTAGTTAAAGCAAATTGATTAAAATAAACATAGTTTCAATTCAAAATACTTTTTGTATAGGGATGCCACGGTACTATTTTAGTATTTAACCAACCGAGATATGCAAAATTCTTAAAAAAGAACACAAAATTATAATGTATTACTGTTTCAAAAAAATCTGTAGTCGCCCGCGCACAATGGCAAAAACAGTATTTTCTAACACGTCTTTTATTTAAAACTTTATGAAACTCCAAGCACTTAGCTTTCTCCTTGAAACTGAAGAAACTTTGACTTGAAATAACAATAACACTCACGCTCGCATTAGAAGCCTTTTCACAGCGTTTACGTCGCTTTGAAAGAAACATTCGCACGCATTTACCCTGATGGAAAGATAGTGTGAAGACAAGGGGAACTTACTCCGAGTTTTGTGTTAAACACATCGTATGCATGTACTTCGTAAGAAATAAAAATAAACTTAGTAAAATAATAGACATAATTCACATGTTGTTTGCAAGACGTCTTTTGTTGAACGAATCTGCGAATTGACGGTTTTATATAGTTTTTATTGTATGGAACTTGCCATCACACGTCACTTAGAATTCGCCAAGTCACAGCTTACAAACTTTTTCGGTCTTAATGATACCTTAATAATCGAACGCACAAAAAGAATCAACCGCGCCAATGAATCAATGGTACGATTTTTTAGACGCTATCGGCGTAGACAATTTTGCATTCATCTTTAGACGCACATAGTGTAACCATTTATGTTTGTGTTGGAAATTATAATTTGCATTCGTTATTCAGTTCCAATTTTAAATATTCAAACTACGAATGCAAGAACCAATCTCAAACCCAACTGGCTCGTATTTTGTACACAACAAAAGATACAAATTGAGTCTCCTCAACTGTCCTTAAAAGTAAATTGTACTTCGTACCTTTCTGTCCCCTCTTGTACCCAGCTGATGTACTCCTTTTGTACTCGTCTTTAAGTCAAAGACGCATGTGTTTGTATTTAAACGTTCAACTGGTAACGTTAATTCCTTAAAAGAACACAAATTACAGAGTAGCTTCCGTAATAAATGGAACTTAAACGATCTCTCTCCCTCTTCGCATTTTATCCTATGGGTTTTAGGGTTGCCAATGTTGAGAATACGGATAATCGATTTTTTATCTCTCTTTTAGTAATGTTTTGTGGTAAAGCCAGGTTTCTGTTACGATTATATTATTTATTTCTCTTAAATTGATTATGTGTTTTAGTTACATTGTCAGAGGCCTTTGGCGGCTCAATAACTCTGACACCAGGATTGGTCAGGTTGACCATCCACTCGATAAGAAGAAGTTACATTGTATCAATTTAATCTACGATATTGGCATAAGCCGTATCGTTAGTTTGAGTTAGCCTCAAGCTGGCAAGTTCAATAGAACACGTGTCACACATTTCAAATCACTCATTCTCTTGAACTCACTAACCCGTCCCTCATCAATTCATTCAATCTAACTAACGCCATATTTCCATCGTCAATAAAACATTAAACCTAACAGAAGCAATGATTGCCATATTTACAATTTGTTCATAAAAATATCAATAAAAATAACCCATAACTTGCAACCACCATCTAAGATTCATCTCACATTCGCCATCGTAAAAAGCAAACCCCACATTTTCCCTAACTCCCGCGGCCCACCCCTAAACTAACGACTCTGTACACCCCGTATATTCAGCCCGGGTACACCCTGTAGCTGTAGATACAGCGACTAGTTGCGTTGCCATTCTTCATGATATAAATAACCACTTAGCTGTTCCAGCCCAGTTCTGACTACACTTAATAGTATAGGATATTATAAAGACGATGCTTCTATACTTACTGGGTTACAGCAAAGGATATATTATAGTTACTATACTTAGTGAGTTTTTATACAAGTAGAAGGCCTGGCTGTGTAATCGGAACTAAATAGAATAGCGGAGAATTTACTCAAAACAGTTTTTGAACTGATTTTAATGGAAACTAAAACTGTATCTTTAGGGCCAACACTGGGTTAAGCGTGCGCACGCGGCGGGCGCCCGCGGCGGTTCACTTTTGTATGACA
The DNA here is from genome assembly GCA_963082685.1 of Cyclophora albipunctata. Taxonomy (NCBI): domain Eukaryota; kingdom Metazoa; phylum Arthropoda; class Insecta; order Lepidoptera; family Geometridae; genus Cyclophora; species Cyclophora albipunctata. The sequence goes on from OY720125.1 coordinate 452,445, forward strand.
CCGCACGCGACGGGCGCACGCTACGGTTCACTTTTGTATGAAGCGACACGCGGCCTTCGCACGCTTAAACGCAGTGTTGAACCTTAGATTTTTCAGTCAGTTATATTCCATAATACAAGCTTAAATATGATTTTGGGTAAAAACTGTGTGTATTTGTCCTGCTAATATTAATATATTTACTTACTTTTCAAAATTATATATTCTTAGACAGGAATCCAGCCCTGAAATGTTGATAAAATAATACATATTATGTATTTCTTGACTACCGCTTACCATATTACATACAAATGCATCATATATTTTCGCAGCTGATACCTCAGTGACCAGCGCTGAGGTGCCCAAATAAGATCTAGCAAACCAGCTAAGTTACCTTCCCTTGTTCCCACAGCCTAACGTCTACATTAACACCACAACATCCCCAAACCTTTCCCAACTATATTCTTAACCACGTTCTATTTGTCGAGATTCAGCCGAGATCACCCGATGAAATATTCAGTAGTATATATAACCGATTAGGGACATATTTTATTGTCCGCACACGACGGAGACACGGATCCGGGAATGCGTAACGAACTTGCACCACACCTCGATAAATCCTTTTTATAGTCTTACGGATTACGAAGAGGTTAGTGGAGCACTGGATGTGGTAGTTTGTTTCGTAAATGAGTGTTAGTTTTATCCCGAAATCCTACAGGTGCTGGTAAGTGGCGGGGAACACAAAGTATAGCCATAAGTGTAAACATATTATCTTTGTAGAATAGGTGTCTGTTCTTCTTCTTCTTTCGTGTCAATGGCTTTTAATTTTTTCCGGTCCAGCATTTAGTTAGCAGAAGGGCAGCATCTAAGACCTTCATTCTAATGGCCCATCAATAGGCTAATAGCTTATCAATAGGCCCAAAGGGTGCCTATTGAAAGGCTATTAGTTTTAAAGCTAACTTTTATATCACTGTCCCTAATGCAGCGTCATACAATTTGGTATTTGCATCCTATGCACTAGATATGGAAACATTTGAACTTTGCAGAAAGTAAGTAAATTAGTTTTAAACATTACAAGTAGGTTACATCTTTGAAAATTTCCAAATACATAGATTATGAACCGACATATTAAAACCGTTTCAACGCCCCTAAAACACTTGAACCTTCCAAATTCAATCACTCACGAGGCACATCCAGTAGAACGAGTATCATCATAAATTTTCTTTCCTGCAGTCACGTGATCCGATTGCCAACGAACCGAAACGTATAGATAGCACAAAAATCCATTCCATTGTTTCCGAGAAACATAACTACTTTGAATCCAGAAAAAAGCGAGAAAAGATAAGAGCGTAGCCCTCTTAAATGCCTTTTCATAAGAGTTATACCCCCCCTTAAATGGGGCTTTATAGCCAAAATTGCGAAGAAGGAAAATCTATGAGTTACATACAAATAGGCAGCGCGATGATTTGAAAACTTTGAAATTGCATTTTGTTTGTTTACTCTCCTTTGTTGGGTGGGAATGAAAAAAAACTTTGTGTCATAAATCGTGTATTAAAAGTTTTATTGAGAGTTAATCACATATGAAATTGATAGGGAAGGAAGAAAATTTTTGAAAAACAACTCCATTTTGTTCAATTTTGAACTTTAGGCCGTTTTGAATACTTTTCATGGATCCTTCTCATTGTAATAACAACTGTTAATATAAATATAAATCTCTACTAATATTATAATGAGTTAAAATTTGTCCGTTTTTTGTTTGTATGTCCGAGCTAATCTCGGGAATTACCAGTCCGATTTAAATAATTCTTTTTGTAATAGATAGCCACCTTCAACGGGAAGTTTATGGGCTATTTTCTTCCCGAAATTCCCACGGGAACAAGGGTAAAACCTCGGGGCGCTGCTAGTATGCTGTAACCACGAGACAATTCTATACGTTTCGATAGTAGCAAAGCGAAGCTAATGCAAAGTGATTGTCACTTGTCTATAGTGGTTAATGGCTTTAGTAATTGAAAGGTTATTGCCCTGCCTTAGGGTGCGTTTTCATTGAAGCGGAGCGCAACTGGGCAATCACAACGCCATTAATAAAATAGTTTGACCATGTCATTGCGTTGTTTGACAATCAAAATGCACTGTGAATGGCGAATCGGGCATCCCTAAGCTCCACTCTGCTTCAATGGAAACGCACCATACTTTTTACTAATTTTACTTAAATAAAGTTTCTTAAATATATTAATATTCAACACAATAATCACAAAACAATTTAACAAAGATAAAACAAAAATTGCACTTCAATAACCAAGTTTTTTCAGCTCAAAATAACAAGAAATAATTTCTTACATGTTGTGGAGAAAAGAGAGAGATTTGTGGAATTTATTCATAACATCTACGCGGCGTACTTCATTTGTTATTTTATTGTCTTTTGTTTCTTTTGGGAAGATTATCTTTACATTGTATCATAGAAAGTCTCTCGCGCTTCTGTGTATGTTCTAATTCAAAAACTACGTACAGGCTCTGTGCTCTCAAAGAAGAACCAAAATGAGGCCAATTTTAGGCCTATTAGGCATAAGTTGTTTTGAAGTGACAGCTTAGTTTGAGCGAGAGCGAACTGAGAGTGCAAGCGAATGCAAGCGCTACGCATATCAAATCGCACTCGCTCACTCGCGTTTCGACGAACTCGCCGGCTTAGTTTGTAAACTCGCTCAATCTGAAACACCTTAAACGGTTAGTATCGACTTTATATTTTCGAACTTTTTAACCGTTTTCAAATTAGGGGTGGTTGATAACTACCCACATACTTTTTTTCATACTTTTTAAACTTTTATACGTACTATTTTATCATAGTATTTTAATTCTACTGTTACTGTTAGCCTGTATCAGCCCATTGTGCCCATTCCCACAACTCTTCTCGATTTGAAGCCACCATTTGCCAGTAAAGTAATTCTATCGGATTATTTCAATTATAAAATGCCACGGAACAAGTACTACGCGGATGTTGCCGGTCGCGGTGTAGATATAAAATGGCACCAATAGGACAGTGACGGGGGCGCTGAAAGGCAAACTTGCACAAGCACTGGACCTGCACTAACGCGGTGATCGATGCGCCGCTAAGTGCTCCACTCGGATTAATACACTTTACACCGTTTTATATATGCGATATTCTATGCTACGTGTGTGGTGATAACACTTTTATATTATTATACTAGCAGTGCCTTGCGGTTTAACCCGCATTGTGCCAGTTCTCGTATGAAGTTCAGGATGAAAATTAGCCTATAACCTGCCCGTTGAATGTGGCTCTCCGTTACAAAAATAATTATTGAAATCGGATTAGCCTTTTCGGAGATAAGCGCGTTCAAACAAACAACAAATAAATTAAAAAAAAACCCTCCATTACTGCTTTATTACAATATATATATGTACTCGTATTGTATAGTTTGTGGGTGGTTCTTTAAGTGCTTCGCTCTTCCGTAGGTTATAACACTTATATATAGTATGGTATGTGAGTTATAACGTGTTAAGAAGGATTTTGTTTATGTATTTTTGTAGTACATTCAGAGTTTTTTGTCGAGAAAATTTTGATACATCTTCTTCGTAAATGATCAATTTCACTGTAGCCTAATCAATTTCACTGTATCGATTTACCTTTACACATACTTTTACACATAGTATAAGCCTATAGAGATATAACTGCAGTGTTGTCATTCCATCAAATAGGATACTGCAAGCCCCCGTGGTTTATTTTATTAATAAAAACTCGAACAAACACCACAAAACATTTTTCCACGATGTAAGCATTTCCGCTGTTAGGGTAGTATGGTACAAGGTTTTATTTCCGTGGGTTTTTAACAAACTTATTTTGCATGACTGCAGTGATATATTGCACGAATAAAAAGTGAACCTCAACCTGCTGTTTAAACATTTGTATCATTGTTTATATTATACCCCACTGCTGATGGTGGTGGGGATTTGGAATGATAGTTGTAATGTAACACAAAGTATAGCCATAAGTGTTAACATAATTAGTAATCCTGTAGAACACGCCTTATAATTTAATCCTCGTATTTTTATAATGTAATATCTAAAATATACCTATCAGCTGCTTCCTCTTCGTGGTGCGTTGTCGTGGGCTACCATGTATAAACGATATTTAATTAATTGATTGATAGTTTCTAATGATAATTAGAAAGTCTTTATACAAATAATTGAGTATTGATCGACACGCCTAGTGTCAATTGACCCTCGCGAATAGATTCGCATTTTAAATTTCTTTTACGCCATATGTATGTAATTACTTCTTTTAAATGATTTATTAATCTATTTCACTTTGATGAATACTGAAACGATTAAAAACATTATTTGACACGTGGTATTAAACGAGTTTACAAACAGCGACCGGCGAGTAATTCTATCCTACTAATATTGTAAATACGAAAGTTTGTGAGGATGGATGTGTGACTCTTTCATGAAATAGAACACTGTTTAAAACTAACGTCGTTTGTTTATCTAACACATTTAGACGCATTTAAAGACTGCTTGTGCAGTCCGCCCTTATACTCCTTAAACTTTTTCATTCAAAAAACTTAGACCCTAAAGTTCTAACTAAGCTTTTATCGCAGTATCAAATACTATTGTGAAACATTCTAAAAGTCACCAAATCAGACATATTAGCACCCCTACCAAATACCTCAACTCGACTCCACAATGATTTCCTTTGCCCAGCACAGACATGTCACATCCACACACCGTCTGAACGTTATCGAGACCATTCCCTCAGAGCACTTGACTGTCAACGTGCCATAACCACACACTTGTCCAAGCAATACGGCCAACAATCCATCAAATAATTTTTGTCGTATTCCATTTAATACCTCGTCAGGGTTGCATCTGATGGATGGCTGTCCCCGTCGAGCGTGAGTGTTGTGTGACAGCCCTGCTGATAAATGCATTGGTGCGTTCTGATTGTTTTTTATTAGTAATTTGGTTTATAGGGTTGGCTGTAAATGGCTGAAAATTTTGTGTCTTGTGAGTTTCAATATTATTGATTTTCAAGCTGAATTGTCCCACTATAGGGCATAGGACTTCCTTGCCTCCTACTTTTCTGCCTACCTACTGACAAGGCCATTCCTTCATTTTAGATGTCGAACTTTACTGTTAAACTTTTCACTGTTGCGCCAAGATCTCCCTATCTTTACATATAGAATAAAAGAAAGGCTCTTTCCGTCTGTCTAACTAAATGTTCGCAACGTAAACACTACACAAACACAAACGAGTAGCCAGTGTAGTAAAATAAAATTGTGTTATTACACATACAATTTCGGCCTAAGTTTTACTATCAAACTGAAAATAGCTTTAGTATTAATAAGACAGAAATTACAATATGCAGCAACCAGATCATGAACACCAAGAAACTTCAAGCGCAATTTGCTTAATAAATTCAAAAAGCATCATAGGACCAACAAATTTCTTTAAGGAGCAACTTTAATTGCAACAATTTACCGCAACTTGCATTTAAAGTTCGAGACCATAAATTTTCAATTCCTGTGCAAAAGTTTAGGCCAACTTTGAAGCGAAACTCGTAACGTTTGTTGCAAAAAGTGAAGTTGTGACACCTTGCTTGAAGTTCAATAAGAAATGGTTCTCGCAGAGATTTATTGCTTAGCCATTATGGAAATTAATCTTCGTACATTGGAATGGATGGATTAAACAATAAATAGAAGCATTTTGAAGAAAAATCAGCCGGATTAAGTACTTTTTGGGACCATTGAACCTGTCTCAAACAATGAAAGTATTTTGTAAATAAGATCATTTAGTAAAAGATTTAAATATGGGTGGTATATCAAAGTGGGTGTAAAATAATGCTTTCCAATTACAATGAAATATAGCTTCGTTAAAATTGAGAAAGATGTAAGAAAAATCATTAGTCTCATTATAATTAATAAGTAAGGGCCTAGCTCACTGAAGATAAAAAAAGTAAATCACTTAAACCAAAAGTTTGTATTCAAAACACCCCAAAATAACAACACCCTCAAATTAATTGTCAATTCAAAAGAAATCACCAAACAATGAACGCAAATGGCAAAAATATAATAAAACATTCACTCACAGTCTCGCAAACGTAGGTACTCCAAGATTCTTTTGTAATAGGCATAAGTAATGTCGTGTAAAGTACGCGGAAGATAAAACAGCTAACGAGATGGGCGACGGTTGACAGCTTCTTGAAAAATGGGGTCACACTTCCCGCTAAGTAGGAAGGCCAACTTTTCAAATGCATACATACGAAGCAATGTATTCGGAACATTGATGAGTTATTGCGAAGTTAATGATGTTTCGAAGTTTCGGTTAATTAGATCGAGTTTGTTGCGGGAGTGTGACGGGAATCGGGAGGGATTTATTAGCGTGTTCTGTGTGCGGTGGATAATATTTGGGTTGTGGAAGAAAATGAGTTTGGAAATATAAATTAGCAGCCATTTGTTAATATGGAACCAACATAACAAAGTATTTTGTTTGAATCAACCAATGCTGTAATATTAATTGATTAAATATAATGAAATGTATGATTTGAAAAGAGTTAAAATCGAATAAAGGATGGATATATAGTTAACTGCCGCACTCAGAGACGTATGTATATTAAATCGATTTAATTAATTGACGAAATTGTTCATACTGTACATGTCAAATTATCTTTACTAACAAATCATTTGATGTCTCTGACTACGGATGTAAGACATTTTTTTTTATTATAGAGGAATAATGATAAGTGATGTGAAATGAACGGAATGAAATCACCAAAACGAAATCATCTTTACGTGTCCTCCGAAGCGCGGTATTAATGAATAACCATGCGAAAAATCTTACTACATATTTATATAAGATGCTTCAGAAAATTATTTTCTATGAAAAGGAGGATTACTCAACCGTTTTTTGTTATTTGCAAAACTAATATTATTAAACTGATGGACTCTGATTAGATTTCACAGACACTTCTTAAGTGTCTCGACTAATGCATTGAGGTTGTGTTAGATTTTCTATATTATAGAAGAAAAAGATATATTGTATGTATGGGTAGTGTTTTTATTTTTTCTCACGATTGGATGGAGAGTATTTATGAGTTTAGTTAGGGCTGAAAAGTTGTTTTTGATTGCATTTTCCAATGGTGGTATTTTTCTCTGAAATGGGTTAGCCGACTTAGGTAATTATTTTCTTCTGTAATTTGTTTTTTGTAAAAAAAAAATCATATTTTTTTCGAATATATTCATTCTATATTCATTCTAATATTTTAATGAACCTTATTTCAAATATTAACACACAAAATAATTGTACAGTATCTTTTAACGCATATCAATGTGAACGCATCCATTTACTGTACAATAACGTCAGTGAAATGTGATCCCTTGCTCTTTGCAGCGAGATATCATAGACCATTACTTCCATTCTTCACGAAACAAGTATTACTTCTTCGTTGATCATTTCGCTTTTTGAATGTAACAAATAAACAAGGCTTTGTTATCTACATAATTTATTAAAACATTAAAACCATGTAGAGTTAAGATACAAGTGCTAAGATGGACCGCAGATCACAATGTACAGCTTCAAACTGCAGTAATTTTAAAAAATATCAAAAAAATTGATTCCAAGCGTGTCAACAGTGCGGTAACTGCAGCCACGCCATGCAGTAGCTGCAGAGTGCAGCGCTAATTCCATAGCAACGTAGTTTCCTCTTTATCTATCTCTCGAGTATTGTCTATTGCAGTCTGCAGCTGCAGTATGCAGACTGCAACCCGTCTTCAACTTGACTCTTAATAATTTACTTTAAAAAATCTAACACATGAAGCAACTCAAACCTCATCGTTATCGACCTAACGTTGATAAAGAGCCCACTGACCAAAATCTAGTTAAAACTTGTAACACCACTGAGTCTATCTCTCAGTAAATAGGGCAAGATAAACGAGGCGCTGCCGCGATGCCGTGCGCGCACCCTAGTGACGTCACATCTATCATCCTGATGTGTCGTTTACTGGGTAAAGGGTGTGTGATACTGTTATGAGCGACCGCGATTTTTGTATAGATTGTACATTGCTCGTATGAAATATGTAGGACTTGTAACATTTCCAATCTCCTCATACTTAGTAATTATTAATTACTATATCTTATTACTCTTATTTTACTGATATCTTAACCGAGCGAACGTCATAAGCTTATTGTTATATGCAACCTTGCATCCTGTTACCTTTTTTGAAAACTAAAAAGTACCTATTTTAAAGAATAAGCTATTTTAGACGTCTTGTCTCTTGTGTGCGCTCCTTAAATATAATATATGCTTTCAAAGATCAAAATACTGCCTAACTACAGTCTAGATTACAGTGTATTCACGATATTAATTTCCGAATTCTCCCAGTTTTAAAATCATTCAACTTGTCGTATTACAATTCCATAAAGCTTATTAGATTACCTGATAGAGACTCGAATTAATTTGCGAAGTTTTATTAAGTCGCCTCACCTCTAACAAAGCCCGAAGGTTAACCTCAGTATTTCACACTGCTATCCACTCAACGACTTAAAAAAATTACTTCCACACTTTGTACAAATTGAGGAAAATCATTGAGAAAACACGGCCGCTGATTAATCTCGGACATATCGGCTTTATGTTATTAGGACACCTTCCTAACTGTTTCTCATCTGGATCAATGTTAGAATTATTCGACTCTCCTGACTCTATTGGAATTGAGTTATCTGGTTTGGGAAGTTCATGTGAAGGGTTTTTCCATAGTTTTTGTCAAGTGGGCATATATTACATGTGAAAATCGTTTATTTAATTTCTACCAAGGAAGCATTTGAGTTGTTCTGAGTACGAGCGTTAGATCATTTATCCTTTTCACCTATAAGTTCTGTAATCAAGTAAGTATAATAAAGTTCAAGAGTTGGAGTTTGTGATCTCAAGTACGAAAAAGGAATCATAGAATAGCTTCACCTGGGTATTGAACTTCGGTGCTGACAAATGCATAATGCATAGGCAACACTACCGATAGGCATGAATGCTGTGAAAGTTTTCAAAGCTCATTTAAATTGTTATTATTATTTTCTATTGAAATGTAGGTATAGGTACATTAAATGAGCCATTATACAATCGGAAACTCGTTTTCGGAACTCTAATTTTGAATCAATCCAATCGTTGCAAGCCTATTGAACGATTCAGTAGAAGTTAGATTTAGATCGTTTGAATGAAACATAATGGGCACAATAATCGGTCCCGATCCGTAATCTAAGATTGATTACTATTGCGTTGGGATATGTTTTTATATGTAACATTTTACAGAAGGTAAAAAAAAATATTTGACATTTATTTCACTTGTACATGAGTACTTGATCCACTATCTCAGATTGCCGAAGGTAAAAAAGTTTAAACTCAAAGCCAAAGTTTTAAACAAAATGACAAAATGTGGAGACAACTCCCACAGATAATAAAACCATTCGCACTTAGTCTTCACTTAGAGTAAAAACGAGAGTATTTGACGTTGCACGTAGGTCTGATAAGTAGAGATGAAACGAAGAAAAAACCTTTGTTTTCAGTTTTATGCTTGCCGGGCATAACCAGTCTAACAGTTTGTGTATCTTCCTTAAAATATCAGCACTATCAGTTACTACGCCAAAGTAAACAGCCAGTAAGTTTGCAAACAAAACACAAGACGATACAAATAGACACAATAAAAATAAAATGACGGATGAATCGAAGAAAATGCTGAAATAATATGAATCCTTCGACCACCAAAACAGCGAGGATTCGATCAAACGGGACATTATCATAATTCGGTTATCAGCGCCATTCACAAACCTACCGTATTTGCATATTACAGACAGACAGGCATCCGATATTGATTTCTTATGAATTCCTTTTCACTTGCTTTGGTTAATGGACCGCTTTATATGGATGGCTGGTGAAATATTCCGGCTTAATGAGATGAATTCAAATGAAATATTTTAAAATACCGACTGGTTTTACATTAATGTTGATATACTTACTGCCGCACTAAGATATCTCCAGAACGCGGTTATTATTACGTACATATGTATCAATTAAAACGAAAATTTAAATGATGCAATACCTTCGATATTTTTTTTATTCAATTAAGAGTAAGAATCATTCAAAGAAATAAAAATAAATTATAATCGGTCCATCCATTATGAAGCTAACAGTGTCAAATATAGACAAAAACAAATAGAGGCCACACTTAAAGCACCTTTCTTTTGCGCAAGGGTGACAACACGAAAGAGTACTTATACTGCGTAAGACCAAGCAAAGCAAGCAAACATTTTTTCCAAAAAATCTATTTAAAAAAATCTCATATATTCGTTTGTTTGTCTGTGTTTATCGAACTCACAGGTTCACAGCTTGTTAACTCGCTCAATTAAACCGACCGGGGAACCCAAAAGATCTTTCAATTTAAGCATTTTTATTCATCCTGTTACGTGCGTTCTGTATGTTCGTACTTTCATTCACTCGTAGCTGGACGACTAGAAACGCATAAAGTGAAAGAGCCGTAATTAACGAGTTAAGAACTTCATTTAAAAAATCGAATTAATTCCCTAATTATAAAACGTATAACTGAATAAAGCTCGTTCACACTCGAACAACTTTCAGAAAGTAAAATTCTAATTAACATGAAAATAAGGAAAATTAGGTGTCGCTTCACGGTATCGTTGTGAAATATCTTAATTACGAAGTTAAACGATGCTCTTATGGACGTGTCTTAATTACGTTACTTGATGTGGTGTTCGTAATTATAAAACGGGTACTTACGTTCAAAGTTGTTTTTGTGATTTATTTATAACTTCCGTTTCGCCTCGCCTTTGTTGATGGAACTTGTTGGCTATGTATAATGAACTTATAAAATATACATACGTGCTTCATTATAGCAATGTTTGCCGTCGAAATTGAATTCAGTATACTGAATTCGTGAAAATAAATTCTTGAAAAAGCATTGTCTACTGTTGTGTACCTCTAGAAAATATTAAAGATTTAGTTATTCGGAGCAGTGAATAGGTTGAGGCGTAATTATCAAGATTGCTTACCTACTGAGGATTGATGAATAAACTTGAACCACGTTGAAAAGGATACACTTAAACATGCAGTATTGAAGTACGAGTGCATCTGTCTCAGAGGCATTGTATTCATAGTTACTGCCTCTTAATTATGTAAATTGGAAATTGAACTTAGTGATCAATTTGTTCCGATTCGGTGCCTAAATAAATATGAATGTAAAATTTAATAAGTAACCTGTATTTTAAGTTAATATTGTGTCCCAAAAATCAAGAAAGAAAAACCGTAAACAAAATAATCATGAAGACATTAATGACCGTTTTTCCTATATTATTCATTGCTATTCAAAAAGTCATTTTTATTCCAATTGTGTCCATGATTTATGGAACCGAATCAATCGTGATTTTATCAAAAATGACATTACAATAATAATCTGGGCCTACTGTCATTAACAGTGCAAAGCAATTTCGACCTTAAAAAGCTATTTTTAAGGTCGAAATTGTTTGTTTTTAGTTTTCTTTCGACATTAAGATTGCGTCATTTGATGTATCCTAAATGACAGGTCATGGATGTGTAAATTTTCCTTGATTTATGGTTGTTCTACAATTATTATTAAATGTTCTAGAAAAACGGGGCTCCATTTTGGTTCTGGTAATACCTCGCATAAAATAAAAAAAAATCATCGCGCAATTACATGATATAGCCGGCTACTCTCTCTCTATTTTACCGCACTGTACTTCTTACCTATCTACATCGACGATTTTTTTGTGTATATTTTTAATGTGTTATCTTAAACATATTTAGTTACTAATTATCTTATCTTAAACATATTTAGTTACATTTATCTTAAACATATTTAGTTACATTGTGAACAAAAGGCACTAGAAGGGTTCATGGAAATGCTCTATCTCTTAATAAATAGACGGTTGAATATTAGGTATTTAATTACACAAAATCTAATTAGTACACAGTCCTAGAAATTCCTTTTCTATTTCTATCTTCAATTCCTCTCAACCTCTACATAACGACTCACATTTGGTTCTAATACGCTATTACGCGGTTCGTCCTTGTTCTAAATAAAATATGTTCAAGCAATTATCCCGTTTTCCACCGCTCAGCCATTCCGTTCCTAACAAGCAAACATAATTTGCCGCAAAGTAATCTCCACGCGTAACTTACGTTGGGGTATTATTCTGTACATACCACTCCAGACTGGAGGTAAACTAGCTAAACTTCTGCTCATAAAAGATTACAGAATAGGGACAAAGTTACGTCCATTCCCTTGGCATTATACTAAAATGTTAGAATCTGGAACTTTTGAAATATTATATTACTCTAGGACGTAATGTTTGGTGTATTAAGTACTTTGAAGTGTATAAATGGAGCTAACATTTTGTGGGTGTACAGTGTATGTACGTATGTACACTTCGATATATCTTGAGTGCTTTCAAATTAGTTAATGTATAAGACATGTCTAGGAATATTCTTGACATGAATTTTTAATAACAAACAGCAAAAGAAAATTTATGAACGCCTTACACTTGATTTATTATTTATAAATAAATTCTGCTCCAACGCCTTATTGTTCACTTCTCGTATCCTAACCGGAAACTTTTTGTTTCAGATATAAATCATGAAGACAAGAAAAAGAAGATCGTAACGAAATAAAAACCAATAAAAATGTCAGAACAAATTCAAATATAATGTCAACAGACAATAAAGCTATGTCCAAGAATATACCTCACAAACATGCGGACGTCTCTACGCATTTTTTGTTCCCAACTAAAAAACCTCCCGACGATATCGAGACGCACACAATCAAAATAAGACAAGCAGTCGAATACAAAAACGATACAAATGATTTCATGAGACTTGTCGAAGACTTTAGCGACTATTTTTATAGCAATGCGTCGAACGAAGCTACCAGGAATATTAGCAACGAGACTTTGAGTGACGCGTACGATTTTGTGAATTGTACCAGCAATGGAACGTTTAATATTTCGTGTTTTACTAAGATCGACGGGACAGAACACAATTTGTGGGCGTTGTTGTTGTTGATATTCCCTTTTTTCACGTTGTTTGGTAATGTGCTAGTGATTATGAGTGTGGTCCGAGAGAGGGCGCTGCAAACAGTGACTAATTATTTTATTGTGAGTTTGGCGGTCGCTGATTTGTTGGTGGCGGTGGTTGTGATGCCGTTTGGAGTGTATTATCTGGTGAGTACTAGATTATAGTAATTTTAGATTTAATACTAAAGCCGGGTTGACATGTTCTGAGTGCACACTTCTACTTGGACACCTGTGATTGGTTGCCCGAGTCTGGATTACGTAGACTTTGTAGAAGCTGCCTAATGGCAGGATTGCCAAGATATTCAGAGCATTTCAATGCAATGTCATTGGTCTATTGAGCTAAGAGCTACCTCAGTGGAAACGCATCCAATGTTAAACCATTCAATCCAAGGTAGTTCAATAATGAGGGCTTTCAAGAAAATGACACTTTTGACAGGTATCTGGACCTCGCGTCTCAGTGCTGCCACCTAGTGGGTGTCAATTCAAACAACCCTCATTATACTCATTTTATTCTACAACAAAGGTTGATCTATCATTAACGTATTCAAATTCAATTAAAATCGTGTCCAAATGTTTTCGAAGCAGAAAAAGAGCAATGAAGTTAACTCATAACTCCTTCAATTAAGTACACCAAAACTTTCCACTGAAACGTGTTTCGACATCTTGCTCGAGCTCAGTCCGTCTGTTTATCATGAACTCCTCGCGATTATTAAGGTGCATATTCATTTGAGACTTTCGACAGATTTGTGCGCTCTTTCGTATGATTATTATAGACTATCTAACCACAGTCTTGGCTATGTATGTGTGCTCGGTTTGAACCGCATCAATGTTTAAATTTTAACCTTAATCACACTAAGCTATTTTAAGCTTAGTACTGTATAGTGCTAAAGTATGGTACACTATGGTTAATGAAAGAAGTTGGAAAGAGCAGCTATCATTTTATACAAGTAGATACTTATTTATATTTAATAGGAATGAAAATTTGTCTTAACGACTGTCTTTGAGTAATTTCACTACAGATGACTTGTGAGCACATTAGATTAGACAGTTTAGTCCTGCGAGAAGGTTTACAAGGGCTATATACAATGTCTGCTCTTAATATTCTCAAGGAGGAACCCTGCCTTATTGTTCAGTCATCTTCCGGTTTTAATCTCAACAAGATCTTGCCATTACTCACAAAACTTTGCAGCAAAATGTTATTTTAAATTCATTTAGTAGCTCAATTTAGGAAAGTTAATGCTTGCGTTAAAAGCAGAAGAGATAGTTAGAGAGTTTATTATTAAAGTTGAGGAAGACTTTCTTTGGGTATTCAGACGGATAGTTACTTCAAAGAAGTAAAGAAATAAACGCAAATGGAACAACGAGGAATTTCAGAAAGTAAAAGTAAATACAAGAACAGTGTTCAACATAGGAAAATAACTCTATACAATGACAACAAAGTGGTTAAAAATTAGATAGTTATTAGTGCTTATATAAAAAAAAGTATTAGACTGTAATGTCCCACTGCTGGTCAAAGGTATTCTCCTCTCACTGAAGATATCAGTACAGTGAGGAGGATTAGGCCTATTCACCACGCTTATATAAGATGAGGAATTTTATTTTGTTCATTTTATACTTTTGGTTAGTCGCCTACCATGGTATCGAAGTTTTTAGACCGCGAAAAGACCTCCTACTTGGTCTATTGACTTGACATGACATTAAACCCATCTCTATCAGTATTACCCTCATCAACTTTAACAAAAATAATTCTAAAATTTATTGGGCCACTTAAGATTTCGAAGAACGTTGACCTGAACTGAAAAAGAGTTATTCGTAGCTACGAGTATCTACGTAACTATCCGGAAAAGTGTTCGAAAAAGGTTAAGTCCCTTAAATTCAATTCCGTACAACAGATAGTAAACTCCAGTATTTAGTAGTTTGAAACTGAGTTAGGAATCGAAGTGGGACAAACAAACTTGCGGTGCCGTGTCCAAAATAGGATTCAAACTTAGTACTTGTAACTTTACTAGACTAGATCCTAGATCCTGTTAGTATTTACTAACAATCTTGCAGGTGATTTAATCTGTGCTGTGTCACTGCTTTATGAACTCTAAAAGAACTCGGTACTTTTTTTTTTCATTGAGTGGATGGCCAACCTGACCAATCCTGGTGTCAGAGTTATTGAGCCGCCAAAGGCCTCTGACATGGCTCAAGTAACGACTACTATCCGTAGAAAGTAACCGGGACCGACGGCTTAACGTGCCCTCCGAAGCACGGAATCATCTTACTTTTCGAGCAATCAGGTAATTCAGCCTGCCATGCCCTATCCAAACCGAGGAAAGTCTCACAAAGAGATTTTTGTGAGATATCCCCACCGGGAATCGAGCCCGGAACCTCCGGGTCGTGAGCCGGGCGCTCAAACCACAAGACCAAGGAGGCTGTTTACTCGGTACTGGGAACTGGTTAAGCCTGGTGTCCGAGTTTTGAGATCATCATAAATGTAAGAGCAAGGCTCTTGTCGGTACGTCCAGACACAACCAGGAGACTTCTCCATCTATTCCTATTCAGCTCCTTCTTATCTATATACGATATGGCAGACACTTTTTCTTTGAGATGATGTTCCTATTATGATGTTTTGTTATACCACATGTTCACTAAGGGCGGGTTGCTTCAAACGGTTGGTTATCGTAAGTAACATACGTTCGTCAAAAAGTTAACGATTACGTACGCTGTAAAATACAATGTTTCATAACTTAAATGACAGTTCGTTAAAGTTATTCGGATTGCTAGTAGAAAGTCACGATGTTTACAAGTAGAAAGTAGGTACTATAATATGATTAACGGGGACTAATTGTAGTATGTAAATCGTATGTCTTTCGTAGTATTCGGCAGCCATGGTACGTCATTCTTATTCGGGGCATCAATAGATAATTTCTGAAAAACAAAAAAATTTCAATATTAAAGATTCCCCTTGTTAGTAATCGAAGCCATTGCTGCGCTGTACCGATTTAAAATACATTTTTGTAAATGAAGATTATTACGAGAATACTGACAGTTTAAAATTGAGCAATACAAGGTTATTTTCATAATAAAGTCTTTCATTTTGGGTATCAAAGAGTAATAAAGGTAAAAAATGATCTTTGTCAGACATTAAGGGACCAATTACCAAAAAAATATGTGCCCAAAGTATTTTGAGATTGTCAAATAATACCGAAGGGACGTAATAATAACAAATCTAGTACATAAAGAAGGCTTTTTATTGAACTTTTATTGGGACCTTCTCTCGCTTTTATTAGAAAATCACTTCAGCAAGTCTACCCTTGAAAATTAATTCAGTTTCGATCTAATTTCAATGTTATTCTGGTCCAAGAAATATTGGATCGTTTTAAAAACTGATTCGGGAATATTTTATGTGAAACTTTCGAGGTTGTGGATTACATTTTGAGTACAGTGCCGAATCGATTTTGATAATGACTTAATTAAGCAAATGATTTATATAACAATAGTAAAAAATAAAAATTGAATTAACCACGGTAAAATTAAATTTAAAAATAACTTTTTCAACCTATACAAATATTATAAAGAGGTAAAAAAATAATTTTGTGTGTTGGTACGTTTGGCCTTATTTCGCTTACGAGAACGGGCACAAAGTGGGTAAAACCACGGGGCACTGTTAGTACTCGTAATATGAATTTGGATATACTCGTATGTATAAGACAAACAGATCCTCAAACAAATATCTTAGAAAAAGTAACAAAATGAGGCGATTTCCCTAACACTGTCGCGATCGAGGAAATCAATAGTAAGACATTGAGTTACATACTGTATACATTGGAAATTGATTTCGTACCTTTGTAACTGAATTCCGGTAAACAGTTTGTTTGTTTTGTTAAGGGTGGTTTATTTTGACTGATTCAAAAAGATAACACAAGGAGATATGTTGATTACAATCTGTACGGATTGCATGCTCTGCCATATGTGTGTACAATCTTTGCTCAAAACAAACCTGTTCAGTTAATGCGTTCCCTACACGATCAAGTTCACCGTCAAGTTTGTAACGTACTTGATGTGGCGTCTAGTAAACTTGATGCATATGTGTGTGTATGACAAGTCTGCTTACACCGTCAAGTGTACTGGACGCCGCATCAAGTCTGCTGGAAATTTGACCGGATAACTTGATAAAGCTAAATTAATTAAGCATTCGTCATTGGTTAATTTTATGGGCATGATATCAGCGCAGCACGGTAATTATATGTATAATGTGTCGGCGTTGTAAATTGAATAAATACACCCGGGCAAATTCACAAACGGTTAATTTGACCCCAAACTAACCTCTAAGCTTGTAGGTATTATGGAATCTAACTATCTCATACTACTACATCTACAAACACGAATACTTTATATGAATATATATTTCGAGACCCAGACGCCGTCGCCAACAAGTTCGTCGTCACATATTGTTGACTCTGGGTGGGAATCGAACCCGCAACCCGCGAAATAATAATATCACATGCCACTGTCGTTGGTACAGTGGTTAGCAAAGATATGTTGTCTTTTTAATTCTTTATAACTATAGATTATAAATACTAGTTTTTCATTATATACAATATATTTTGCAAGCCTATTTATATACGATAGCTAAAAACTGAACTCAATAACGAAAAACGCTATTTAAATACTTCGTATAAGAAAGAGCATTTTGTCTACAACAAAAACAGAGTTCTATTTATATAACAAAAACAACCATAAAACAAAATTTGTCTCAAATTCAATAAAACGACGAGATACGATGATAAATAAAACCCCGTATACACTGTAAATTTCCGAGTGTATCTATCTATTCGTCAGG
Source organism: Cyclophora albipunctata (assembly GCA_963082685.1). Taxonomy (NCBI): domain Eukaryota; kingdom Metazoa; phylum Arthropoda; class Insecta; order Lepidoptera; family Geometridae; genus Cyclophora; species Cyclophora albipunctata. Next base: position 470,350 of record OY720125.1, read on the forward strand.
AGATATAATTTTATTACGTATATTTTTATGACGAACTGAAATTCATATGGGCCTTAAAAAATTTATAGGCTTCCCTGTATCGATAAGATTTTTCACGTACCAAGCTTGGGGCAGTAAAATGTTGGTTTTTATTGTTAATATCCTTATTTTGAGAGGTCATCGACGCGTGTTTTACGGATAAGGGCCGTAAATTAATGTGCACTTCTCTAAGGATGAACGTTTGAAGGGAAAGTGGCTTCGTCCTTGAAATGAACCGTGTGAATTCGACATGGTGAGTGGAGCTGGAGGCCCTTTTTATTATAAGTTTATGTGCTCCTTGGTTAGAGGTTTGATATAAGGAGATGAAAATTGAAAGGATTTTAGCAATTGAGACGATTAGGTTGAGGTATTTCGATGTTATCTTAATTTAGGTCAGTGAGGCGTTACATGTTTCGAAGTTCTGGGGGAAGTTATCGGTCTATGTTATTTCCACGGAAGAGAAAAGTAATTACACTTTTCTATTTCGGGGTTATTTCAATTGATTGCCAGCTTGGAGTTTTCTAGGTAGCCTCGTTATCTGTAACATCTATTGTCAAATTAGTAGCTCGCTTGCTTGCATTGTATTGGACTAGACTGCTCACAGCTTGAAAACTTGCTCAAGTTAGAGACGTTTAAATCAGAGTATGAAACTCCTTCATAGTGCAATTCTGAGTTTCTGTCATTATTCATCCGTAGTCGTTCAATATTTTAATTTTCGAATATGACATTCCATTTAGTCATTCCTCTTCACCACAAATCACGTGAACAGAACAAATTCCGCGGTCCACCTCCGACACACCAATCCACCACATATCACATTGACCTACACAACACATCAAGCAAAAACCACCCCTATTTCAACCTCCTTACCACCCTTATTCCCCTACCGCAAATCGTGGAACAAATTCATTATCCTAATTGATTGCAGCAACAGCCGATTTTCTGACGTGTTGTGTAGCAGGAAGGTCAATTTTTGCTTGCTGCTGTGTAATTGGATAGGTTAGACGGTAATTAGGTGTTTGCAAGCGCAAACAGCGCTTTGTTAGGTTTTATTGTTAGCTTTAGTTAGCGATACGAAAATTGTTTCAGCGATTTGTTTTAATTTGTGGAGTGGATTTATAGTGGTAGAGTGGTGTAGTGGAAGTGCTACATATTCATTAATAGTTACTAAAGGTATCAAATAATAGAGTTTAAGGGTGAGAGTTAATTCGTTTTCTGTGTTTGTAGATTTTTTAAAGTACTACATACCTACTTGCTAATCATAGAGTATATTGACGATAGAGAACAAATCGTTTAAGATTGCACAGACTGTAACATAGTACAAACCTTGTTGGAAAGCACATACAATGCCTTCTTTATCCTACTCAATATTATAAATGCGAAAGTTTGTGAGGATGGATGTATGTATGTTTGTTACTCTTTCACGAAAAAACTACAGGACGGATTTGAATGAAACTTTACAGTAATATAGGTTATACATTAGAATAATATATGGGAAACATTTTCTCCCGAAATTCCGGCAGAAACGGGTACAACGCGGGTAACTTTCGGGGCGCGGCTAGTTATTCCATTATACAAGGTTAGAGCTTTCTTTGAAAATACCTCAGCCAAGGTGCTAAGTCTATTTCTCACAATACCTCATTTGTTTAGTATCATAAAATATCGCAACTTTTACCGAAATATTCAATAACACTTTCCTTTTAGAAACACATTGAAATTTACTAAGAGAGATAATATGAAATAATATTTATTCAACAGATCAGCTAGAGTTGTATTCTCTTTCAGATGGATTATTTAACACAACGTTATTACTGCGGTGTAACGTTACGTGTACCGGTATCGATACGTTATTAACGGTAGCTAATTATATTAAGTATTAATGATAGTTATTAATTTGATGAGTTATTGATATTGTAGTGATCCGTAGTCCGATCGGTAGTAGGTTGATTAAGAAGGTTATTTAGAGCAATTATTAGCGGTGGTCTAACATCACGAAGAAGCTTTTGGTATTTTGGATTTATAGACAATAAAAAAAACATTCAAACACAACTAGTGTTTGAATGTTTTTTTTACATAAGATTTTATTACAATTATTTACTGCTTTTTAAATCAATTGACCGCTCTATTATTATGGTAGTTTTCCCGACCAAGACTTCGATCAACAATAATTTCGTTTTTTGTATACATTTATTGAAATGTTTGTAAAATATTTGTCTATAAATTATAAAAAAACTTGAGAGGTGTCAAGGGACACCCGGATGGAACGAAGTGATATATCTAGCTTGCTTTCTATAAGAGAGAGAGAGAGAGAGAGAGACAGACAGAGAAACATGTGCACGCCGGAGAGAGACAGTTTCTCTGTCTGTCTCTCTCGCGCATGTTTCTCTGTCTGTCTCTCTCTGGCGTGCGCAAGTTTCTCTGTCTGTCCCTCTCTGGCCTAAAAAAATTCGTTACCATTTTTTCCGTCTAGCCCCCTTTCGCAACGCGCGATAAGGAACTTCGTTCCAATAAGTTTGTTTAATATTCCTTTTAATATCAAAAATAGACTTTAGGACTAACAAGCTTACATTATTAGGAGTATCAAAATAATCACCAGTAAGTTTACTTAAATTTCATGTATTAAAAAATATACTTTAGTTACCAGTATCAAAATAATCTCCAAAACGCAGTAGATGTAATACAAATTTCACCGATATAAAGTGTCCGACGAATTCATGCTAATATGATTCCCCCGCGCCGTCGGTAATCTAATAAGATGATGTTAATGGAGACCCTGCCTCTGCAAATGGATCGGAATATCAACATAATGCCATGTTATATTAAATTATTGATAATACCTATAAATAATATAGTACTGACTGCGCCAAGCGGACAAAATGTACCCGTTCGAGCAAAAAGTTTGAGATCAAACATGGCCTTCGTCGTTTCCCATTCATTCATTCGAATAGGTCAGTCATTCATTCATTCATTTTTAGTAGGTCAGTGGTCAAACCTGGTGTTGAATTTTTAGGCCGCCTAAAGGTCTCCTATATGGTCTAACGATTGTTACGATAACGTGCCATCTGAACAACTGTATCTCTCAGATATAAATGTCACTATACCTACAACCTACTCGTACCTGTCCTTTCCCAAACTCTGGTCTATACCGGCACAACAATTCATCAAAATCAGTTCAATGGTATTGACATGAAAGGGTAACAAACAGACAGAGTTACCTTTCAAAGTCAAAAGTCAAAGTCAAATATTTTTATTCAGTTTTGGCCCCATAGAGGCACTTTTGAACGTACCACCCATTCGGAAGAACATCAGCAGGGAAGAATGGGCAAGAAGGGCTTTGCATTTATAATGTTAGTAGGGATAAAACTTTATAATGTAAGGTATATAATAATGTGACGTGCAGTTTATTTATAGCTGCCAACGCTCATTTGCTTTGCTCCCATGGGAATTTCGGGAAAGAAAGTAAATTTTATCTTTTATGTAGCTGTGATATACTGACAACAAACCGAAGGAAGTTTTTAATGTCCTTTTTAGTATGTTTATTTCTTGATATCTACGTCATTTATAAACCGATTACGAGTGATTTGGTATATGAAAGGATATGCTTACACATTGGTGTCGTCATTTTAGCCGACTAAAAACGGGTGCAAGTTCTCTTTAAAAAAAATGAAAATTGATATTTGGAAAAGATTTTTTTTGCCAGCTAACTGAGAAAGGCCGTAACAATTTAACAATCAAGTTCTTACAAAATCTTGTACCTAATTACTAAAATCTTAAACGCGATCCATTAATACTAAAACAATTAAGAAAGTTAAAAATGAATCAGATAAAAGAAGTCCTATTCAACTGACTAAAGTTTTGTTATAAATTCAAAGAACCGATTTCACTATTCACTGAAAGTACCTGACACTGAATCGCTTTAACACTTTCACGAACTTATAATGACTTCGAAATCTAATTTATTATTTGATTCGGTTTGTACAGACAAAGAATATCGAAAAAACGTATTTGAACTCGACTGTCTGTGAAGGCTTTGTGAATTAATATGAGATTAAAGTGGTTTAATTTTACTAAGATCTAAATTCTGATTTAAAATAAATAATTTAGTATTTAATAAAGTAAAATATATTTTGCTTTAATGTCACATTGCAGAGCAAAAAACGCGCTTTTTGGGGATAAAATATAAAATATTGGACGTAATATAGAAATATAAAGGCCTTTCATTAATCACATTAATTAGTGACTAAAACTAGTGTCTGTAGACCGCCCACAATTCCCCGACATAGCTTAATGATTGAAAAACGTACTGATCGCTAAACAAGCACGGCAGTGCTCAAATATACACAAAAACCTACATGCCTCTTACAACCCCCTTGTTATCAGGGTAATAAACAATTACTCCAGAGTTACATAATTAAAGCCATAATTAAAATATCCAGGTTGAACGGATACCGATCCCTGACAACGAGCTCATAATTTATTAAAAAATCTTTCTGTTCCCGCTCTTGTTTGCACGCTTCAGACCCATCGGCGGTTTTGTTTACAAAAGACTTACATGTAAGTACTTAGTTTTATTTATAACGTTTGGCAACACTTGAATTGCGTAGTGATTAATTTACGTCTTTGGCGTAGGTTGACAAATGAGGTTACTACGCTGCAATGACAGCGGATGATTGACAACTTCCCTCCCAATGGAAATTATCCAGAGTCACTCCAATACCAAAGTCCTCTGATAAGTCTAAAGTGGAAGGATTTCGGCCGATTGCAGTCTTATCCTCTCCAGCAAAGATATTTGAAAGTATCATCCATGACCTTATATTTAACCAAATTGATAAATACCTCTGCAACGAACAACATGGCTTCAGACCAAAAAGATCCGTTGATACAAATTTGCTAACACTAGTGGAGTTTATCTCAGCTGCACCGGATCGAGGCTCCCAGGTGGACGTTGTTTACTTTGACTTCCGGGGGGCGTTTGATAGGATTCACAATGACATACTGCTGGCTAAAGCAGCCGCTCTCGGTATTAGTATTAATTTCTTACTCTTTCTGGCCGACTTCCTCCGTGACCGCTTACAGTATGTCAGGCTTGGTTCATACGCATCCCAGCCCTATCACACGCGCTCAGGGGTCAGTCAGGGCTCGATCCTGGGGCCTCTTTTATTCCTACTGATGGTGAACGATCTACCGAGTGTCCTTAAATATGCCTTAGGCTTGCTTTTTGCAGATGATTTTAAAATCTTCAGGGAGATAAAGTCGATCGCCGACTGTGTTGCCCTGCAACATGACGTTGATGCTGTTTACCAGTGGAGCGTTGATAATCGTATGGAGTTTAACTCGTCTAAGTGTTACGTCATGAGCTTCACTCGAGCGCGGCACCCGGTTCAATTTGATTACGTTATTAATGGTTCTAGTATAACTCGCCAAAGTATAATTAAAGATCTGGGTGTCACTTTTGATTCCAAACTAACGTTTACCAACCATATAGAGGCTCTAGCGCGAGAATCATTTAGGCGGTTAGGCTTCGTCCTCCGGAATTCTCGAGACTTCCGCAACACCCACGTTATCAGGCTGATCTATGGGGCATTAGTCCGGGGCAAACTTGAAACAGCAATGTGTGTTTGGAACCCCTACCAAGCGAAATATTCTCTTTTGTTAGAAAAGGTGCAGAAAGCTTTCTTACGGTACTTATTCAGGCGTGAATACGGGTATTATCCTTTCATGTACCCATCAAAGTTTTTGCTGGGTATGCTAGGATATAACTCTTTGGAAGTAAGACGAGGTGCCAACCAGTTAGTTGTAATGTGCAAAATTCTTCGAGGACATATTAACGCACCCGACCTCCATAACGAGCTGTGTCAGCTGAACGTGCCCGAGCGGTACGTCCGCGGGCGGCGGCACGCGTTGCTGGCCGCGCCGGCGTGCCGCACGGTGGCGCGCGCGCACGCGCCCGTGCCGCGCACTCGCCGCGCTCTCAACTCTCTCCTAGCCGACAACCCTCTGTTTGATTTGTTTGACGATGGATGGAGAGATTTACTGTCGGAGTGTTTGCGATGGTGTGAAAAGAAATATTAATGTTGATCTCAAATTTGTTTGTATGTTTTGCCTGTTACCAGTAATTATTATTGTTCATATTTTATATTCTGTTTTTATTATTATGATATGTTTAATTTTTTTTTTTTTACTATTGTGATTTCAAGCTTTTAGTTTGTAAGTATTTTCAATTGATGTAATTGGGTTCCCGTTTTAATTGAAATAAATAAATAAATAAATAACTTATTCTAATGTCCCTTGAAAAAATGTAATGGTGGAGCAAATGTAGAGTATTCATTCTAGTAATGCTAACCTTAGTAGTAGTGATTATTAATTTAACTAGAATTTAGACAAAGAATAATAATAATGTTAAAAACCCTCTACGCAAAAACGGCTGGGCCGATTTTTACCACACAGAGAACCACCGAAAAAACCGCGTCGAAATTGGTCCATCTGTCTGAGAGCCACAGGCAGACACATGCACACACAGGCAGACATCGACGTTAAACTTACAGCACCCCTCTTTTGCATGTAAAAATGAACCCATAACATGACAAACAAACAACATCTTTTGTGGCACGTCAAGCCGTCGGTCCCGGTTACTTTCTACGAATAGTAGTCGTTACATGAGCCATGTCAGAGGCCTTTGGCGGCTCTATAACTCCGACAACAGGATTGGTCAGGTTGAACATCCACTCGATGAAGAAGAAGAAGAACAACTTTTGTATTAAAGATTAAAAACATTTTACGTGTTCTTTAAGAATGTAAAACAACAGCATCACCAACCCTAAAATAAAGATCACCCCACTTAAAGGACTCTCTAAAAGATGTATTATGTGTTTATATTCGATACTTATTCGGCCTCGTCCTTCGATCTGCGTAGAGCACTCAATAGTGATGCCTCTGAGAGGTTCTCAACCTATCGCTGCGAAGATAGGAGGTCCGGAGAAAAATCTTACAGGGTTTAAATTATTTATTCCTGTAACTAACGACGTAGTTAAAAAAAATATTTAACTATGTCGTTAGAACGAAATCGATAATAATTTTCCTTTGCAGAAAAAAATGACTTTGGTTCGAAAAGTGGGCGTAGTTTACAATTTAGAAGTTGTAAGAAGATTATAGTGTATGAAAACTAATGGGTTGAGCTTAATTTTCAAGTCCACTGATTTTTTATTTACTAGAACCTTCGAAGAATGTGCCCAAAGAATGTTAGGCAAATTATTTTAAACATTTCACGTTATTAAGTTGGTGCTAGAAAAAGTTTGAGAAACGTTGCTCTTGAGTATTTATAGCGAAGAGATCCTTGAACGGGGTCTATAGATCTGTCTATGGTTGTTTGCTGTTGGATGAAGCGCAAGACTCACATAGTGCGGGTACGGGCCGGTTGCAGGTCACGTGACGTTGAATTCCTTGTATTTGTATGAAAGGTGCCACAGACAGGGGCCCGCAACCGCACTATATCTTGTCTTGCTCTTAAGTGATTAAGAATCCCGAGATATTTTTAAAGCTTTTGAACTGATTATCCAAATTGCAACCAAGCGAACGTTACAAACGTCAAACATAACTTTTTGTCAATATATTCTTAAACGCCCATCGGTATTGGACTGACTCTATCAAATACGATATATGTCAGTGCATTTACTGGTGGCGTTAAATATCACAGTAGTAAAAGTTTGATGGCGTTCTATTGATATATTTTTCAATCACAAAGATTTAAGTTGTGTATACTAATATTATAAAGAGGTAAAATTTGTAAGTTTATTTGTTTGTATGTTCGAGCTAATCTCACGAATTACCAGTCCGATTTGAAAACATATTTTTGTACTAGATAGCCACATTCAACGGGCAAATTATAGGCTATTTTTCATCCCGAAATTCCCACGGGAACGGGCACATAGCGGGTAAAACCGCGGTACGTTGCCTGTAAGTAAATAAATAAAAAGGAAACCTTTTCCTCGAAGTTTCCACAACTCCCAAGTTTTAAAAGTGAAACAAAATAACTTACAAATCACGTTTCCCATTATTCTTAATATTAAACGTCAGTTTGTTCGGTCGTGTTCCGCCGACATCTGTTAAACATTGTAAAAACGTTTATTAAATACTTCTTTCTTGTCTAACGTCATGTTAGGGAAGTGTTTCTGGCTGTAACTCGAGTGGGCTTCGTTTAAAAAACGAATACTGTTTTGTTTTTTAAGACTTTGTTCTAACGTTTCGTTCTACCTATTTTTTAACCGACTTCAAACACCGAAGGCGGAGATTCTCAATTCGGCCGGTATTTCCTTTTTAAAACGAAAAATGAATGTTTAAAAAAAGAATATCGATGTTATATGGTCTAGTGGTTTGAGCGCTCGGCTCACGATCCGGAGGTTCCGGGTTCGATTCCCGGTGGGGATATCTCACAAAAATCACTTTGGGAGACTGTACTCAGTTTGGTTAGGGCATTGCAGGCTGAATCACCTGATTGCCCGAAAAGTAAGATGATTCCGTGCTTCGGAGGGCACGTTAAGCCGTCGGTCCCGGTTACTTTCTACGGATAGTAGGTGGTCGTTACATGAGTCATGTCAGAGGCCTTTGGCGGCTCAATAACTCTGACACCAGGATTGGTCAGGATGGCCATCCACTCGATGAAGAAGAAGAAGATGGACATTCTTTTTTAAATGATATGATTGTTTTGATGTTTTGCTTTGATTTATTAGATACTTTACATTTTGAATCCAAAGTACATAATGATTGATAATGTGTCGAGTCTACATCACAATTTTTCACTCTATAATTATATATGAGAAATCAAACAATCTTTATCACCAAAGTTTTCCGTGAAGGTACAGTTATTGTGGTATACATATGAATTAACTATTTTACCAGTAACCTAACCTAATAATGTAGAGTATCCCAACCCGCGCGTCAAACATCTGTTATCGTCGATAATGTTTTGTTTATCAGTTATGTTTTATTGCCGATTTACTTACTGAAATTAACATTGTAAAGATAACAAAGATTCATTAAATGACCTGTAAGATTTTAGATGTTAATATATTATATTTAACTAGCTGTCCCCGCGGTGGTTCCACCCGCCGAGAGAGAGATGTCGCTAGTGTGAATCTAAACCAGGGTGCCACCCAAACGCATACAAAAAAATCATTCATTTAGGAGGTGTTCAGATACAACGAAAAGTGACATTGATTTTTATATCGCCCCGCGCCCCGCGGCTTTGCCCGCGTTGAGCCCGTTCCCGTAGGAATTTTCGCAAATCCTTTCTTAGTGTGCACTTACGTCACTTGAAGAAACTTCATGCCAAATTTCATGTTTCTAGGTGTAGCGGTTGAGGCTATGCGTTGATTATTAGTCACACAGTCAGTCAGGACTTTGAATTTTATATACGAGTATATAGATGATTTAAACGTACATTAACACTCAGCGACTTTTCTTGCTTTGAAATGTTTATTATTGCTTGAATGTAGTTACATTAGGTCTTACAGTTATAATATCGTTCCATACATTCTACCACCACTGTGGCGTGCAACTGTCTTGTAAGATTACACAAAAAAAGTTTAAGTTTTCATTATATAAATCAATTTAAATTATTAATAAGTTGTAAAATTAGTTAAGGTAAAGGAATTAGTTAAGTTAATAATGTCAATAAATAATAATTATAAAAATTTAAAAAATAATAACACACATCATGGACAGTCATAATTAACACACAATACATGCACAAATTTCGTTCTCATACTACTTACTTCTATGTCACAACTTATAATTTAGATATTCTTTGATGTCATAAAAACAATGTTCTAGAAGCCATTTAGTCAATTTTATTTTAAATACGTTAAGTGTTAGGTCTTTCAACATGTCCGGTAGTTTGTTATATATAATAATCGCATTTACATATGCATTTCTTTTATATAATTCGCATTTACTATGAGGTACATATAGCTTGTGTTGTTTTCTAGGTTTAACATTTCGAGTAATTACATCGGCATGTTTTTGGAAATATTGAGGATGCTCCCTAACAAAAACACATATTTGCTTTATGTACAAACATGCTAACGGCAATATTTTATGTTTTTTAAATAATTGTTTGCAACTGTCCATGTGCCAAGCTCCGCTGATTGCACGAACGCATTTTTTTTGTACCCTAAAAGCTTTGTCAATCTCCACAGAGTTACCCCATAACAAAAGCCCGTACGCGAGCACCGACGAGACATAACCATGGTATGCACTAAGTGCTGCTTCACTGGATACAGTAACCCTTAGCCTGTGTATGGCATACACAAATTTATCAATTTTATTACATACAGACTCAATGTGGGCTTTCCAGTTACAATGTTTATCAATCACTATCCCTAAAAATGTTGCCTTTTCTACTTCGTGGATTTTATCGGCATCGATTTTAATATTTAAATCAATATTTTTATTCCTGTAATTTTGAAATTGGATTAAGTTTGTTTTGCTGATATTTACCTTGAGATTATTGTCGCCTAACCATTTAACTATTTTACGAAGTGTTTCGTTTATTTCTGCTTCATACTTTGCTTTGTCTTTGCATTTTATTATTACCGTAATGTCATCTGCAAATAGAATTACTTTATGAAGTATAGTTTCTGGAAGATCATTAATGTACATTAAGAATAGGAACGGCCCAAGCACGCTACCTTGTGGAACGCCTTGTTTATTATGTAAAAACTTAGACTGAGTCTTAACTTTTTCCCCATTCCTAATATTTTCAATTTCTACGGTTTGCTCCCTTTCAGATAGGTAACTTTTGATCCAGTCATGCGCTTTACCTCTAATTCCGTATTTTTCTAATTTATATAACAAGATCTCATGAATGACGTAGTCAAATGCTTTACTCATGTCAAGAAAGAAGGCTGTTAGGGGTATCTTTTCGTTAATAGCTTCAGTAATATATTTAATTAAATTAAAACAGGCTAATGTAGTCGAACTATTTTTCCGAAACCCGAATTGTTCGTTTTTGAGTATCCCATTAGCTGTAACAAAATCAAGGAGTCGTTTAAGCATGACCTTTTCAAATATCTTTGAGAATATTGGTATTAGTGTCACTGGTCGATAGTTATTCATATCACTCGTCTCGCCTTTTTTAAACAACGGTTTGACTATTGATTTTTTTAGAGCCGAAGGGAAGGTTCCTTCCTCGAACGATTTGTTTATAATGTAGGCTAGCGGCCCACATATATATTTGGCACATTTCTGAATATTTTGCGTATTTATTTCATCTACTCCCGTTGCGTGAGTGTTTTTGAGGGTCATTATTATTTTATATATTTCATTAGCGTCAGTTGGATTTAAAAACATAGTCTTATGATTAGTTAACTTATTCATAGTTAGATTAATGTCATTCCGATTAAAATTATTGTTATGTGTCATGTTTATATAATGTTCATTAAATTTTTCACTTATACTAGTGGGATCTGTGTAAGTTTTATTTTTATGTATTATTTTACCGATTTCACTCTTTGTTTGTGTTTTCCCAACATTTCTATTGATCACGTCCCATACTGCTTTGCACTTGTTATTCTTAGTATTATCTATGTATTTTTTATTTTGTAGTTGTCTAGATTTAATTATGCATTTTTTTAATAATTGGCTATATTTTTTGTACTTTTTGTGGTTAGCTTTATGATTTGTATTCATTTTAATGTGTTTTAGATATAAGAGTCTCTTCGCAATACAAGACTTCCGAATCCCTTTTGTCAACCATACATGTTTATTATTTAGATTAGACTTTTTTACTGAAATCACTGGGAAACATAAGTTATAAAATAGTTTAAACAAAGAATGAAATTTATCGAAAGCTGTATTTGACGTAGATTCCTCGTAGACTTCCGAGAATGAAAGTGATGAGATACAGGCGATGAATTTTTTTGAGTTTTCATTATTTAAGTCCTTTATTTTCTCAAACCAGCTTAGTGTTTCGGGTTTTTTTTTAATTTTCAGTGATATCGTCTGGCCTGTCTCATGGTCTGATAGACCTAGGTAATGCACATTACTCTTAACATTTTTGAGATTGCTCGCAATCTGATCAATACATTTTGTACCGCGCGTGGGAATGTTTATATGCGTATGTATGTCAAAATTTTTTAGTATGCCAAGAAATTCTTTGCAAATTTTATTAGGCTGTAGAGTATCTAGGTTCCAATCTCCGCATAGTATGATTTTTTTTGATCTGTATAGTATTTGTTGTAATAGCTGCTCTAACTTTTGAGTGAAAGTATATGGGTTACTATTTGGCGTTCTATAAATACATAATACTATGATTTTGTTAAATGTTAACTCTATACCTGTGCATTCAAAGCTATTGTCACATGCGTAATTATTCACTACCTTTAATACCGTACACTCTAGCCCATTTTTGGTAAGAATACAAGTACCACCCCGTTTATAGTTTCTTGAATATGTCGACCTTACTGTATACCCTGGTAATTTTAATAGTTGCTCATGGCCTTTTTTTATGAATGTTTCACTTAGGCAAATGATGTCAACTTCGTTTTTGTTTTGAGTAAATTCCGATAAAACAAAGCTTAAATTATCAATTTTATTAATTGCCCCGGCTATATTTTGGTGGAATAAAGTGAGATCCTGGTTAGATATCGGTTCGAAAAAAATTACTCATTAATTTTGGTGGCTGTGTTGATTGAAAATAAAAGGGAATGGTACCTTTCTTAAACGCTTTGCTGTTTTCGCCCCCTACATCGTCGCTGCCATTCATTGAGCCTATTGTATGCTGTGGAGATTGATTTTGAATTGAGTATTGATCAAACCTTGATTCCAGCGCAGAATTGTTTGATGTTGGTTCATGTACATGATTTTTAATTATTTTATTGTATTTTAAGAACTCTATTTCCACCTTAATTTTAAATGTCAATTTTTGTGTAAATTTATTCAATTTTATTCCTTGCATGTCAATATAATTACAATTCTTATGATTAATAATTAATAATTTAATATGTTTATTTATCATGTATTCGCTAAGATAAGGATTATTTTGCACACCAATGATTATAACATTATGATTTTTAAATTGATGTAGTACATTACTAATATTATACAATAACTTAAAGGGGTTCTTGTCATTCGAACCCATTGACAAAATAATAACATCGTTCATGTTTATTTCGTGTCCAAAATTTTCGCAAGTTTTTAATATTTCGTCACTGTTAGCCCCAGGCTTAGTAATGCTACACACTGTAAACGTCTGATTTACTTGTTTATTATTTTTCACCAATTGGCTTGCCAGTCCCCTTGTTTGGTCATCTCCAAATATAAATATTTTCTTTTGATCTAGTCTGGGTCCATATTTAGGTATTGATTGCGGTTGTTGTTGTTTCTCAGGGCTTGATGACAGCTGTGGTTTAGCTACTGTATTCCTTTCAGTATGCGCCTTGATCCCTGGTGTCTCTCTTGAGATATTGTACGCACTGTTATTAATAGGCGACAACCTCGATAATCGTGTTCGTATCGTGGTGAGACGCTTCATAATGGGTGTGTTTGCTAGTACGGGTGAATTTGGAGTTCTAGGCACGGTTGACATGGAGACGTCTTTGAGGAACTGTATCTGTTTATTTTTATCGTCCAGCTGCTTTTTTAATTGGCAACATTCATAATTTAGGTTCGCTATCTCTTCATGTGCTGTTAAATTTTCGTTTTTTAGTACCTTTATTTCGCCCTGTAAGGCAGTAAGTAGTGGTAGGTCCTGTTCCGAATACACAGGAACACTATTCGTGGATAAATCCAAGCCATCCGAGGCTGTGGAGTTAAGCCAGTTATCGGTTATTCTATCATCAGTTAAGTCCAAATCTGATTTCCTTCTTCTTAGTGGTTTTCTGAAGGTAATGTTAGCGAAATCAACATTGGTCGTCGTATTTGCATTCATTTTTTTTTTGTGCTACTTGTCTTGGTTCTTTACCTTAGAATTAATTTAAATTTAAATTATAAGTAAAAAACTTTTTTTTCTTTTATATTTTATATCGGTCGCTCGGGTTTGAACCTCACTCGCTTCTGACCGGCGAACTTAATTCATACATGCCGACCTCTCGGCTATCGAGTCTGTTACCAGTGCGGTCGAAATTTGCGTTCAGTACTGTGTAGTTATGTTGTTTGAATGTAGGAGAGTCCAAGGGTCAGTATATTTGAATATTTACGACCGTTTGTATCAAACAAAATTTTGATATTTTATGCACTTTGTATTATAATTCCTTCACTATTTTATGTTAAATCGTTTAAGCACTTTATACTTTTTGTTATTACTTGTCATTGATTTGTATTATAATAGTATTTTAGTGTTTTATCACTGTAAATGAATTGTAAATAAATTTCACTGATAACTTTGTCACTGTATTGTTTTTTGTTGCACCAACAATGTATGATGTGGTTTATAGTTCACTGATCACAAGTAAACTATTTTGGATGTATATTTTATGGTTTATTATTTTTAAACAATTTATTTACACAGAGCTGATGTTTGCTGATGCACTAGCGACATCTATCCTTTGAGCGTACGCGATCCAAAGAACGCGAGTACGCCGCCAATCTTTGAGCGTGTGGTTATTCGGCAGGTGTTAGACGCTCAGTATCTACATATATTTAATCTCCCTTGACTTAACTTTGAACTCAGCTTGCAGCTCGTTAACTCGGTCTATCGTATCGAACGTAGATAATAAAGGCTATTAACAAAATATGATCAACAATCAGCCTTTTCAAAGCCATAAATAACGTTTAAAAAGTTACTAGTAGTTATAACGGCTGTCAAAAATATTTTCATTACCGTTATTGCGTTATTCTTTTGTTTTCAATTTTATTTACTGCCCATTTTGGTTTTCGAACTTTATCTCTCGGATATAAGGGAGATTTACGAGTTTAATCTACACTGCGGTTTCACACAGATTAATGAATAAATATGTACCTACACACATATACAAACATGTCATAATCATAATATTTTATGATATTTTTTCGATCATTATTTCACTTTTTTATAATCAAATATCTTCGTATTGTTATCTGTTTAACGCAAGCGCCTGATATTTATAAGGAAAAACATGAAAGTAAATAAAAAGTTAGGGCTCGTCCGGGATTTGAACCCGGGACCTCTCGCACCCTAAGCGAAAATCATACCCCTAGACCAACGAGCCGGTTGAGACAAGAACCGATTTTAATCATTGCTACAATTTTTAAAGACTGGTTTTGGGTTAGTGAAAGTTGAATCTCATACATTTAGTTCGAATGACGTAGCTTTAACTATGATGCTATAATTTGGTTAAAACTGTTTCGTTATTATACTCAAACTACTGATGTAAAGTTTTTAAGTTGATGCTTTTGTGAATGGCCATCATATTACTTCACTAGTCTTAATGTTTTGATCTGTATTTGATAACATTTTGCTAACTTCAAAAATAAAAATGACCTAATAGTGTATGAAGCCCTTTTTCAGATGTTATAACTTCATTGTACGAGTACTGTACGTACAACTATTGAGCAAGACACACATAATGTCTTTTGCATGCCAGTGTGGCACCTTTCATACATATACAAGGAACACAATGTCGCGCGACCCGCACCCGGCCCGCCCTCACAATATGTGTATCTTGCGTTTAAGAAAAAAGAGCATACAAATAGACAAAACATATTAACTGATCTTATTATAGAATTCAACTCTTAGGGTCTAGACAGACGGACTGCAATTCAACTGCAATCCGACTGCCAAATGGCAGTTCAGATGCAGTTTGAATGCAGTTGGCTCGACTGCAATCAAACTGCACGTCGACGGGCAGTTGGCGTGCAGTTGGATTGCAGTCTGAGTGCAGTTACAACGACAGACTGCAATCCAACTGCACGCCAACTGCCCGTCGACGTGCAGTTTGATTGCAGTCGAGCCAACTGCATTCAAACTGCATCTGAACTGCCATTTGGCAGTCGGATTGCAGTTGAATTGCAGTCCGTCTGTCTAGACCCTAAAAGAGGCCAAGAAGCCGAAATGTTTTATAGTAAGGAGGCTGATATTATTCTACACACGAAGAGCGAAAGTATTTACTGATTACTCTTCTCTATATCGTGATTCTACACTTTTCATTGTGTAAAGAACATCTTTAGTTACGCACACAACTATAAAAGTAAAATTAAAAAAACACTTCACACACACTACTGACGTCTACACTATCGTTTTTCATGTCAGATACATGTCACCATTTCCTTTGACATCGCATGCCCTACGTATTCGAACTATATTTCCCAATTACAGCTCCAATGCCATCCATTTCTACTAATAGGGCGCCTAAAAGCCTAGACGTTCTACATATCCTCTACATATCAAAGTAAACGACACGTCAACGGCCATTTGAATTCAAAATAATTTGCAATTCAAAATAGTTTCTCTAGGTGAATCGTACGTTAGAGTTTAAAGCATTCCTACTACTATGCTATGCAGCTATGCTATGGTCGAAAGATATTTATCGCGGTTGTTTCAATCGCTAGCTAGACCATGTCTGCCTTATTAATAAAAACTCTGTAACTAAAACACTGTTATAATGTGTTTTGTCTCTTTTGCTCGTCGGAAAAGTGCGTATCCGTTCCCGTATGCGTTCCCGCGGGAAAATGAAATTTCAGGATTAAATATATCACATGTGTTGTTCTGATGTTTAACCTATTTTACTGTAAAGTTTCATCCAAAACCGTTCGATAGTTTTTGCGTGAAAGAACATCAAACATAATACATCCATCCTCACAAACTTTCGCATTTATGTACAAACATTTACGCACAAATTAGTACGATTTTCATTTCTATTTGTGCGATAAAGATGTGCTATAAAAAACATCGAGTGCTATGACGCTCGATGTTTTGATGCTCTGTTATACAACATATTATTTGCATTGATAAACATAACATATAGCGTCAAACGTAACATTGCAATTAGCATAGCATATCGTAGGAATGGAACCCAAGGTTTAGACAATGTTACGTTTAGACAATGGTAGTGGAAGCATCTTCAAGGATATTAGTGGTTCAGGGATAGAACTTGATGCGGTTTCATATTCACCCAGATTGAGGACAATTGAGAGGACTTTGATAGTTGTAGTTAGGCTACTGTTATATCATACTGGTAAAGTTGCTATTGTGTTTGGTTAAGCGATTTTAAAATGAGAAATTTAAGGTACGAAAATAAGTAAGTAAGTATTAACCTGTAATGTCTCACTGCTGGGCAAAGGCCTCTCATCTTACTCAAAGTATCAATACAGTGAGGAGGATTAAGCGTAATCACCATCAATTATATAGTTTTTTTTTTTACGTAACCTCGCTGTCCCACTGCTGGGCAAAGGTCTCCCCCAATTCTTTCCATTTATCCCTTTCCATGGCCAACTCCTTCCAATCCTTCTTGAAATCGTCCAGCTCCTTCCGCCATCGAGTCGGAGGCCGACCTGGGGGCCGGCGGGCATCCTGGAACTCCCATTCCGTTGCAATTTTTGCCCATCTGTCCGGGTGCATCCTGCCCACGTGACCAGCCCAATTCCACTTCAGCTTGGCAGCTTCAACGCCTGTCATGGAACGCAGCATGGTGTTTTACGGAGAAATATATTACTTCTTTGTATTTGGGCAATTTAGTATGATAACGGGTTAGTAAATTCCCGCGGGAACGGGTACAACGCGGGTAGCACCGCGCGGCGCGGCTAGTTATTTATACAACATCAACAATACAAGCAGCTACTTAAAATACCGAGTACGTTGAACAAATAAATGAGATGTGTCTCCTTGCCTAGCTCGTTCCGTCTTCAACATTTCATATTTAAAGTTGAAAATTCAAATATTATTTTCTGGTTTCATACTGTAAGCATCTCAATATCGTATGTTTGGCGATCGGCGGCACTACAAATACTGAGGAATATCGAACATGTTTACTTAGCCATGTTTAGGTATTTGAAGTTTCGAACTACTGGCTTCATACTTACAGCTGAATATGGTATTGAAGTCGGCTCATGTGGGGAAATGTTATGGTTATTTTTCTCAGAAGAGTTTTGGTACAGTTGTAAACACTAATCTAGACGGGAATTCATTTATACATTAAGAATAAAATTGGAGTGTCTGTTTGTAACATTAAAATAACCGCTCTTTACTACATGCATGTGCCAAAAAAACATTTTTAAAATTTTTGTCTGTCTGTTTGTCCTGGCTCTGAAATGGCCTGACCAATTTTAATGGCTCTTTTACTGGATGATGAAAAAAGGAGTTACAAAAATTCCAAAATTGCACGTGGATGCAACTGTAAAGTTACTTAAATTTTTAAGATTTATTAAACAAAAATAGTAATTTCAGATTAAAGATAACAAATTAATTTCACAGTTGTTTCTATATCACATTCGATTACATTCAACGATACCAATTCTGCGGTCAGTTAGTTTATCTCATCGAAGTTTACGGTTAAATTTTTATGAAAAATTTAAGAAAATCATTTTCAAAACAGTATAAAATACCGCTGTTTTCCAGAGATAAGGATTTCATTTTCATGGTCCATCGGTCGGAGAAACTACAGTCTATTCTTAAACCGTAATGTAACTCACCCATAAAACTTTGAAAGCTCTCCAAGTTATAAGCTCGAAAAGCAACAAGAGGCTTAAAACTTCTGTAGTGCATGCAGTTTTATTGCCGTTATGGAAAAAAAAAACTTTTTTGTACGGATACACGTATAATATTTTCGGAAGTTTAACAGGTTTTATTATAGAATTTTACGTATAATATTTTCGGAAGTTTAACAGGTTTTATTATAGAATTTTACGTATAATATTTTCGGAAGTTTAAAATGTTTCTTTATAAAGTTTTACTTGTACGTTTGTGCCAAATTATTGATTGTACGTACAGTCATGGTAAAAAAAGTTTTATCACCATAAAGGTCTATACTGTTTTTTTTAGTCTAAACGAACACTGCTCATTTTGAATTGAAATTACGCTAACGGATACCGTAAAGGTCCACACTATGCTAGTTTTTCGCCTGTTATCCTTTTTAAACCTTTACTTGTTTGTAAGTTGCAGCTGAGACGTCTCCTATTGCTGTATTATGCTAGTTGTAATTTGTATTTTTTATTTTTCTTGTAATTGTGGCAATAAATGATTATTTTATTTTATTTTATTTTTAAGTAATGTCATTATTTTTATTCCCTACTATTTTGACTTGACATTGTCGTATAAAAAGCCTGTAATTTTATACGCATTGTCACCTTAGTGCATTGTTTTAATATTGACATATTGACTTACCATGTGGGAAATAATTTGAAAACGAATGAAGATTTCCATAATATCAAGACTTTACTTATTGTCATATTATTGTACGAGAAATTCATTTATTTGATGGATATTTTGACATTGGTAGTAACATTTGATTTTTGATTCAAAAAGTATTTGGGCTCGTCCGGGATTTGAACCCGGGACCTCTCGCACCCTAAGCGAAAATCATACCCCTAGACCAACGAGCCGGTGAGAGGTGAACTGAATACTACGGCTCGGTTTGACGCGATTCGAAGTGAAAGGCAGGTTGACTACGTCACACGCGTACGTTGCTTTCGACTGTTTAACCTGACAGACGTCAAAAAAGATTTTTAATGCAAATAATTATACTTTGGGTAAAGACACATCATTATACTTTGTTATAGTGTTATTAATAGTGATTTAAAGGCTGATGTTTTAGTAAGTAGGTAGTTAATAAAAAAAAAAAGTTTGGGCTCGTCCGGGATTTGAACCCGGGGCCTCTCGCACCCTAAGCGAAAATCATACCCCTAGACCAACGAGCCGGTTGGATAACCACATGTATTTTAAATACAATATTTTTATAACACATCACGTAATACATTGAGAGCAATAAAATATCTTATCATAGTACCATTACGATGCTCGATAGACCATTTATCAAATTATTTATGATCCTGAGATAAGTATTAGGGTGCGTCCACATCTGGCGAATGCGCCGCGAATGTGCAGCTCGCCAGCCATGTGCGAGCTGCCCGCAAGCCGCGCGCGTGCAGTCACGGCAATGGTTTGGTGCACCTCTTTAGTGCAACTCATGCAAGGCTCGTAAAAGGCGCGCGCCCAGCGCGCGCGCGGCCCGCGATCTGCGCGCGCTCAATTATCGCGATTACAATTGCGCTTATTGGCTCAGTACTTTAGGCAGACGCGAGCCGCTAGCGCGCCGCCCGCGCGCTGATCGCATACGGCGCTTAGGTTGCGAGCGAACTGCGCGCGAGCGGCGCAAGAGCGGCGCACGAACAAAAATGCACGCGCGCAGCTCGCGGGCATCTCACAAACGGTTCGCGACCTGCGCATTCGCGGCATATTCGTCAGATGTGGACGCACCCTTAGATTTTCTTTTTTAAGTCTTGCTTTAAAACATAACTTAATAGCATTTGAAAAACCATAATGCGAAAAAAAAAACAATTCACTACATTTCACCGATATAATATAAAGTATTTGTGCATTTATATGTATTAGTATGAGTAAGTTAAATGCTATAGTACAATCCTAGAGTTTAGTTTCTCTAATTAAACTTGTGTACATTTGTACAGGTGATTTTCTTATTTAATAATGATTTTTCTTTCTTGTAGACAAAGACGATATTGTCTGGGTACCGAACGATGGAATTGAGATCGTTTTGAAATAATAAATTCGAAACAAGACCAGAACATGAAAAGATCGAAACCTCGTCGTTTCGTTATTAGAAAGATTCTCTATTACCTCTTGCATTCGACATTCAATCATACAAAATTCACTTCATTGATAAATACCAATATAGTTTGGTTAAATAAAACTTAAAGACAATAATCGTTAATGATTTATTTGTTGTTCTGTTGACGTAACACGTACTTACATAATATGTATACATCTGTTGCGCACGCGCAAAAACTGGGTCACCTTTCACCCAGACGTGCGCATGAGTCGAATTTTTAATATTGATATATCAAATGTTATACTTAGTTTTTGAATGACTTCAATTTTATTTTTCAATAATTATAATTATGTAAATTAATTATTTTTCAATGGATTTAGCGATCGTGTTGCCAACATGGCTAATAGCCTTATTATGCTATTCTGTGAGCCTAATTCTCCTTGTTAAACTTGTTTAATCACCAGAGAGATGCACATTATAAGCTCATACTTTGTTTTTTAAATTAACCTGAAGTGTCCCACTACTGGGCAAAGATCCCCTATCGATTTTCATTGTTTTTGAGATTTGAGAACCTACACTTTTTCACTTTCTTACTGAAAACTTTCAGTGACTGTCATGTATCATTAGCTTGCAAAGTAGAGGAATTAAATAATATGTTAAGGGCTTCAACAATAATTCTTAAATCTATTTAGTACCTTAATGTGTTTAAAAAATAAAAGCTATCCATCCAAAATTGCATTTTATATTAAACGAAATAGAACACAATTTAAAACGAACGTCATTTGTTTCATAGAACATATTTAAGCGCTTAATAAATTAAGAATGTTTATGCAATCCGCACTAAGTGTTTTAAAACTAAAACTTAACTTAGTTCGAGATCCCACCGGATTCGTTTACAACTTACCTTCGTACTGAACCCGTTAAGATTTAAGACTTTTGTAAATTCCTCTCTAAGTACACCCTGCATAATGAAGAGTGAAGAGTTTCACTAGTTAATGCTCTTACAAGTTTAGTGCTCTTTGCATCTGTTTAGTGTAAGTCTCTAAATATGTATTAGGCACAATAGTTTTCAGTACTGCTTGTAGAAGTAGTTATGTACTCAAATATACTCAATAAAATCAATTAATATGTACCAAGTTGAGCACAATTTAAAACGATAGTAATTTGTTTTTCAAACATATTCACACCGCACTCTTTAATCTGATCGTATGACCGTACTGGTTGCTGGCCGCGTTTTTATCTGTAGAGACACATTTTCGTGGAAATACCAAGATTAAAGCTTCTCTATACTATCTATCTGAACCATAACCAAAATTTGGTTCAGTAGTAAAAGTAGGCTTAAAACCTTACAGGGGTTTTAACCAGACATGGAGACTTACTTTTGTATTTAACCACAATATCAGTGTCAGACTATATATGATTAAGCTACAATAAAAACTAAGTTTATCTTAAAATTCCTACGATAATGGGTACCTACAAAGCGCGCAAAGTCGCCAGGCACTAATAGTTTGAGAATCAAGGAGAGACTATCGCTCACTTTGATTTTTGTAGAGGCTTCGATGATTGAAGATAAAGCACGTAGAGTTCCTTTCACGTAGATATTGAGTGTATTTTAAAAGTGATTTTGTAACCGGCTCGTTGGTCTAGGGGTATGATTTTCGCTTAGGGTGCGAGAGGTCCCGGGTTCAAATCCCGGACGAGCCCTAACTTTTTTAAGTTATGTCCTAGTTTTAACATCTTTTTATAAAGGTAGGTTTATGTCTAGATCTAGATAGATGTTTTTGGTCGTATTTTGTTATGTTGTAAAGTTATGAGGACACTTATTTTATGCGGTAGTAACATATTTATAACTGACAGTATGTAGTTACGTGCGTTTATCTCAGAGTTATAAACACTATCGATATAGGTATTAAAGTTTTACTGTTTTTGATAGGATTCTATATCAGGGACAGTTAAAATATGAAGTGGTTTATCTTGTTACTTCATTTTAATATGCTGTAAAAAGCTATACAGTAAAATGTAAAAAAAAACTTCTCATAGCTTCTTTATGTATTTTTTTTCTATTAGGTAGTAATAGCGGCAATGAAATCCTTAAATCGTTTTGAGCACTAAATTCAAATACTTAGCTGTTCCTTGATTTTGAGTCTATCGGAGGCATTTGTTTATATAATAACACATATCTGCAGTACTTACAGACATCTCTTATAAAAAAATGTATTAGCCTGTAATGTCCCACTGTTGGGCAAAGGCCTCCCGTCTCACTGAAGATATCAGTACAGTGAGGAGGTTTCAGGCGTAATCACCACGCTTGCCTAATGCGGGTTGGTGATCTCAAACCCGAGCCATGTTTGAAAAGTAGGAAACATGTTTTCGCTCGACCTGAGAATTGAACCCAGGACCTCAGTCTTGGCAGGCGAGTGCACTACCACTAGACCACCGAGGCGTCTATACGACAATTAACTAATGGACGTCATTTTTCATTCAAACATTATACATCACGTCATGACAATATCACTCAACTAGCAGCGCCCCGCGGTTTTACCCGCGTTGTGCCCGTTCCCGTGGGAATTTCGGGATAAAATGTAGCCTATAGCCTTCCTCGATAAATAGACTATCTAACAGTGAAAGAATTATTCAAATCGGTTCAGTAGTTTCTGAGATTAGCGCGTTTAAACAAACAAACAAACAAACAAACAAACAAACAAACAAACAAACAAAACAAACTCTTCAGCTTTATAATATTAGTATAGATTATATCACTCAATAAGGAATCATTTGACGTTTGACTCTGAATACGGCGAGAAAGTGTAAGAGAATGCATGTAAGTGTGTTTGGATGTATGTTCCTCTTTCACGCAAAAACGAATGATCGCATTTAAATTAATACTGGCACATGAAAGATTAGAGTCTGGAAAATATCACATGGGCTACTTCTCATCGAAAAACTCCGCAAAACCCGCGGGCGCTGCTAGTAGGTATAATATGTCGTGACATTTACTGACACAAGACATAACTTGAAGTTCCCCAGCTGACCAATCACTTTGAACCAAGACCCTTCTAGTTAGCACCAACGTCATGTGGTTAGGTAAGCCTTTCACTTTGAGTTAACAATTCATATGAATACATACATTTTGGAGTAACTTGTACCGGCTCGTTGGTCTAGGGGTATGATTTTCGCTTAGGGTGCGAGAGGTCCCGGGTTCAAATCCCGGACGAGCCCAAATACTTTTGCTTTATTAAGCCTTACTTATACAGTAATCTTTAAAATCACTATCAGTTACTTATAGAACGTAACTAATGTAACAAAGGTATTTTATTTTCATTGGCATTACAATTTTGTTTCGACATCTATCAGTTAAAACCATGCCACCGTAATTTTGCCGTAATCAACATACGCTTGTGACGTAGTCAACCTGCCTTTCACTCCTACTCGCGTCAAACGGAGTCTCAATATTTAGTCTACCTCTCACCGGCTCGTTGGTCTAGGGGTATGATTTTCGCTTAGGGTGCGAGAGGTCCCGGGTTCAAATCCCGGACGAGCCCAAATCGCTCATATTGTTTTCTCTATTTTTAGATGCTTTTATGACAGCTTCATTTTGCCGCAAAAATATTAATCATCTCATGTAATTTTAAACTCTTTTTGTGATGAAAATTCATAATGAATTTAAAGCACAATATTATCCTCATTGTCCAGTGAAAATTAAATAATCGAATCGTTCCTCGTTTACATGATTGTTTACACAAATGGCATTTCCGAACGTTTCCGCCGAATATTATTGGCCGGACGTTGCGAGTACGATTTTGTTTTATTTATGGGTATCGGCTGGTGTTTAATTTCAATTGTGTACACAGTAAAAAGTAAAGGATTTTATTGTCAATTTGAAATTGATTTTGTAATGTAAGCGTGGTGATCCTAAATTGTCCTCTCTGATACCTTCGGTGAGCAAGGCCTTTGTCCAGCAATGGGACATAACAGGATAATACTTAGACTATGTAATGTATTGAAAAGATAGTATAAGATCCCAGTGTCGGGCAAATGAGTTTTAATTAACGTTGGCAGAACAAAGAGAAAAAGGAGTATGCTTGTTATATTTTTGATTAGAGCTTCTATTTTGCTGAATACCTACTTACGTAATTATGTCCCAAAATATTCATATTTAAATTCCCATAATGTTATTGTAACGTGTTTTATATATTTATGTAGTAATCAAGTAGTGCTTTGAATACTAAATATGATTGCTTATTACGAATTCATACGGATACGCCTTTACGGATTTGCGTAACAAACATACACAGGTATTTAATAACTTAGAATTACATATTCAAGCACTGTATTTTATAATATGGCCACAGTAATACATAATGTGATATGTTTGTCCTTAACTGAGGCTAAAATCAATTCAAACACAGCAAAATAAAACCAGAGCGATGGTAGTTAGTTAGTATAACGAAATTACTGTGTCATCTCCGAAATGATAACTTTCACTCCAATGCAATGATAATTGAATCTAAGTTGAACAAGTTAAATTCATATTAAAATAATAGGCGTTATTTCAATTTTGGTAAAAACTAATAAACACAGGTCATAGACTGAGCTGTTATGCGTCTATAAATTAATATTTGTTACGTCCTTATGAAAAAGATAATAATAATATGAAAATAAGCGATAGAACCAAAATTGGTAGTTAACTTGCGATGAAATCGTGAAATAACGGTTACATTTATCTTTATCGGGTTTCATTACATTATTCGTAGTTTGATACGTTATACCCAAATAGGAACTTAAATTGGAGAACCTATAGTTAACTTAATTATCACAATTAGTTAAATAAGTAATTACTTAATATACAAATTACTATCATGATAGTATTAGTTCAATAATTGTAATTACCCAAAAGCCATTAAAATGTAGCATGATCGCCAGAACTGTCTTAACAGTGCTGTTTAAACGTTGCAAAAAGTTACATTTTAATGGCTCTAGACTAATATTCTCGTGTATTTGAACTTGGCACAAGAAAACAGTTTGGGAGACGACCTTCGTTTAAAAGGACTTTATTAAGGTGATAATAGAATGTGTTCAAGTTTTTGAGCTTAATTATTTTGTTCTATAAAAAATACTGGTTTCCTAAGTTTAAACGAACACTGCTAATTTTGAATTTATTTCAGTTTTCTGTGACTACGGTTCCTGTCAAGGGGTCGAAACATCAGATACAAATTTAAAATAAAAGTGAAGTGGTAATGTAGTTTCAATTTCTATAAAAAATAAATGGGTTATATACAACACTGTTTCACAATCTCATAATTATTTAAGTATCAAGTAAAAACAAGTCAATAAAGTCCCGCTACTGAGCATATGCCTATTATTTCCCTAAATATTCAGTACAATTATTATTCGCTTATTTAAGTAGATTTAAATACCACATTAAATGCACTACCACATTTTACTTATTAGTAAAAATCATAGTTTCATTCAAACTTATACCAATTAAATTGATAATTGCATATACCTATATTCTATCCAGAGCTCCGTAACCAAATGCCGTCCTAATCGTAATAATACGGGGTATCAGTCTCCTAGACTACAAATTCTCCAAATTAGTCCCTGTTATGTGAACTCGAGATACCATTGTACCACAGTACATTTGTACTGTCGTCAGCACAACCGCTACAATATGTCCGAATGTCCACTGCACGTGTCCGCCATATTGTATACTCGACTACAAAAGTGTTTCAATTTCTAACATCTACAAAACATGTAACAGACCTTTGAAATAGGCTACTTTCAGGAACTACATTATATACAACTAGCAGCGCCCCGCGGTTTTACCCGCGTTGTGCCCGTTCCCGTGGAAATTTCGGGATTTTTTTTACATAAAAACCTTCCTCTTGAATCACTCTACCTATTACAAAAAACCGCATCAAAATCCGTTGCGTAATTTTAAAGATTTAAGCATACAGACAGACAAACAGACAGACAGACACGAAAAAGAGACGACTTTATTTTACACTATGTAGTGTTAATAGTTTGAATGTTTGAATTTCGTATAAATACATTATTTTAGGCTACAGAAATTGAAGGTTACATACATATAAAGTTTCATAGTAATCTATTTTTAATCGACTTCAAAAACTAAGCAATAGGTTCTCGATTCGTGTGTTTTTAGATACAAAACACACGAAGCTAACTAATATTAGTTAGCTCAAATTAGTGACTTCATATCTATCGTTAATAGATCGATGGAAAAAATCGGTAAAGAATGCTTTTAGAATGGTCTCATTGTGAACTGATTTCAAGAAGGTGGTAGGTACGTCTCATAAAATCTTTATAACATAGAACTACATTCTATAGATATACGACATACAGTTACAAGTAGAAAACTTGTTTATAAAATAAATTGTGTTTTTCTGAAATCTGATCTGTTTATTTAATGCCAGTAATTTATTTTCTCCAACAATTTAATAAGCAAGTTTTTATGTTTGTTTAAATCGCAGCTGTTATTCCGTCTCCCAAACTATTTGTCCAGTTTCTTGTCATTTTAACACAACCATTTATCACAAAGTAACAACAGTTTTTCATTTAATAAATTATTTAAATCATGAAAGTTGTTATTGGTTTTTGAGATAAATTATGTTATTAAATATGTAATAATGTTAAATGAGGCATTTGAGAAAAATACACTTCTTCTTTCTTATATCGTTTGATATTTCACTGATAAAAATATAATTTAATTAAATTGTACACAAAAATTTGGGCTCGTCCGGGATTTGAACCCGGGACCTCTCGCACCCTAAGCGAAAATCATACCCCTAGACCAACGAGCCGGTTGGTAATGTGCTTTAAATTAATGTCTCAACAAAATAAAGTGAAAGGTTTTCGAAGCAGCAGTAGTTTGTTAAGCCAGCTTTAAATGTGATAATAATTATCTTTATTACGCAATTAATAAACCAGTTATTTAGTCATACTGATGGTCATATTAACTAATTGATATTGTACTCATGAATATCCGTTTATCTGGTAGTATGCATAATCCTTATGAAATTCCTCCGGGAAGAGTACAATGAGGTATTCAGCGGTTTTTATTTGAACCAACCTTCAATCGTACGCTGATATTGTTTATAAATGGCAGTTGATTGAATTGAAACACGATTGTGTTATTATAACCCGCCATTTTTCCAACAGTAAGGGTGCGTTTTCATTGAAGCAAATCGGAGCTATGCGGTGCTCATTTGACCCATCACAACACACTACAAAAAGATTTTGAAAATGTCAATGTGTAGAACAAATTAAATGCGTTGCGACTGGTCGGTTCAGCTCCACACTGCTCCGCTCCACTTGAATGGCACCACACCTAAAAAAAATAATTAAAAAGATACAATAAATAAATCTAGCAACAATATCATCGTTTACAAAACAGCCAATATTAAGTGAAAAACGACATAAATTATCGGGTGAAAACAAATGTGTACAAAAGTAGCAGATTTACGACGTCGACTCGTGCGGGTTATGGCGGCACTGACCTTCAAACTTGACCCTTTGGCCCAACGCATTATCAGTGATGACCTCTACTAAGGGTTTCAGTCGTAAACGGGCAGTTTAAAGGAAAAAAGTTCAGAGAATTTGCATAGGAACTATGTGTTTTTATGAGTATAGCGTCCCAAATATAACTACTATATCGAGTGCTGATGGCACGTGAAATTGTCGGCTCCGGTTGTTTTAATCAACAGATTATATCGGAAAGCGGTGTAAAAGTCAGATACCATGGTTGGCTACTAACCTACACTAACTCTCTTGCTTGAACTACATTTGTCCAATCCGGTCTTTTTCTTAAAAGGTAGTCCGCTCACTGCCAATACCGAATTATTTGAAAGCTGCAGTCGTCTACTGACTATCGTATTCTTTATACTGTTGCAGTTACTGCATGTTGCGAATAACGACTGCAATATATAATTTGTGATGAAAATTAACCTTCAATCTTCGTGGTGAATGTGGCTATCCATTAGTAAAAAAAAACAAGTCGGATGGGTAGTTTCTGAACGTTTAAACAAACAAAAAATCAAGAACAAACTCTTCAGCTTTATTAAATTAGTACAAGATTATGAGTATTTTAACTTTACGTTAACGAAACGTTTACGTAGTAGGAGTATTGAACATTACCCTTTGAATTGAAATTGATGGGCCCTTGATTATTTATGAAAGTTGTTCTCTCCTTATTGTTATTGCAAGGGTCTGCCCTTGAAAGATTGTACTAACTTGTGCTTCAAAGTGAAAGACCATTGGAATTGATGGTGTCTTGGGCTCGCTTTGTCGTTAGGTCCTAGTTTATTATGTCCTTGGTAAACTTGCATGATAACTTGTTTAGGCTACTGATCTGAAAATAAGACGGTAGCCATCCATTTGAAAGTTAACAGCTTTTGGGGTACACTTGTTGGCACCAATTTCATAGAATTATGTCTTCACCGATATCAAGTTGAATCAGTATTGGTTTCTTTGACTATTCATGGCTTTCAGGGCTAAAAGTGTAATAGACATACTCGTAGTTTCTTATTTGTGCATTTGTTCTTATCATTCTGCATTAAACAACTTGTGTTGAAAAAGACATCTTAGCTACGTTCAACTTGCATTTAACTAAAATAGGTTACCGATGGTAGATAAGCAAGTAAGCAAGTTCTAGTAGGTTAGTGGCCAACCCTAGTGTTGGAGTTTGTGACCGCTTAGAAGCCTCAAACATGGTCTGATGATTGAAACAACCGGGCCTGACAATGAAATATGCCCAAAAATCCAAAGCACGGTAGCGCTCAGAAAGAAATGCCATGTCCACCCATCCAAGTAGGTCGAATTGCACGTTTCATAACAACATATAACATTTACATAATATCGTCTTTGAAGGTTGCGTCCCAGAGAGTCGTTCGGTTGCGTGTTGACAATCGCAGATCGTTTAGGAAATACATTCCATAGCATAATCAATCATTATATTACCTAAAACATGACACTTTAAGTGTTTTACTAAATAAAACGATATCCACATGAATAAAAGGCGTTATTCTGAAAATATTCCGTATTAAAAGTGGATATGAATGATTTCGAACGCCTCTCGATATCAAGTGTGAAAACCAATTCGATTTTTATTTGCATTTCACTCAGTTTAATTTGCTTTCGACGCGAGCACTCGATGCGTACTCTAAAATACATCGATACTCACTAATATTGTAGAGGATATGTGTTTGGATACTTTTACTGATGAAATTTTATTTTATATTTTGGGAAGTTACGAACTATCGGATAACATGTGTAAGTTTGAGCGAGTATTGACGTTACTTTTGAATAAGATTGATACTTTATGCACACAAAAAAATAGTGAACGATATTATTTTCCATCCGACCATGGATCGATCGGATCACGACCATGGACATAGAGATCCGCGTTGGTTAACAATCGGTATGTGGCTACAACAAATATACCCATAAATGTTTTTAAGTCGGGAAATAAAAAGGAAGTTATTACATGCTTTATTAACTTTCTACCGCAAAAAAAACCGTGTGAGTTCGTTTACGTTTACGTACGTTTACGTTTATTTAACGTTTTATTATAAAATGGTAATGGAAACAGGTTTCACCTAATGAAGTTTTCTTGTTCTCCAAAATATGTTTCCCGTTAATTAACCCTTCAACCGAAGCCCACTTATGAATACCGTCGCGTACCAAAATAAGTATTTAACTTTATAACGATCTTAAGCTTTTAAGCTGCGTAATGCCTAAAGCTCCCAAACTTATGTTTCTTTAACGCACGCAAAACGTCGATGACTTAACTTTTAAGAGTTCTCAAAAAGTTAAGTAGCTATTGAAGGTCTGAAACTATAAAATAAACTTTTGCGGATTTTTTCTAGAAAGTTGAGGTTCATGACCTCGAGGTATTTTTTTATACCTAATAGATTTTTGATATTATGAAAAATTATGTCCGATCCTATTGATATTTTTATTCGAATTTCGAAATTCCTATAAATGGATGGAATGCATGCAAACAGTTTTTTTCATGAACTAGCAAGCCAAAATATTTTCTCATTCTTAGTTACACTCTTAATTGTAAATCTCTTTTACAGTTAGAAGTTTTCTACCTGCACTAGACTAGAGAATTGAAGACATTAACATTGAAAATATTCTGGATACAAAATCCATACACAAAAAAAAAATTCGGCCTTCGGTTTTTGAAGTCGGTTAAAAATGAAGAATAAAAGACCATGCTAACACCTATCGAAAGTGAAAAGCCAATAAACAACCTTTAAACGAATCAACACTCTATTCTTTGCATCCTCCAAGTTTTCGAACCCAAACAATATTTACGGCAGTTGTTGCTGTCTGTACTATGTTGATTGTTTTTGCTGACCGTACGACAGGTGGTCGTCGTAAATCTAAACTTTCAGATATAACTGAAGGCATTAAATACTCCAGTTTCGGGAACAAGCAAGTTTTTCCCGTTTGTTTATGTACCGAAAAAAGTTAGCAGTGAAATGTGAATTGGGAAAAGTTTGGACGTTCGGATTTTTGAGCTCCCTCGGTTGTTGTACATGAAGGAATGTTAGCAAATCAATTTGTACGATATTACAAATGTTTCTAACTAAAACTTGGTCATGTGGCCCGAAAACAAATGAATGAAGTATTCTTTTTACGAATCTCCCGACCAAGACACGTGTAAGCATTGATTTTTTGGCATTCACTGTCTTTATAAAGCAAAACTTCCTTAACCCCTACAACAGGGTGAAGACCGAAGATCCAACACATTACAGTCCCCTTACATCTGCTAAACCAATTACTAACAGATACATGTACTGAAACAAACATTACCAACTTGCCACCAAGTTGGACTAACAAGTTGCGAACTATTATGGTTCCAAATACGTCAAGTTTGAACATAAGTGGTCATATTTACCCTCATGCCTATGGTAGGGTTAAATTGATTTCCTTAACATTTTGATATTCCATGACACGCTTGTTGACAAAGTTACAATTATTTAAATGAAGCTTGATTTTTAAACTTCGAAGAAACGATGTTGGAATAAAACAAAAGACAATTGATTCTATGCGGTTGCGTTTGTTTTTTATTGGCTTTTCGTTGATGAATGAATGATGAACAATTTAAAAATGGAATATGAATATAAGGGTGCTTTTTAATAGAGCTATGAATGTTACGATTGGGGTTAGAAAATGATTCGGAATTGCATTGAAACGAAATGTGTGAATCGTTTACCTTAAATAAAATTATTCCTTCTGTGTTGATTTTAGACTACTTTTATATAAAAATCAGTACGAAAATAGACCGAGCTATTTTTGAAATATAAGTATAACAGTTTGAATGTTGTATGAATACACTGGTTTGGACTACGACTTTTCCTATAGCAATAAATAGAGCAAAGAAACCAACATATCTTGTTCCCCGTGGCTTGTTCTATCATATTGCATGTTATTAATGATTTCAGTACTATGATACTCGTGCTATTATATACTAATTGACACATCACCGGCATCATCTAGAAGAACTGCTAATAAACCAGTATATCTTGACCTGTTCTCCGCTTGTATTGTATGAATAAGAGCAATGAACCTAGGTATCCTTTCAAGTAGTTCAAAGCACGGTACTAACTAGAAACTTCATTAAAGTAAGTGGCTTACCCGTGATTAACGCCGGCATTATCGTAGAGAGAACTCTCTTATACTGAGGTAGAGATGGGCTTGTTGTCGATAGATCAAATGGAGAAATTAGAAGGAAGATATAACTGTCAAGTTTAACTGCAGGTCTTAGATGCAGAGACAATAAAATGCTTATCTTTTGTCTCACCATTTCTTATAGAAAACCTGCTGGCGTAGTCGCATGGGAGAGCGCTTACTGTGTCGGGCGTTGTGGGTTTGTGCGGGTGTTAACGTCTATTTTTGCCCCCTTATTTTATATTGAAAAAGTGAGAGATAAATACGTCAGCGAAGAGAAAATCAAAGACCTAACCATTGAAGCGTCCGAGTGACACCTGTCAACACCTTGGAACGTTAACGCGCGCGATCGTGTTGAACCGCGTCGAGCGCCCCATGCCATTACCGATTCAAAGTATTTTTTCTAGCAAACTATTGCAGTTATGGCAAAGTAAAAAATACCAGTTTATAGCTGAATAATTAAGGAATCAAAATATGTACTAATTATAGTCAATCTGAAATTCAGAAAATAAATAAATATGTCAGCGAAGAGGAAATCAAAGACCTAAAGGTCCCTGATGTCCTCGGCAAGCAGTGTTTGAGTAACAGTGAGGTAACATGTACAGCTTCGTTTAGGATCTAGAATGGCATGGTGTATTTATCCGCGCTGAATTCGATCCAGTGGGAATTTAGGGATAAAAGAAGTCTAAAGCCTTCCTTTTGAACGTAATTAACATAAAAGACGATAGTTTAAATGCACAGTGCGTTCAATAATACCTAATACTACCTTATGTCCTAAATAGACAATAAGATTTTGTCTTTAAAGTCTTCTTCTTCTTCTTCATCGAGTGGATGGTCAACCTGACCAAACCTGGTGTCAGAGTTATTGAGCCGCCAAAGGCCTCTGACATGGCTCATGTAACGACTACAATCCGTAGAAAGTAACTTAATAGTATTTACCTAATTTTCACAAGCAACTTTTCGTTCAAGCTTTTCCTCAATATTCCATCGACATCTCACTTTCCCATCACTAAACCTAACAATCTTCACTAACGATCAGCTATTAAGACACTAGACCAGACGTAGGTACTATAGGTTACCTAATACCTAGCCTAGAAACATGCTACTCAATGGGTCGAGCCTGCACGCTATTTGAATTATAACCCACTAGCAGCGCCCCGCGGTTTTACCCGCGTTGTGTCCATTCCTGTGGGAATTTCGGGATGAAAAATAGCCTATGTTACTCGTGGATAATGTAGCTTTCGAATGGTGAAAGAAATTTTAAAAATGGCCCAGTAGTTTTTGAGCCTATTCATTACAACCAAACAAAGTTTTCCTCTTTTATACCTAATATTAGTGTAGACATAGAACATACTCAGCTCGCGCACAGATTCATTGATAGTTACTATATTACTAGTAAGAAAGTTTGATAAGGTTGTTGGAGTTTAAGACCGGGCCTGGTCTAATGATGTTGATTGTTAAGCAACGTACAGCTTGGTATTTTTTGTATGGGTGGCATTTCTATCGGAGCGCTAGCATACTTCGGAGTGTAGAGATGTTTTATTGTTCGCCCCGGTCGTTTACATTATATAGTTTACATTATATTCGTAGTAATTTTTAACAAAAGTCGATTAAACATGATTATTATTATTTAATCATCATTTTATAGTCTCGATTTAAACCAATATAAAATTTTAATATTTATAGCGCCTGCGCTTGCGTCTCTATAATGTTTATTTATGATCAGATTATGATATGAGAAAGTGTATCGCCACGTTCGAACGTATCACGTTTGTATGAACCGGTTTTGATATAAAAAAATATTAGATGACTATTTTCGGCACTTCTGATATCTGGCTCGTTGGTCTAGGGGTATGATTTTCGCTTAGGGTGCGAGAGGTCCCGGGTTCAAATCCCGGACGAGCCCAATTTTTTTTCACTCTTATTTTTGGTATATTGCTAATAAACATTTTGATTGTATCTAAATGCATACTAGTTTGTTATTATAATCGTTTCTAATCTAATAAATTGAATTCCTCCTAACAGATAACAGATATTAATGCAACATACATTTCACTACAAATAATTCAAAATTAAAGCTCTTATTCCGTCTAACAATGGCGATAAATGTTCGAATTGTATCGATAATTGCACAATCCGATTTCCGTCTGTATAATTTAATCTAGATTTGCAAGACGAGTCGCTGTGTTTCCGCTGTTATTAGTAGAGATTTAGACTTATTTATGGATAGATAGGTACCAACCAAGTTCATTGCTGAAATCTACAGTTTATCTACCTATAATTTTATGCAGTACTTTACTAAAATATGTAGATGAAAAGTTTATCTACCTATAATTTTATGCAGTACTTTACTAAAATATGTAGATGAAAAGTTTGCACTACTTAGCCATCCATTTCTACAAATTTATTGAAGGAAGCTTATTTTCTGCTCAACAAAATGTTTAGGCGTTACCCCACTAAATCAGAGAAAATAACGTAAGCGTGATCTACAAAATGTTCACACGCGGCATCTATTGGATCGCAGTGAACCACGTGGATCATCTTCAATATTTGTCGAAGTGTCAGAATAATTTAAGGCTACGAACGCACCGGCAGGTGACTTGCTTGGCGCCTAGAGCCTAATAGTGGCCCCTAAGCACAGTTCGCGAATGTTTACGAACAGAGCGCACTGCGCTAGGTAGATTCTAACGAAAGAGAGTAAGCCACTAAGCTCTAGGCGCCACGCATGCCGCTTACCTGTGCGCTCGTACACTAATAACTCGATTACATCAGCGATCGCTATCAGTTTAACCGGTATTGGATTGTTGACATTGATTGTTTCAACGAATTCAACGACGGTTTAGGCTCTTCACACTGAAAACGAATGTCCTTGTTTCACTCTTGTCAACGTATACGGGCAGTGACCAAATATGGCCTAACCGATGTGTTAATGCATCATGGCTTTCAATGATGATATTATAATTTTAATTTGATACCAAAAAATATCTAACTGCTGCTAAATGCGGCAGGGATTCAACATAACTGAAATCTCAAATGGATGTAGCGAAGATCGATCTTGGATCCATTACCCACACCACGGCCCAAAGGGTCCGATTGAAAACATACCGCCTGGCGTTTTGGACCGAAAAGGGGATTGCTCTTAAACTTACGTAAGGCGCAAAACACCGACTAACATTTCGGACGGGGATTGCTGTTAAAGTTTTGTAAGGCGAAAAAAATTGAAAAAGTTTTATTTGATGCTAGCTTCTAGCCGGAATTCGATATGGATTATGATTTTAGATTTGGTCTAGTTTTAATGGTGACAGATAGTTTTTTTAAACTAACAAATTTCATGCTTGTTCTACTCATCACCGCTCGGTTGTCCCGGCCGCCATTTTTTGCACATCCAGGGTGTCCGGTTACTTTCTTATCGCGTCATGCGTCACGCCGCGCGGCTCGGGTTTCACAAAAACATTAAGTGTGACTCAAGTGGGTACTAAACACTATCAAGAGTTATGTTTATTATGTTAAGTATGAATGAAGCTGTTTATTTAAGTATTTTGTTTATGTTATGTTAACTACGGTGTAGAATTACGAGTCACTGAACATAAATATAGCTCTCGTTTTCGAGCACCACTTGTGTTTAGACGATAATATCTCAAAAATTGAATCGATGACATATGGTTTTTTATTTTAAATTACAATGTTTATTTTAAATAGATTAGGATAAAACATAAAACCATACACCTGCCCATACAAAATAATGTACTTACAGTTATTTAATTCGGCACAAAAGTCGCGCCGCGCGCGAAAAAATGGCGGCCGTCGGCGTCGTTCAACTTTTTTAACATATCACAGATGCACAAAATACCACTGTTAGGCTTCATGTTTTTACTATTCCGTTTGGAGATTAGATTGATCTAACACATTAATCGCACTTGGTATCATAAAACAGCCAAAATATATAAAAAAAATGAGATTAAAATTAGTCACCGAGCAAAACAAACACCAACATGTACTTCAAAATGTATCTGGTTTAGAAAAGGCTAAATTTTGTGTTCCAGGGTGAAACCTTTGTTTCTATGTATTAGTCACTGAATTTAACTTATCAAATAACAAAACACTACGTAAATCTAACCACCGACAGTATTAAAAATATTGAAATGAAAAGTCACAATGTCACCCGCAACTGACGCAGTCAAAATTTCGCGACATTGACAACTTCAACATGTTATTTCTCTATAATTTCTCATGCCACAGAGTAATGTTTTGTATTCATTGTATAGACAATTTTACACAGATCATACTAGAATAGAACGAACAGAAAATTGACAAACAGAGACAGAAGTATCTCTCGATTGCCCCAACTCCATGTTCTGTAGGTAGAATGTCATATATATATGACACGGACAATTTAAGGGTATGGCAAATGTCATATATATATATGACACGGGCAACGGAGCGGATCAGGAAGGTATTTTAATATTTTTAATTACGAGTATATAGGCATTTTACCAACTTACGAATGTTCAAATTAATATAAAAGGTATAAAAATGTTAGTAATGAACTCATATACAAAAATCTTCATGGTAGGCATATCCTTAAGTTTATTCCCACACTCTTTTGGCATGATTTGATACCCAAATCCAAAGTAACTAAGTCTTTTATCCACGTAAACGCAACGTTTCATTCGCATTAAATCCCCGTATATTCTCCATAAAGTAAATCGCGATATGAATTCATGTCCTAATCCTACGGAATGACAAATTTTCTGGAATTTATAATTTGTTCACAGTTGCCGCGTAAGGATTTTATTAATAACTCGTATAATCATTCTCCCCTACCAGAAGACACTCTT
The DNA here is from genome assembly GCA_963082685.1 of Cyclophora albipunctata. Taxonomy (NCBI): domain Eukaryota; kingdom Metazoa; phylum Arthropoda; class Insecta; order Lepidoptera; family Geometridae; genus Cyclophora; species Cyclophora albipunctata. The sequence goes on from OY720125.1 coordinate 507,596, forward strand.
GTTCTCTCTTGAGAGATACTTACAGAAGTAAAAGCAAACTAGATAAAGTAACTGGCAACGTATGTATGTCCTCTAACGGCTTGAAAGCGACGGCGATTTAAAAATGAGACGGAGGGTCGCTTGCACTTATTGCCTTGAAAAGTTTTTGAATACAGAGTTTAGTTAAAGAACAACCGAATAAGTATTCTGAACTGCTGAATGAACAAAGGCTATTTTATCCCAAAAATCCCACGGGAACAGCCACTACGCGGGTAAAACTGCATGTCATTGCTAGTACTATTTACGAAAAATATACATCACTGTTATTGGCACTGCACTTTAAATACGAGAGAGGTACGACTCCCGTACCGAATTGACGTTACATATACGAAAGGAGCCCGTAGTACTGTACCCCTACTGTATATCAATTTAGGAAGTCACTCGTCTTGTAAATCAATTTGACGTTTTTGCTTTGCTCATTCAACGTGAATGCTAACACAGGTTGTTAACGAAAAGCTACGTTTGATTATTTGTGTTCACGAGATACTCTGCCTTTTCAGATGTTTAAATTAACGATGCTATCAGTTCATTATTTTTATACTGTCTACTTGAGAATGTTTTTGATATTCATTTTATTACGCAATTAACTTTGGTATATTTTTTCTTTCTTGTTATTAAACTTTAAATTATATTATTACTAGCAGCGCCCCGCGGTTTTACCCGCGTTGTGCCCGTTCCCGTGGGAATTTCGGGATTTTTTTTACATAAAATCCTTCCTCTTGAATCACTCTACCTATTACAAAAAACCGCATCAAAATCCGTTGCGTAATTTTAAAGATTTAAGCATACAGACAAACAGACAAACAGACACGAAACAGAGACGACTTTATTTTATACTATGTAGTGATTACAATAGTTGCATTGATAAATGTATATCTTTAAGCTGTGACGTGGTGCAAGTAAAGCAACTAGGATAGTCAATCTTTTTTGTGCCATGTCGCCAAACCCACTCATTAGAACAAAGAGTGCAAAAGATATTATTTATTGGTCGAAATAGTCAATCCAAGGACTAGTTCAATTCAATATTAAATGCTTGAGCCAATCAATAACACATGGAATCATTTTGACATATCACTAATTACAACCCACACAAAGTGTTAAAAATTACATCTCTTTAGGGTGCGTTTACAAGCCATGCGGAGCTGTACACTATGATCGGTAACTCGGGCATCGCACCGCTCGGCTTCAATAAAAACACACCCTTAGCGTTACTCAATTTTTTTTTTTTAAATACAAATGGTCAATACTCCTCTCACTCACATACTTCAATTGTTAAGTAGCAAGTACTACAGTCTTGGTAAGGGCTCCCACACAAAACCGCGAATTCGCATCGCATCGCAAATATCTGCGAATTCGCACGAACGCACCGTAAGAATTTCCGATCTGCTTCGCATCGCACATTCCTGCGATATTACGTCATCCTTGGTGATGCCATTTCAGGACATTTCAGGACAGGAATTCTTCCCTTGTACGATCGTTTTTGAAGGCATGGTGATAATAAACTCAAAAGCTCTTCAAATTAAGGTATGCTCATTCTAAAATAATCAAAAAAATTATCTTCTTCAGTTCTCAACGCATAATACTTTTGAGTAAAATAGTTCCCATCAGAGTTCATAATCGTAATAAATGGATGAACCCAGAATCTTCTTTTTCTTTTATATCTATTTAACAATAACAGCAGTGCAATAATCTTTTTGCGATCCATCTTACGCTTCCTAAAAACACGTCCAGTACGGCTGACTACACTTGAAGGAATGGTCGCCCTACCAAACGGTTTGCCGCACTAAATCGTATCGCAGAAATTCGCATCGCAAGTTCCTGCGATGCGAATTCGCATCGCATCGCATCGCAGTTTTGTGTGGGAGCCCTAAAAGCAAGTACCTTACTTTACGTTCAACAAGTCAATCAAAATCATGAATGATCCTCCATTCTTCAAACAAACAGAATAAATAAAACACATTTTATTGAATAATAAAAAGCGCCGAGTAGTTGTTGAAATGCCCAATTACGTAAAAGCTATAAACATTTCAATGTAGACATGAAAGCAATTGAACGCAAATACCATACCAAATGACGCGTAAGTAAGAGACAATAGACATTACTTGTGTTTTATATGACGTGACACTTAATATGTCACTTAGAGTTACATATTGGTGCTTTAGATCAATTGATGGTTTATAGACTTTCGGAACAAAAAGTATTAAGGAATTAGTGATATGTGAAAGCGTTACAAACAGTAAAATTACTTTTTCATTCATCATAAGCTATCCTTCCCGGGTTTTCCCGTCCTTCCCTTACAATGTGGCTATCTATTACAAAAATAACTATTCAATTTGAATTGATAGTTTCAGAGAAAAGCGCGTTTTAACGAACATTGAATCAAACTCTTCAGCTTTACTATATTACTAGTATAGATAAATCAATAAACATGTACAAGAGTAATTCACACACTTAAGTAGTTTATGCAACTGTCATATAATGAAGGGTAATAAAACACGAGTGTGAGTTTATGAAACGAGCGCAGCGAAGTGTGTGAATAATTAATAATCCAGTTAGACTCAGACTAAGCTATTATGTAATCGAATTAACTGATACATATACACAAAAACTTTCTTAGTATTATATCGAAACCGAATTTCTATGACTGCAAATATTATAGACGGGCGGGAATCGAACCAGCAACACCCGACACAGCACGCTGTGCCAACGAGATTGTTATAATATGTTATACTAGCCGCAGCCCGCGGGGTTACCCGCGTTGTACCCGTTCCCGTGGGAATTTTGGGATGAAAAATAACCTATAACCTTCCCCTTGAATGTGGCTATCTACTACAAAAAGAATTATTCAAATCGGATTTGTAGTTCCTGAGATTAGCTCGAACATACTCGTACAAACAAACTTACAAATTTTACCTCTTTATATTATTATAATAATAATATAGTAATAAGTAGGTATTTATAATATTAGTAAGTATAAAAGTACAATACGGAAGGATTAAATAATAAGGTAGGTATGATATTACAGTAGGTGTATTGAAGAGCGATTCAAAGGACAAAGCTAATCTAAGTCGAGGTTGCATTTCTGCATATTTGATCTGTTTCAGCAAAGTGTATTGAAGGCAGGCTCCTTGCAATTTCAGAGGTTAAACATGAGATCTCTGGCGGAGCCGCGAGAATAATGCTTCCTCGGTATTAGCCGGGGTATTATGTAGCGGCCTACAATGGAAAGAAAACTTTGTTTTATGCACGGTTGAAAGATTTTGGAGGAAGGACTTTGAAAATGAATTTGAAACAAGAAATCATATTTTTCGAAAAAGGACTTTTTGATATGTTTTTAATGTACGAGTATAATTTTGGTCGCTGATTTTGATTTAATCTACTTCAGTCATGATATATCTTTACATTAGACTATCCACTGACTACAAATACTAAAGCCTCCAAGGACCAACAATTCTTTATGCCCTCGAAGCTTCAGATATACTTTAGGTGAGAGCTGTCGCTCGCCGAATATGGCTGCTGTACTTATGCTTCGGTCACCGCATGTTGCATGTGACGGTTGACTAAGGCCCATCGCAGACGACAGACTTTTTGTGCGATCGAGTCTGCGGCGCACAAAAATTCGGTCGCGGATTGTCGCGGATTTTTGTGCGTTCGTGTGCGTTACTGCATATAATTACATAGGTTCTATTTTCACAGACTAAAAAGTGCGTCACGGATAGTCTGTCGTCTGCGATGGGCCTAAAGCATTGACGGCCCATTGCAGGCCAGTGACACCTTTCATACAAATACAAGGAATACAACGTCTCGCGGCCAGCACTCAGCTCACACCCGAAATAAGTGTGTTCTGCGCTTTACTCTTTCAAAGTCAAACGACCCCTTAGTGATGTTATTTATATTGAACTAAGCACAAATAAACAGAACCATTAACCAACTAAAACAGCGAGACTAGCGGTGATTAAGTAAATAAAAAATACACTGACTTCCAACAACTTCATCTTCAACTCGGTAAGAAAAACTTTCGGTCCGCACTCTTGTACCGAATTACCGGAAAGTCCCATCGGACTCAAAAGTCCTTAAACTTTTAACACCACGCTTCCGTTTACGTGATTCCGCTAAATTTTTAATTGAAAAATATTTTCGGTTCCGCAGTTTTGGCGCATTAATGCGAGTCTCTAGGGACATGGCATACCAAATTAAGTAAAAACGTGGAATCTAATTTGTTGGAAAATGTAAGGACTACTAACCGCACCCGCGGTTTTACTCGCGTAAAACCAGTTCCCGTAAGAATTTGGAGATGAAAAATAGCTTATATCTTTCCGTTGAATGTGGCTATCCATTACAAAAAGAATTATTCAAATCGGATTGGTAGCTTCTGAGATTAACGCGTTCGAACAAACAAAAAATCAAAACAACAAATTCTTCAGTTTTATTATATTAGTTAAGGGTTACTTAAGTTATTCGATTTGTTAGGTAGTAAATACAGAAATCTTTAGTTCAGTTGAGGTATTCCTTTAGTGCGTAAAGAATTCATGAAATAAGGTGAAGCGATTGATTTATATTTAGTTACGTAATAACTCTATGGGTGAAGCTTATATGTACCTATTTGTAGTAAACGGTACCCCAGAGCTCGACTCAAGTACCACGTATGGAGTATTGGCTAAATTACAAACCATATAGTTGTCGAACGTAATTAAATGAGTAACGAAAACCCATTTGTTGAAAAACCGAATTGATCACAAACAACATCAAATGTACGTTTATAACGATCCAAACAGTTAACAGAATCAATTGGAGGTACGCATGAAAAATATCTGTTACATCATTTCCGGTGTCAAATTACAAAAATACGAGCACAAAGTATAGAAAATATTGTCACGAAAATAATATCACGTCAACTTGTCAAAAACATAAAACATTATTCGCTATTGATAAATCCCGTTTACGTACAGTCCTGTTATCTATATAAAATCTGTGTGTGTTTGTACCTATGTGCTATTTCAGCTGTGAAATTGTTCAAAGATAAGTTTTACAATTCATTACAACGCAGTTGATTGGTTCATTGTATGTGTACTAGTAGTATTTCGCGGTTTTGCCCGCATTAGGTATCTGTTCGTGTTAAACTCTCAGTTAAAAAGTTATCTTTCTTTCTCTCTCTCTTTAACATTCTCTTTAATAACGCCATCATGGATCCGTCAGGTACATCTTCAAACAAACTCGCACGCGTTGAAATTCAAACCAACTTCTTAGTTTAATTATCTTACTAGCATTGTCCGGCGGTATTACCTGATACCAATCAGCAGCCCATTCCCGTGGTAATTTCAGGATAAAAAATACTCTCCTTCCCCTATAATGTGGCTATCCGTTACAAAAAGAATTATCTAAATCAGATTGGTAGTTTCTGAGATTAGCGCGTTCAAACAAACAAACTGTTCAGCTTTATTATATTAGTATAGATAGGTATCTGTTAGCAACGCGAGTAAAACCACGGGACGTTACAAGTCACAGCTAAAGGTAATATGTTTGTTTAGAGGTAAACGCAAGGCACTAGATGTGAAACTTTGAGTATTAAATTATATTTTGGATTTCCAAGAATTTCGGTATTAGTTGGCTCTAATAATGTTGTGTTACAATGTTACAATTAGGTGCCATTATACAAGTTTACGTCGAGTAGGTGTCATTAATTTTAAGTTGTTTCTGCGGTCCAAGACACGTACAAACAACTATGCCATGTAATACTAGCCGCGCCCCGCAGTGTTACGCGTTGTACCCGTTCCTGCGAGAATTTCTGGATTAAATGTATCCCATTTGTTATTCTGATGTATTACCTATATTACTGTAAAGTTTCATCCAAATCCGTCCTGTAGTTTCTTTGTGAAAGAGAAACATACATACATTACTCAGTCTCGTCAAAAGAGTTATGATTCCTTTGTCTCTGAGACGTCAAATAATGGCTGGTTAATGTTACGTCAATTAGTTTAATGAACGAGATAATTGACATTCTGATTACGTCAGTTAATTTTGTTACTATTATATTAATTCAGTTTATTGACACCCCATTCAATATGTACAAACGAATATTAATTGACAGATAAAAAAACGATTTCCATTAAAATAAAATAAATCAATTCGGTACCAATAAACGAACATTATAAGTACGTAGAAATAACATACGTAACAACGTAGAAGATATAAACAAAAAACTTTACCTCGGCGTTCTTATGTTACATGGGCGCACTCCCCGAGAATATTAAAACTTCGTACCGCGTATATTTCTAGGTTATTTTTTCTGATTTACCCTGATATAGGTTTTATTTACCAGACAAATAGGATATGTCTGGAATAACAAATGAGTCAAATGAAATGCCTATTTCTGTCATTTCTTCTGGTCCTGTGGGAATTTTGAGACTTGAAAGTAGTATTACGTTTATTTAATACAAAGTCTAGATATTTTAGCTTCATCTAGTTTGAGATATACATATCTATGTTTATGTCAAAAAACAATCGAGTTTCGACGTGTGCCATAAGATCAATCGTTACGTATAGGTTGAAGTTGTCATCTATTTTTAATAGTTCTATTACAAAAATTCCGCTGTTCGTCTGCCCGTCAGTCTGTCATCAGTATCTCAAACAGTACTAAAAAAACCGAGTAAAATAACAATTTTCGTGACGTTTCCATACAACACACGTGGTATGGAACCCTTTTTAATAAGTCCGACTCACACTTCGCTGGTTTTTTAATCAACTCATACAATCCCTCTTCTGGACAAAAATCATCCACATATTTCACGAACCTCAGTTCAAACGTCAATCTGTGATATCGTAAAGCGTGAATACTCCGATTGTTATCAGATTGTTTTCCTACACTCACTTCAGTACACATCGAAGTGTTTCAATAAGTCACTGGTGAATCAAACTCCATCATTCAGTCGGTCTACATACAGTACCCGGCCAAAACGACTACCCGTCGAAGCCATTAGTAAAGAACTGTGCCGATAGTCCAGAAGTGTGTAATCTAACTGGTTAACTCTTTAGTAAATAAAATACACACGGGCAAATTCACTCACGGTTAATTAGACAAACTAAGCTCTAAGCTTGTGAAATGGAATCTTACTAACTGATACTATATACATTCACAAATACTTTATATAAATAATGTGGACCCCGGGCGGGAATGGAACCTGCATCCCCCGACACAGTAAGCGCTTTCACATACCACTGGCCAACGGGCTTGTCAAAGTGGCTGACAGTTTAACTCTATCCCACGTTATCTAAAATGATTAAGTTAAACTTCAGTGAGTTGTGTTAAGACCACTATTCACTAGTTTATCAGTTCATTCGTCACTACAAAACGAAAATTCAGATTTTTGTTACCCCCTGACAGGTTTTTCAATTAATACCCAAAACTAGTCACACTTTTCTCTGTCAAGAGATACCTATTTCAGCCGTCGACTACACCTTCTCTTCACACAATATTACACATGGTACTAAATCAAGACTGAGCCGTATTTTAAACCCGTAGGCCGTAAACCGACTTGAGCTTAGATAATGGAATGTAACGAGATCTGTTTTTACTGTTCCAGTCTAAGATATCACGATTGTATGACGATTTTATGCTCGTACTTCGCTTTTATAGAAATAGGGAGTGTACGATTGAAGATATAAGGTGCGATTGTAGTACGTCGTTCACCGCTTGTTGGGATGTATTGTAGCGCTCGTAGCGTAGTTTGAGCTAAGTGCAATTGTTAAGTAACGTCTAGCTCGGCCCCTACTTGGATGGGTGGCCGCATTATAGCAGCATTTCTGTTTAAGCACCGTGCTTCGGGGGCATGTACGACAGTCGGCTCCGTACTTAGATGAAGTGTAAAAATATGTAGTTGTCAACGCATGTTATAAGCACGAAACGACTTACTGTAATCGCAACTTGAATACACCGCACAGCTGCTTAGTTACTGTAATAGCATCTTCGGGTCTTTAAAAGTGTTTATTTTGTTAGAACACCAGTTTTTCATTCCAGTTTAATTATTCTGACGTTCCAATCCCAATATCCAAATAAACATTGATTCATTTCGATTAGGTTAGTGGCCAACCCTGGTGCGGAGTAAAAACATAATTTGTGCATCATTTATATCTGAAACATCTCACTTAAATAGAGTCTGATTATACTAAAATGGTCAACAAAAGTCTTCCTATGCATTTAAAAGTTGTTTAACTATAATAATATTTCATTAAAGTTTGAAAGGCGCTTCGAAATTCTGCATCTACTTGAATTCAAGTCAATAAGTTTTACGATAACTGCACCAGTGCAGTCGAATTCACGAAAGACTTAAAACACCACTCTATCTTCAGGAGCATAAACATTTACAACTCCAATTTAATCATAATAATAAAAAGTTTCTCGCAGCTTTTATCACCGTCACCTAACAGGAGCTTGCCAAAATCTTTATAAACTCTTTAGAGCTTTTAAAATTTTACGATTAATTTCGAGAAATGCAGCTGGAATACAGCTTTATTTAGCAGGTGTTTTATGTGATAGATGAGTAAACAGGGAGATAAAAATAAAGTTATGTTCTAGTATATTTCATTGATAAAAGGTACTGTAACTCAGAATATATAAGCAAATATAAGCTTGAATATAGCTGAGCTGAAGATCATTGTTTATATTCATTTGACATAATCTCTTTGTGAATTACTATCGAATCACTTTTCTTCGTCAAACCTACCATGCTGTCGCTACTTCAAAATCAATTTATAATGCACACTCATGGATTTATTGTGCACACTAATACTAAATTGTATGGGAGTATGTCATAAGCATATGGTTAGTGTTAAGTTACAGTCATTTACTGTCATGTGACTTTCGCTACTTACATTTTGATAGTTGACAACAGATGTGTCTGACACATGGATTGAATATAATATATAAAGTTGGTCTGATACAAAAAAATAACTCAGTCAATCTTTCAATTAAGGGCTCCCACACAAAACTGCGATGCGATGCGATGCGAATTCGCATCGCAGGAACTTGCGATGCGAATTTCTGCGATACGAACTGAAATAGGTATATCTATCGCCATTAAGAAAAGAGATGAATATATTAAATGAGAATCGCTAATTAATGGAACAGCATCGCAAGTTCCTGCGATGCGAATTCGCATCGCATCGCATCGCAGTTTTGTGTGGGAGCCCTAATAGTAATAATTCGTTTGGCAAGTCAACCAATTAAATGAAATGAGTATTTCTTTCCCCGTGTTTATTCAGTGGCAGATATCTATTAGTAACTATCAGTCTAAGAGAACAGTAAACACTGCATCTAGGATAAAGTACTGTCGCTAACAGAATAAAGTTTCTTTGTTTTTGCACAGCATTGTTTCCACAAAAAGTATAATGATTTTTATTCCACAAAACTCGTACAAAAACTGTCGTGTCTCGTTGATTTATTTATATTCAAGTAGTCTCTAACCTCCCACACAGTTGAAGTTCATTATTTAAGCCCACAAAGGCCTCTCATCACACCAAAGATATCAGTACGGTGAGGAGGATTAGGCGTAATTTGGTTTATAAATACAATATTTGACCAAGTTAAGTATCTGGTTATTTATTCTGAAAAAGTTCAAAAATCTTCTTAATTTTTAAATGTCAAGATCTTCTCAATTCTGTTTAATTTCTCGCCAATTTACTCAGATGGTATTACAGGACTACTTTTTATAGATCAGTTTTCCTTCAAACAACACTCTAAATTTAAATTAATCCATTTAGTGAAAATTATAATCTCAAAAGCAGTTAAGGAAGGGTTCTTTAATATTTTAATAGGTATATTTTACTATTTATGGTCTTAAATCTCCGACAGCATTTAGTGAATTTACATGTTAAATTGTAGACTCGCAAATATTATACAACTTAAGGCGAAATCATTTAGTAAGCGAATATAATGGTGACTAGCATTTATTTTGAAAAAAGAAGATTAAGCATATTACTATATACTACCTTTACATACTAACACATGCACTTTAATACTGTGTTCTTTTTTTAAATATCGTATGTCTAGCCTGCAAAATAGCCTCTTCAATGCTCTGAATGATCATGGTCATCTAAATAACGTTAAGAAAAAGTAAAACACTTACGTCGACGAGTGTCTCACACGAATCCTCTCATCTCACCTCGCCATTTATTTGCTCCATTTGCCTCCACTTCCCTTGGTTTATCGTTCAACCAGGATTAATAACGTACGAACCTGCACCCTGTTCTATTTATTTGTCTGTTTAGATGAGTTTGAAGGTGAACACCTATTCATAATCACCTATACGCTCACGTATAGTGCAAAAAAAGACTATTAACGTGTAACTATAATCTATTTTAATATTCAAGATAGGTTTTGTAAACAAAGAAATGTCAAGTTAAGTCACTGCTAATGGGGTAATAATTGGTAACCATGGTAACAGTGTCCTTCATATGTGTAATCCTTCAAAACTGTTTGAAGTGTCTCAATTATTAAAATATTGTGTGGTAAAAAGATAAGCCCTTTGTAAGTTTAATATAAATCATTACTGTGAATTTAAATCTAAACATGTTTTTTTTGCGTTCCAGGTAAGTCTACAAGTTGGTTAATCATTTTGTCCTCATTCCAGTAAGTATTGTAGATTATTTGAAAAATTTTTAATTATAGTATGTATGGGCGACAAGTTTTGTACATCCTAGTCTCAAGATAATCAGCGAGATTCAATTTTGTAGAACCATGACTCTTTTTCACACTACACTAGTGTAAAGTTTGCTGCTAATCTGTAGTATCAGTAGGAAGCGTGTAAGAGAGATAACGCTCTACAAAATCGAACCTGACTATCTCTCTCTAGTTGCCGACGACATGCAAAACATGTTTCGTTTCCGTGCGGTATCGCTGTACCTTTACATGTATCGTGAAGAATTTATGATTGGCAAGGAAATGTCAAACCAGAAGTGTCACGTATCGAATATCAATTTGAATGACTGTCTAGCTCTACTCTCTCTACACTAGTATTCCCGACACAAATATATTCTAGTATTGAACCCCTCAGCTGTGCCCTCAGTGTCTGAGGTCCGAAACACATGTACAAAATGTAAATCACGGAAATATGACAGAAAATCGTTCATCGTTCGTTCTGATGTTCCGTAACTCGATAGAAAGTATCACATCCCTTCAAGACCTTGCAAAATTCGATAACTTCTGCCCCATTGCCTTCGATTTCCAACCCAAATTCAACCTTATTCCAACCCAGTAAGAACTAAGTGTTTGTCAAATATATTTTGGTTTGGACTTGTCCTCGATAATTGCATTACGGAGCCCATATGTAATGTTCATAGGGTTTGATAAAATACACGATTTGATTGTGATATTCGGATAATCGAATATTATACTTTATTCGGTATGTCCGATAGCAGATGTTCATTGTTTAGAAGCAAATTGAGTTGGATAGTTGAGCTGAAAGGGATTTGTTGGAAATTACGTTTAGTTTGGCGGAAACTTAAATAACAAAAATATTAACTAGCGATCGATCCACGGATGGCTTGCTGAATCAAAATAAAATAAATAAATCAAGATACCAAATTGTGCAGTTTTGCATTGTAAGACGTCGTCGTTTAAATTTAACAAGAATGTTTTCTGAAATAGAATATCAACACCAATCCTAACAATACAGTACTTTGAACCAAATTAATTATTCCTAATAATTAATTTAGTCCCCATTAGGAATGGGCTTACGCTGATCTTCGGCGAATTGATAAACCTAATAACTTATAAGGATTTATAACCACTTAGTGTCACAGTTACCGAAGAGACAGTGTTTCTTTGTTATTTTACCATACTATGAGTTAGTTGCGGTTACACCCGAAACGTACCCGTAACCTTTAATTAATGGGTATTTTTGGTTGAAAAGTTCCCTAAGACATTTTTTAGGTCTAATTTTATCAAAACCAGGGTCCAGTCTGAAATTACGGACAGATATTACTCTAATATTTATAATAATACTAGCTGTACTCCACAGTTTTCTTCCGCAGTGACCCGTTCCCATGGGAATATCGGGATTTTTATTTCTTATTTTATCCCTTAATTCCTGTCCAAGATATAAAAAATAAAAAAGAATCACTAGATTCAGTCCAGCCGTTCTCAAGTTATAAATGATGTAACTAACATGGCTTTCTTTTTTATATATAGAATCTAGAAGGGGATTAATATCAGGTACCTACTTTATGTATAAATATATTTTCCTTCCTCAAAAAACATTTAACATATTATTGTTCTAATATTAGAAACCTTTTATAACATACTGTAGTGTGTACCGTCAACCAATCAGCAATAAGTATTTTCATCTAAAAGCCAATTACATTCGTTCACGCACACATACAAACCAATACGCATATGTACAGCGTGTTAAACATCAAAGTGGCGAATATTTTTCATTTGAAGAGCGATTTATTTTTGCTTATCTCGTAAAGATTCGTAGGTGTTTTATTAAGTGGTAATAAAAGGAGGGGTGGGGGTGGCAATAACGTATGCGAATGTTAATATCAGGATCTTTGTATCGAACAAAAGTATGTGAAGGTTTTATGTTATAATTTTAGGGTCTTCTCATCAGGTGGTGGATCAGGTGGGTAATATTACGTAAGCAACAGAAAATAAATACACTCAAATGGCTGACGGCGATTTTCGCTCCAAAACAGGCGCACGCACACATATATGCTCGATATACGAGTTTAAAATCAGTAATACAATGTCAATAAGTAAGTTCGATAGGTTAGTGGTCAACCCTCGTGTCGAAGTTTATAGTCTGCCTAAAGGCCTCCAACATGGTCTAACAATTGAAATAATCAGGACTAACCATTTTACTTGCCCTCCGAAGCACGCTTACATGATAAAAATACCAATACCAGCCACCATTTAAGTAGGGGCCGAGTTATTCACCAATCACATCGAATGTAGTAGAAGATGAAGTATTAGCCTGTACCTAATGTCCCACTGCTGGGCAAAAGCCTCTCACCATTGAAGATATCAGTACAGTGAGGAGGATTTTGCATAATCACCACGCTTGCCAAATGAGGGTTGGTGATCGCAAACCCGATCCATGTTTGAAAAGCAGTAAACATGTTTTCGCTCGACCTGGGAATTGAACCTGAGACCTCAGGCTTGGCAAGTGACTGTACATACCACTAGCCCACGGAGGCATTAGTTACGAAGTGAAGCAATGTAAAATAACGATGGCGATATCAACCAATCATATCAAACGGAGCATAACTAAGCTCTAGTAGAAGCTCACTCTAAACCTTACTCTGAAAGTGCTATAAATATTATTCTATTACCTCCACCCAAACCCTACCTGAAACTAACCTACCGCAGTTAATCTTAAAGGAAAAATAAATCTTATTCGATATAAAACGAATCGTCATCAAATTTAAATTCGATTACTGCTGCTGCATTATACGGCTGTACTGATGTTTACGGCGCAGCACTAAATGTCAATAGCCGATATAATTTATCGAGTCGGAACCGCACTAAGGCGTTTTATGTTTTATTTGGATGTAAGTTAGTTTTATTGTACGCTGTAAATGTCGCGAAGTTTTGGAAGCTTGACTGACTGAGTCGAGGGAGTTAGGTAGGTAATGTTGGCCTTAATAGCTGGGTAATCCATTACTAACAAATTATAATGGAATTGCTTTGATTTCACTAGAGAAAATAATGGTTATTCTTCATAAATGCCCACGATATTTTTTGAAATTATTTTTATTGATATGCTGAAATATTAATTAAGTATTTTAATTATAATCCATTTCATTAATTCTAAATTAATCATATAAAAATACAAATAAATTCAAGTAATTATCTAATACATTCACTAATTATATATACCTATTCGGGAGCGAATTTATTGACAGTAGAACATCGAACATTAGATCTTACATCACATCACTAACAACCTAATGGATTTGCATTCTATTTAAAAAAAAAATATCTTTATTCCATCGCTCATCTCCTTACAAACCTACATCACTATGATAATTACGAATTCTTTTTTCAAAACATTCACTTTTCATCTTTCGCCTGCTTGGTACCTTCCATAGCCAACTTCAACATGCAAACCTAAAAGCTCAGATTCATTCCATCATCCTTAAGGTCCCTCATCAAGGCTTCCTGCTCCGCTGACCGAGAGGTCCTGAGCCCAGTGACTCCGCAGGTCCTTCTTAAAGGAGGTCTTCCTCTAATTCTTCCGTTGAACTTGTACCTGAAATAATAAGAACGAGATAAGTACTAAAATTAATAACTTTTCTGACCGCAGCAATGAGGTTTCTACGAGTATGTCTATGATTTTAACAGATTTTTAACAATTGTTGTAAGATTTTTTTGATCGGCTTAAATTTTGACTTGGTTTCGCCACTTAAAATTTTTATGTATTCTATTTGTATTGTTTTCTTTTCCTAAAATTTTTCGTAGTTTTCATTTGAGTAGAGTACTAAAGTGCGTAGCAACTAGTTTTACCAACTGTACATGAATATGACTTTTATGGTTTATACCTTTTATGGTTTATGGGGCTGGTGTCAGAATCAGACACCTCGTCCAGTTTACGTTTGGAAGCTGATGATGAAGTGGAATCCAGGGTTCGGTGAGGAGTCGCTGTGGCTGAAATAAGTTTGTTTTCCGTATTTTAATAAAAACAAAAGATTTTGTTCTATATTTTAAACAATTAATAGTAACGGGTATCGTTCTCCGGCCTGCAATTCGATAAATAACTGTCTTTCGGCATTGTAATTAGTTGTCTCTTATCAAAAAGTATAGAAATCACGTGACTATATCATGAGGATTTGTTTACGTTTTGATAGTAAACAGCTGCATTGAATGCAAAACGATAACCACATCTAGGGGCTCCATCATTAATCTACGAGTATATGACCTACCAATAGGCAGTAGACAAAAGAAATCAACTTAATAACAACCCAAGCGAATAGAAAACATTTCATTGGCTGTGAAATCACTTTATTACACACCCAGTAAACAACTTAATTAACTATCGATTTCATAAGTGATATAACAAGTGTCGAATGAATTTATTAAAGCTGTTATATTCAAAGCTCCTTTGTTTATAGAACAAAACGAAGCCTACTTAATTTCCTAAAACTTTAGGCCATAAACTTTTCTTATCATAAAAATAAATATTGTACAAGCGAGTGCTTATTAATAGAATCTACGGATAATAAATTCAGGAGAAAATTCAATGAATACGGGAAGAAGAGGACTTTTCCAGCTTGTAATAAATTTGAAAGGTTTGAAATGTTTAAGAACAAGAAAGCTGAGAGAAAGTCGTTTCACTTTCCACCTCCGCCACTCGCGCTAAAATGATTGAAAGAAGCAGTTTTATGAATAGCAAAAATGCAATATTGTTCCATGTTCCTCACTTGACACAGAAAAGAATTTACCGTTTTGTAAAACCTACAATTTCAATTTCGTTTGAGCCCATCCGTCGGGGCTGAAGCCGCAGTACATGAATTTTAATGGAAGCATTTTTGGGTGAAATCCAAAGAGCCGATAGACAGTTTTCATTCTTTATCGCGTGCTTGACACAGAAACCTTTTGTAATACTCTTGTTACACAGAATAAACTATGTAAACAACCTATAATAAGGTACAGTTTCGTACAAAAACATGTCTTTTTTGAGTTCATTTGACTTTGCTTTCGAGTTTTTATAGTCAACTAGATTTTGTAAAATTATTTTTCGATCTGTGTTTATAGCAAGCAAAACTACCGGATTCTGACGATAAATCGAACACATAAACTAACGGAATGCTATACCGTATGAAGTTTTTAAAATCAACACTAAATCAATTAGCTAAGAAAACACAAACTCTAAAAACATTAAAGTGGTTGGAATGAACTTCCTATACAGAATGCTAAAGAGCCATCAAATAAAACGGAAGGCTAAACAATGATCAAAGCGATTTCAAATTGAACAATTTCCTTCTACAAGTTTAGCGGACCAAAACAAAACCGCGGGAAAATTGCTAGCTTATATCCGTTATGGGGAGTCTCTGTTGTTCTTATCATCCCCTATGTTTTTATTGGAAAATTACTACACAATGTGAGCGGAATGAAAATTGAGTTTTTTGTTGGGTAAGCCGCATGTGTGTGCCAATTTGTTGGCGCGATAATTAGGACCAATTTGGAAGTTGTTGGGAAAAAATCTCTCGAATATTCAGATTTAGAGTATAGCGTCAGCAAAAAATAAATTGACACAAACAAAATTGGTATTAGTTAATATAATCTAAATTTCCCTAACATGCCATAACTAAACACATTTTTAATCATCTTTACATAGGCTGTTTTAGTATTTTTTTTTGTATCTCTTGTTGCTCTAGGATTTTTGAATCAACAGAAGAATTTTAGCTACTTGTATATTTGCAATTTGGCATACAACTGATGTAGGTATTAGAGAAATAGTTTACGTAACATTCTACTTGAGTAACTAAATCACTGGTTGGAATTTGCAATTAAGCTTTACCCATCGTACTAGGTAAGTGATTAAATAGAAACAGTAATTGTACTACATACCGTAACTGCTACTTTGTTCTCCCCAAAAAGCGCTTTTCACTGCTTTTGCCACACTTGACCATAAATTCTCCTTGTCCGCTGCAAAGTTTCCATCAGTTTCTGGTCTTTCCATCATGTGCTCTTCTGCTCTCATAGTACTAATTCGCTTCTTAGTAATGACAAACTTGAACTGAATTTCTGTATCAGCTTCAGATGTTTTCAAAGCTGAATGTATGCAGGTCTGTAAGGATCCTGCTATGTTAGCTGTGAGAGCTGTTAAAGCTGTGCTGACTGGCGATGCGATGCAAGTTTTGTAAGAATCATTCGATTCCTTTGATTGGTCTACTACAGGACTTTCTTCTTTGAAATTGATAGCTCTGGCTGGAAGATTCGATAGCTCACCAACGGGTGGTGTAGTCTCTTGAGGTTGTTCCTTAGTATTGACCGGTGTTCTCGCCATAATCATACCTTGGTTCTCAAATCTGTTTATCAAAGCTTGGAATCTAGGGTTGTAGCAAAATCTGGGCCTCTGCGGCCCCGGCGTCAACATTCTCCTCGGTTTTCTGTACACTGAAAATTTAAAGAGAAACACGAAGGTAAATTATGAAAACAATTTCCGAATCATGTAAATAATGCGTCGGATCCCGCGCGAACCAATCCATTTCCATGAATTCCAAGAGAATTGCACTTTTAATTAATATTAATGAAATGATTAAACTCCATAAATATGTATTGTGTCTGCATGTTTACTTGTTAATTTACACACTTCAATAGCAATGAATTTAATTGAAAATGTTTTATTATCGTTAATGTGAAATTGTCTTTGAACTTTTGTGTTTTTGTCGTTTATTGAACAAACGATGGCGTGTTTCCATTCATTGGGTATTTCGTTAAGTAGGAACAATAAGAGCTGTTGATAAATGCTTTAGTTACCGTTGTATATCAGTATTAATACATTTGTAGCGTAGTTTTATGTTATTATGGAACTCAGTGTGTTGTTCTGTAGACATAGATTAGTTGTGTATTAAATACTAATGATACTCGTATTAGCGATCATACCGTGGGTTAGAAAAAACTTATGGTTGTTATCATCAAACATTCATAATTAAGGTTTTTTTTGTGTTTGCTACGACTGAGTTAGTTAACATACTCCATTTCAGATTACATTTAGATTTAAAACCCAATCCAATTAAATAGTGTCAAACTAATCTATCGTAAAAGTAAGTAGTAACTGCTGCGCAAAGGCCTCTCATCTCACTGAAGATATCAGTACAGTGAGGAGGATTAGGCATAATCACCACGATATTTTAAGCCAAACTATTCAAGGCATATCGATCCAATTGAGACTGAATTAACACAATTTATCTACCTGCATTGAATACTTACCTCTGGACACCTTCGGCTCCTGTTTAAACACGGTATCATCAGCAAACTTGACCTTCTTCTTCATAGAGGCGTCTCCATTAGAGTCCTGGAACGTGACGTGTTTCTCGGAGCTGTCCTGACTGCCGAGTCGAAGCTTGCTCCCAACCACGATGATGCTTTTCAGTTTTGTTGGCAAAGTTTCTGAACCTGTTTTCGATGCCTGAAATAAGGTAGATAACGTTGACAGCTTCATTTGTTAATTAAGCATCGATTAATTTTGATGTTTGGAAAGAAGATAATAATATGTTAGATTGGGTTAGATTTAGATTACTTAGATTTGGATTTGGATAAGAGGATATGTAGAATACTGATGTATCATAATTTTTCAATTTTGGTCGTGAATTGTATTCAATTACGTTAATTAAAAAGTATGTCGTATTGTGTCACTTAATTTTTAAAACTAATAATAAACATGCCCTCATAATTTTCAGATATTACTTATGTGTTATGCCATCCAAAACCTAGAAACCCTGGCCATATGTGACTTTTAATGTGAAGTTTTTGACAATACCCCAATTTTATGTATTTCAAAAGGGCTTTATTTACAGACTAAAAAGTTCCCCTTATCTTAATAATGCTTCCCTAATCTTACCTCAACATTGCTCTGCGCGGGACTCTCAGAGTTTTCAATCTCGGACAGCGGGGAATCGGCCCCTTGTTCTGGGAACAGTGACCACCCCCCCATGGGGTGAGTGGGAGTGCTGGTGGTAACTGCCTGGGCTAGCTTTAGGATATTCGGGATGTGGGACGTGGGCGTCGTCATGTCTTTCGGGGCCTCTGGAACTTAGGAGGTAGAAGAGAAAGTTTAAGTTGTTTTGACAATCGTAAAGAGAAGATGAGAATTGTAAAATCTATTTTTTTTAAGATAGTGTATGGAATGTTTAAATTGATTAAGGTTATCATCAGTACGAGTTTTAATTAATGAGTACAATATCATTTATTTTAATCTAAGCATCTAGATAAAAGTTGCAAGTTATTTTTATTTAAAGTTCTGCCATTAGAGACGATATATCACTTCGCACTTGCTGTGCTTTGCTTTTATCAAAATGTATATGACTATCACATATAGTCACGAGGACATGAGAAGACGATGGTCCCATGTCTATAGGAGATGGTAGTTGCTAACGATTTCGATAACGATATATCGTTGAAAACGTTTATCCATAGCATAAGTAGTTTCAATACTAACAAGAACAACATCAAACACTCATATACAGAAAATAAACTCAAAACTATGCAAGACACTCAAAAATTTATGCGAATCGCTGAACTTCTCGAATAAACGTAGAATAAAACAGAGCTGGTTTACCAAACGAAATAATATAATTTTATTGCCGGTATGTGGGTAAGTGTTATTAGGTGGATTCAACACCAAAGTTACGAGTTGTGAACATGCGAAATTGTGCAGTAAAATAGAGTGCTTGCTGCATTTCGGGTAGCCTACTAAAACATTCAGGGTGGCGAGTGTTTTAAAAAGGTGATAAAATGGGTTTTTTAGTATTACTTTAGGACTTAAATTGTTTTAGTTTTAACGAGACTTGGACATGAAGTTTCATGGGAAATGTACTAATTTCTAGTTAAAGAGCCTATGTGTTTCTCCAAACTTTAATTTCTCTAATCTTTCACTCCGATCCGTTCAGTAGATTTAACATGTTAGAGTAAAACATATCCTCATAATTGTTTGCATTGATATTGCTAGTAGGCATCGTCTAAAAAATACATTATATAATTGACATAGGCACATATATATATAATGAAAAGTTACGTAACTAGCTCCTTCCTACCGTTTCACCAGTAGTTACAGCAACGGTGTAAAATTATTTTTAAATGTGCCTAGATTAAAACGTTCATTACCTGAATTGGTTTCGTTCCTAGACGGAGTAGTGTCATGGTCATCATCCTCTTGTCCAATAGTCATTTCATATTCTTCAAAAGCTTTTTGTTTCATAAGCTTTAGCAATTTCTTCACATGAGGCGTTGCTTCTCGCTTACGATTTATTTTGGGAGTTTTACCAACATTACTAGGAAAAGGTGTTTTGATTACTTCATTGACAGTTTCATTCGGTTCTTCATCGCTTGATTCGTAATCAACTAGGTTTGTTCTTCTGACTGTAGGAGTGATAACAGCTGTCTTACTGTTCTTACTAACTGATAGATTACTAGCTTCGTTACTAACTTTTTCATAAATAGAATCAAACTTTTCATCAACGTCTTTATTTTGAACGTTTTCTTTCACTAACTCAGAGATACTGTTGCATTGATCGATGTTTATCAAGTGTTCCATTTTGCTGAATATTTTATCGCATTTGCTGCAGTGAAGAGGCAAGTGTACGTTGGCCAAATGTTCGAGCAAATGTTCGGACAAGTCTTGGGGTTTGCACAAGTATTTGGAACCTCGACAGATAGGACAGTCGTATAGTAGACCATGGGTGTTCTGCTCGTGCTTCCAACGGCAGTTTCCACAGCAAAATATCAGATGGCAAACAATACATTGACACTGGAAGTTAGACAAAAGATGTATAAATATTTTATAGAAATACACGACTGGAATAAAAAGTAACATAAATGGAGGTGGAAAGGTGTCTAACTTGAAGCGAATCCAATTATTTGTAAAACAAAAGTATCATTATGTTATTGTGCGTCGCGATCTTCGAGGGTAGTCAAGATGACGTACAAACGTAAAGTCGGTTGAGTGTGAAAGTTTGAACGTTTTATTATGTACTAGTAGCGCCCCGTGATTTTAATCGAGTTATTATTGTCACTTATCACCTTCCTTTTGAATGTGGAAAAATAATTATTCAAATCGGATTGCTAGTTTCTGAAATTAACGCGTTCAAAAAACAAAAAGCATCATTTAGCTTCGGCTTTATTATGGTAGAAGATAGTGTAGACAGTCTATTAGATTAGACGTGTATCAACCTTTGAGGTCGCATACAGACCGGGCGCTTCAAACTCCAATAATCTTGTGGTCATTTGCGTAGGTAATTAAAGGTACCAATAGCTTACACTGTACCCGCAACAATGTTCACACATTGTTGCGGGTACAGTGTAAGCTTACATTACATATTACGTTACCTGAACCCCTATCTAACCAGATTACGAAGATATTAGACTACTAAGCCTAAACACAGCTTCACAGACATTATCTTATTCTACATCCTAAATCTACCATTACCAAAACCGTCATTAAACAACAACAAATAAATATAAAACGTACTAATCGACAAACGTCCCTGAATACTCAACGAGATCTCCAAGATATCTCCGAAAGCACAAATTCTGATTAGACTGTAGGCTTTATGCCACGGTGATAAGGTTTGATATCCGATAGTTTATTGGATGTGGTGGCAATCAGTGTTGGTTCCAAATGGGTCAACGAGTCAATTAGTAAGCCAAACATGATGTGGGTGTAATTAGATGCACAACAATCAGTGGTAATGAGCAGGTTCTAGTGGTACAAGTGCTACCTGCCTCGCCAAGTGTAGCTGTCGCTGAATAAGAGGATGCTTCACGTAATCAATATGCTTGAAGGTATGCAACTAAATGCCCTGTGTCTCAGTTGAGGTTTGTGATACTTTACATTGTAGTGTGCGTACTCTGCATGAAGATGAACTCTCAACTCATTTTCAGTATTGAAGCTATGTTTACGGATATATGTACTTTGTTTTCATGCGTTTTGGCCGGTGATGAAGAAACTTAATTAAATAATCATTATACTAAATGAAATGGGATATCGCGTTGCAAAATACAACGTATTTTTTAAAATACGTACCCGAGTTTCGAGCGAATTTCACCGCTCGTGGTCACGCGGTGTCTCAAAACTTTAGTATGATGAGTGCAAATCATGAGAGTTTCAAATGTGTCTTAATTAAATTATGTTCTTCGCAAAGTTACCTTAGAAACCAATATGTACTTATCTTCATATTTGTTTAGAGCCTCTTATCTAATCGGACAATGCAGCTAATGGCGATGGCGACTACCATGTTTTTTAAGCAACACAAAGTTACTTCAACTAAAACCATTGAATTTGTTACTCACACGGACATTACACCGTGCAAACAACTTTTTAACAAACGTTTTTAAACGTAGAATCTCTTGATACTAAACATAAATTTTAAAGAAATCTGGTAAACCAAATCTCACGGTTTAAACGTATTTCCTAGGCGCGGGTTAGAAGCAAAACCTATTTCTAGAAGAGCGAAAACGTGTTCCTGCAACGTTGTTACCGTGTCTCCGTCTGGTTAGAATATACCGCCGAGTTAGAATATTGGTGGCTTCGGTAAACATAGTGTTTACAATTTAAACCGTGGGCGTTTTATATAAGTATCTATCTAACAATCTTTCTAATACAAACAGATTAAAATAAACGCATTTTTTTGAAAGTTTTTTACTATTTTAGTTTAATGAGTTTCCTTATTCAAAGTTTTTTTGAATAGGTTAAATCTTATAATTATTTCTGAGAAACGTTTTATAAATTCGCTACAAAGTGATTTATGCTGTATGTTTTCACATTCATATCTAGATAATCTCGGTTAGTTTATTACAATGGAGTCTAAACTAGTCCAAATAAAAGAAAAAAATAAGAAATATGCACTTACTTCATAAGATGACAGCATTTTTCCATATTATTTCGAAATTTAAATTTCGAGTCTCCTTGTAAATTACTAAAAACAAAAAAAAAGTTCGTCATATGAATTTATAACCTTCTTTTATTTTTGGAAAGTTCACAACTGCCTTTAAAAATTGTTTGTTAAATCGTTCACTACTTAAAAATATATTAAGTCGAAATTAAACTCCACTCAATCTTGAATAATATATCAAAGAAAACTTCTAGATTATATTTACCACATCTGGCAAGCACAATATTAAGAAAAACCGTACATCAACTTACATTTGAAAACTAATAAACTAAAACATATTATTTTCAAAATCTATGCACATAAATCACTTGTAAAAGTATTGTAATACATTAATATTAACAACATCGCATCGACTTCGGACAGAGATAAATTAGCGGCGCTCATACGAGAGTATGGGCTAGACTACCCTCGAAATTATTGAAATTTATTGCGCCGCCAACGACGCGATATCATGTTCGGTTATTCATATTTTTGATTTTAATTAAAATACTTTTATTTATAGTTATTTTTGGTTTTTAATCACATAGCCTTTTGTTATTTATTGGTATGACACAGATATGGTAAAATATCCGTAAGTTTAATTATATTATTATGTGTTTACATGCTTGTATTGGAATACCTAGATTTCTTTAGCTCATACGATTGACTATGAGGCTATATACTAATGGCCATAGCTAATGGCGTAGTTCGACTCAACTATGTTAGTTCATTTTGATTGTTAAGCGACTTGCAGCTCGGCCCCTACTTGAAATGGTTGATAGTGGCATTTTTACCTGAGCTACCGTGCTTCGGGGCACGTTAAATTATCGGTCCAGGTTTTTTCAATCGTTACACCATATCGGAAGCCTTTAAGCGGTCCAGAAACTCCAACACAACCCACTAACCTACTCCAACTTACTTATGTATGTACTACATACTTACTATACATATACATATGTGTTAGTTCTTATTAAATGTATTATTATGTAATTATGACAAGATACTTACCGAAATATTTGAACTTACTCTAAACACGGCCATAATTATGTCAATAATTTATTCAATACAAACTTCGAGCAAACATAAAGAACCTTATACACTATAGAATACGAAGCTGCCGTACGATTCATCGTCCGATACTCACGGACTTGTTGCTAGTATTCGCTCGCAATATCCTGTGGCTCGCCATTCACTGTCGTCCGGAAGTGAGCCGGTTTCGCCGCCTCAGGAAACCGGTCCGTGTGAATGGAGCTTTATTTTGTCCGGATTTCTCAAGGCAGCCGCTTTTGGCTGAAATGTTTGTGTGATGGCCCGATAAAGAGGATTTCGAAGGTTTATTTTTGTTTGGTTTAAGAATCGATGGATCCGCAGGGTTTTGGTTTGCGTTACGTTAATACTGCCGGATGTATTCTGTTTCATCGTTTGTTAGCGTTAAGTTTATTAGTAAACCGGCTACTCTTACATCCTACTAATATTATAAATGCGAAAATTTGTGAGGATGTAGGTATGTACATTGTATGTTTTTACTCTTTGACAAAAAAACTACTGGACAGATTTGGATGAAACTTAACAGTGATATAGGTTATGGATCAGAATAATGCATGGGATACATTTTATCCCGAAATTCCTGCAGGAACGGGTACAATGCGGGTGAATCCGCGGGGCGCGACTAGTCTTACATTAATTATAAAACAGTCCCAATAGCTGTCTCTCTGTATATAATTGATTTTCTCAAAAATTGCTGAACGGATTTTCAAAAGGTTTCACCAACGTGCACAGTGCTATGAGAATCGCTTAATATCATCGAACTAAAAATGAGTTTTGAGAAGAACCTATGAATTTATTCAAAACGAAGTTAAAACATACACTTGAGAATGTACTTCCATTGGAGGTAAACCATTGATTGGGCCGTGAAATGTTAAGGCACAAATAGACAGTATTGTAAGAATGTTTTTCTATATTGAACGATCTATTTGCCAATCCGAAATACCATATCCATTGTGTTTTGTATTCTGAAAGTATTAAGTTCTAAATGGATGACAAGTTTGCACGCTGTGGAAATTGGAACTAAACGAATTTGGAACATTGCGAGGTATTTTTTATGGTTAGAGTCATAGAATTACAACGCTGTTGTAATTCTATGGTTAGAGTACTGAAATGCAAAAGTGCTGCTATCATACAGGTCTTATCTGGCGTCAATTATGCAAGGTTTACTTAAATTCTATGTTAAAGGGTTTTAATATCTTTACTTAAATTAATCTATTTTGTGTCGTTGACCCGTGACATTCTATTTGAGATTTTTACCTATAAGCTTGTAACATAAACTTAAACTAAAGTAATTTTCAACTGTTAAAAACTGATGCATTTAGGTAGCATATCCTTTATATATCGAATATGTATGTAAACTATATCGAAATCATTATTGAAATTGGTTTACAAAGCTTTGAGGTTAGACTACTCTAATCTTTTGGCTAAAACCGCATAAACATATGTTCAGTACTTTAATGGTATTTGCGAAAACGTACAAACATACAGACAGACAAAGAATAAAATAGAAATTCCTTTTATACGTACAATTTGTCCTGTTCTGCTCTGAACTTGGCACTTTCCAAGTAGTTCCTGAGGGAAATTTGTATACGAGTTAGTGGCAAACAGGTAACTATTGTTATGAACGTTTGTTCAGCCTGTTTGACTTAACCCATATTTGCCCGTGTGAACAGAACGTTGTTTGCTTAACAAAGATTATGAACATTTGAAGGGTTAAAGATTTAACCTGAATTCCGACGATAATTTCCCTATTTATTTGCTTTGGGTGTTATTGCCTTTGTTTTCCGTTATTCCCTTCTCGGTATACAACCGTATTAAATATTAGCCGCGCCCCGCGGTTTCACCTGCGTTGTACCCGTTCCCGCGGGAATTTCGAGATAAAATGTATCCCATATGTTATTCTGATATATAACCTATACTACTGTAAAGTTTCATCCAAATCCATCCAGTAGTTTTTTTGTGAATTAGTTACAAACATACTTACATACATTTTTACAAACATTCGCGTTTATAATATCGTATTATGTAGTATGTAATAACTATGTATTTATCTATATTGTTATGCTTTTAAAATGTTATTTTAACATTTTATATTAACGTAAAACGTTAAGTAGCATCATATATTTTAATTTTTTATTATTTTATATTAAATTCAATTGTTTTAAGATTTAATTGTTATGTATGTACAATCACCTTTATTTCCTTCTAAACCTAAAAATTCAAATCCAAATACCTTTCCAATTTTAAATATTGAAACAACCAAACGTATGTCAATAATAATAATTTAGTAAACAACCTCACCACCTGTTGGTTACCTGTTGGTCGCGATTCATTTATAATTTCGCAGCTCAAGTGAAACATTGAGACTGAGAGGTTAAACTCCGACCCCCTGAGACCGGCTACAAACCTGCAACGGTGATTTGTTTAACTCGTGTTTACTTGGTTTATGGGTAATCTAATCACCTTTATCAACCTTATAATATACATTCATCCATAAAATGTCCCAAATGATACTTGTTTAAGCTTTGTTGCTTCTAAATAAATGTTCGTTAATTATTATTATTTTATTTGTTAAGTCTATTAGCAATGGGTTATTTACTTAAAGACTAATTTATTGTATTATAATGCTTGTTAATTCGTTGTTATTTGTATTTCAATGTTTGCTATGTATTCGAAAGGTGCTTATGGGTTTAATGATTACATAGGTAAAAAGGGATCCCTTGAAAACCTTCCACGTATTATAACGGCAAATTGAATAGAAATTTAGTGGAGCTTACTCTAATGTACGAATGTACTCACTAGCAGCGCCCCGCGGTTTCACCCGCGTTGTAGCCGTTCCCTCAAGAATTTCGCGATAAAAAATTGCCTATGTAAAGGACTCAGGCTCTGAACTAACTGTGTACCAAATTTCAATCAAATCGGTTCAGTAGTTTTGGCGTGAAAGCGTAACAGACGGACAGACAGAGTTACTTTCACATTTATAACATTAGTTAGGATTGGATATATTCTTGATCTATAGTGAAAAATTAAATTTGAGGATTATATTCTACCATTCAAAGGAAGACACAAGCAACCTTTTTTAATTTGTCGTCTTCACTGTACAGTGATATCTTCAGTGAGATGAGAGCCATTGCCTAGCAGTGGGACATTACAGGTTAATACTTTTTTACATACTATATACGGTAATAACTTCGTGCCAAGGTTTTCCAGTAGTCAAACTTACTAGTTTATGCTGTAGTGTACTTCATAGTTACCTTAACGCCTACAAGTTTAGCAGTTAGATCCATTACCTTAACAGGCACTACAATATGAAAACACTCTAAAACATGCTATAGATCAACACATTACATGGACCCAAAATCTTGGTGGTTTCAAGGGACACTAAGTCAATTATTGGTTTAATTCTGTACTGAAGTGACATAAGCGGTGACGGTGGAAGTGGGGGGAGGGAGCACTCCTCATCCTACTATCAAAGCTCACTATACACCAACCAACGTCGACAACTTGAACCCTATTGCATAGGGAATAAAGTTGCTGTTGTATGGATTCCAAAAGTCTATAGGTTGCCCCAAAACTTTGATCGATCTATCTACTGATGCGTGGTTTCATGTACAAATTACAGTCTTATTAACACGGTCTTTTGGGAGTTGGCAATTACTTGGCGTTCGCTGTTAGAGTACAGTGTTTTAGGATCCTTGGTATTTAGGTAAGTGTTTTGCAATTAAGGGATTTGTTTGCTAAAATCTACGTTTATTTTGTTCAACTTTTGATTCTGGTGAATTATGGGTGTATTGAATTGTGAATGTTTAGCTGCGTTCATATCGAATACTTGAATGGATGGGTGGATAATCGTGACATTTCTATATCGCCATTCTGTAGCACTTATAGCGTAGTTTGATTAAGCGATGGTCATTGAGATTGTTAAGCAACGTGCAGTTCGGCCTCTTGTTGGATCCGTGACCGATAGTCGCATTTCTATGTGAGCGCTACCGTGCTTCGAAAGGCACATTAAGCATTCTCGGTTGTTGCAATCGGTAAGCAATGTTGAATGTTTGTTTGAACACAGTAATCTTAGATTTGAATAATTATTCTTAAATTATTACATTCAAAAGAAAGGTTATTGGCTATATTTCCATGACACTATTCCCACGGGTACGAACACAACGCAGGTTAAACCGCGGGGTGCTGCTAGTGTTTGATATAACCACATGCTGCTACTAAACTTTAATGAAAAAGACTTTCTTTTCCTATTAAGCGGTTTAATTCCGAGCGCGATGGCTGGTCCTACGTCCTGACCATACGCCAACCCTTTTGTTTGTTATTTAATCGCTCTCTTTTACGTTTTCTAACGGCTTACAAGTTAATTAAAAAATAATTAATGTATGTACATTAATATCGTTTTCTTTGTGATGGAACATTCTTAATCGCTTTGCGTTTCGTCGTTGTTTTTATCTAGACACGCGGCAGCGTGTCAAGCCAAGTTCAAGCAAAGGAACGGCTAGCCAGCGCCAAGTGTAATATTACACGAACCATTTGGTGCCACTTTTGACCCTTCTATAACTCAAAACCTATTTAACGTAAACACATGAAACTTCGTGTGTTTAATTATATCCATTAGGACATCTAGAAACCCAAATTTCATGAAGCTAGCTCAAACGGTTATAAAGATATGAACGTCAGAAAGTCGTAAATTTTAGTATTGACTGACTGACTGACATATAGTACCTAAACCTAACTTACTTCCAGATAACCTAGAAGGATGAAATTTGGAATCTAGCTCGGTAATTGTGTGTAAGCGTAAGAAAAAATCTAAAAATATAAAATAGTTAAAAAATAGGGGGGGTCCCCATACAAAAAATATATTTTTTAATTGTAGCGTTGGAACCGTTACTAGCAGATATTTGAAACTATCCCAATATATGTATTATTATATTTGCTATTTAACTGCAATATAAACGTAAAGTTAAGTAAAAAAAATAAGTGGTGTCCCCATTCAAAAAAACTTAAATTTCGCGCTAAACAACCGGCCAACGGTGTGTCGTCGGCGGCGCGCGGTATGTACTTATGACGCGGTCGGTCCACCGTCGCCCCAGCCAATCAGCGTCACGCTCTGATGAATAGTACACAATTATAAGCGGTAGCGATTTGGTAAAAATTTAGCGGGTCGGTTGGTTTATACCTGCATGGTAGTAAAGCGATGTATTATTGTTACCGATATAATGTATGTATTGACTAATTTAAGAATGCTGGTTGAACTCGCTCGCGCCTTGCACTTGTACGCGGGGGCAGCGCGCGGCTCACAAGCGCTATACGATACGATTTAAAATGCGAACGAACCAAAGTACCTATGCAGCGGAAACGCAAGAAAACACAATAAATATCAATACCTAGTTTTCTTTACAAAAAGTAATGATATCCCACCAAAAACATAAATGTAAAAAAGGAGAGCCAAGTTCAATACAAAAATTATGCATGGCTATGGGCTTCGCTGCAAAAAGAGTGGAGATCTAAATGAGGGCCAAGTTCTAGGCAATATCTCAATATGTATTTATAGGAACAAAATAACATTATGAACAAGTATTAAACTCTATTTCTTCTCTTTATTCGATACCTATGACAATTGCTGTTATTTAAAAATGTGAGATCTTATAGTGGGTTAGATTTAACTTGTGAGATCTTAAAGTGGGTTAGATTTAACTTGGCCAGTTTGTTGTTATATGTTGAATAACTTTATAAAATGACTGCTGTAATGAAAACTGGTCAAGTCAAATCTAACCCACTTTAAGATCTCACAAGTTAAATCTAACCCACTTTAAGATCTCACATTTTTAAATAACAGCAATTGTCATAGGTATCGAATAAAGAGAAGAAATAGAGTTTAATACTTGTTCATAATGTTATTTTGTTCCTATAAATACATATTGAGATATTGCCTAGAACTTGGCCCTCATTTAGATCTCCACTCTTTTTGCAGCGAAGCCCATAGCCATGCATAATTTTTGTATTGAACTTGGCTCTCCTTTTTTACATTTATGTTTTTGGTGGGATATTTATACCACCAAAGTCTTATACAATAACAATAATCATTATTATTTTTGAAATGTCTGTCTTAAGGTATTGTCATACAGCATATTATATAACATTGAGGATCTGAATTTCAGATTAATTGTTGTACTATAATTAGTACATATTTTGATTCCTTAATTATTCAGCTATAAACTGGTATTTTTTACTTTGCCATAGCTGCAATAGTTTGCTAGAAAAAATACTTTGAATCGGTAATGGCATGGGGCGCTCGACGCGGTTCAACACGATCGCGCGCGTTAACGTTTCAAGGTGTTGACAGGTGTCACTCGGACGCTTCAGTGGTTATAGTTTTGTTTTCACATTTTTCTCTTAACTTACGAACTACAATAAAGCACTAAGGGGTTATTTGAAACGGTTAGTTATCATTACGTTGTTAATCATCATTAGCTGTTCAATAAAGGTTTCTACCCATTACACCGTATCATACCATGACCGTGCTATGAACGTGTCAGGCAAAAAAGTATTCTTTGTAATGAAAAGTATGAGACTATGCTCACTAGACCGTTCCGTCACCAACCAACAACGTCGACTATTCTCACCTAATATTTTGCCGGTGCTGAAACGTTCATAGCACGGTCATGGTATGATACGGTGTAATGGGTGGAAACCTTTACTGTTAAATACGTCGTGTTGTTTCCTTACTTAAATCTGGTATAATTATTTGGGCGGCCAAAAGAAAGACACGCTTTTTCATTAATTAATTATGTTGAGATTGTCATTTCGTTTTAACGTTTACTGGGACATGAAAGTAAGTTGAAACAACCCGCCTTTAGTATAATATTGTGTCTATCAGTTCAAAAGTAAGGTGAAATGAACGTGAACGTATAAATTAATCATCAAACATAATTAAAAAGATGTCAAGATTGTGTAGACCGTCTTCAAGTATGCAGTATGCATAACGCCACCAAATGTAAGCCCCTGTGGTGATCAATTATAATTTTTGTGGCGGTGTGCTAACGTGCCCACCCTGTGCGAGGGTCTTCACAAAGAAGGATGGTTACATTAACCACATGCGAGCACACGGAAATCGCTGGGAGTAGAATGCAGTCGCCATGACGCTACTTATCCTGAACAATATATGTTACCGGAACAAGTTAAATACTTTAACTTTTGTGGTTGCTCTTAAATTTATGATGATGGACGACGCATAGATCATAATACCTAATTCTTCTCTGTGACCACGGTTCCTGTAAAGGAGCTGTAACCTCAGATAAAAAATTCGTAAAATAAAAGCGACATGCCCTAAACGTAGTTTCAATCCAAATGTCTGCAGAATGTGAACCGTACCTTTACAATTTAACGCATAATTTAATGCATAATTTAACGCATAATTTAACGCATAATTTTACGTTAGTTTATAATCCGTCCATAGCAAAAAGGTAACATTTAAGCTATCGCTATCAAATAACGCGCTGATTGGTCTAATTTCTCATTTCATATAGCTTTTAGAGCGTTCTAACTTCAAACACTGCTTCAAACAAACGCAGCTTTAAGCTTGTCTTCCCCACAAGTACTTTCATTCCTATACATTAAGCAAACTAAGGCCATTCCCATCGTAATATTTCAACATCGGTGGGAGCAGTGACATCACTGGACCCGCATCAAATCAACGTCGTTACTGTGACATGGGTCCATCATCTCATAGGGTTAGGTGCTAATGACTCCCTTGTCGCCCCTATTGATATCAAATATATATTTTTGGAAAATAGTTGAGATGTTTTTGTCCTTTTGGACTTATATTTTTTTGAAGCGATATACTCGTATGTTCGGTTTTTAATAATACCTTTTGCAATGGATCAACGGGAATATTTTTTTAGTTTTTAAGGTTATTTTTCATCCCGAAACACCCACGCGACCAGGCACAACGCGGGTAAAACTGCGGGGCACTGCTAGTTACTTATAAGTATAAAGGGAGAAAGTTTCTTCCTGGCCAACACAACGTATGGGGCGACCACACTTAATCTAAGAAAATAAAGTAAGCCCGATTTACAACATTTTCACACTAACGCCATCTATCGGGTCGCGGGTGCAACCGTCGCGCGAAACAGCTAGCTATTTATAAACTAATGAGTTCTTCGACTTTAAATAATAATAAATAATAAAATCATTTATTTCGCTAAATATTACATCATTACATGAACAGTGATCGAAATCACCTAGTAAGCAGAATATGTCTGTAACAGGTGACATCGCTCTTCCACAAAAATTAAACTTAAACATAAAACAAATTTGAATTTATTAAACTAATGGTAATAATTATATAATATTAATAATAAGTTGGATCTGCATGCCTCTCAAAAAGACCGGGCTTGTCCCGTGACTCCGAGGAGACACACATATACTAATATAATAAGACTGAAGAGTTTCTTTTGTATGAATGTGCTCATCGCAGAAACTGCCAATCTGATTTGAGTCATTATGTTTGTAATGGATAGTAGTTCAGTCGGGGTAGACATAAAACTAGCCTGAAATAGAAAAAAATCCGGGGAGTGATTTTTTTTTTAAACGTCGGGTGGGGTGGTTGGGATTATAAATCTCGATTTTCGAACTAATCCCGGTAGAGGATTCGCCGCCGTCTTGTTTTAAAGTTAAATTGTTTCGTTTTTCTGAAATAACTCGTTAATTTTCAACTTTAGAGCAAAAATGGTCCTATACAAAGTTGTTGGAAATTTAATTTCCCACAAGTTTGTCCATTATCATTTTTACGCTAGGATCAATATTTGCAGAGTTATACTACCAAGTTTATCGAAAAAATCGTAATGGGTGGAATTTTATTTTCTTCGACTTTTGTTTTTTCTATTTAAATGTTAAATAAAAATTTCTATTTAAATGTCTGCCCCAACTGGATTATAGCTACATTCAACCGAAAGGCTATAGGCTATGTTTCATCCCGAAATTCTCACGGGAACGGGCACAACGCGGGTAAACCCGCAGGGCGCTACTAATTATTATATATTACTTACATTCAATTTACAATCAACATATAATAACCAAATCCATCACAAGGAAGCAGTTCATAATTAACTTAATCTCTATAGATCTACATACATATCAATTATATTACACGAGACGCGTATCAAATCAACTCAGTGATTAGTTAACGTAATCTGATTTGCGAGGAGATGGCAATTAACGTCAGACTTAGGGTTGCTTCACCTTACGCTAACCGACCAGTAAACGTTAACGCAAAAGTTCAGTCTCAAGAAAGAAAATGAAAAATCATGGCCTTTTTATTGGCCACCCAAATAACTTTAACATAATGCCATGATACAACTCTGACAGGCTGATAAACAACAAACATTAAACAGCGTAAAAATCGTGAACTTTTTAACGCACGTATGTAACGGTAACCAACCGTTTGAAACAACCCACCCCTACGATCTGCGACACCTGCGTTGAGTCCATCTCGCCTATTGTGATCTAATATTATAACTATCGTAGGTGGATTACGTATCGCCTCGGTTAGTGCCTGATCACACTGTAATCAAGACTGTGGCTAGACAGTCTGCTGCAGAACTGAGATTCTCACTAAGACAAAGATTGTATCTTCCTTTTACTCTTCTTTTTGATTATGAGGCAAGACTGAATTCATAAAGCCTGCAGGAGAGCTAAGGTTTCCCTGACCCTCTGTCTCTCTATTTTTGAAAAAAAATAAAATACATATTTGTGATTGGTGTGTATAACTTCTGAATTGGTCAATGGAAACATATGAAAAAACGAGGTTTTAGGTCTAAACCCTACCCAAGAACACATTGTGAAACGCAATCGCAACAAAACCCATTTAAAATCATGTTTCTAAGACTTCATTTATTAAAGCGATTATGATTTACATCAAAATAGGTAAAAAGTAGTTGTATTTTACCAATTCCAAAATAAATTGATTTATACCTTTGGTTAATCAAATTATTTTCAAAAATCTTATACAAAACGAACCAACAAATACCAAAAAAAACATCATCAGCAGTAAGTATCACTCGCTTTAATTACTATAATGAATGAAACATGAACGTTACCAAAAACATTTTTCAAGAAACAATTTTAAAAGAAAGATTTACGGCCACAGTATTATAGAACATTATTCCGGCCCCCACTGCGATTCAGTTATCAAAGCATTACATTAACCGACCCGAGAGAAAAGGCCACTAATTGAGCAATATTTCATTGGAGTGGTCGACACTACACTTCGTAGGGTTAATTGGAATCTACGCGATTTGACCCGGGCTTTGTTTGATTTACAATGAGTTTTAAATTATTTGAAATTTATTAGATTTCGTACCAAACACAACGAAATTATTACACGTTAATTATTACGCGTATTGTTAATTAAACAATATTTGACTTTGAATAATGTTTTTTTATTTGCTTACTTACTAGCGCCCCGTGGTTTTACCCGCGTTGTGCCCGTTCCCGTGGGAATTTCAGGATGAAAAATAACCTATAACTTTCCTGTTGAATGTGGCTATCTAGTACAAAATGAATTACTCAAATCGGACAGGTAATTCCCGAGATTAGCTCGAACATACAAACGAACAAACTTACAAATTTTACGTCTTTATAATGTTAGAAGTATAGATTCTAACAGTACGATTTCAGATTTCTCCTTTAACAAAAGATAAAATCCAATTATAACTCTCTATTAAACGATCATTAATTGATTTACATTTTAACTTGGTTAAATTTTCTTTAAAATGGTAAAAAAGTCTCTAAGGGGTTTTTATTAATTAATGCCATTTGGTGTTCAGAAAAAATGTAAATTTCTAACCGGATTGGCAAGTCGGTAAATTGATTCGCCATTTAAACATCTTGTCTTTATTAACTATCGTTTTAAAAATCAGTGGGTTTTTGGTATTTATTTTTTAAAACAAGCCAAATATTATAAGATTTTTTATTGCACTTTGATCAGCTGGTGATTCAACGAGACACAGATAATTAATGATTTGTTCGAACCCTTAACATTCGTGACGTAGTTACTAAGCAATCACTTCTTGATGAATAGCCGATAGTGACATTTTCATCTGAGTGCTTCCGTGCTTTAATAAAATATTAAATTACTGGTCCTAGTAATTTCAGTCTATGAAGATATGAGATGAACATCGTTGTGTAATCTATAAACTTCGAAACCATAGTTAGCCGCTAACCTACGTTAAATTGAGTACTATTACTATTAACCCTGTTTAAAACTACATAATCTTAACGTATCGATTAAATGGTTCACCTCCAACCAACCACAAATCTGTCAAAACTGACACCACCTATCAAATTCATTTAGTCAACCACACCTGACGTTTGTCAATAAACGTCAAATTACACCGCCATATTAACCGGATTACGTCACAGGTGTCTCTGACAGATGGCGTCACGAGGTCGCCATTCCTGTTAATTTCCCCGTCAGGCGTAATAATTAGGTGGACCCATGTCAATGTCCCACTTTAAGACCGGTGCGTTCATCTTGACTTGGAGTGGTTATAAATATAGCGTTTTCATTTGGTGTGCGGTTTTAAATGGTCTAGGGGAACTAATTGTGTGATTTTGTGTAATTTATTTGTTAGGGTGTTATTCTTTTGTTGAATAAATTAGTTTGTATATTTTTGTGTTCGCATGGGGTAAAATGGAATGAAATAAAAAAAATATTATATTGCATTGCCTATTAACAGCATAAGCTGTGTACAAGCCAATTTCTGACTGCCCTGCTCAGAAATGGCAGTTTAAATGAACAATTATTAAATAATTTACGTAAATTTACATGTCAAAAATCACTCATTAATATCTCGTAAGGGATCATTAGTAGGTAACTCTAAATGCGGAAGTTCGACCTACTTTTTAAGAACTCGCAGCTTTTAAACCGTCTCAATGAGAACAATGCCTAAAACAATCACTAACACACGTCTAAACCAAAAACTCCATAACAATCCAAAATTAATTAACACCATCAGACATGTGACGACTTTGCTCTCACTCCCCGATGTCCCTTGAGATAACGCCCACAAGGTCAGATGGGCAAAACCTCACCACATTGTATCCTGCAAAATGGAACCTTCAACCTAATTTCACTAAGAAAGGGTCGCCAAAGTGTTTCACGTAATAGTTGCCGCCATACTGTATACTCCGCTCCACACACATACACACATGCATACATACACAAGTATGTATGAAAAACTTCATCGACACATAAGGATAGGACTCTGAAAAATTGTCATGCCCATGGCCACAGTCCGTCACCTGGTGGCGATCTCATTATGAATTTTATTCTGATCACTGTTATTTTGTATTTTTCATTCAATTTTGTATTTTTGCCAACACAAAATTGGAGTCAGACAAGTATGAATAACTTACTCAAAATAGAGTTCTTATACTGTGCTAAACTTCATACAAAATGTGCTGCCACTGTGCCGTCCACTTAATACCGCCGACAAATGTGAACGGGCTGTAACTGGCACGTAATCTGTGCTCGCATCTTTGGCCCTGTTTTGTCGCCCTCAAGGAGCCCTTATTGGAGACATTCAAAGCAAAACATTGTACTTGAATGTATATTGTCTTGTTTGAAATGAATAGGGTCCTTAATAATAGGAAGGAAGGCAAGGTTCATTATACTTCGTTTGTTATTCTTTTTGAATCACGATTGTGAATGTCGCTTTACTGTGAAAATCTTTGATATTGGAGTTTGGATTGGGTTTTAGTTGATTTTAATTTGATGTAAATAAAATGTGGGGTCAGTTACACACTTTTATTATCATTATAGGAATATCATCATATTTTTGTACGAAACTAAAGTACTATTTTGTATTTCTTTAATTATAACCATTAGCACAAAACTGACTAAGTAAATAGACAAGTGACAATCGCGTCACACTTAATTCGGTTCTGTACTTTCAAAGTTTAGGTACGAAAAAGTGTCATAACCTCGAGCTATTCCTCGGAACCACCAAGTAGAATACATTACGATAGCATCTTGTCTATGGTACCAAAATGATAAAAAAACCTTACAAAGAAAACGGTAGCTTCGATTCCTTCTCATAATGATCAGGACTTTCTCACACCTCAGGCGAAGTAATAAATAAACGTTAACCGCTCTATTCGACGTAATCGAGGAAAGTTAGAAACGTATCATATAAAATATTAGTAAAACACCCATAAAAATAATTCATATGCGTTCAGTACAGTTTCATATTATCTCGCTCAGTAAACGTCGGTAAAAACGACGAAGTAGAAAAAACATGGAATTAGTGTGAGATGGATTTGCTATTCAAAGTATTTTCGCCTAACTTACACATTTGGACATTACTGAGTAAGATTCCAGGGTCATTATAAGTCAAAGCAAGCAAATTCACAATCAATCAATCACAGACTGGGACACTTTTTTGACATTATCAAACAGCTAAGCCATAGAAAAGATTATACATAAAAAGAAAAGTCACAAGAAGTGATGACGAATACTTCTCACGCTCGCATACCACATCCATTCGTGCGTATTCAGTCGTTCAGTTATAAAAACCTCCCTTCTAAACGCGACAAAAAGCGATGCAATAAAAG
Organism: Cyclophora albipunctata; assembly: GCA_963082685.1. Classification (NCBI taxonomy): domain Eukaryota; kingdom Metazoa; phylum Arthropoda; class Insecta; order Lepidoptera; family Geometridae; genus Cyclophora; species Cyclophora albipunctata. Next base: position 544,886 of record OY720125.1, read on the forward strand.
TATATTCGACATACCGCGAAACGTTTATCCCGCACCGCCATACATCTTCAATGTTGATTACATTTAATGTGCTAAAACAAACAAACACAAGCATTCCCCAAATACGGTTCATTTGTCGTTGCAATAAATTTTTAGCGGTACTCGTAAATTGTGAAAGCGTTTCTAAGCGCCATTTTGAAAACAACATGGCGGCCGTAAAAAAAGGCGGCAACTTTGTTATTGCATATTTATTTAAATTGAGTTAATTAGTCTCTATGCTGTTTGTTTCGAGAAGAAATATTTGTCTTGTTACTTAATGATCGTCGGAATGAATGTTGGTGAAAATTTAAATTGCACTTCCTTTGGAGACTAATTAAATACTCTTTTCGAGAACGAATTAACATTAAGTAGCTGACTCAATTGGGTTACTAACTTTGTGTTTACTGTAGAACAAAAAAATAAGCCCACATACAAGTATGTGAATTGTTTTGATATAAGATGAAGTGAAAAACATATTCCAATTTATTCCACAACGAAACTGAGACAATCTTATCATGACTAGCTGTTCCACGCGATAGTTCCACCTGCAACCCTGATGACGCTTACATTATACCCGAATTACGAAATTAGTATAGACACATAATATGAAGCAGCGCACATAAGAGACAAGACATTTAACATACATTTTGTCTTTCATTCTTTATTGTCTGTTAGACTAAAGATTTTTTACCGACATGACCTACAACTGTTAGACTGAAAAGACAATATGTTCGCGTCGAACAAATCTGTCAGACTGTCAAATCAGTAAAGACTAGTATTAATAGTAGTCTCAGGCTCTAGATAGTTGCTTTGTTATCTAATAAATAACTAGCTATATTGAATTTGTCCAGGTATATTTATTTATTTATTTATTTACTCGTGCTTACATTCCATTATCTTCAATCAAGTCTAAGATGACAGCTATCATCTCGATAGCTACTCTGTCATTTGGTCCTTTTGCTTGTTTAACTCTAATTTGAATTAATTACTAGCAGCGCCCCGCGGGTTTACCCGCGTTGTGCCCGTTCCCGATAGAATTTTGGGGATTTTTATACTTCTAAACCTTCATTTTGAATCATTCTATTTATTTAAAAATACTTCATTAAAGTCCGTTGCTTAGTTTTAAAGATCTAAACATACATAGGGACAGACAGACAGCGGAAAGCGACTTTGTTTTATACTATGTAGTGAATTATGTCATTCCATGACATAATATCATACAATTAAATGTCATAAAGGTCATTCCATGACATCATAATTTCCATTCTTGCGTTATTAAGAGTAATTTCATATCTAGAGTAATTTTACTCCAGTTACTCGTTTTTTTTTTGTCTATTTAGTTTGGTTCTCATTAACCGTGTGACAAAATCTTCTCTTTGCAGACACGTATAATATTGTGACATAAATAAAAATGACTTTCTATTCCTTAATTTCCTGTTATCAAAAACTTTTAAGATAAGAACGAAATCGAAAGTTAAATGGCTTTTATTGACCGCAAGGGAGCTAGTGATGTGAGCAATAAGATCCTTTCAGCGACTCTAAAGATACGTATTGTACAAAAAGATTGTGAGAACCGCGATCGGCAAAGAACTTAGGTACTTCTATTGATCACTCAGGGTTGTCACTTTGTTAATTGAATTCTTTACGGTTTTGACATATTTGTATTGGAATTTATATTGACGGTATGATTTTTGTATCTAAGTAAGAAATAAATAATAAATGTTGTATTACTAGCAGCGCTCTTCGAATTTACTCAAGTCCTGCCTGTTTCCATTGAAATGTTAAAGATTTAGCCGTGTCGTATCACAAGCCACACATAATATTATATTAAGTCACATTAGACATCATAGTTGTATAGAGCCTGAGCCAATTATAATCACAATAGTCTTTAGACAATTAAAATCCTTCTAAATCTTAACAGCTTTTACCTTCCATAGTAAAGCAAGGGTTTTCCACTCATAGAGCAACGGTACTACGAATAATAAATCTTAATTTAAACGAAAAAGACCATAAAATTTCTAAAAAACGTGCTCGCAGTAAAATTTTAACAACCTCCTGACAGCCCTATTAAATTGACCAATCAACTCGCGCGCTCGTTCGGAAAGAACCGTTTTTGAGTTATTTTACGCTGCTGTAACTGAATTTAACGTTATTATCTTGCCTTCTGTTAACGCTATAGGAGTTTGTCCAGTAGTGGTATATTGCATTGGTATAATGGTATTTTTTTAACCGCCTTCAAACACCAAAGGAGGAGATTCTCGATTCGTTCGGTTTTTTTTTTTTTTATCATAAGGTCTTATATTATAGTAATTTATATTATAGTATTATAGTAATCATAAGGTCTTATATCATATGATTAGGTCTAAAAAGGTGTAAACTATAGTCCACATAATATCAGTAGTCATTTGTTTCTTTGCTGCTAAATATGATACAGCTACTCAAATTATCTTTGCTTGCATCTCTCATCTCTATCTACGCTTGTGTCGGTAAATCTATCATCGTGTATAGCGTTTTTGGACTGTATAAGTTTCTAAATATACACGGTGAGCCTTAATAACCCGAAAGATTTAAACGACGTATTTGTGACCACAGTACGAGTAAATAATGCTATATCAACATGGGTCCAATTATGTGTCTTAATTAAACTACTATTTCAGTACAAATTAAATCATATTAATTGATCGCTTCTTTGTAAACAAACCTTTACTTCAGAGAGTGAGCGAGTTTTGATTAATCTCAGTTGAGAAACAGTTGAGGAGCGAGCATGACACTTAACGAATCACTCCGATATCATACGATGCATCAACCATGTGGTTAGTGCGTCTGCGTGTAAAAGTAGTAGGTGGCTACGTCACGCCTTTAGGGTGTGTTACAATTGAGATTTTCTTACTTGTGGTTTACTTGAAATAATTAATATCTCTTAAAATATGGGTTTTTGGACTATACGTTATATAACTTTATATACTCTGATTAGGCTCTAAAATCGTTGGTTTAAATCTTTCGGGTTATTAAGGCTCACCGTGTATAATTTTTTTTCCAATTGGTAGTCTTCTATCATTTGTAGGATTTCTTGAAAGTCATTGTCTTGTCTATGGCTGTTTTATAAATTTTCTATTTCATTTTAAGATAATTCTTCAAAAGTTACTGAAAACAAGTGAAGCAATGATAGTATCTTGCGATGTTAATCGCATATTATGTTGAATTCCTAGCCAGTAAATTCACACTTTAATTTAGAATTCAATCGCTTTTATTTTTTGGTAGCAAAGGCTGTACAAAAATATGATTCAATATAAAACAATTTTCAAAATTCGCAAGCGGATTTATTGTCCGGATTATTTAACCGTCGGATTAGTGTGCGACCACTAGTTTCATAACTAACATTTTATTCGTTTAGTAAACATTTTTTATTTCAAACAAGCGAAAAATATAGTTAAAAGCTTTGATACCAATTTTGTTAAAGGATTTTTTTAAATAGGAATACAAAAGAGTGTTCGATTTTTTTAACCTATATTGAAAACAGTAAAATTAGAACGAGTAAAAACTTGTTTAGTTTTCGAGATATATTTTGACATCGTGATTAGTTAAAACAATATTATCACTCATCATCATACTGAAACTACATAATATGTATATGGATACACTGTATCACATGTTTCGGTCCCTCAGCAGGAACCGCGTGATCACAGAAGAATGAGACTGACGCCCGTACAGACACGTCAAATGCTCCCTTAGTAGAGACTTAATGATTTTAACATGTAACGCATAAAAAATTACGTCAATTATTTTAAGTGTCGATTTAATGAACGGCTCAGAGTGCAGCAGTGAGATGTTAAACGTCATTACCAAGCAAAGTAGACTATCAAAATAACTGCTAATACTTACATAATTTTTATGCGTTGCTAGAAGGTGTCACAGATCAGAAGAAAATCCCTTTTACCTCAAACCATCGTTACCTTATGTGCAATTACAATCCCTAATATTTATCATATTCCGAAATGAAATTTCCCAAAGTTCATTCCCCTGGGCACCCCATGGAATGTGGGGCGGATAGGAATCCTCATGGGGTTACGTTTTGAATAAGGAAATGAGTTCCCAGATAAAGTTCGATGTTCGAAATATGGACTTTTAACAATGAATATTGGAAAATTTGGAAATGTTGGAAAAAAGTCGGGTTACATACTCAAATTTGAATTTCGAAGCCAGAGAGTTGATTACGGCTATCAGATCATAAAGCGCTGAATTCTTTTATAACTTCGCTTCACTCGAATATTTCAACAGGATGGTTTGGTAATTGGTTATTATATATGTCGGAGATGGACGTATAATCAAGCTATAGAAGTTAAAGAGTAGTTTGTAAATTCAGTTGACTGATGGAATCGGTAGTGTTGTTATTCCGTGACGTGAGTTCTACCTTCGTGGTGTAGTCTGTGGTATGAGAATAGACTATGTTAAGTCTGTGGTGTTACGCACTATGACAGATGACAGTTGTTCGATAGAGGGATGTGAGCTGGTTTGGTAGTCTGTGGCAGTGAGTGAGTGAGTGAGTCTATGATAAGAAAAGATGGCGTACATTAGACGTGATGGGACGAATGGAGATGGTTGGATGGGGATTACATTGGAACGTGGATGGGAGGAATGATGGGTTGACGACATCACGATCGTATTGCGAATCGAGTATAGAATTAGGAAAAGATTCTATGGCGTGGACAGGACGACTATGGGGTGTAGGGAGGTCGTTTAGGTTCCATCAATTAATTGAATCTAGACGTATCCTAACTGTAATGTGTAATCCATGATGATCGTGTGTAAAATACAAGCAATGTCATTGTAATGAAGTCCTGTGACTTATTATTTCAAGATCAAGACCTAAGAATCCTAAGATATCTGATGTTGTATTGACAGTATAATGCTCGTGCATATCCTGATGTGACATTTCCCCGACATCAGAAGTGGGATGATTATCGAGGGGTTACCCGACATATAAAATATATCGGTGTTAAACATTGATATCAGTAACACTACACACATATTGCCCATTATGAAGGCTGATCATTGTATTTCTTCTTAGTAGCACTCAAGGGTTTTACCAGATTTTACTCCTATTCCTTTTTTTCCCGTTCCCGTCGGAGTCGGGATAAAAACAAAAAAACACATACAAAAAAAATCACATATTTTATCACTTTATATTATTAGTAGTATCTATATGTTATATTTTTATCTTTTGTATCTTTAGATATATTAAATTCATCGTCTTGACTCGATTGGAGTTTGAGACCCACAAAGATCTCAGGTAAATATATCTGTAATAAAAGAATATTCACAAAGATAAATAGAATAATTTAAAACAAAAATGTTTATAGTTCAGCATTCCAAATTCAAAAGAAAGGTAATAAAGAAGTCTACTATCCAAAGTCCAAATAAACGTTTTCGTTCTAAAGTCGAACAGAATAGAGAAGCAAGAATAGGGCTTTTGAAAAAAAAAATTTTTGTGATAAATGGAAAGATTATATATTAGTTTTATAACAAAACTATTTTTATTTTATTTTTTTCGCAATAATTCAAAAGTTATTTCAAAATAAAAATTAATTTTTGAATCCAGTACCGAAAACACTCGGACAACTCCCGAACAAACCCGAGCGCGGTGTGACGTCATAATGTATAGCCCCATTCGGTTACACGTGTAATAGCCGTAAACGCTGTACGTACTTATGGTTAAATAGCTATACATTATCACGTCACAACCACGGTGACCAATTATGGCGCGTTTATAGTCACGTGATTTTTATTCAATTTTTAATTGTTTATAATTAATTGAAAAAATATTTTTTTTAAGTTTTTTGCATTAAATATCAATATTATTAGTAATAAAGTTTTAAAATACATAAAAAAAATCTTTTTTTTTTTTTCAAAAGCCCAATTGTATTCGGGAGTAATATCTATATAGTTTCCTTGCCAATTTTATATCTTTTCTTTTGTAATACCTGAGTGGAAAGTTTTGTCTATATTTATCGGAGAAATATAATTTTAACCACAGAAGAAGAAGTATAGAACTGTTCAAAGTGTTAACAACCTAATAGAATCGACACAAAAGAATGAGGGTTTCTTTACTATTTTAAAATAAGAACTTTTGAAACATGTGCTGATCCAAATGTAGGAGATGAAGGTAGCCAATAAGCGCGCTGCATGATCTGATTTTCAATGAGGTACCTACGCTAGTTTTCAATCTAGGTTCACACTATAAAATGAAGTAGAAAACTAACTTAAGTTTAAACATAATATAACGAACTTTTATTTTACATAACAAACAACACTAATTAATAAATTAATATGACCATGAATTAACGTCTTTAGGGAAACATTTTCCAAAAATAATTAATCTAATCTGTTCCCGGGAACACGGAAAATGCCCACGGGATCTGTTACCGGCTTAATAAACGTCGGAAGTATATAAAAATCTATCAATAAATACCGGTGGAGTGGTCCAATACGGATCGGATGCATTTAAGTAAATCCTGAACTATCAATGGGTAGATATTTCTCCAGGGAAAACTAAAGCATAGACTAACGATCGGACGGATATATGAGATCTATATTTCTCCATGCCCGTAGAGGATATGTTTTATGTTTTACTCATATTTTTTGAGATGTGTCTAATATATTATTTACCTGCTTCTGTTTGATAAAGATTCGCTCAGGTAAGATATTGAAGATTTCATTTTACTTACCTACTTGATGGAGCTTTGTCTGATATGGGTAAGGATTTAGCTGTTCAAAGCAAATACGGTTTAATATCGAAACCTTTACATACTTACATTCTAAGTATTTCACATATTAACATTGTTACAACACATGTGACATGTGACACGTAGCCATAAGATAGTTTCCTAATCCGACATATTTATTATTAAAACAACTATTACAAAGTGCAGCCTTCTGTAGCCACTCAATTTAGGGCAATTTCATATATTGATTTGAAGTTTAAAATTGCATCTTATATTAATTACTACAGCGTTACGTAGCGTTACGTTAAAACTCAGCCTAGTTTCAATCGATTCATCAAAAAAAATTATATGTACCTCAATCGATTCAAACGATTGCGTCTAGAAAAACAACAAGTTTTAGAAATGTAAGTGACCTACTCCGACTCCACTTATACAAATAAATTAGAGTTCTCTCTGTGAAGTGACAGCGCGCTGGGCGTCCCTTGCCCTGAATACTAAACAGACTGTGTGGTGACTCCAGGCGTTGGGAGGGAGAAATTGTCGGGAGAAAATGTTAGTTGTACGATGTACGTTTATTTATTAATTCCCCATCAATATCTTATTTGAAACATTTTTAAATAAGAAACGTCCTAAAATAGGAATAGATATTGAATAGGAAATTAATAAATAAAACATAATGATTTTTTTAACCAATTTATAAATAAATAATACACTCGGACCGGAAATTCACATACTGTTAATTGCATCCAAACTAAGCTCTAAGTTTTTATTGTAGAATCTAATTAACTGGTACTTATATATTATATTATACACATGTTTTTTTTGTAAATTCTTATGAATTTTGAAGTGTGAATGAAGTTGTCAAAAAAGTTACTCAAGAAGACTACATGTAATAACTTACACGAAAACTCTTGACAGCAAAAACTGTGATAACTTGTTACAACAACACTTTACCTTCATTTATTTCCAAGGCGCCTAGATAACAGAATTCTAAGAAAAAATAAAAATCTTCCTCCGAAAAAACTTCACTATCCATCATCCAAAATGATTTACTCATATAATTTTCTCAGAAACAAAAAATTGTATTAACGAAATGAGGAAGGTGTTATATTCGCGGAGTGACAGAAAGTTATTTAGTTTTATTACTTTGTCCCACATAAATCATAACGTGTGGTCACAGTAACAATAACTCAAGCTTTCAGACCGAAGCGGCGTTCACCGTTCTAGATGAAAGCAAAGGAATTATTTGGCTATTGCCAACATTTTTACTTCAAATGTTTAAGCGTTGAGTGAAAAAAAATCTTGATTGACGTATATTTTAAGAGTAAGCCATGGAATACCTAATATTGTTATTCACTACGCCTTATGAATATTATTATTTCAGAACTATTACTGGGTTCTTCAAACACTTGTTCTAAGAATTTTATTTAAATACTAGCAGCGCCCCGCGGCTTTGCCCGCGTTGAGCCCATTCCCGTAGAAATTTTCGAAAATACTTTCTTAGTGTGCACTTACGTCACTTGAAGAACCTTCCTGCCAAATTTCATGTATCTAGGTGTAGCGGTTGAGGCTGTGCGTTGATTATCAGTCAGTCAGTCAGTCAGGACTTTGAATTTTATATATATAGACTAGCTACGCCCCGCGGTTTCACCCGCGTTGTACCCGTTCCCGCGGGAATTTCGGGATGAAAAATAGATGTTGTCTGATTCTCAGGCCTACCCGATATGTACACAAAATTTCATGAGAATCGGTCGAGCCGTTTCGGAGGAGTATGGGAACGAACATTGTGACACGAGAATTTTATATATTAGATTGTTTTCTGAGATAAGTTTTAAGAAAATACTATTGATAATAACTATTGATAATAACTTTGAAGAAATTTGGAATTGGAACAGCTGTTTCTTTAATGGCTAATGGATTAAATTAAAAAGCTTAGTAAGTACTTATAAGATTATTACGTATTTTTTGCGTGTTTTTCTGCTTGTTTCAATTTAGTACTGGTTAGCTTCTATCGACACCACAGTATCACCTGTGGTGTAATATATAAAAGCATGATCTATTACTTGTGGTGCTTTATGTACCAAGGTGTAGCGACGCAAAGGGCGCAGGCAATTATACTGACGATATTAATATTGTTTACTAGCAGCACCCCGCGGTTTTACCCGCGATATGCCCGCTCTCGTGGGAACTTCAGAATGAAAAATAAAAGCCTATAAACCTTCCCGTTGTATGTGGCTATCCATTAAAAAAAATATTATTCAAATTAGATTAGCAGTTCCTGAGATTACTCCTTACAAATAGACAAAGTTAGAAATTTTACCTTTCTCTCTCTGTCTTCCTGGCTATGTGTCCCACATGGTGGTGGGGTCAGCCTTCCTTATTTTTCTCCTCCACTTCGCTCTTTCGTTGACGTCGTCATTGGAAATCTTGCACTCAGCCATATCCTTGGACACTACATCCGTCCACCTTGTCTTTCCTTGTGGGTCTGCCTCTGGATCTTCGACCGGGGATGGAGAGTTGCAGCGCCAGGTTCCCCACGTAGTCCGGCGGTCTTCAGTTAGAAATTTTACCTCTTTATAATATTAGTATAGATTCTATGCTTTATACTCCAGCTGTGAGGAAGTGTTCCAGAAAAAATTCGAGAAACTAACGTGTACCAGAACAGTGCTCTCAACTTTGACGGACTGGAGACGTCAGTGATTGGATTGAAGCCAAGTTCTGGACGATTAATAAACGGCATTAGAATGCAGCCGACTTCCAAAATGATCCTAGCGTATAGAATAACTTTGGTAGTCGTTGTTCGTATACCAAAGTGATTCTATACTCTAGCATTGGTTTAGTCGTCATAGTCGTAGTTTGGTAGTGCAACGAGTGCAGCACTATTATTAAGAATGAGCATTATAGTTATTTTAACATTATGTATAAGAACTTTGTAGTCAGTCTATGAATATGAAGCATAATGTAACTACTCTAAAGTTCATTAACATGTATGAATATTTTCAAAAATAATTGACAAAGTTCAACAGTTCGCAACATACTCACTGGCTGTACCTAAACGTTAGTTTCCGTAAGTTTGAACGCGTTAAACTCTGGAACTATAGAATTTGAAATATTTTTTTGTAGCCACACTCAACAGGAAAATCAAATATACTTTTCATGCCAAATTTCGCACGAGAACCGGCACAATGGAGCTAAAACCGCGGCATTATCTTAGTATACTTTACAACCGTACAAAAGCAATAAAAACTGATTTATTTTCACCTTTACCAAATATAATATGAGAAAATCTTTGACACCCGTATATTACACAAACACAACCACAAAACAAGAAATCCGTACACAAATCAAAGCTCGCTTAATAACCGTAACATTTCACCTGCGAGTGTCAAATAAAGAGCTATAAACCACATAAGAAAGTATACAGTATTACTTTTGGTCGGATAAGCCTCGCTCCCATTAGCTATTGACTACAACCAATTGTGTGTTAAGCAATATTGGACCGGAGGGATCTTTGGTATAAATCATTTCGCTTATTTATTGGCTAACTCATCGGCTATTATGATAATCTATTTGGTGGATGACTGCGGTTGATAACCCTGATTTATGTTGTGTATGTAGTTTCTTTTTATTCGTATTTATAGTTACTTTTTGAAAGGGTTTTTGTTAAACTATAATGGCTTTTAACGCCTCGGTGATCTAGTTGTACTCGTATATGCACTCGCCTGCCAAGACTGAGGTCCTGGGTTCAATTCCCAGTTCGAGCGAAAACATTTTTTTTTACTTTTCAAACATGGCTCGGGTTTGAGATCACCAACCCGTATTAGATAAGTGTGGTGATTACGCCTAATCCTCCTCACTGGCCTGATCTCTTCAGTGAGATGAGAGACTTTTGCCTAGAAGTGGGGCATTATTGACGTTAAATGCTTCCTTATGATTTAATGAGTGATTTTGACATGGTAATGTATGTATGTGAAAATTTACATCAATTAGTTAAGTATCGATTTAATGGACATTTCTAAGCGCGGAAGTTAGAACCAAAGACACGCACACAGTGTGGGATACCATGTAATCTCGTACACTCGTAGTTAACTGGAAACAAGGTTGGTTATTCAAGTCGCTATTACACTTTACGTTATTTGCTTACGTTCGTCTTCTCGTCATCTAGCAACGTATTTACTTAGCAACTGTCACAGTCTATTCTTCAAACCTCGCGATATCTATCAAGAGATTTATTATATCACTAACAAAAATAAACATTAATCTACCGAGAGCACTCCATCTCCGCATCCCGTGCCAAGCTGTTCACTGTATTATGTGTTGTATTCTGATATGAATACGCTTTTTTATTCCTTACACGTGTTGGCAATGTGATGTGGTTATTCTAAATTCAAACGCTTTAGGCTGTGTATTAAGAATAACTTGAGTAGGGGTGGGAATTATATCGATGTTGCTAAGAAAATATTTTTTAAAATCTTATAAAAAGGTATGGAGAGAGAGGATTACATTATTTTCAAAATAGGAATATCTAAATCAAAGATATCGATTCAAGTATATTGTTCTCGTCACTATCTTATTTAAACCTAATTTTGAATACAGGAAAGTAAGCTTCAATATGTATTCCTCATTCGTGTATAAAAAGATAAATGTCATACTAAACGTCAAATACACAAATATATATTACATAAGACTCGTATTACAACCAATCAAATCTAGTCCCCAATAAATCAAACTAGATTTAGCCGTACAATGTTTTACGGTGACATTACGTCAATAAATCAAACGAATACTAGATTCAAACATCGAAATCTTCCCAACACTAATAGCGATTCGAATCCGGTTAAACTTTTTCATATTTCCTATATTTTATTACCACAACAAAGGGTTTATTTTCGCTTGGCATGTCTGAATAGTGTCGGGAAGCAATACGGTAGTGTTCGGGAATTTTAAGTGATCGAATCGGTCGGATTGAAATGATTTCCTTTTTATTCCGTTTTCGTTTGAAGACGTTCGTATTGAGTTCTTTGAGGCGACTATCTTTCGGTTTATCTTGTAAAGGAATAAATTATACAGTTCTTTGTTGTTTTAACCGTTATTAACATAGTATTCCACTTCAGTAATGAACTACAGAGTTTTATGAAATTAATAAAGAAATAAGAATAAATGAAAGTAATCAAGTTCTATCGAGTTTTCTTCGTAAAGTATTCAATGGAGGTAAAACCCATTTATTCGCATCAAATCTAATATCAATAAAAACAAACAACGCATTTTATTAGCAAGCAAAAATTAAATTCGCCATAACACGAAGGGAAGCAATCGAAAACATTACTATAACCGATGAAAAAATAATTCGGGTCACCGGAAAAATAACCGTAAGATACACAATAATTATACCGAGTGGAATTCAGAGCCGATACCATCAAACGGAATCACCGTATAGATAATAAAATCGTATAGTTTTGACAACTGTGTCGACCGCTATGAGGATAGGGTGTGGTAACCGTTGGGTAACCGTCAGATAACCGTCGGATAAACGCGCGATAACCGTGCGTCGGACGCAGTTAAACCCTCCTAGTCGTAATGACCGCAGTCCAGCAGATAAACATCGTTATTCAGTGTGTTGCTCCTTCGCAGTTTATTGCCTTCGTTCCTCGGTTCAAAATCGAACGCATTACCATTTAGAATGTTTTATCTTGATGATTAAAAGATGGCGTTAAACGTTATTGGCTATAAAATGGAATGGAGAGAAATATATCGTGAAACTGTCTAGAAAATTGTTTAAAGCGTTATTTTTAAAAGTTTAATAATGCCACGTACGTGCGATCTGTTGTTATCAAGCGTCGATGTCATTGAGCAAGTTTACGAGCGCAGAATACGAAATGGATGATAACTATAGTTGGAACATCAGAATGCTACGCACTATAGTACTTTGTCATATTATAAATCCGAAAATTGACATTGACTTGTAAGTAGTTCTGTATCGTTCGAATATGACAAAGTTCTTAGTATGCTCATGATGGGTTACAAGAACCTTTTCATATTCTTTCATCTACACTTTATATTTACAAGTCGATCAAAGTTTTCGTTTATATCGATCAATTTGACAAAGTATGAAAACGAATCATTTGTTTCAACGAGTCATTTTGTAACCGAAAAATTATCATGTATGGTTCTAATGCCACAAGAACCGCGCGCTGAATTGGCTCTGTATGATTGATACCGAGTGAGCTCCACATCCGATGAATATTAAAAATCTAATTGTGTTGATCACTCAATGATTGCTTTCCCATTTCGGATGTATGTAGTCTGTTATTTATACAATTAAAATAAAGCTGAAGAGTTTGATTCTTTGTTTATTTGAACGCGGTGATCTCAAAAATAACCAGTACGATTTGAATATTTTTTGTAATAGATAGCCGAATTCACGAGAATGAAGACTTAATTTTATCCCGAAATTTCTACAAGGACAGGCACAACATGGGTAAAACCGGAGGGTGTTGCGAAAGTAAATATAAATACTTTTTTTATTCAAAACTAGAAATATTTTCAATGTGGTTACCGTTCAAAAGAGTGTTTTTTCTATTCAATTTATCTTTGTGTCCTATGCTTCCACATATACATCTATACTCCAAACTTATAACCCTCTTTTTGCGTCAAGAGTAATAGATAACTCTTTCCCTACCCAACTTAAGTTAATGTATTTACGTAACAGAAGGCTCTAACAGGAAGCCATCACGGCACAGATGCAGTAAATTACGAATAACATGAAAAGTTATCGGCTCTCTGTTATGTTTACTGTGCTTCGTAGAATCTCGTTGCTACATTGAAATTCGTAGCCTTGTTGCTACGTAGAAGTTCGTAGGGTCGTAACTACGTAGCACTTCGTAGCCTCGTAGCTAGGTTCGTAGATTTAGCTTAACTCGTAGCTCGTAGCCTAGCTTTTGTGAACCAGTAAACTATCGACTTTTTGGGGAAGTTATTCGGCAAGTTTTGGTTAACTATAGAGTATAAACTCACACACTAACACTTATAAACGGTTAATAGTTGTTTGTAGTACATACTATAACAAACAATCTTGTGATAAAATCCATATCGGTACTGTGATATACTCTATCACACTACCGGTTTCGGTTAACACCGCAATACCGAAAGTATCGGCCCTCCAGAGGCCGATGGATACCTGTGCCGGCCAGGTGCTATAGTTACGTAGCTACGGGAGTAAGAGCCTCGTAGCGGACGCGTAGTAAAACGTCCCATTTTTAACGTTCCCCTCTCATCCTGTTTCGGAAGTGAATATAGTTCATTTATTAAATCTTTACACTTGAAGATTTTGGTTAAGAAATTTTGTATAAATTTGAAGAAACTTACCTTAAGGTTTCCTGCATTTTACCTATCACTAATATAATTTTAGTTAGATAGAAAATATTTTACTATTAATTGAAACGTACGTTAATGTCATTATTATTTATTTAAATGGGAACTTACGTGCGGGGAGAGACGCTGTCGCGAGCGCTTCACCCACCTCCTGATGAAGGCCACCGTATGTGGCCGAAACGTGTCGAGGAACTCTCGACAGTAGTCTCCGTCTTACGTAAGTTCCCGTTTAAATAAATAATAATAGATAGAAAATAGCTTAATAGTTACCTAGTTATTAGTAATTTTACTCTTCGTTTTTCAGTGTTTAGCGATAGATTCTCGAAAAGTTTATCTAAAGATTTATTAACATAAGCAAAGCGCAAGACACTTGTAGTGCAAGAACGAGTCGCGTGACGTTGTATTCCTTGTATTAGTATAAAAGGCGACACTGGCCCGCTATAGCCCAGAGCAGCCCGCAGGCGTATTATATGCGTCTTGCGCTTATTTACCAACATAATGTTACCCATTAGAATTCTATTAAAATCCCCAAATCAAAATCGTATACAAATCGTATCGTGATCTATAAACAATAACTTCAGGCCAACCCACCTTTAGAGTAGCAAACTAATAAAACTAGGGGGAGAATGACACAAAGGACCAGATCCGGACAATGGGCGCACGTAATACCGACCGGAAGTGAACCCCGATACCGGATCCCGGATGTGACGACACGAATTCCGAACACCACTAAAAAATAAATGTCAACTATTACAAGTTTTCATCTCGTTGTTTGTTTGGTACGTTTCTTTTGAGATTGAACGCAGTTTTGGTGAATACGTGTAGTAATAATATTTTTGCTCAATAAACATAAATAGTTTGGGATTATTATAATCATATAATCACACTAGCTGTTCCGCGCGGTGGTTCCACCCACGACCCAATAGATATTGCTAGTGTGAATCTAAACCAACCAGGGTGCCACCCATTTCACACGTACAGTAGAATTATATATTCATATTATATTAAGATTTGTTAATAATGTTGATTATACAGTAACTAGCAGCGCCCCGCGGTTTTACCCGCGTTGTGCCCGTTCCCGTGGGAATTTCGGGAATTTTTTTACATAAAAACCTTCCTCTTGAATCACTCTACCTATTACAAAAAACCGCATCAAAATCCGTTGCGTAATTTTAAAGATTTAAGCATACAGACAAACAGACAAACAGACACGAAACAGAGACGACTTTATTTTATATGTACTATGTAGTGATTTGAAAAAAAAAAAAACATGTTTTGGTGCACGTTAAATTATCGGTACCGTTGGTTACAATCGTTAGACGATGAGACCTTTAGCCGGTCTAACGACACCAGGACAGGAGTGTCAATCGAACATGAACGAAAAAAAATACGAGGTACATTGTGGTTTGTTCATTGTACAACCTAAAGCCAAAATATCGAAATAGCTGTCTCAAAATAAATAAAGCGCTTTAATTTATTAGTAAACGTTTATACCTACAACCCACCTAACCCAACCAGGATCGTGAACTGGGCAAGCTATCGGCTATACCATGAATATTCATGTGCCGTCCGGGAACCGAACCGAACACCCCAGGGGTATGTTCCACCCGATAATATATAGCCGTAGAATTCATTTGCGGTAAAAATGAAAATGTACGATTTTGTTTGAATTAGAATTGAATATTTAGATTTTGTATACGTTTTTGCTGTTTCGTTCGAAATTCTAATGTGTGACTTTTATATTTGTAGGTTGTGTGTGTGTGTATGGTCCATGTTCTGAATAATACAAGTACTATTACTTTGTTTGATCAAAGTTCTCTTATTTTGCTTTTGGTTTTGTTTTTAACGTGAAAATCATGCATTGGTAGTGCACGAATTCATTTGTCAGCTAGGTTGCTGATGAATACATCTTATCCCATGGACATCCGTAACTTCCTATCTATTGATATTTTTCGCGCCAACCTATAACTTTCGGTATATTCTTATAGGTTTAAGTATAAAAATGAATTGTAAAAAGCCTTTGAAACTTACTTTACTATAGTATATGCTAAACTTTATCAAAAGTTTCTAAACTCACACGATTTGCACTTACACTAAATTAAATGAGAGTCAAATCATCGAGTACGTATTCTCATAAATACGTTATATTCAAATACACTTCAATACATTTCCGTTTCATTTAGTATAATATATCAAAAGTTACAATATATCAAACTCACTTTTCTTCTTATATTAAAACAATATGAATTCCACGTGGCTCTTGTCCTCAGGTGAACGGATTCTGGGGCCTGCCCGCGTTCGTGTGCGACGTCTACATCGCGATGGACGTGACCTCATCCACCAGCAGTATATTCAACCTCGTCGCCATTTCTGTTGATAGGTAAGAGAGAAACACTTACAGAGTTTAGAGAGATGGGTGAGAGAGGTAGTCTAACTTATAGAAATACTTAGAAGACTTATACTTGAGAGATATAAATACTTAACAAGTAGAGTATACCTGAAACCTTCTGCAACTGTTATATATCGATATTTTAATCGGATCGTACAAACGGTATGTATAGTCCTCTTTCTCACATTAAATTAAAGTTTAATACTAACCTATGGCACCATTTTTTATCAAAACAAACATTACAATTCCGTAAACAAGAATCCATTTAGAATTCTTTCACGTCATCCAAAGTATCTTTGAGAGCCCTCAAATACAGTATTGCCCCTAATCGAGGCCGATTCAATGACTCAAACAAAATTGCTAAAGCAAGATAATTGGCGTAAAGGCCTCTACAGACGATGGGCAAACGATTTGTCAATGTGTTTAGAAAACGTGTTCTTTTTCGTTTTGTTTTGATAATCTTGAACTACTACGCTTTGGCTACGGGCTACGAAGCTACGGGGTGCTACGGCATAGCTATTAGATGCTACTTCCTATTTGTATCATGGGTTGTACTCAGTGAGATGAGAGGCGTTAGGCCAGCAGTGGCATAAAGTCTTAAAGAACTGGCAACATAAGAATACATTATTTGTTTGAATTCTTATTTAATTAACTTACAGAACATCCGTGTAAAGCTTTTAAATCGACTTCAAAAACCGAAGGTCGGTTATTTTGTTTTATGTATGTTTGACACTACTAACAACTTATTTTAGTTCTTAAATACAGCTAATTAAGTTTGAAATCTCTTCAACAGGTATATAGCAGTGACGCAGCCAATAAAGTACGCGAAACACAAAAACAATAAAAGAGTTTGGTTCACCATAGTGCTCGTGTGGTTGATCTCCGCCGCCATCGGGGCGCCGATAGTGCTGGGGTTGAACGACACCCCGGACCGGAACTTCGATGAATGTCTGTTCAACAGTCAGAACTATGTGATCTACTCCTCACTAGGTTCCTTCTATATCCCTTGTATTATGATGATGTTCCTGTATTACAGTATTTTTAAGGTGAGTCCAATTTGGCCTCTTAAGATTTCTGTAAAGGGTCGAACTGCCATAATTTCCGTTTCGAGCTTTGCCGCTTTGGTATAATTTTAACTTACCCCTACCATTGTTACAGTTGGATTTACAGCAAAAATCATGTTGAATGTTAAGCAAAAAAAAACCTATGATAAATAATACGAAAACGCTAAACTGTGATTTAAATAATATAATCTTGATCCTAAGAAAATACTGTTATGCTTCTATGATATTTCTTGGTGTTCAAGGATAAATCGTGTGATTCTTTTACGCCCGTACTCAGAGACGTCAAATGCGTCCTTAGTAGAGATTTAATCAGTGATTTTTCCATGTAATAAATGAAAAAATTGACAACTAGTTAAGTGTCAATTTAATGAACGTCTCTGAGTGCGGCAGTTATAAACCGACTGAATACTACACATAAAATATGTATATCCTTCTCCCTACACAGGCATTAAGAAACCGAGCTAAGAAACAAAGAGCGGCCAAGAAGCCTCCAGTCCCAGACGCCACTACCGGGACCGCGTCCGCCGTGGTCATAGAGAACGTCGCTCAGACGAGGAGGTTGGCGGAGACGGCGCTCCATGACGACAGACCCACGAACACGGGGTCGGGAAGTAATGAGGATGAACATGAAGACAGGTGGAATACATCATAGATACTTGTTTCTTAAGCGAATACAACAAGCTATGATATAATGAATACTGTGCTTTGTATGGCGGAACATTTAAAATTTGATTTCTCCACCAACGCACCACCAATCGACGCACAGTATTTATCGTATCATCTCTTGTCACCTTCTGCTACGTTCTTTGTGCTAGCCAGGCAGGTTTTTAACTTTAAACTCGTACATTAATTAAATTACGTCCAAAGACATGTAGATGTGTATAAAGATATTTTTGATTGTTCTGCTGCATGAGCAATCGCTAAAAACTAGTAGGATCATACTTTGTGTTGTCTACGTGCCTCCCTCGATAATTAATGCATGTATTAGCAAGCGCTCTTGCGTAACATTCTTTTGCCAACAGCATGTTTGCGCTGTTTTAATGGCATGCAAGAAAATGTGAAAGATTTTAGTATTTTGTCACTCTCAAAATTGAAAATTCTCATTGACGTGTTATAATAAAACATTAAATTAAATATGTTACTTCATCGAATAAGTTTTTATGTATCTTCAAAATATGGTTGACCAAGAAAGAGGCAAACTGATGAAATTGTGGCAATACATTATTATTTAATTTTATTTAATGTTTTATCACAGTTTCGACAAAAGATCAGCGGATTTGGAGGCGGACGCTGATGATTGTCACGTGATACCGAATGACAAGTCAACCGAATTCATGTTGGCCACGGTCGCTGAGGAAACCGCTAAGTAAGTGATTAATATCTGAACTGAGAAATAAACTCGTGATTAAAACACACAACTACTTTTTGTGCTATAATGGTAGTTACTTAAAGTGGTTTTATGAAAGTATAATTTAGGTATTAAAGATTCTCTTGCGTTCCAATTTTAAACCATCTTAAGATATGATTGCACTCGTTCTACAAATAAACGAAGCTCATTTTATAGATACTACTAGCAGCGCCCCGCGGTTTTACCTGTATAGAGTTCGTTCCCGTGGGAATTTCTCGATACGATATGTTATTTTACCTGCCTGTAGAATGCTATTAAACGAACAAACAAAAAATCTAACTCTTCAACTTCAAACATTATTATAGATATCGCGTTGAAACTACAAAATATTTTACAAAAATACGTACTCGTCGTTTTGCGCTCGAACGGTGTTAATGTAAACCACTGATTACACTCATGAAGTTCAAATGTGATATAGTCGCTTCGTTTATTTATCAAATATGTCCTTAACTAGAGCAACTTAGTTTTAAATTAGCTCAATATACTGCTTGCCTGATTTTTTGTAATTGATATTATACATTTAGCCCATTTTGCCTTCATTTTTGTATTTATTTGACTAAGCTGTAAGCAACAGCAGAATTGAACAAAAATAAAACATTTATGAGCTGAAACTGCACCGAACAATCCAGGGCCTTCAGAAAAGTCTATATTGACAAAACTTTTAACTTTTAATAGTTGCAAGTTATATTTGTTTTAAACTCGCAAACTTTTTAACAAGTATTTTTCGTTTAGTTAGTGAAATTGTAAAACTTTTGCGAAAAACTTTAACTAAAATCTTCAAATTAAAGTTGAAACAAATATTGGACGAAAAAGTATTAAAAACGCAAGCTATCTTAATAAAATCGTATAAGTTAAGGGCGGTTAGTGACCTCTAACATATTCTGTTGCTTTCATACGTGAAAAAACATCATTTACTTTTCATTGGACTTTAAAAATAACCTGATAGAAATAACCTGTTGTCAAACAATAAAGTAACGATTACACAGCCATTAATAATATTGTCGTTCCCAGCAATACCCCAAAGAAGCACATAAAAGCGAACCCTGACCCCAACGGCAACAACGACTCAGGGTATGCTCCCTCCCAAGGGGTGGAAGACGTCCTCAGAGAGCACCTGTCACCCCCAGGGTCACCAGGACTGAAGGATGCTACAGTGTTGAAGAATATGGGGTGTGAGAAGTGGAAGAAGAACGGGAAGAGTAAACCGGCTGATCCTAGGTAAGGGTGCCTATGGTAAAAGTAAGTAAGTTCGGGTAGGTTAGTGGGCAACCCTGGTGTCCGAGTTTATAAACCGCCTAAAGGCCTCGATTTGCTCGCTTGCCTCTCTCGTATTGAACTCAGGGACTCGCTTTCTACTGAATCACCCAATTTGAATTAGGTTTTACATTATTTACATTTAACTTCAATTAAACGCCAGAAAAATCAAAAATGGTGTATTACTTTAATTTAATTCTAAGGGATGAAGAAATTCTTGATCAGAATGAAAATACTGTTAACTTGCTAACCTAACTAAACCTAACACAAACATTTTAAGAAATTATTACACATAGAAGCAATTTCCAGGGCTTCCACAAATACAAAAGCTAACATCAAACACAGCAGAACTCTTGACCTCAAACTAAACAATAAACCTAATGTCACCATTTCCCCAGAAACGTCTCCCTAGCTATTCGGTCCGAAGACGATCATGAAGCCAGCACCTTCGACCTTCGAGACGGCTCTTCATCTAAAAAGGAGCGGAAGGCCAGTGCTGCCACCGCCCGGTTTACGATATACAAAGCAAATAAAGCCAGCAAGAAGAAGAGAGAAAAGTCTTCGGCCAAGAAAGAGAGGAAAGCTACCAAGACCCTGGCTATTGTACTTGGTGAGAACCTGATTTATGAGCTTCAGGAACTTCTCGTTTCGAATTGGTTTTATTTTTCATTATAACATCTTTTATTTCTCTTTTCTAATTTGATTCATATATCATCTTCTGTATATTTAGAAGACATCTTCTTCTTCATCGAGTGGATGGCCAACCTGACCAATCCTGATGTCAGAGTTATTGAGCCGCCAAAGGCCTCTGACATGGCTCAAGTAACGACTACTATCCGTAGAAAGTAACCGGGACCGACGGCTTAGCGTGCCCTCCGAAGCACGGAATCATCTTACTTTTCGAGCAATCAGGTGATTCAGCCTGCAATGCCCTAACCAAACTGAGGAAAGTCTCACAAAGAGATTTATGTGAGATATCCCCACCGGGAATCGAACCCGGAACCTCCGGGTCGTGAGCCAGGCGCTCAAACCACAAGACCACGGAGGCTGTTTAGAAGACATAATATGACTAGACAGATCTCATCTGTCAAAAACTATCGATTTCTTTATTGGGAATCTCGTCTGACAAAAAAGAACATTTTCTCTATTTTGGTATCATGTTAATTTAACCATCACCTACAGTTTGTATATTAGAAAAAATATTGTTGATCCTTTCTAATATTACCTCGAAGAAAAGAAAAGCATTAGCCTTCATTATCATCTAAAAAACAATTTACTAAAATCAAACTAACACTCTCTTGCCCACAGGTGTGTTCCTGTTCTGCTGGGCTCCATTCTTCACCTGCTCTGTCCTCGGCGCTATCTGCGACAAGTTCGACCTCCCCTTCTCCCCCGGAGTCACCACGTTCATCCTCACCACCTGGCTCGGGTACATCAACTCGTTCCTCAACCCCGTCATCTACACCATCTTCAACCCCGAGTTCAGGAAGGCCTTCAGGAAAATACTCCACTGCGGCACCTAGCCCGCGGACTATTTGGTCGTTTTCACGCAATAGATCTCAGTTTCAAAGTCAGTTATTGTTTTTAGTTTGAATTTCGAATTGTTTGTGTTATTTTGAGCCCTAGTTAGGCATTTTTAATCTCTGATTGGGCTTATAAATTCTCGTTCAATAAACAATCTCCATCTAAAATATGATATCAGATCGAACTGACACTTTTTCAAACTTGGAATTTAATCTGATTTAGTAATTTTTGATTGAGATTGATTATAGGGACTGGCCCTTTTGACAAATGTAAAATAACTTACAACTGCTAATACTTATTTTTAATCTTCCGTAGTAAATAACTTTAACTGACAAGGAGATCTATTAAAACGACCAAATACTCTCGAAGGATGGTTATTAATGCTATCGTCATTGACTATTATAATAATAGCATATCAAATAATAATTATGTAAAAGACATACATTATAAATGTAATTTAAAAATACTCTTAAGGAAACGTTAATGTGTAACAGATCCTAGCCATTTCTAGTATTAATATGAAAAGTTACAAGATGTATTATTAATAATAAGTTTTAATAATTATTATTCTAGTAATTTTAGTAGTATTATTTTGAACACTTCATAATGTCAAAGATTTGTAAGCTTTAGTTGTTTTGAGGTTGTGAATCTTTGTTTTATTTCTAAGAGAGAAAAGTAATAATTTTAATGTAAATAAAATGTTTAAGAATTTAAGATTAATAATCGATTAACACCAACTATTTAAAAGATAAAGATTATAGTTTATTAAAGTTTGGATTATAATTGTGACATTATTAATTATTATTTTATTTTTACGCAATAATAACATACTCTATCATTATTATTTTAAATATTAGATATACTTAAAAAAGATCTCATAAAACCTATTATAATATTAATAATAAGTATCAATAGTAAATGTGTGTATTGTGTTGTATTATAATATTATTAAATAAATGTTATCAAACGATCTTTACAATAAAGACGTGTTTGCACAGCGTGATTTGATAACGTAGTGATTTAATTTGCCAAAATGATTTTGATCATA
Source organism: Cyclophora albipunctata (assembly GCA_963082685.1). Classification (NCBI taxonomy): domain Eukaryota; kingdom Metazoa; phylum Arthropoda; class Insecta; order Lepidoptera; family Geometridae; genus Cyclophora; species Cyclophora albipunctata. The sequence goes on from OY720125.1 coordinate 567,684, forward strand.
TCAAAGTATTATAATAATAGTTATGTAGTGTATTATTAAATATTATTAACTAGTAAAATTATGATTACTAAGCTCTAAATAAATGTAATGGTTGAATCGGAATGCAATCACAGATCTTCCATGGTTATTAAGCAGTATTATTGAAAAGTATTATTTTGAAATAATTTTATTCATTTTGTATAAAAATAAATCTAGTCAAGAGCTTATTAATGACAAACTTATCTATGTTAATAAATACTCACTATGTTATTTACGTTTAGGAAAAGTCCTATCATATCCTTATTTCGCTCAATATTATTTTAATGTAAGCTCAATTACATTCCCTCACGTTTAAAGATATTATTAATATGATATATTATAATAACGAAACAATAATTCTTTACTATACTATTACTATTAGCAAAAACATATTATTAATTATAAAAATGTATATTTGTATAAAATATACTTACAGGGTTCCTAATTTGAATCCGAATTGTATTTATTAAAAAAGTATTGTAATTTCGTAATAGTCGGTAATTATAAAATGTATAAAATATGTATTTGTAAAATAATAATAAAAATAATATCAGCTTAATAGATTGCCATAATAATAAGAGGTATTATTATCATTACCTATATTAGTGTAGAAGAAAAAGTAGTATTATTATCATATTATTAATAAGTTATAAAGTATTCGGAAAATATATTATTAATAGTCCAAAATTTAATAAAATACTCAAATGCACGAATGTTAATGGACCTTTTAATGTTAATACTAAAAATTTAATGACTTGTTACGTTTTCAAAATCTTTTAACACCAATTTTGATATTTGGGTTGCAAAATGTATTTAAGTGTAAAATCTCGTTAGTAAAGGCTTATAAATATTAAAAAGTATTAAATGTTAGACCTAGGAATGTATTTACGTTGCTATTATAATAATATTATATTATATACTTGCTATCGTCATAAATAAGGTAGTGTACAACTTTCTATGCAAAAACAATGTGATGATTTAAATTCTGTTTTTATAAATTAAATGTGTTTTATTTTTATACCCTCTAACATTCGCCTTCAACATAATAAACTAGTAGCGCTCCGCTGCTTTACCCGCGTGGTGCCCGTTCCCGCGGTATTTCGGTATAAAATAACTACACTCTCTCTTAATCCTGAAGAGAAAAAAGGTTTAGTGATTATATTTCATTCTTACCCTATCTCTAAACCTTGATGAGTAGTTTTTGCGTGAAAGAGTAACAATCAAACATACATTGCATCCTCAAATTTTCATATCTTACTAATATTATAAATGCGAAAGTTTGTGAGGATGGATGTATTAATGGATGTATGGATGTATGTTTGTTGCTCTTTCACGTAAAAACTACTGGACGGATTTGGATGAAACTTTACAGTAATATAGGTTATACATCAGAATAACACATGGGACACATTTTATCCCGAAATTCCCGCGGGAACCCATACAACGCGGGTAACACCGCGGGGCACGGCTAGTTTATAATAAAATTTAATAGGTATCACTAGGTATAACTATTACAAAGTTAGCGCTAGAATGCTTAAAGTAGAACTTATAGGAAATAAACTGAAGTAAATAAGAAAACAAGGTCTCTGCGCAGTTAAAGATTAGCTCACTTAAGTTATTAGAACAAAGACAGCTTAGTTCTGGCGCATAAAGGAAGAAAATTCTTTAATGAACTGGTAAGTACTGAAGAATTAACAATACGAAACAATTGTAAAGCAAATACAAGTAAATTTTAGTAGATTAGTAGCCAACCCTGGTGACGGAGTTTTTAGACCGTCTAAAGGCCTCCGACGTGGCCTAACGATTGAAACAACCGAGATCGACAATTTAACGTGCCCTCCGAAACACGGTAGCGTTCAAATAGAAATGCCACTATAGGCCACCTTTCCAAGTAGTACCGAGCGGCACGTTGCTCAACAATCGCAATGAGGTGACATCGTTTAGTCAAACTACGCTGTGAGTGCGACTGAAGAATAGAGTAATGACATCTAAACTACAATGCAAATATTTGTCCATGTTTTCAATAAGAACCTAATCACTACATAGTATAAAACATAGTCGCTATTTTTGTCTGTTTGTTTGTCTGTTTGTCTGTATGCTTAAATCTTTAAAATTACGCAACGGATTTTGATGCGGTTTTTTGTAATAGGTAGAGTGATTCAAGAGGAAGGTTTTTATGTAAAAAAATTCCCGAAATTCCCACGGGAACGGGCACAACGCGGGTAAAACCGCGGGGCGCTGCTAGTAATTGAATAAACACTTTATAGAACATACATGGTATAACAACGGGCTGCCTTAAACCTACCCCTCTGAACACAATCACGCCAGAACGCCTTAAAAGTAGAAAAAGACACACTCCCTCTAACTAGTTGCTTGTCAAAACTGTCTTTGAAGTAGCGATAGCATGGTAGATTTGAGTTATGGGAGAAAACTCATTCGATGTTTATTCGCAGGTATGTCAAATGATTATAAACAATGATTTTGCCGGCGGTAGTGATAGTTACGCACACAAAAACGCTCACTCATTACGGGGGCCCCTGAAACAAAACAACTATACCTAATGTGAGAAGGGTAATGGCGTATACACATTGGCAGCTGTCTTCTAATTAGATTTTCGTAGTCGACGGACAGAAGTGTAAAGACGACGTTTAGCGACTTAAATAGATTAAAGCAAATTCATCGAACGCATTAGTCGAATTACTTGTCAGTGTAACTTTAAGTAAAGTGGATACTAACGTGAAATATTGATGTGTGCAATGTGCATACTGCCCTTCTTAACGCATATTACTTCGAAACTAAACCTGGGAATCTTTCTCAAACTTGCTATTCCACTCCACCGAAGCAAAACAAATAACATGATAAATAAAATATAAATCCATGGAATAAAACTAGTCAATTGGCCCGATATCTGCCATTGTGAGATGAAATCGCGAGATACCGCGAGCGAGCACATATGAGACGAGTAATACTCCGCCTGCCGCATTGTTGGTGCCACAAAGCGGTGTCGACTGATTCCACTTTCTGTGGGGATGAGGTGTAAGTGAGGAACAGTTTGAGAACGGTTTTCATAATTGAATATTAGGGTTTGGATTAGATAGAGATTGGGAACTATTTGTCGATATTTTATTAGATACAGCGCGTGTTGGTTTCACTTCTTTGAATAACTATATGGATTATAATTATAGGAATATCGGGAGCGGGAGATAGTTTTGTGATGATGATAAATTGAGTTCAAGTAGGTCAGTGTTCAATCCTGGAGTCGGTTGTTAGACCACCGGGCTTCCAATATGATCTTGCGATGGAAAGAACCGGGATCGACAATATAACGTGCCCAGTGCTCAGATAGGATTGCAACATGGTTCCGTATATTTTGACAGTAGTCAAATAGCTGAATTAAAACAGTGATTTATTTAGTGACAGCGTTCATATTTAAGTATACTATATCTTACGTAATTACGCATATATAAATATGTTAAGCAACCTCAGTTAATCACGAACTTTTAACGAACGTTTGTTAGGATAGTTAACCGCTTGAAATAACCCAACATATATCGTTCCAATACAGATCTTAACTACTCCAATCGCTTCATCCACTAACTTGGACCACAACCGATGTCGGGATAATGGACAAGTTGTCTCGAATCCCAAAGTCAATTCCCATCGTATTGTGGGAGAAAGGACCGGTGACGTCACAGAACGGCTTAATGTGCCCACTTTTATTGGGAATATTGGAGATTTCATTTTACAACAATGAAATGGTGTCTTTTGAATTGGAACATTTACTTCTTTGTACTTTAATGGGGAGGCTGGGCCCACTTGGAATCCTTTGCTATTACTCGTATAGGTGTGACTAAAATGCTGTGGCTGAATTAAGTGGTGCTGATAAAATTAAACTAGAGGGTATTAAACTATACTACTATATTCTATACTACTATATATTTCTATATTTCATGTACCTATAGACATTAGACAGGACCCGGACTTATAAAATCTGTTGACAAATCCCAACTAGCCGATTGTCTCCCTCGAGAGACCGATGAGCGAGATATAGACTACAATCAATAGTTTAAAAAAATGTCCCACCAAAACGAAGTAGCCAAAGTATTTTTAAATTGAAGTCATATCCGCACAAACAAACGCTCACAACGAACAACAAAAACAAAACTAACAAAGAAAATTTATCTGTGAAAAATCACCACAAAGCGGAATTCATACACGGAATTATTTCAAAATTCTCCTATTCAAAGTCACCGTGAAACAAAAGTATCTCGAAACTAAACCCCTTTAACTTTCCACAAATTTAACTTCCATAGTCTCTTAAAGCGCTCAAATCTACTTGTATTCAACGAGAATTGCAATTTAAAATGCACAATGCTTCTCTTCTCATTCCTCACTTTATCGCGATATAAATCACAAATTTAAAATCCCTTGCGCTTTTTATTCGAGTCCGCTTCGGTACAGTCGAGCAAAACGTGCAATGGATAGCGATCTGGAGAATGAGTCGCTTTATGAATTGAGAAGTTCTATTTCTGTGTGAATAGGTACGGGGCCCGCAGAATAAACTGTAAGTTAAATCGTCCTCAGAATTGGTCGCAAAGAGTATACACTAAACAGATGCCGCCGGTTTGAATTACAAGTTCATCCTTCGGCAAATGCATGCATCGCGTTTAAATTATTTTCATGTGTTTAAAGCATTGTGTTTATTTATATTATGATAACAACATTTTTACTGCAGCATGATTTTACATAGTTTTACACCAAGTGACGAGAGGATTTTGTCCAGCAGTGGGACATTACAGGCTAATACTTTACTTTTACTTTTTTATACCAATAGCTATTGATTTGTTTGCATAAAAATATTTTTTTTGGAAAAATAATTCGAAATGAATTGTATTCTTTGTTTTGAAGTTCAAATTGTTGTCTTAAATAACAATATCAAAATATCGAATTATAAAATATTAAACAGCGTAAAATTTTCAATATATCATCAACAATTTTAATCTTTGCCATCGAGACTGCGCTTTCCAAGAAAGGCGGCCGTGAAAGAAGTTCGTTCGCCGTGAAAAATGGTTGATTTGAACCAAAAGAGTCACTCCACCCGTTCCGTTTTACGAACAATAGAAGTTTATTCTATGAATTCTACGAAACTATTGAGTTTTAATGACACCGGTATTTAAACGTAGAATGGAACGTTTTATTTAATTTGAAATTCGAACGATTTAGATCAGCGATAATATTACGAGGTAGTTTTAGTATATTTGACGAGTAGACTGTTATGTTCATTACGAAAAATGCTGTTGCCTAACAAAGAGCAATAACGATGTTATAATAGCTCCATTTTGAACATAATGACACAATATGTATTTACCTATACGTTGATACAACACTAATCGTTAAATCAAACAACGTATACTTAACAAATTGTGTTATAAAAATATTTAACATTTTTATTCCCTTCCCTAATTTCGTTCACAGTCTTATCAGATGCAAATAAACCGCGATTAGCACGTCTTTACAGTCAGCTAAATAACTGGAATACGAGAGAAAAATGTAACAATAACATTTCAAACCTAAGGAAGTAATAAAATTATCATATGAATAGTCAAAGTGTACGTTATAATAGACCTTTATTTTTGATTGCAATGTGTGAAGTTACATTTTAAAGACACTTAGAAATAACAACCCTATTTCAACAGTCATACTTCGGTGCTACGTATTTATTTGTGCTACGAACGGCGTAGCGCCTCGTAGTAGCTACGGCCCGCTACAAGAAATAGTCCTGCGTAGCAAATCTTCCTACGTGATATGTGATTTCTTTATTTAATGTTTGTGTTTTCATACTGAGCACTATTAATGTAAATATGTATTTCAGAATTAAACATATCACACAAGGTTACGAAGAAAATCCAATTAATTATCAAGCGAAAAGAAACGCTTAAATACAAAGGAATAATTGCACGAATACGAAACACAATGAAACAGTTGAGCAAGCAATTAGCGACAAAAAATGACAGAAACCAAGCAAACTCCGATCTGTTATGCAGATTACGCTGTGAATTTTTGAATCATTACGCTGGGGACGTGTGAATCCGCGAACGAGGATGATACGATAATAATTCAAATGTTATTTTAAACGGTAAGACCAGTTTTCACACAAGAAAATCCAATACATTCCCGTTAGCTGTACGCTAACGGGAATGTATTGGATTTTAATATCGGTAGTTTTTGCACAATGTAGCTTAAGGGAATTGACTACTAATGGGTGATATTTTTGTTTCAAATATGTTACTAGTAACATATCTCAAAAGTTAGTAAGTAAGTTGGAGTAAGATAGTGACCAAAGAATACAACTACACTATTTAAACTATCATGATATGAACACATTGTAAACACTAATTAAATGTTTGATTCGCGATTAAGTCCCGTCTAGATTAGTGTTTACAAAGAATACAACGTCATGCGACCCACACCCGGCCCGCACCAGCACTATGTGTGTCTTGTGCTTACCTATACTACGGAATCAAGAAGAAAAAACTTTGCTTGGGATCTTTATAGTCTATCTATAGTCGGTGTGTGTGTATCTAACGTAATGTATTTACTGCGTTTGATATCCTCAATTGATATTTCCTTTCGAAATGTTTACACTTAAATAATTAGTTCAAATCTTAATATAACTTTCCTTTATCGTAGTCTAATTAGAACATAATAATACCTCAGTGATAATCTATTAGAAGGAATGAAAATATTAAAAATATAAATTTAATATTTTTCTATTTTTGTAACAAATAGATAGTTGACAAATTCTAAAACTGTATTGAAATTGAATTGAAAAATCCAATTTGTTCAGACATGTATTGCTTGTCGGATCGAGCAGCACCGAAGTTAAAGTAAATAAAAATAAAATATATAACAAAAAACTGATGCAAAAAGTGCAGTTTATATTGAACAATTGATGGATACCGTACTTATTGTAAGAGGAAGTAAAATTAATAATGTGTTACTACGGTTTTACATTTAACAGTTTAATTATTATTTATTGCAAGTAAAAAATTAAATAAGTAAGTAAAGTTATGTTGTGTACAAATTGCGCAAGTTTAAAAAAGACAAACTAATAAAAATCTTCAATTACTTCAATTACTAGCCACTAGCAGCGCCCCGCGGTTTTACCCGCGTTATTTCCGTCCCCTGGGCTTTTTTGAGATGAAATAAATATAGATAAAGCTTATAAACTTTCCGTCAAATTAAGTGCGGCTATATTTTCCAAAATAAATAATTAGTAAAAAAATATTCAAATCAGCCTGGTAGTTACTGAGATTCAAAACTTAGGGCCTTATTTATAAACGCTTATTAAACACCACTTTAGCTATCAAATGGTTTGTCCTTCTCCGACATACGCTATTTGCCAAAGAGCGAAAGAGACAAAACACATTTTTTAATAAACCGGTTAGACTTTAGAAACTTAACCTCTACCTATATAATATTAGTATAGATTAAGACACAATTACAGTAAATCTATAGATCAGACATGCTGTGACCGCAAATACGGTAGCCATTCGACTGACGGCCGGCAATTAAATAAGTGTTAACTCAACGGACGGGATAGTGCAAAGACGATGCTGCCGAAGTTGACTAAACAAGTTCAGAAACCGTATTACGCAAACAACCCTATATTATTAAGCCGTTAAATGCACTTCTCGGTTACAATATTATTAGCCTATATACAAGTAGATATTGCAGATATTTAATATTGTTAAAGTTTTTTAGTATTTCATTTATTATTGTTTTAAGTACTCATAAAATTATGAAAAAATCTAAAGTATTGTTTACGTCATAATCTCATTGTCAATAATAGTGTATTGTATTTGTTAGTATGTATTTGCTAAGGATAGTTATTACTTAATTCATAGAAATGTTAAGTAAGGTTGAACTCTTGATAAGATTGGTGATGGCTAGTGCAATTTTATATGAGTGTCCGCCCTCGTTCTTTTTTATTATTATTATTTAAGTATCTCAATTTGACCGGAGATCCATTTATATTACTGTGAGAACTTATAAACCAAATACATTTAAACAGAACATGACAATTAAAAACAGAACACTTGAACAACATAACTAACAGGCAAAAATTACAAAAATATTTGAGATCACTATTCTATGCTTTTTAAACTTAGAGCCAGTATTTTTGTGATCTCCGGCTAGGTAGAATAAATTAGTTACTTTATCAAATTACCTCTCTAGCGCTACATTTTTTAATTAAAGAAACATTTATCCATTAATTCAGGACGGCACGCTAAACAACGTAATAATGCTAGTGTAAAAAGAGACACTTAGGACTGGCATCCACTAAAGAGGAAATATATTTAAAATTATTTAACTACTAGCCGCGCCCCGCGGTTTTACCCGCGTTGTATCGGTTCCCGCGGGAATTCTGGAATAAAATGCATCCCATGTGTTCTTCTGATATATAACCTATATTATTGTAAAGTTTCATCAAATCCGTCCAGTAGTCTGATATATTCCATTATATCACGTCCACTGATATAATGCCTATGGGCAATTTCGCTCATGGCCTATTTTGCACAAATATTGGGTTTTTCGTTTAAACAGATGCTATTTTATGCATATAATTTACGTGCTGTTTAAATCAAGTCAATTGGGTGGTTGCCTACATAAACCAACCACTTCTCATACCAATATTATAAAGTTAGATAATCCAACTAATAAGATTAAAAATTGTAAACAGATTGCGAATTTACAATTTAACACAGATTGCAAATTTTATTCATAATAATTATACACACAATTCACGAAACTGACATAGATGATATATGAAATTCAAAACACATTTTACTTCACAGTGGTTCAAAAAATTATTAAACATAGCACGGCGTTTCACTGGAAACCCAGCCCAACTCTTATCCAACTCTGGATTTACCTAGTTACGTGCGAGATGGGGTACAAAGAAAAATTAACATAGTTTAACTGGTTCCCCGGTATCTGAGACCGCATGCATTATGAGGGTAGTTTGAAATCAGTTACGAATACGTACAGAGTGTTTCAACGTAGCGAGTTGAGTTTAAAACATAATGCAAAATATAAACACGTGTTTAGCGTTCCAAACCATGAAGTCCATGAAGTCACAGAGAGTTTGAATTAGGAAACAGTGTTCTAAGAACCAGCGGGGTTACTATTTAAACACAATTCGATTTTGTTTATTCTGGATTATTTTTTAATTCAAATCAATCGTGGTACGGTAATTGGGGTCATACGGTCGAATTTTATCTTTATTTGTTTGAAATATTTTAACTGATACGACCCATACGTCGAGGTATGAGGCGTAGTTTGTAAAAGCTACGATAACTCATTGCGATTGTTAAGCAACGTGCAGCTCAGTCCTTAATTGGATGGGTGGCGGATAGAGGCCATTCTATCGGAGCGCTACCGTGCTATGAAGGGCACGTAAAATTGTCGGTCCCGGTTGTTGCAGTCGTCAGACTATGTCAGATGCCTTGAGGCTGTTTAAATAATCCGACACCAGGGTTGGTCAGTAACATTCTCGAACTAACATAAAAAAAAATCCAATTCTACTTGTTAAATTATAAAATTAAGTTGTTCAAACCTAAGATAGTTCCTGAGAGATTATCTACTACTTCCAGCTATACATTCATCGATCTTTTATGATCTGAAATGAAACAGAACAAAAGAAGTGACTTTTATTCTGTTTCATTTCAGATTTTTTCTCGACCAGGTCAATTGTAGGCCTTTAAGTTTGAAACAAAGCGTTAATAACTCCAACATGTTCCACGTAGACTCATACAAGGTATTGAACATTATTTTTCTTATGAAAACTTGTTTGGATCGAGGTTTGTATGTAAAAGTCAAAGTTTTATGTGTGTTGTTCGAAACTTGCCCGTTTTGGTTTATGAAATGTTTTAACTTAACCTGTGCTATGTAAGGGATGATTCTCGTAAATAAACAAGAATAGTATTCAACGAAGAAGTATAAAGTACCTTATTTTCTGTTATGAAAACTTCTAAGCTATATACCTAAAAGAAGACCTTAGAAAAGATTGTATGCAATAATGTTTCTTACTAGGGTAAAAATGTGGACTAATGTGGACGATTTTCCAGTCGAAGATGATTCCTTTTCAAGAGTAAAAAGCTTCAATGAACCCTTTTCCTCTAGAAGAAGTTCTCTTTAGATAAAAAATCAGTGAGGATGGGAATTTTAAGTCTCGTAAGTAAAAAAAGAATGTACTTACATAAAATAGAGGACGTTATTACTAAAATATTGTTCAAGTTAAATTCCCGCACCAAGATATTACGAGTGAAACAAAACGTTCCGTCACAATTCGCTATCCGTCCGCCGGCGATGCATTCATCTCATCCTATTAGAGCGTCATCCAGCGCAAATGATTCCTAATCCTATCACTTGCTTGCTTAAAGTGCATTTTCTCTCGAACGTTTTATTAAAACTCTCTTGTTTGAAACGTTCAAGGTGTTTTTAGTTGAGTAATTTTTGAAGTATGAAGAGTGTCGATTTTTAAGCTACGGTTTTTGTATGTTAAAGCAAGATTATATTCTGGTTACCTACAAGGGTGCGTTTCCCTTGAACGGAGTCGATTCACCAATCACAGCTAATTGGAATTGTCAAACAACGAATCGACATTGTGAAAATCTTTTCATACTCAAAATGCAATACTGTGGAGCTGTTTGGACTGTTGAGCTACGCAGAGCTCCGTTCCTCTTTAATGAAAAAGCAACCTATGTGATTATGAAGTTGCCACGGTACGCTAACGGTGATAACGACTGTGTTTCAAAGGAAATGCTTGTTGTCGCCACCGCCACCGCCACTATAAGCTTTTATTATATAATGTTTTATGAAAACTTGCGCAATTTTTAAAGCAATTCGAACTTATTCAAACAAATATTCTTTATATACTTCTCTAAATATTCCTTTCCCCAAACTTTTCATGTAAAATGTAAAAAAGTTGCAAGTTTTTTCCGTTAAATTATGCTTATAAAAGTTTGTATGCGTCGGGGAAATATTCAAATTACAATGTCGAAATAAATAGTTGGCGTAGTGGTTTCAAAAGTTGGGAATTTTACGAGCCAAGTGGCATGGGGGCGGCGGCTTTATGTCTTTGAAATTTAATACTTATACGTTATTAAAACGTGTGCTCGTGTAACGAGTTAATATTATAATCTCCTTCAACAAAGAAGATTCAATTTGTGTTAGTTTTTAAAATGTGTTTATCTACACTAATGTTGTAACATTCTACTTATGTTTCCAATACTTGACTTATAATTACTACTGTTATAGCGCAGACAACTAAAACACTCAATTTAAGCAATTGCACATGATGTTATAATATCCACATCGATATCGTAAAATCTCATTATAACATCATTATAACGCGACCAATTAACCTGGCGAGCCTTATGTCAAAATCCTCATACAAGTTGTATAAAATTTTGATATTAGGCTGGCTTTTGAAAACAGTTGGGTTATACGTGGCTCGCTCCTGATTGGCCCTGCGCGCGCAGCTGCGCTCTCATTGGTTAGATTTTAATGGCGGCAAGTTCACTGTGACAATACACGTACGCGTGAAAAACTATTGTCAGCTTTTACTCTTGTCGTTTGATTAATTGCATTATTGAAGATAAAGTAGTGTACTCGTAGTACTCGTTACTATTATGAAACTCGCTGCGCTCGTTTCATAAACTCACACTCGTGTTTTAATACCCTTCCTTATATGACAGTTGCATAAACTACTATTATAACACCGCCGTGTTTTTACTTGTGTACTCATCTCTCCATGTGATATTTATTTACTTTAAGTACGTACAGCCGACTCTATACTCCCAATGGATTCATCCTATCAGACTCTCATTCTATCAGACCAATGATACTGACATTTTAAACCATTATTAATATCTATCTTCCGATGCTAGACAGAGAGAGCAACACGGTATCCCAGTTCCTACAATCTCTTCTAAAAGACGCAAAGACAAAGTTTACTCAGTTCCAAAATGTTCACTGTTTACCCAACGGTTTCCAGATTTTCTTGCCCCTTTCATTTACAACAAATTTGCGATGACTATCCCTAACATTGTCCAATTAGCTAAATTTAAACTTAAAAAATCTATAGTTTCTGTTCTTCAAAAACTTGATTACAATAGAACCGAAGAACTTCTTGAAGTAATTCGATAACAATTATTGTATATTATTATTATTATTATTTTATTTTTAAGTTTTTTGTAAAAGTAGACGTAAACTAATTTAGAGGTAACGTAGGCTACATGGATTTCGTGACGAATAACTACCTTCCTATAATACAGTTCCCACTAGTTAGGAGGTAGGGAATGTTTATGTTATTAGCCTATTTATACATAATCTTAGTTATAAGTGCATAGTGTTTAGCGTTTTAAGATTATTGTATTAGGCCTGTTTTTGGAATAAATAATTTTGTATTTTGTATTTGTATTTTGTGATGCTGCAACGTTTCTCACACAACACTCAATATATACATTTTCGTACATATGAATAAAATTGGATTGTGTGATTGTAATACAAAAATAACCACGTTTTACTTCATGCATAAGAATATACCTACAGTACATAAAACATTTTTTTTTCATTTTCTTTCTGTCTGTTACGACTAATCTCTGTAATAGCTGGACCGATTTTGACGGGACTTTTACGGCAGGTAGCTCATATAATAAGGAGTAACTTAGGCTACATTTACTTTTAAAAAAATCACGCAAATAGCATCGCCGCAGCTAGTAACATAAAAAAGGATACAAATAAAAAAGTAAACAGTATTCCTTCATCCGACAAAAATAAATCTCGTCTCTTCGAGATTGTTCCATTTTCGTCATAAAAATATAAAGTTGTGTTTCATCAGGTTTCTTTCCCTCTTAATCTCACTACGTCTTGGCTCAAATTGTAGAATTTCATTAAAAATGTACTAATTGTATAAATAAACAAACGAATGTTGGGACTGAGAAGAGTACAAGTGTACTTATTAAAAGTGTTTTGTTTTTAAAGTTTCTGAAGAGATATAATTAAGTAACTTCAGGAATAAACTTCAGGTCGTTAATGCTCCTATTACATTATTGCTACAGCGGCGGTTTAACATTGTACGCTTGACACATTGCTCGTTCATTCATTCAGTTCAGAGCGAAGGAACAATAAAATTGTTCGAAACTGTTCTGTGGTCTAACGAATTTGCGACTTCATTCGGTCATCGAACTTGTCTCAATCTTTTTCCCTTCCGTGATTCCGTCATAGCTGCTGTCACTTGCAAATGCTGACTATTGTATTGTTTACATTACACTGTTCCTGTTACCGCAGGCTGCATGCGGCGCCGCGGCTTGTACTGAATTCAAAAATATGGGTAGGGGTAGCATGAGACCTTTACGAAGAAGCAATTTTACACGAATTTATTTAAAAATTAAGCGTCGCCTGCGGCAATTTTGTTTTTTATGATAACAAATGGGTCTACTACGTGGTGAATGCCGCGTTCGACGCAGCGGTACCCCCTTACGTGCTACGTGCACGCTACAAGCTAAAGGCACCGCTGCACGTCAATCTTCTTTATAAACATCGTGCATTGTCATATGTTTGTGTTTAGGCGTCCAATGTCAAATAGACCGCCGCCCGCGCCAGCTCTCTGGAAACGGAAAACATATCCAAAACGCCGCGCGACGCCCCTCGTCTCCGTAAATGAGGTCTTAATCTTTTATACCAAAAAAAATATACTATCACAATATATTACAATATTACAAATATTTTATAAAAGGAGATAATTTGTTTAAATACATAATTTTCCTGTCTCTTAGCACTTTATACGAATGAAAACCAAAAGTCGGCAACAAACATGACTTATTCCGTTTTAACGAGTATAATTCGATTGGTCAAATCAAATCCTTTAAATATGTAGCACCACTCAAAGGAGTATCAAAATTCCATCGCAGAACGTAAAGTAATTCGTAATGGTATGTTAATGTGTGTTACATTACCTATTCTGGATTTGGGGATGAATATTCAGTCGGTCCTGGGTCACACCGCACCTGTAGATGACCGGTGTAAGAAATTTACCGACTTCAGTATGGTATAGAAAAGACGTAGAGATGCGCTCTGCAACCTTCGACACAGAACGCCACTGTGCCAACGGGCTTGCTTATAAAAGTTAACACCCTAACCGCCACGCTAATAAAATAATTGTATTCAATGTATATCTAATAAGATACTCATGGCGTTGTTGGTGTTAACTATGTATATAAGTAATACTATAAAGCTGAGAAGCATGTTTGTTTGAACGCACTAATCTATAGAATTATCGGATTTCTGGCTACGTTCATAAAGAAGGTTAAGTCATTTCATAATTATCATATGACATTTTATTTGTCTGTTGTATATTCCACTTTATCATAAACGGGAACAGCTTCCGTGGTCTTGTGGTTTGAGCGCCTGGCTCACGACCCGGAGGTTCCGGGTTCGATTCCCGGTGGGTATATCTCACAAACATCTCTTTGTGAGACTTTCCTCAGTTTGGTTAGGGCATTGCAGGCTGAATCACCTGATTACTCGAAAAGTAAGATGATTTCGTGCTTCGGAGGGCACGTTAAGCCGTCGGTCCCGGTTACTTTCTACGGATAGTAGTCGTTACATGAGCCATGTCAGAGGCCTTTGGCGGCTCAATAACTCTGACACCAGGATTGGTCAGGTTGACCATCCACTAGATGAAGAAGAAGAAGATCATAAACGGGCCGAAACGTCACATAAAAATGAAAAATAAAAGCGAAGTGTATCCGTAAACGTAGTTTTAATTCAAAAATCGAAGATTACTTTTACATTCAAACGTATTTTCAATTGTTAATTTTTGTGTAGTATTTTACTGTCACTTCTTCTTTTCACTAACTCTACAATCTGTTAGCTCCCTGCGATGCAATGTTTTGAGGGCACTTTGAATAACATAAATTAGTTTTGACTCTGTTTGTGATCTTCCAAGCATTACTTTCGAGCTTTTAGGTAACATTTCATTCAGTATTAGATAAAATGAGTTTGTTTTAATCAACATAATTTGTTACATTAATTAATTAATTTTGTTTATTGTTATAATTATTCTCATTCTAATTCTTACAGAAATAAACAAAGCTGACATTTATTTAAGTTTCAATGTATCTATTGCATGACATTATTTTATTGTAACTTTAGAAGCTGTAATTATTTCATGTTATTGCGCTACCGTGCTTCGGAGGGCACGTTAAGCAGTCGGTCCCGGTTGTTGCAATCGTTAGACCATGTCGGAGGCCAATAGGCGGTCTAAACACTCCGACACCAGGGTTGGCCACTAACCTACTCGATATTAATGAATGAACCTTTTTACTGGCAGATAAGCGACAAAGATTGCAGAGACTGTAATATATACACCGGTCAATTTAAACCAAAAAATGAGGGTGAGAGTGCATAAAGTCCCAACAAGCTGAAAATCAGGAAAATTGTTCAAAACATAATTATAAACAATGTGTAAAAGTTCCCCATCATTCCCGTGTATGGAATTTTTTTTATTCAAGGTCAAATGTCAAAAAAAAGTGTTTTTCGCGAATATCTGAAAAACGGTGCAATGTAGCAAAAAAAAGTGTATGATGAAATGAAAGCTTATAAAATTCTCTATAACTTTAATTCTATCCTTTTTTTGCATATTCCAAACCGTTATTGAACTACACGCTCCAGAAATGTCAAAATTAAGGACCTCGGGCAGGTAACTATGGAGCCTGCCCCAATGCTCAACAGTGACATGACCCATGCCATTTGAAAGGTCTTGAAGAGTTGTACAAGTTACTCCTAGACAGTAATATCGAATTCGATGGCCAACTCGGTGTTTTCGACCACCGAAGAATTACCACTGGAGGTGCTGTGGAGCCTGGACGGTATGCTCAACAGTGACATGACTTACGCATTTGAAAGCTCTTACAAGTCACTTTTTGATAGTTATGTCGAAATTGACGCCAAACTCGGTGTTTTCGACCACCGAAGAAAAAACACTAGATGTATGTGCAATAATGTGCAGTTGACCCTGATCGTATTGCTCAACAGTGACATGACTAATGTCATTTGAAAGCTCTTACAAGTCACTCCTTGACAGTAATATCGAAATCGACGACCAACTCGGTGTTTCCGACCACCGAAGTATCGACACTGATCGTATTGCTCAACAGTGACATGACACATATCATTTGAAAGCTCATAAAGAGTTGTATAAGTCACTCTTTGATAGTTATATCGAAATCGCCGTCCAACTTACTGTTTTCGACCACCGAAGAATGGAGTTGGGCTATGCCATACCGAAGTGTCGACGCTGATGCTAATGCTCAAAAGTGACATGACCTATGTCATTTGAAAGCTCTTGAAGAGTTGTACAAGTCACTCTTTGACACTTATATCGAAATCGACCGCCAACGCGGTGTTTTCGACCATCGAAATATCGACACTGGGTGTATATGCAGTTGACCCTGATGGTATTGCTCAACAGTGACATGACCTATGTCATTTGAAAGCTCTTGAAGAGTTGTACAAGTCACTCTTTGACAGTTATATCGAAATCGACCGCCAACGCGGTGTTTTCGACCACCGAAGAATCGAAACTGGGTGTATGTGCAGTTGACCCTGATGGTATTGCTCAACAGTGACATAACTTATGTCATTTGAAAGCCCTTGAAGAGTTGTCCAAGTCACTCCTTGATAATCCAGTCAATTTAGACCAAAAAATGAGAGTGAAGTTATATATTTTTTTTTGTCAAATTGAAAACACCGAGTTAACCGTCGAATTCGACATAAATGTCTAGGAGTGACTTGGACAACTCTTCAAGGGCTTTCAAATGACATAAGTTATGTCACTGTTGAGCAATACCATCAGGGTCAACTGCACATACACCCAGTGTCGATTCTTCGGTGGTCGAAAACACCGCGT
The DNA here is from genome assembly GCA_963082685.1 of Cyclophora albipunctata. Classification (NCBI taxonomy): domain Eukaryota; kingdom Metazoa; phylum Arthropoda; class Insecta; order Lepidoptera; family Geometridae; genus Cyclophora; species Cyclophora albipunctata. Next base: position 584,680 of record OY720125.1, read on the forward strand.
TGGCGGTCGATTTCGATATAACTGTCAAAGAGTGACTTGTACAACTCTTCAAGAGCTTTCAAATGACATAGGTCATGTCACTGTTGAGCAATACCATCAGGGTCAACTGCATATACACCCAGTGTCGATATTTCGATGGTCGAAAACACCGCGTTGGCGGTCGATTTCGATATAAGTGTCAAAGAGTGACTTGTACAACTCTTCAAGAGCTTTCAAATGACATAGGTCATGTCACTTTTGAGCATTAACATCAGCGTCGATACTTCGGTATGGCATAGCCCAACTCCATTCTTCGGTGGTCGAAAACAGTAAGTTGGACGGCGATTTCGATATAACTATCAAAGAGTGACTTATCAACTCTTTATGAGCTTTCAAATGATATGTGTCATGTCACTGTTGAGCAATACGATCAGTGTCGATACTTCGGTGGTCGAAAACACCGAGTTGGTCGTCGATTTCAATATTACTGTCAAGGAGTGACTTGTAAGAGCTTTCAAATGACATTAGTCATGTCACTGTTGAGCAATACGATCAGGGTCAACTTCACATTATTGCACATACACCTAGTGTTTTTTCTTCGGTGGTCGAAAACACCGAGTTTGGCGTCAATTTCGACATAACTATCAAAAAGTGACTTGTAAGAGCTTTCAAATGCGTAAGTCATGTCACTGTTGAGCATACCGTCCAGGCTCCACAGCACCTCCAGTGGTAATTCTTCGGTGGTCGAAAACACCGAGTTGGCCATCGAATTCGATATAACTGTCTAGGAGTAACTCGTACAACTCTTCAAGACCTTTCAAATGACATGGGTCATGTCACTGTTGAGCATTGGGGCAGGCTCCATAGTTACCTGCCCGAGGTCCTTAATTTTGACATTTCTGGAGCGTGTAGTTCAATAACGGTTTGGAATATGGAAAAATTGGATAGAATTAAAGTTATAGAGAATTTTATAAGCTTTCATTTCATCATACACTTTTTTTTGCTACATTGCACCGTTTTTCAGATATTCGCGAAAAACACTTTTTTTTGACATTTGACCTTGAATAAAAAAAAATCCATACACGGGAATGATGGGGAACTTTTACACATTGTTTATAATTATGTTTTGAACAATTTTCCTGATTTTCAGCTTGTTGGGACTTTATGCACTCTCGAATGTCTAAATTGTCCGGGGTAATATTACTATTTTATTTACTTCGCAATTTCAAACTGAATACCTAATCAAACGTTCTTTTGTAATTGCAAATTAACAACCGGATACTTATCTAACTTTCCACCAAAAAGGTTATTTAGGGTGGTTTTTCAGTATGACCTTCGTATCTTTTGTTCAGTTTCAAACGTTCTGACCGATTTAAAAAAGCCCCAGTGTAAATCTGATACATACAGTTAATGGAAAAAAATTGTAAACAGAATCAACTAATAATGTTACTGAACATACATACACTCATTTTGGTATATGAATAAACTTTTGGGGAAAGACAAGCCCGTCGGCACAGTGGCATGTGAGAGCGCTTACTGTGTCAGGGGTAGCGGGTTCAACTCCTACCCGGAGTCAACAGTATATGCAGACATCGTCTCGGAGTAAGATGAATAAGAAGTATTGCAAAAAAAATATTTCAAAATCCTTTGAAAAACAAAACACATAGGTACAATGTCAAAGTACCAAACTTTGAACAATTTTATCACTAAATCTGTTCTAGTTTGAAACATTATTGTTACCCAAATTACAACAACATAATCTTAGTTTCAACCAAATAACAGGGACATAGCAATCTTCCCACCCACACATCCATTATATGTAAACTACACACACATACATAAATATATGCACACATATATATAGGAGACCTCTTTACTGTGACCACAAGTAAATTCCCTAATGGTTGTGGCCTACAGAGGCTTTAACACAGATATTTAAGTTATTCCACCCTGTATATTGAGATGACATTACACAGGGTGGATTGTAAACGCACGTTTAGTTTAGTGGTTCATTTTATACATAAAATATTTGGTAGGGTCAAAGTGTTATGTAATGCAATGAAGATTTATCATTATATCTGAGTTGAGAATATGAATAAGTCATTTACTAATCTCATTTTCATGTAGACGTGAAAATGTATAGTTATTATTATTGAAAAGCCCGTTGGCACAGTAGCATGGGAGAGCGCTAACTGTGTCGGGGGTTGCGGGTTCGATTCCCGCCCGGAGTCAACAATATGTGTTGACATAAAATTTGGCGATGAGACGTCTGGATGTCAATTATTTATTTATAATACTTGATATCAATAAATATAATAAGTATTATTCAAATTAAGTACCTATATGTATAAGTATAAGTATCAGTTTCCATAATACAAGCTTAGAGCTTAATTTGGGTCTAATTAACCGTGTGTCTCTTTGTCCTGGTATTTTTAATTGTGTAGTATTGGTTACATACCTATTTGTATTGGGTATTAGTAGCTCTTGGTACCTTTGTTTAAGTATTTCAAAATTCACATTTTCCTTGTAATTTCACAAATTTCGCAAAGATCATTATAACAAGAGTCGCAAATGTATTTAAATAATTCTACAACTGCACCAAACAGAGAACACTCCAACTGTGCTAACATTAAAATAATCCGCGCTTTACATTATTATTCATACTCGTAGCCACAAGGAACACAATAATTTTAATACATTGTCTCATTACACACCAGTATTAACTAAACCATTTAAAACAAAACTGGTCGTGTAAGTACACCATTAACATAATGTAGACCAACCATTAAACCTCGAAATACAATTTAAACTACTTTGGTATTTATACTTTTACTATTAAGGTTTAGTTTCGTATACTTGTTTCCTTTGATACTTGCAATTTAATGTTGGAATGCACTCCGGTACACTATTACCTGAAAAAGTGTGTTTTTCCTTTTAGATTTTGTTTTAGTATACTTTTGGGAGTTGTGATGAAAACGAGGAAGTCACGAATAGGGTCAGGTCGAGGATTACATCTTTATACCCATTGCAATGGGTTAGGTAGCTTTTGGCACGTTTACTGTTCACTTAAGCTGTAGAATTTGTAGAACATTTAAACTTAAAATGTCGATACCTACTTTAGAAGTAACAACGTACATATATAACATACCTGATAATCTATAAAGTATTCGTTTTATAAACTATGCTACTAATATTTGAAATATGGAATGTGTCATACCATAACTATCAGATACCCATTAATCCCACGCCCGCCATTTTGTTCATCCAAAAATTCAAAATGGCCGAAGTAAATCTTAACCTATATCAATAGGTCGCATATTTCGGAACCCATTTCTTTGTCACAAAAGGAATCCACTAGCAATATTTATGATAACGTTATTATGTAAAATATTTGGGCTTTTGTAACCGTTATCAAATAGATATATGAAGAAAGGATCGCATAATATTCTAATAATAAAATATATTTTGTAACAAAGATTACTCTGAAACTAAAAGATCATACGGGATCTTTAGGTAAAGAATACCTGTGGATAAAGTGTATGTTTTTTTGTACAAGATAAGCGTCACACGTTCCTGTTAACTTACAACTAATATTTCTTTTTATAAAACACCAAATGTAACTAAAGTAGTTTGGTTACAAGAAAAAAGTCTTAAAAAAACTGGTCGCAATAAGTTGATTTTGTACGAAACATTAAGGAAAGAGCAAAAGTCGTGTCGTACGAATAGCTGAAGAGGATGGCAGATGACAGAGGAAACTGGAAAGAACTCCATCGACAAGAGCCCAGATCTTAAGTTTAAAAGAAGAAGAATACAAGTAATATATCATATAGGTACATATACATATCAATTAGGTGTCTACTGTAGTACAGTCATGTGCAATGAAATGTATACACGGGCAGATTTTCAAATAAATGTCCACTCTGAAAATTTCAAAAACATATAGCCACTTAACAATTCATACTATATACCCACCCGAGTTTATCAAAAACATGTACACAGGTTGTTTTCAGATATTTGTATACACGATCACATGCAGAAATAAGTATCCACTATGAATTACAATAATAAATATGAAGGTAAACGATATTATTTCAAAAAAAAATTATGTGTGCGTGACACACACTCAACGCGAAGTATTGGTATTGTTTTTTTATTGTTTTTATTTTGTAAATGTCTAATGGGCACAAGGTTTCATGCTCAGCGCATAGGTCGGTATCTCTCTATATCTCTATGGTTATTACTCATTCTGTCCTTCACAATAAAAACAAAAAAAAATCTAAACTATCAAAGTCAGTCATTGAAATTAATACCCATTTGTCAAAATAGTGAAAACTGCTACAGTTTCTAAAGTGTATACATTATTGTGAGAAACTAGGGTGGGTATATAGTATGAATTGTTAAGTGGCCATATGTTTTTGAAATGTCTAGAGTGGACATTTATTTGAAAATCTGCCCGTGTATACATTTCATTGCACGTGACTGTACCTACTCTAAATATTAATTCTCACCATGATGTATGAATCATTTACCTGCAAATCAGTTCCTAATCAATCAGTAATTATCTAAATAATCACACCATTTAATTAGCCTACAAATTAATTCCTCAACAAAAACCTTTCAGAACATCTAGTCCAACACAACCAATTAAATTCACCTTCAAGTCTAATACACCCAAAGGGTAACTCTGGGTAATTTACCCAGTCATGTTCAAGTTGTTTACCCTCCCCTAGGTATCTTTACGAGTTACCCTCAGAGGGTAATTGATAATGAAACAGAATGAATTGGGCCGCAAACTGCATCAAATTATTCAGACCATACCTTGTAGAATAGTTGATTGGGGTTGGAAATTAATTGCTTTATTATAAGGAGGCTTGTTTGTTACCGCTTGATTAGTTTGTAAGGAAAGATTACAACTTTAAATCTTGTGTTCTAATTATAAAAGTTTTTATTAAAATAATCCGAAAACTAAAATGATCTCCATGTTAGTTTTACTTACTAATAAACTAAACTTACTAATGGATTGGCCGATTTTCATGTGATAATTAAAAAATAGTCTTAGCTCGACTTGTTTAAGCAAAAAAGGTTTATTTTTAAATACTTTTTTAACTTATATGTTAAAGTACCTACCTACTTCTATCCCTATTAAATAACTACTTTAGTTTCTACACTATTTAAACTTTTAAAGAAATGAATTTATCTTTGAAATTCTCTTAAATATTAAAATACGATTAAAATATAAAACAATCGTATTCTTGATGCATTCGAAGGATATTCTCTCGAGTCCAACAAGCCGATGATAATGCGGAACAGCTGTTGCCAGATAAAATATAATAATATCTTTAGTTGGGTATATTCAAAGAGATGTTACCTACTTTATTTTATAAATGTTTTTAGAAATAATAATTAATGCTGGAAAGAATATAATATGTATCTATAATACCTATGTACGAGATATGTATCTATAGACAAAGTATAGGTACATTAGTCTGCTAGGATCTGTGGTGTATCGAAGCCTAGTAACAAAACGCAATCTAATAACTCATAAAAGTAAACTAAATATCGACTAAAATCACATTATTTATGGTTAATTGATCTTACCTTAAATTAACTTCAACCAAGATAATGCGAGTTGTTTGATGCAGTACGTAAGAAAACATACGTTTATTATTAAATCGCATAAGATGCTAAAACGTAGCATAACTTGCTTGGTCTTATGGTCTTTGAACACAAACGATTCTTATTTATTAAACAACAGTATGTTAAAGTCATACGGGCTGCCAGTAGAAAACTACGATTTTACATTTCTTACGTCTCATGAGACAGTTTACGTTAACGTTTACTGACGTGTTAACTTTACTACTTAAATTAACTTAATCAAAATCAAAGTAATATCTCCTAATAGCCTAATTGTCACCAGTGGGGTTGCGTTAGTAACAAAACAAATCCGTTGGCACAGTCGTTTGTGAGAGCGCTTACTGTATCGGGGGAGGCGGATTCGATTCCCGCTCGGAGTCAACAATATGTACAGAGAGTTGTTGGTGATAATGATAACGTCCGAGGGTCAATTATATATTCTTATAGAGTATTTGTGTATGTAGTTATAAGTAGTATTATAATTGAGGTAGATTCCATAATACAAATATAGAGCTTACTTTGGGTCTAATTAACCGTGTGTGAATTTGCCATGTAAATATTATTTAAGAAAAATAATAATAATAAGGAAGCTTAAAATTAAGTATAAGGACATACATAATATCTTATTACTCAGTGTATAAATGGAGGCACTGACATTTACAAGACATAAATTATTAATTAGTCGACGATACAATTCCAATTTACTTTTAATTAGGAAAGTTGGATTGTTTCTGTAATCGGATGAATTTCAAATGTTAATCAAAAGTTTTAAGATAAATCGCAGTCAGAGTCTTAAATATAGTTCTTCATTTAATGGTTTTTAGTAAAGTTTTTACTGCAACAATGTATCAAAGAACACAATTCACAAAATAAACCAATAGCTTATCACAATTTTAAGTCTTAAATGCGATTCAATTGTGTATTTGGTTTGAGTATAAAGTTTTCCACGGTACCAGCGCCTCTAGTGGCATTCAGTGGTACTAAAACGTACTCTCAGCAACCATCTCAACCAAAAAGGTTTATCATGAAAATTTACAGCTACTATTGCCATCTAGCGGTGAGTAGCGAAACTATCCGAATATTTGAATTTGGACCAGCGAAGATGGGTTCAATTTTTAAAATTACTATGTTAGAACCACAGAACACCATTGGTTCAGACAAATATAAGCTTTAGTTTTACACTACTAGATGTCACTACTTGTATTTTAAAAGACGAATGTGATAACATGAAAACACTGATGGTACTACCTGATATCTGACATTACAGGCTAATACTTTACTTTACTATTACCTATGATTGTTTTAATATTGACTAATAAATTATATCCAAGGACTACACAACATTATCATTAATATAACTCATATTCCCCATAGCGATATACATTACCTCTCCCGGGATTTGAACCCTACTTAGACACCAGTTAGGTACGCAGTCACCAATGTGCCAAGGACACCGTACGCTCAACTGACCTAATTTCGTCAACGATTAAAAATTATTACACACCCCTGAATTTTATATAAAGTTACGGATGAGGATAATAGCCTTAGAATGTGAACCTTAGGCCTCTTTCAACTTAACCGTTTTTAGTCGTCCGACTACGTGCCGTTAGAGCGTTTTCACATTATCCGATCCGATATCGGTGTCGGACACCGATCCGATATCGGGGTAAGTAAAATGTATGAAATATGTACCTGTCTTTCATATTGTCCGGCCCGATATCGGATATCGGAGCCGACACCGATATGCTGGCGGCACCATCGGACGCCCGTGAGCCGTCGGGCAATAATGTTTGTATGTGTGCTATACGTGTATCTAAATTGTCTCTGTGCGTAGTCTCTGTGCGTAGAGCCCGATGCGCGGCGGCCATTTTAAGCTTGTTTACTAGTTTGGTTGTCATCATGGCGTCGTCATCATTTAAATAAGTTTTCTATTATAGTCTGCCATGATGACCTGCCCGCACTAAGCTATCGAGCAAATGGCCGTATCGGAACGATTTTGTCGGAAATATGTGAAAATAGCACATGATGTCGGCTATCGGATGTCGGCTATCGTCGTCCGACACCGATATCGGATCGGATAATGTGAAAACGCTCTTAGTAGAGTCGTCCGCGCACTGAGATGTTCTATTGTTTTCCATACAAAACGCACGTCTGAAGACGTCTGAATAAGCTTAATTTGAAAGAGCCCTTACATGATTCCAAGCTTAACCTTTGATAATACTCCATTGTGCTTTAAAGAAGCTTTTTTGGGATATTGGCTCATTTTTATGGGTTGTAATACGATTACCCTGTTTGTAGTATAATGCGATATTGTTTTACTAAGTAGAAGGTATATTTAACTGGCTGGTAAGCTGGTGACAGGCCCGTCTAATTCGATATGAATGAGAGGATGAGTACGTTAATCCATTTTTTACTTAAGTACCTGTATAAAGTCTGGATTTGTCCCTAGTGCGAGCACTTTAATTACTTTTTTAAAAGAACAGGAGTTGGTTTTAAAACTTGACCTTTTATGCTCATGATAAGTGGTTTAATCACAAAAGTGGGTAACCCTGGTGTCAGAGTTTTTAGACCGCCTCAAAGTTATTTAATATCTCTAAATTTCGATTATGAAATGAAGAGAGGCAAATAATGCATTTTTTTATTGAACATTGCTTGTAGCTTAGTGTTTAATGTGATTACTGTATAATACTGTCGTTATATTAAGATGTTTTGCTACTTTTGATATGATTGGACGATACTGATAGTAATGTAACAAAGCATGGCCCTGGAAAGGCATTATATGCCCGGACAAATTCACACACGGTTAGTTAGACCCAAACTAAGCTTGTATAATGAAATCTAACTAACTGATACTATTTTACATAATTGACACCCAGACGTCGCCGCCAACATGTCTTCACATATTGTTGATACCCTTAAATCGAACCTGCAACCCCCGACACAGTAAGCGCTCTCACATGCCACTGTGCTAACGGGCCAATTATTTTGGTAGTTATTTCCTCTAGGCAAAGTATCCATTTTCCATTGATTCTACATTTTATGATTTTCCAACTTGTCACTTATTATTATACTCGTAAGTACCTCGTCATAACGTGAATGTCGCTGCAAAATTAATATCAAGCTATGCACTATTACACTTGTAAAGTTGCCACGACTTCTATTAGTGACATTTTACGATGTGACCGAATGGTAGTGGGCGGTGGGAAGGTATTGACTGCAAAGTTGACACTTTACCTTTTCATGTATTACTTGTATTGTATTTAAGAAAGTGTAGTAATAATGTGAAAAAAATCACAATCATTTCAGTTTCAAAGATTACGATATACAAACCAAAAGGAATAAATTGTTACTTTACTAAACGATGTTAGTTCATCGCGATGGTTAAGCAACGTGCAGCTCGGTCGCTACTTAGCTGGGTAGCTGATAGTGGCATTTTAATCCAAGCGCTGCTGTGCTTCAGAGAGCACTGTGAAATTGTCGGTTCTAAATGTTTCAATCGTTGCACCATGTCAGAGGCCTGTAGGCGATCCAAAATCTACGACAGGGCTGGCCACCAAAGAACTCAAATATAAATACTTACTTGTACAATCAGACTTTTCATTTGTAAGTTCTTCAACAAGAAAATGACATATAAACATGGATTACAACCATTTATACTGAGTGTACTTTCAAGATACCTTTATAACGTAAAAGTCGTAAAGTGTGGTCCGACGTGGAATAGATGAGCGCACCACAACTTTGAATTTGATGGATTTATGTTTTTATTTCACCCAATTTATGTAGATATGAAAATGTTCAAACTATTTCGTAAGAAATAGCGATATGTCTAAGAAGATTATTATACAGAGTTTAAGCCACTTTTAACTCACTATTTATTCCGCGGGCAATATTATAGCTTGGTCTACCAAATCTCAGGAACATGTTGGCCAGACGCTGGCAGTAATACCGATTGACGATTGACGATCGACGGTTGCCGATTGACAATCGACGATTGACGATGGATGACGACACCAACACACAACACCACCACAAAACTTCAATATCGATTATTTTCATCTTAATGTATGCCTGCATAAAATATTTCCATATAAAAAATACTGTCATTATTATAGTTAACTAACTAAGTTTATGCTATGCTAAATTGCCTAGGGACCTAGTTATTTAGTAACCTAGGGACATTTATTTGCATAAATAAAAAACATTACAAAGTAACAAAACCACAGCATCAAAATTCAAATTTCAAGTAACATCGTTAAACAAGAACCGTACCTCAGACGTAACAATCAAGTAGTTAACGTTAAATTAGTTTGTACCGGCTCGCGGCGGTTGCATCCTGCTGAAACTGGTTTGAGCCGGCTCAAACCGTCGCTAGCTGGTTTCAAGTGACAATTTATGGTTTTAAATTCAAGATTCGAATTTAATAGTGAATGTTGCTAGTTTGTTGTGAGAATATCTTTATATTTTACTAGCTATCATTCCTCGTTTGGTTTAAGTTAACCAAGATGTTGTGTAAGGTTTCCGTACGATTTATGGGATTTAGAGGAAGCAAAATCTACTTATTAAAATATTTGCTGTTGAAACACCCATGAATTTTTGAGTTTAGCGCTCCCATTCAGACGGTTGGCCACTAACCCTCATGAACATACTTACAGTTGGTTGACTAATATGTTTTCTATGTATGATAATTGTCTTAAGTTTAAACTTAGAAACTTCTAAAGCCTAACAACTTAATAAGATAATACATGAAATGAAAGAATCAAACAAACTCAATGATGAACTAAAACTTAATTTGTAGAAAGCTTTCTTTCGGAAGTCAAAGACCTTAACCTTGTAACGTAAGTATGTTTGTGTGAGAGTGTGTTTGTCACAACATGTTGATGGTGTAGTCTAGGAGGCGGGGACTGTATTTGTTTGTTTATTTTGCTTTGGTAATATTTGGTTTATATTTGGGAGTCTCTAAAGTTTAAGGCAACTGCAGTAAATATTTTACTGTACACAATAGCGCTACAGTTGAAAGGATATAAAGTTTTAACTGTATCTGTCAACACGGTAATATTATAAACTACCTCCTACTCGACTGTAACTTGGTTAAAAAAGATTTTATGTTATTTTAAAACAACAGAAAAAACGAAACTACAAAAAGTTGTTGTATAATCACCGACTCCCAGTCGCAGGCTCCTGAACTAAGATTTTATTTGCCATCTCATCTCCAGGGTAGTCCCCGTAAATTATTTCACCCGCACACAAACATTGCCAATTTTGCGTTTATTTTCACGTGTTTATTCTTGGAAACCGTTGCCGGGGAACATTTACACCGAACAGTATCCAATACAACCCAAAGCAGATCGAATAATAGGTATAGTGTCGGTAAGGTATGCAGTTGGACAGTCTATGAAGACAGGTGAAGGAGCGCACACAAGAAACAAGACATTTTTGTCTATCACAGACTTATTGTCACGGGATGTCATCCCGTGACCACGAGCGGTGTAATCCACTCGAAACGTCGGGTACGTATTTTAGTAAAATACGTTAAAATATCTAACGCGATAATAAAGACCCGTTTCATTTAGTATAATGAGTGCAAATCGTGTGAGTTTAAAAAGTGTATCACAGACTTTTTTGTTTTTAAGCGTGCATTGCACAAGAACTCATAATTTTATTTATTTAGCTCCTAAATATGTTTTAAAAACAAATGACGTTCGTTTTAAATAGTGTGTTCTATCTGGTGCAAAATAAAATTCAATTTTGAAAAAACAGCTTTTGTTTCTTATACATATTTTGGTACTAAGTAGAGTTTTTGTGTAATTCGCCATTTGACTAAGGATTTTGTTGACTGTTGACTGTTTTAAAAAAAGGTTGCTTTGAGTAAGTCAATCTAAAGAGTGTTGTGACTGTAGTGGGATCGGGTAGTTAAAAAGATATATAGCAAAAAGTACGAAAGTAAACAAAAATAGATTTCTTGTTTTGATATTGAGAGCGCTAAAATGTTGCTTGTTTTTTATCACAGTCTGTTAAACATGGATAATAAATGTGTCCTTTACATCTTATGTCTTGTTCTGTTTTTATTTCAAACACAAATAGAATTCAGTTTGTAAAGTAAAGCTGAAGAGTTAGATTATTAAAATTTGTATTTATGTTTGTTTGTTTGTTTGAAGGTGCTAATCTTTGAAACTGCCTATTCGATTTGAATAATACTCGTAATAATTGTTGTAATAGATAAGCCACATTCAAAGGGACGGTTATGAGATATTTTTTATTCTTGTGTCCAAAATTCCCACAGGAACCGACGGAGCGCGGAAATAGCCTATTACCATAAAGTTGAATGTGGCTATCCGTCACAAAAAGTATTATTTAAATCGGATTTGTTGTTTCTGAGATTAGCACGTTCAAATAAAACATTAAAACAAAAAATCTAACCTCAGCTTTAATGAATTCAAATTCAAATATTTTTTGATAATAAGTTTTGACAATCTACTTACAAATCTAAAACTGATTAGTAATTAGTATTGGATAGACTGAATACAAAACTATGAATAACAATTTCAATTACATTTAGCACGCATGTATCAACAAACATACAATTGATTAAATTCACAACACTATCAGTATGCAGGGTGGTGGGTACAGGGTAATTGTCAAAACCACGATCGTGTAACAAATACTGAAATAAACAAATATGTTTACATTGCGTTCTGTTATTGGAGTACTTGCCGCGACCTGTTGAAATGTTTATTTTATAGTAAATTAAACATCGTTGCGGTAATTTCAATTAATGTCAATTTATTTATTAAAATCATTTATTTAATATATCATTTATTAACCCACCCATCATTATTTTTTTTTAAATTTTTTTTTTTGCATCGCAGAAAGATAAAAACAACTAACAAGATGAAGAAGTAACAAACTCTAACAAGCTTGCCTTGTTAAAACTACGGTGTATTAAAATGTAGTCAGTCTGAGCTCCACTAAGCTACTTGAAATCATCTCTAGAGAACATTCATCCGTAAAGGATTTGAAGGATTAAGATTTTCTACTCCTTAACCTGAAGTTTGTAATATGTCAAAAGGTAGCAGATTAACAAGAGTAAAGTAATGGCCCTTTAAAGATTATTATTGATCAATGGAGTTCCGCACAGTTCAGCGCCGCTATAATAGATACGCGCCCTTAAGGGTAAAATCCTCTTAGAGGCTAGAGGTTACAAAACTTTTGTAACTTTCGTAACCTTTCGTAGCAAAATTTTGTAAGCCTCGTTTATATTCCATCATAGTTATTAACATCAATTAGATTAATATCAAATGAAGTACTAGAACTTATTTAGTATTAAGGATAATACGAAAATAAATTCAAAACACCTGTTTGGTCGGTCTATCTAATTCAGGTTAGAAAAATAAAATACAGTCGATTTTAATAAGTACTTCTTTTTTAAATAGGCTAAAACATACTTATTGGGTGTGACCGTGTTCCTCTGACACAACATTATCTTAGGCAGGTGTCTAGCAAAGATTTAATCACTTGAATATGAATATAGACCTTATGTGATGTACACTTAGCTCATATTTGATTGACTCATCTTGCTTTTACCAGGATAAGGTTTTGGTTAATTTTGTGGACCAACAATCATAATAAATATGTTTTTATTGTCGTCATTATGTCTATTTCCTTGTTGTATCCTTGACCTAAGGTTTTGTCTTCCGTGATATGATATAGGTTGTGTAGAAACAATAATTGTTTCTACACAATTATTGGTGATATTATTGGTGAATATCGAATTATATAAATATGTCATCATGTCAATATGTCATCGGAAAAACATCAACAGTGAAGATAAATAAATAAATAAATAAATATTCCTGGACAAATTCACACACGGTTAATTAGACCCAAAGTAAGCTCTAAGCTTGTGTTATGGAATCTAATTAACTGATACTACTACTTATACATACACAAATACTTTATAAGAATATATAATTGATTAATTTATATAATATATATTTATAAGATTGGGCAAGAAATTTTGCTGGTTCGTTTTTTAAATAAGGTTTATAATTCAATTTAAATTCTTAGAAGCATACATTACATACTGGTTTCTTGATGTCTTCTGTGACCACGGTTCCTGTAAAGGGGCCGAAACGTTAGATAAAAATGTAAAATAAAAGCGAGTGTATCGGTAAATGTAGTTTCAATTAAAAATGCATAGATTACATGTCAAAAATAAGATAGTGTTGCGGGTGTAGAGATTGGACTCTAGACGTCTTTGTCCTCAATGTTACTGGTTCGTGGTACGCCATTTAGGGTTGACAGCTATACTTTAAACAACTGCCTTCCAAACTGCAGCCCGTTAATGCATGTTTCATGCGGCGAACGAGTTACTGTAATGGCACTTTTATGCATATTGCTGGCTAATTACTGATTCAACTAAGCGCTAATGTACATCTCTCACTAATAGTCCATAATATAAGTGCTTGCAAACTAATTACTCACTAAAGAATTTCAAACTAACTAACCCCTCAACGATCAGCAATTCCTAAGGCTCCTTCAATTAAAGCGTTTTTAATCGTCCAGCTGCGTGCGTTTTCTATGAAATTATATACAGAGCGCACGGATGTTCTTTTTTCAAACAAAACTCACGCGGCGGGACGTCTAAAACCGCTTGAGTTGAAAGAACCCATATGAAACTCGCCCCTTAAAAATGAGATTGAACTAATGAAAATTGCAAATAAAATATTCATAGGACGTCCACGCCAGACGCCGCTAAACTTTCAAAATGTCACGTACAGCTACCTATACGTTAACGTTTTCCACGTAAATACGGGGTTCGTGAAAAAAAATAAACAGCGCTCACGTGCAAAGTGTTTGTCGTATCGTCGGACATAGTGTAAAGGAAAATACAGTAGGATATGCTAGTTTGAATTTAAATAGGAGCACAAAAACGCTTTGTGCTTAAGTGAACATGAACTTGACATTATACCATAATGGTTTCATAAGATTAAGCGAACACTACTCATTTTGAATTGAAACTACGTTCACGGTTACGCTTCGCACTAGCAGCGCCCCGCGATTTTACCCGCGTTCTACCCGTTCCTGTTGGAATTTCGGGATGAAAAATAGCCTATAACCTTCCCGTTGAATGTAGCTATCTATTACAAAAATAATTATTCAAATCGGACTGATAATTCCTGAGATTACCTCGAACATACAAACAAACAAACAAACTTACAAATTTTACCTCTTTATAATGTTAGTATAGATTTAGTTTCTGACGTTTCGGCCCCTTTACAGGTACTGTGGTCACAAAAGACTCAGTCTTCTGTAAATCACTACATAGTATAAAATAAAGTCGTCTCTGTTTCGTGTCTGTTTGTCTGTTTGTCTGTATGCTTAAATCTTTAAAATTACGCAACGGATTTTGATGCGGTTTTTTGTAATAGGTAGAGTGATTCAAAAGGAAGGTTTTTATGTAAAAAAAATCCCGAAATTCCCACGGGAACGGGCACAACGCGGGTAAAACCGCGGGGCGCTGCTAGTGTAAAATAAAATAAGTGTTTCCGTAAACGTAGTTTCAATTCAGAATTGACATTATCCCATTACTAAAGCTTATAAAATTACATGACTATAAAACTCACCTTCATATTCTTTTAATATTATTCCCAACTTACATGAGACAGTCACTGACATTGTAATACACTCAATCAGTCAATGATAGAACGAGCCCGCCGGTCGTTGGCAAAGAATCTTTAGAAAAAAATAATAACTGATCTACTTAATAAAGAATAAGTAACATGCGCTTTAAGATTTATCGATTTTTTTAAAGTTAGAAAACACTACCACACTCGCGTCTTATTGAACTCGACCGCAACTTGCGAACTGTCCCCTCCCTCTACACTATGGCCCTCTACACTATGGCATTAACACCGCTCAGCGCATTCATGAGGATTTGGCAACAAGTTCGATCCCAAGTCACACTTCAACTTTATGGATATTTAAAAGAAGTATTTATCTCTTAACTAGGCGTAATCATCAGCCCCACAAGCGAAGTGTTGAAAAAGTCTATTTATATCTACGCATTTGTTCAATGATTACCCACTCAGTCATCGATAACTATCCATTTTAAACAAGCATTTATCGCAACCAACTACACTATCCAATTCTTCCCAAACTTTATTACCAACCCCTAATTGTCAAAGTGTCATACCACAATGCCTCTACGGTGCATCTGACTATCATCTGTCAGCTTTTACATGAAGTGTCAAAGTATAATTGAATTAGGAACGATTCCCTTTAGCGCCAATCCGATAGCTACAAGCTCCAGTTTAAGTTATGCATGTTCACGCATTCTCTTTCAACTTGTAACACGAAATACAGGGTGTTTTGTACTGTTGGGGCCTTTTTATGTTGTGCTACGAATATTTAGTACTAATTATTGTTGTGTTAATTTTAACTAAATGTCTGCCTATATTATTTTATTTTTTAAGTATAATTTTGTCATTAAATTATTATTAAATTCCAAGCAAAGATGCTCTTAAATTAGATATTACGTCATTAAACATTAAGAGAATCCGAATAAAAAATAATTCTGCATAAATTAACAAAGTTCCTTATAAACCTGTATAAGGAAAAAGTCAATCTTTGCCTCTTTAAATGAGAAATTCCGTGCAATGAAAAACCTCTTAAATGATCGATTGCGGTCCCATGACCCTTGCTCATCCAGGTTCGACTGCATAATAACTATATTCTTAACTTATTAGAAAAAATACTTAATACTTCTCTGTGACTGTACCAAAAGTATTTTCTTGGTGTTCGTTGCTAAAAGATTTGGAACCATAATTAGATATTTTAAAATTGGTACTCGAAAATCGAAAGCAACAAATAACAAATACCATTTGGTATTCGTACTAAGTACTAAATAGGAGTAGATCATTAATCTGACAAGCGAATACGAAACGATTCAGACGAATACATTTAATTTTTTTAAATTTCGTTTATGTTTTCTTCCCTACCAGTACCTCCTCCGTACGTGACGAACAGACAAAACTTGCTCCGTTGAGTTTAATGGTATATGTCTTGGAGTGGTTTATGACTTACAAAATAAGTAGACGGGAGTTTCGAGCAAGTAATGGATTGACATTTTGATGGGCGGAACACAACTTAGAACCTTAGGCTTCGTGTGATTTTCGCAATTACTTAGTACCTACCTACTCGTAGGTACTTCTTGTTGGGTTGGGAATAAGTCCACATAGGCGATGCCAAAGTGTTGCATCTAATTATAAGATTGAATATAGTTGGAAAGCTTTCAAGACTTAAGTCTACCATGCCGTGCAGCTCGGCCCCTTCTTGGATAGGTGGCCGATAGTGGCATTTATATCTGAGCGCTACCGCGATTGGGAGGGCACGTTAAATTGTCGGTCCCGGCTGTATCAATCGTTAGACCATGTCGGGGGTCTTTAGGCGGTCTAAAAACTCCGACACCAGGGTTGGCCACTAACCTACTCCTTACTTACTACCTTTGCAACGTCTCTGAAAGAAGCTTTGCAAAACCAGAGTTGTGTAACATTGATGGAAATAAACTAGCTGTCTTTAGTACTAAATTATGACTGATTACACAAACCTTTGACCTTTATGTCATAGAATTAGTTACAAACAGGTTTCAACCGCTTTTCTGTTCATTTCTTTGGAATTCTTTAAATACCTAACCTCGTTTGTAATCCTTTCAAAAGTGGAATAACATCTAAAAAGCTGATACCGAGGATCAGTAGTAAACACATAGTCTTTTGTTACCTCTAAGTACTGCGGTATTCAATTCTAGAATACGTATTTACAATCGTTACTTTCTTTGAGTTGGATAAAATTAAATATTATATTGTATTAAAGGTTGTCTGGTTGCAATATATTTCGGTCGCCGAATGACACTTTACTAAGTAACATTATGGTGATATTCGTGACCACATGTTGAATGCAGCGACTGCGATATGCTACATGAAATTAACACAACTTCAAAAAAGATAAGATGTGTTTATTTTGAAGTGGAGCTCAATTATCCAACCAAAACGCATTGAAATTGTCAAAAAAATTATAATGCATTGTGTGATTAGTCAATTTAGGTCCGTTCCGCTCCGGTCCGCTCCGCTCCGCTCCGCTCCGCTTTTAAAGCTCCGTTTTTCTACGATTTCTAGTTAGTTTTGTTCCTAGAGATGTATCATAGTAGTGACTTCTATACTAATATTATAAAGAGGTAAAATTTGTAAGTTTGTTTGTTTGTATGTTCGAAGTAATCTCAGGATTTATCAGTCCGATTTGAATAATTCTTTTTGTAATAGATAGCCACATTCAACGGGAAGGTTATAGGTTATTTTTCATCCCGAAATTTCCACGGGAACAGGCACAACGCGAGTAAAACCGCGGGGCGCTGCTAGTATAATATCAATTGAAAGGTTTAGTGAGAGCACAAGCATATGGAAACAATAATTATATGAAAAAGTGGCTTATTTTTCGCTTCCGTCTTCCAACATGTAAACTCGCTCAGAGTCAACGACGCTATAGTTCTATAATACGCTCCAAAGTGGAGGTATTTTCTTTCACCTCTAATCCTTTCAGAGAAAGGTGAATGGTTTCATGGAAGCAGCTGTTTAATTGCGGTTCTTTTGTGCTAAAACGAAGGAATTAGATCAAAAGTGATATAATTGCTCAAAGGAATTCTTAGTTTCTTTTACTGAGGTTTGAAGTCAGAATTATGCGCTTTGAGAATTATCCATCAGATACGGCTTAAAGAAATTTATTATTATTAAGACTTACTGCAGGGTAAATGCCTCTGTCTAGATTTTTAATTAATGTTCATTTTATTCATAAAATGCATTTTTTTGTATTTGGTTTGCTCTGCGCTCTGGGAGGTACTATCTATCGGATTTAACATTTGCGGAATTTTGACAGTGATTTCATCAAGTTTGGCGCTCTCGGCTAAAATGCAAAATTATTTTAGACCACTTGTCTCTTGTGCTTCATAATTATGTTCCTTCATAGAGCAATATTGTCTATGCATAACTACAGTTGTGACTTTAGTCTATGCTCAGGGTTAACTTTAAAACTTATGATATCAACACACTGAAAACATTCTCCGCTAAGTCACAATGGCTTCAACACAACCCATTTTGATAAATATTTAACGAAGTTCTGTTTACCCGCGGTCGGACGTCGGTCACACGACCCTCATGTAAGAAAACAAAGTACTATGTTCAAGTTTGTTTTATGAATTGTGTAAACTTGATGTAAAGTGTATTCGTTTTAATGTGCTGGAGGACTTGGAATTAGTATTTTCATAGTCAGTTTGAACTTATTTTGAATTGAATCTACATTTACAACTTTGCTTTTATTAAAATAAAATAAAAGTTTATCCGTAAAAATAAAAGTAAAGTTTATCCGTAAATGTAGTTTAATTTTTATCTGACGTTTCGGTCCCTTTATAGGAACCGTGGTCACAGAAGACCGGTCTTCCGTAAGCGTAGTTTCAATTCAAAATTAGTAGTGTTCGCTTTAAGTTAAGAAACCAGTACGGTTTACACTTCTATTGCTCGCTTCACAGTTTACGTGATAATTGACAATCGAATGAGAAGACAGAACATATTATTATTGTATGAAAATTTCCACCTGAAGATATTAACATTAGAATCCAATAGCCAAATGCGATCAGACTTCAGAGTCAACTCCTTAGAATTGACTCGAATCGTATTAGCACGGACTGAGTAACCTGTTAGAGAGAGAGAGAGAGAGAGTGAGTAAAGAGGAGAGATACTAAATCATTTTCTTGGTAAGCATCGTAGCCCTGCAGAAGAGGAATATCAGAGTGCACTCGGTTCGAGCATACTTGGCTCGTGGAAAGGCGACAAAATAAAAACGTTTTTATACGATTCTAAATTCAAACAATAAAATATGCCATTCAAAAATAATCATACAATTTTCTCGTGAATTGTCATTCTGCTTTCTTAGGACAGAGTGAAATAAAAAAGTTAAAGAAACTTTTTCTAGACATAAGTGTCTAGTACTCTCAAAGGTGAGCAGACTAATAAATATACAAATTGTTTCGTGTAGACACCTCGTGTTTGTCAAATAAGTTTCTCAACAATTTGTGAACATTTCGATCGCGGAAAGTTTAATAATGCTTTCGTTGACAGTAGTGGGGTGAGACAGGGAAAGTTTTGCATGAGTTCAAAGGACCTTGTACTGAAACTGTGCTGGAGTTTATTCCCTGATAATTCGGCTAGTGTTTCTTTTAATAAGATAGTATATCTTGTTAGAGGGTGATAGACGTGCGACGTGCGTACTTAAAGTACACGAACTTGAGGCTAAAAATATGCCTATCCTAATTGAACTACGAATAATATACTCGCATATTCTTCATAGGTTGATCTTATTTGAGAACAATAAGCTAATCAACTGAAGATTATGGTGTGAATTAATTACAACGTTCCTATGAATAGCTATTAGGGATGTGGCAATTCGAAACTTGAACCAAATCGAGTTGTTTTGGTCAACGTAGAAAATAAATTAAACAGAGAAGACGAATTATGTGAGGGAATATAATTAGATAATTTTCTAGCCCATTATTAATTCTTTTATTTTACGCAAATCATAATAATAAAATAGCGACAGTGCATTTTTTCAACAATGTTTATATATTTACACTTTTCTTTCGTGTGAGTTGTACTTAATATTTCCTAAAGTAAATTAAAAGACATCTATTAGGAATTGTGTTCCCATCAAACTCTCCAATATAATAGTCGATGTCCCTAACAAATTTTCCAAAATCCAAGTCTTCAAAATGCGTGTCGGATAACTTATTTATATCTAACATGGGACATCACTGTTCGCTCGCAGGAATTGTAATATAATTACAGTGGAGCCTGGATTATAATTAATTGAGTAAATTGGTTTCCGCCCGTCCGGTCCAATTGACATTTAAGATACTATTTTTATCATTTTGAAAATAGCCTTTTCTTTCTCACATTAGTTACTGCATATAATCCGGTTCTGTTTTCAACTTTATTTATTATAAGACTAGCACCGCTCCACGGTTTTATCCGCTTTAAGCTTGTCCCGTGGGAATTTCAGGATAAAAATTAGGCTATAACCTTCCTATTCAATGTGGCTCTTCAACTTTATTTTAAGAATATAGATTTATACACATTTTTTATTATTTATTTATTGTAATATGAAATCTAACTAACTGATACTATACATACACAAATACTTAATAAGATATATAATTGACACCTAGACATCGTCGCCAACAACTATGTCTTCACATTATGTTGACTCCGTTGAATCGAACCCGCAACCCCCGACACAGTACGCACTCTCACTGCCACTGTGCCAACGGGCAAGTCGATTATCTTTATCGGTTATCTAAAAAACCATCTCACATACATTCTCTTACACGAAGTGGGAAATGTGAGTCGCGTGTTTACGAATCATACTAAGGAAACGGTTAAGGAAATCGTACATCGGTATAACGCATTTCGGACGATTAGCTCAGTATGGGTCGACACTGCGTTAAGCGTGCGCGTGTGGCTTCATACAAAAGTGAACCGTCGCGTGCGGTTTCATACAAAAGTAAACCGCCGCGGGCGCACGCGACTTGCTCACGCTTATCGCAGTGTTGGCCCTAAATGTTTGAGTAATAACAATTACCTGCTGGTATTTACTTTGACGTACGGTTATTAGGTAAACGTGTTCGATTTGATTGTTTTATTAGCAACGGTAAGGTTTACATGTGTTATAATAGAATAATGGGCGACGTATGAAATATTGTTTTGTAAGATTTTCTTTCCTTATAGTACGGAACGCCTCGGTGGGCTAATGGTATGTGCGCTCGCCTGTCAAAGACTGGGGTCTTGGGTCCATTTTTCCCGGGTCGAGAGAATACTTGTTTGCTACTTTTCAAACATGGCTCGGGTTTGAGACGACCAACTCTCAGTAGGCATTGGTGATTACGTCTAAACCTCCTCACTGTAATGATTTCTTTAGTGATGAGAGGTTTTTGCCCAGCAGTGGGACATTACAGACTAATACATACTTTAATGTTGAGCAAGGCAGCAAACCATAGTTTTAAAATACGCGACCACTTATAAGGAACTGTAATTCGATAGTAAGTGATCGACTGAACCAAACACCGGATTCGTGGTTGGAATACAGCCTCCAGGTTCAACGAACTTTGCCACGTGTCAGAGAAGCTTGGGTTGAGTTGAGATAGACTTTTAAGTACGAGTATTTCAGTGAAACCTAGAGAAGTAGTACCTAGATGCTTTAATGAATGTCTAAGAAACCTTTATTATTGCCTTTTACAATGAAGTCCCGACACTTCGAAAATATTTCCTAAGCAATGCAAAGTCATCGCAATTGTTAAGCAACGTGCAGCTCAGTCATTAGTAGGACTGGTGGCCGATTGTGGCATTTCTGTCTGAACTTTTCTATGCTTTGATGGACGGGTTAAATTGTCAGTCTCGATTGTTTCAATCGTGGTCAAGATCGTGGCCCATATCGAATGCCATTAGGAAGTACCTACTTAATATTTGCACGCCTCACATATGAGGCAGGATAAAGAGAAACTTTACTTACAATGTAACACCTTTATTGTACCTTTATTCGCAAAATAAATGAATATGAATATGAAGTCTCAAAATCCGGACATGAGGGTTGGCCATTGATCATTACCTTCTTGAACTTCTTCGTTCGGTACTACTGTCATGAAAACTACTATTTTTGTTATTTTATACGAATATTAAGTTTATCGAATCACCGCCACAGCCGTGCGCTACGTGTCCTGTTTAGACACTACTTTTATCAGTTTTCGATATGGGTTTTCATCAATTTAGATCGTAACCCGGCTGATCCTGTTCTCATATTCGTTTTCATCTAACTAAACTAATATAATAAAGCTAAAGAGTTTGTTTTTTGTTTGTTTGTTTTTTTAATCCAATCGGAATAATTATTTTTGCAATTGATAGTCACATTCGACGGGAACGTTATAGGCTATTTTTCATCCCAAAATTCCACAAAAACAGGCACAAAGCGGGTAAAACCGCGGGGCGTTGCTACTATTGAGATATTGGTAAAGCCATTTCATAATAAAGACTCATCAAATTGGACCCCTAACATTATCAAATCCAACCAGCAACAGTTAATTACCGGATTGATGCGATATCAACTGAAAGTTCCAATAACTCATCACAAATGCGTACTAACCACAAATTATCTTCGCACATTATTCATTGACATTCAATGGACATGGATTACAAAACTAAGCTATGATTTACGGCCAGTGACAGTTTCACATTGCGTTCATTTATCAGATTTGTAGACAACGCGTGATGTGTAGTTAATTATGTGATAACATTGACTTGGAACTATGTTATTGTGTCGACAATATGTACTTGTCAATGTTGTTCATTCCACTTTTGTTGTAAACTAGACTTCTGCATCAGTGGATGAATACATCAGAATACATCAGTGGATTTATTGATGTCAGTGACGTGTTCACTTTTCTCGGGTGACATGGTAAAGGTTTTTAAGTGGTTTATAAAAGGAATGCCTTCACTGTACCGTGGCTTGCATTATTATTTGTTAAAACGGGAACTTACGTACGACGGAGGTTACTGTTGAGTGTCCCTCAACTGTGGCTTGCATTGTCCAATGTCTTGCGCACTGTCCGTCCATGACAATAGAATTTAGTTATACAGGGTCTTTCAACAAGGACGGGTCGATGTTAAAATTGAATAAAACAAGATGTGTGCAAGTAGTAGTAGTAGTATTAGCCTGTAATGTCCCACTGTTGGGCAAAGGCCTCTCGTCTCACTGAAGATATCAGTACAGTGAGGAGGTTTCAGGCGTAATCACCACGCTTGCCTAATGCGGGTTGGTGATCTCAAACCCGAGCCATGTTTGAAAAGTAGGAAACATGTCTTCGCTCGACCTGGGAATTAAACCTGGGACTCAGTCTTGGCAGGCGAGTGCACATACCACTAGACCACTGAGGCGTGTGCAAGATATTAACGAAATTTATGTTTTATTTGAAAGGCCCATTTATGCCATTATGGATGGAATATGACATCGTTCAAATGTCCGCCGCGGCTTCGTATGGTGGCACGGCAAACTTGGATTTGAAGTCTATTTTTGGAGTGAAATAACTTCGAACCAACACACATTACCAGAATACCCGGATGGCCAAGTTTGGGGTTCATAGTTTGAGGACGTTTTGTTGAACAGTTCTTAAAGGACTTTACTCATAGTACAGTAGTTAATGCACCCCACTGAAACAATAGACATGGTTTAAATTAAGATTACAAGTTTAATTTAACTTGTCCTACTAAATTATATATGCGAAAGCTTGTGAGGATGGATGTACATATGTATGTTTGTTTCTCTTTCACGCAAAAACTGCTGAACAGATTTGGTTGAAACTTTACAGTAATATAGATTATACATCTGTTTTACACATGGTTTTACAAAGTTACTTTACTTTACTTTTATTTATTGTAGGAACGGCACAACGCGGATAACACCGCGGGGCACTGCTAGTAGATAATATGAGCAGAATTTATTCACAATCTAAAGTTTTTAGTTTGAAAGTTAAAAGAAGTTTTACGTTCGAAAAAAGGGCGTTCATATTCATCCCACTCAATGGAAAGCAATCGAAAAAAATATACATTTGGCCTTCCTACTTTAATATTAACATCAACGATTGTCATTGCATCCATTATTCATATGAAACTACATAGCTGGTTCAAATCCTGTCCAGATTAATCAACACGCCGAATTAAACTAAATTGGATGCAGCCAGATTACCAATTTCGTTAGAATGGTATTAAGGCAACTAGAAAATAGGCTAAAAACGCATAATATTAGTTTAAATATTCGATAGGATATCGTAGGACATAACAAGCCAATACTTAACTTTTAAAAAGTTTATTAAGCAAACAGACACTTAAATGTTGGTCTTATAAATCTTATGTAAAGTACAAACCTGAAACCCACTTCTGAGCAAAGGTCCCTCCCTAATTTTACTGATGATATCAGTGCTTTAATATTAGAGAAGAGGTTGACGGGTCTTGCCTGATTAGTGTTTAACAGCTCTTGACAGAGAATGAAAGATTTGGGGGACGCATTTAACTAAAATAATAATAATGGCGGTTTCGGACCTAAACTTGTATTATGGTATGTAACTAACGGATACTATAACAAACAAATATAAATACTTTTCATGAATATATAATTGACACCCAGACGTTGTTGCCAACAACTATATTTGCACATATTGTTGACTGGGCGGGAATCGAACCCGCAACCCCCACACAGTAAGCGCTCTCACCAACCAATACGCCAACAGGCTTTACTGACCCACTTCTCGGTAACGAGTTCTTTCAATTATTCCCTGTTCTGTCCCAAAACCCATTTTCTATTAAACTCCCTTTACCTTAATACAAATAGAAAAACAAATAAAATTCATCAAATCCAAAAATAATAAAACAACTCCATACAGGAAACAGTTCCCAGAAAAATGTTCCAATATTTAGAGGTCGCTGTATTTCTGGAAATCCCTTGAATTCTGTACGGGTCCGCACAGTGTTATGAGCTAGCCTATCCTGTACAAAATTTAGTATGTTTTACTACACGAGACACCTGTTCCAAAAAAAAACTTAGCCATAAATACCTCTATCTTAGAACAGATTGTTCGAGTTTTTTGAGAAAATGTGTTTGGAACCTTTAATACCATTCTTAAGTAATCTAAGGGTCAACACTGCCTTAAGCGCACGCGACGGGCGCACGTGACGGTTCACTTTTGTGTGGAACCGCAGCGTGCGCATACTTAACGCAGTGTCGGTCCTAATACCAAAAGTTCGATTCAAACGAAAAATCGAGTATATCTGAACGGTATCGCTAGTCAAAGCTGAACTGCTTGTCTAGATATTTTAGAAGCTTTAATTAAAGTCTTGTTTTACTTTTTAAACAAAAGAATAGCTCTCTGTCTGTGTATTCATCAGCAATCTACTCTGCTTAGTTTGTGCTAGATTTCGCTTTGTATTTGAGTCAACAAGTAGCGTTTCTGTTAAAAATTCTAGTTGCATTTAATTTTTTGTTTGAACGTTAACTAGAAAAGTTTTGACTATGTAACTAGAAACATACTGGTTTTGTTCCGTTTCATTTTGTAAGTTTAACGGGCTGTGGATCCGTGAATTTGCGCTGAGCTTGCAAAAATAAGTTTATTTTAAGTGAGGGCACGTTCACACTCGTCAGTTGTTGGATTTGGATTCCAAACGGGCTTATATAAGAGGCCTTAGTCCAACAGTGAGACATTAAAGTCTTACTTTACTATACTTAAAGCCTCGGTGGTCTAGTAGCATGTGCATTCGCCTGCTAAGACTGGGGTCCCTGGTTCAATTCCCACGTCGACCGAAAACATGTTTCCTACTTTTCAAACACTGGCTTCGAGATCTCCCACCCGCAGTAGGTGATGATTATGCCTGATCATCCTCACCGTACTGATATCTTCTGTGAGATGAGAGGCCTTTACCCAGCAGTGGGACATTACTGGCTAATACTTTACTTTACTGTTAAGTATTTCTTGTAAGTCCGACAAGTATGAATTGCTTCATACAAAATGTTCTATCCCTGGGTTATCTAATTAATCCGGGTCTGACAGCCCATAAGTGATAATAGGCTGACAACTTTTTCATTACCCTATTTGTTGACTTGTTAATGTTAGTCTGTATTAATGGTTACCTACCAATTAAGGGTTTTTCAAATTAAGCGTTTTCAATCGTCCTGCTACGTGCGTTTTGTATGAAAAACAAAAGAACATCCGGGCGCGCGGACGATTGCACACTACTGCGGTGCGCAGCCGGATTAAAATGAAGGAGGCCTTAAATGTTAAATTACGCTGTCGCTTTATCTAATCGATTTAGTTAGAAATTTAACTTGACAAGGTTGCAAAAGACAAGGTTAAATATATTCAAAATCCAACTTACTTGTGTTAATTAATAATTAATGCAAAAATAACAATTATCATATACACGAAATAAACTGAAACATTCCTATTACTCGTGCGTTATTTCCATAAAACAAGTAAATAAGTGAAACACACGCACTCTGAAACTCTCTTGTCATCTTGATGATTTACGAGTTTTAGTTTGTGGTATGTACGAGTCTGTAGTTGTAATATAGAGCATGTTTTTTTCATATTATATCCGGTTCAATTTCCGAACTCAACAATAGCAAAGCTTATATTTATTCGCATATTGGAATGTATGGATACAATTAAATATAATCAACTGTCTCACTATCCAAAAAAATCTCTTTGAGGTACTCATATTGCATAGTTAAACACCCTGTGTAATATACAAGTAAATTAAAAAATACGCACTTTTATATAACACACACCCAAACACAACATTCTACAAAATAATAAGACAAAATTAATTAATTGAAAAGAACTTTTTTATTATTAAGCAACGTGCAGCTGGATTAATACTTGGATGGGTGGTCTATAGTGGCATTTCTATCTGAGTACTATAGTGCTTTGGAGAGCACGGTAAATTGTCGGTCCCGGTCGTTAAATCGTTAGACCATGTCCTTGATAATAAAATTCTCGCTGATGCCAACCTAAAAACTCCGACACCAGGGTCCACCACTAACCTACACGACCCTACTCTTTTTCAGTTCGAAATCATTCGACCTTTTGCGTCCCTTGCACTTTCAATCTCAAAATATTCTAAATAATTTGCATATTTAAATAAATTTAAATAAAACACATAATTTTCACTCAACAACTTAATCGAATCTTAATTCAACAAAACTAATATAAAATTCGCGTAATTAATTTATAAAGTTTCGCGCATGGACATTGCTTTGGAAGCACGAGCTGCGAGCGCGAGTTTTCAGTCTTACCGAGCCGCCCAAGAGGCAGGGCGCCGCCCAACGCTCCCGCCCAAAGCTCGACGTACGTAAAAACTGACTGTGAAGTTACTGTGTGTGAACAGTGTTTGTTTTTGTGCTTTGTACTTAAACTTTGTGGTATGTATTATTATTTAAATATAAAATAGAGTAAGTAATTATTATTTTTAGTATTTTAGGTGAGTTTGGACCCGTACTTTGATTCATATTTTTATACGTAGACGTTTAGACTTGATTTACGTATTTTGCCTAACTTATCATTATTTATTTTATAATAAAAACCTAGTATTGGTTTTATTCAATAAGTGACGTAACAGGTATTATTATTCTTATTTTATTTTTTTATTATTAGGTAAGTTCTATGGAAATGCAATTATTATTTTTCCTGTTTAATTTTAATTTTAATATCATTGAACTTTATATTATTACTATCAATTCATTAAAAAGTAATATAACCCGCGCCGTTAAAATTACGAATATTAAAGTAACGGATTGCAATTTCCCGCGCAAAGCAAAGGCCTCCTTTCATTACCGTTATAATAACCACTGTTGAGATAAGCTAGTTAACTCGTAATTACTTTAGAATGGTGCCTTAGGGCCGCCGTACGCGGGCCGCAAACTGCTCGGGCAGTTAGAGAACGATTATTATCATATTCGGAGCGCTAGACCCATACGGTTGGTCCGAATGGCCAGCTATATCTTAAATCCGTAAATCACTACATAGTATAAAATAAAGTCGTCTCTGTTTCGTGTCTGTTTGTCTGTGTGCTTAAATCTTTAAAATTACGCAACGGATTTTGATGCGGTTTTTTTGTAATAGGTAGAGTGGAAGGTTTTTATGTAAAAAAAAATCCCGAAATTCCCACGGGAACGGGCACAACGCGGGTAAAACCGCGGTGCGCTGCTAGTTATATTATAATTAAACCCTAAAATAAAGTCATATACTAATTCCATTTCTGTAGCGCTCGTGGCGAATCTCAACTACACGACGTTCGTTCATTACGATTGTTAAGCTACGTGCAGGTTGGCTGATAGTGGCTTTTCTGAGCGCTACCATGCTTCGAAGGGCACGTTAAGCAGTCTGTTCAGATTATTTCAATCGGCAGGCCATGTCGAAGGTTCTAAGGCGGTCTAATAACTCCGACACTGGAGTCGGACACTAACCTGATCGAAATGAATTCATGGGGTCAATCACTGGTTGACTGTTAATCATTGTGCAGCCGTCGTTACCTCTCCCCCCTAATCACAATAAAGGGTATTCCATATCACCACTTGTTATCACTCAAGGACTAATGAGTGATACCTATAAAATGCCCATAAAATGTTGCCATCTTACTAAGATTACTTTCATGTAATTCGACTCGACGATAGACATTCTAATAAATTACATGATTATCGTAACTCTATTTTGTGGGTATTAGGAAGAACTGGTTTATGATACTTGTATGAAAACAGTATTAAGAACATTTTAGCTATCAAATGGTGTCTCACTTTCTGACATACGCAATTTTCCGAAGAGCAAAAGAGACGAAACACAGTGTAACAGTGTTTTCGTTACAACGCGTTTATTAATAAGGCACTAGTAGTTTATTGGTGAAGTCTAGTCTCTCGAGAAGAGGTTTTGGGGAGTAGCTATAATATTTATTTTCCGAGTTGGTAACTATTCTACGCTAACGTCGTAAACCTGACAACGCATCTCCTTTTGCTATCGAAATTTATCCCTGATAGTCACGTGATCATACTCTTTCTGACCGCTCATTCCACGCGATACCTCCCAGAACAAAACTACCGATGGTGTTGCGTGAAATTACAATTTCGTGGATGAAGAGATTTCGATGCATTTTTCAGTTCTTTTAGGGTGGTATTTAGTAAGTTTTGTAAAAATCAAACGAGCCGTTTTTGCGCAGGGGGTTTTCAATTTTTTTAATTTTACTTCTGACTCTCTTACATTATAAATAATACACTTGACTGCAGCGACTGATGATCAATGATATTATGTATGAGCCAATAAAATAAACCGGCCCAGTTCGAGTGGGACTCGCGCACGAAGGGTTCCGTACCAAACGGTAAAAAATCACGTTTGTTAAATGGGTGCCCCCCTTGAATATTTGTTTTATTTTATTTTTGATATAGCGGCAATAGAAATACATCATCAGTGAAAATTTCAACTGTCTAGCTATCACCGTTCTTGAGATACAGCCTGGTGACAGACGGACAGCGAAGTCTCAATAATAGGGTCCTGTTTGTACCCTTTGGGTACGAAACCCTAAAAATGTCTGTCAAATTATGTATAGGTGACACGGGTATCATTTATAAATCAATGTCAATCTTTATTGTCGTTACTAACGCGTAAAAACTATCTTTACTTAATGATTATTACTCCATAAAACAGATAGACGAATTTGAATAAAGGCCGTTATGTTAACAGCACCCTAGACCAGTGGTTATCATTTTACATTATTAGTTGTCTATCTTTTGAAACATGGCTCGGTTTTAGATTACCAACACATTTACTGAAAGGTTATAAGGTTTTTCATCCCGAAGTGCCCGCGGGAACGGGCATAACGCGGGTAAAACACGGGCGCTGCTGGTTTATACTTATATAAAACAAACTTTTGGATCCCTGTTTTATTCCTGTAGAGATAGAATTTTCGAAAATCTTTTCTTAGTGTGCACATACGTGACTTGAAGAACCTTCCTTGCTAAATTTTATGTTTCTAGGTGTAGTGGTTGAGGCTGTGCGTTGATTATCAGTCAGTCAGTCAGTCAGGACTTTGAATTATATAATATAGAATATAGATTACAAACAGGTATTTTTTTTTTAATTTTGTATGTTTGGGCTAATCTCGGGAATTACCAGTCCGATTTGAATAATTCTTTTTGTAATGGATAGCCACATTCAATGGAAGGGTTATAGGCTATTTTTCATCTCTAATTTCTCACGGGGACGGGCACAATATGGGTAAAACCGCGTCGCACTGCTTGTATTTAAATAAAGAGAAGTTGCTTTACCGTTTCTCCTACTAATTTCCTTTATATTCTACTACATCAGTTACATTTTTACACTATACCGCCATCTTTTCTACTAAAAACTTTATACAACTCTCCTGCCCTTTGCTAAGGACCCTTAAAATGACAATACGCCTCTGATTTACGACAAGAACGAATAGGGACATCACATTTACAATATTATAAGAATACCGGCTTACCCGACCGGTACAAAAGATGGGGAAAATATTGCGTAAGTCTTGCCTTGCTTCTTAAGGTTACCGGCATTTGTCCTATTTAATTCCAAGTGCGTTCCGTTTTCAATGGTCACTACACTATTGTATCGCTTTTCTCTTCAGAATAAACTAGAAAATAATGTTATAGTAAAATTACTCTTACGTCCACACTTAGAGATGTTAAATAAATCGATAATTCAATATTTCATGTGTTTCTTAGCTTGTTTGGTAAAAATGGATCCAGCTGATTTAAAATTTAAACAAATAATAAGTACGTCATATGTTTTCTATACGATGTCCAATCCATCCATAACGATACATACATCACTAGTTCTTTGCCAAATTTTGTTATTAAATAAAAACTGAAAATAAGCAAGACCTCAGAAATCTTATAAAACGTATTATAGAACCTTGTCATATCCAACCTTCTATAATTACGAATTAAGAAATCAACGTAAATATCGATCTGACAATTAGACAAAGTACCAAACCGCTAATCAATTCGATTTCGACAGTACGAAAAGATTGGTTCCGTGTGACGGGAGGAACTCACGATATGAGACCTAAATCTAGGACTACAATCTTGTTTATGATTAATTGATTCAGCTTATTGCTTCTACCAATCACACGCCGTATCGGAGCCGGATATTGGAAATATTGATAGATAATCTATCATTTCTTATTTAATTTGATTATACTGTTATGGATTGCAATTGTTTTTGATATTGTAAGGATAGCTGGCCTTTCTGTTAATATAAACAAGCAGCGTCCTGCGGTTTTACTGATGATCCTCATTATACTGATGATTTTGAGGGATTTTCGGGATAAATCTATCTGTCGTTGCTCTTGAATAAACCGATTTTCATCTTAATTATTTTTGTTTGATAGGTGCCTACAATAAAGACTGTCCTTAGCTATATAAAAACCGTCAAGGGTTTTGGAATAATTGTATATTTTTCAATTTAATGCTTCACGGTTCCGGTAAAAGTTACAAAGTATAACAAATTGAAGATGTAATGTAAAATAACAAAATTATTATCAAGGAACGTCATCAAAAACGCAAAATATTTTGTTTGATCATTAGATCGTAATCACGCACGCAACATACGTACTGCCTTGAATATTTAATACATAAGAAAAGCCCTGCCTAAGACTTCTCAAATTCAATATCTTGGAAGTTCTTATTTGATATTTAAATTGGTACTTTGAGCCCGATTTTGTAACTGGAATTTGGTAAATTTTTAAATATTTCTTTTCATCTCGTGCCAAAGGTTTTAAGTTTCATTCGGTGCTTGGGGATAAAAATTGAGCACTATGGCTGTGAGCTTTTAGGTGTACCTAAGTAGCGCTAGGCGTAGTTTGACTAATATTGACTCCTCACGATTACTGAACAACTTACAACTCAAAAGTTACTTAACTGGCTCATAGAGGCATTTGTATCTGTCCCCTAACGTGCTTCAGAGGTATATCTAATTTATTAGTACTGTTGGTTTCAAGCGTTAGACCATATCGGAAGCCACTAGGGAATGTTTGAACATCTACTTTAACTCAGTGTCACTATCAATACCAATAGGCCTCGTCTGAAAATCAGCGCTGCCAGGGTCACACGACCGTGGCGGCATTACGCTGAGACGAGGCCTGTTCAGACCTCACACAGTAGTTCTGTCCGTGTAATTGTGTAGTGTATGTAATATCTGTTGTTTTCTTATTGTCTTTGTTTTTTTTCCTTTCTTGTTGTGTGATTCGTCTGAATAAATGATTTCTATTCTATTCTATTCTATTCAATATGTACAGAGACGTCAAATGCTTCCTTAGTAAAGATTTAACGACTGATTTTGATATGAAATGTATGAAAAATTATGCCAATTAGTGAAATGTCATCTTTGAGTGCGCCAGTAAACTAAATAATTCACATTTTATAGTAACTTAAAAAAACTATAAAATTAAATTATAAAACTTCAAAAAATTGCACAGATAACTAATACCGTCACATTTGAGTACCCAATAATTGAACTAGCCAATGCAAAGCAAAAGCAGCTTACTACTGAAAATAATTAAGCTATTACGAGCTGAACTAGCTCGATGGAAGCTCGCTAATGAACCCCAGCAGTTATCTTTGATTCACACCGTCTAGATTCGCTCTCTCATCTTAGGTCCATTTGTTTTCATCTTGTTAATTAGATTTCATAGTCGGTACTGCTCGGGTCAAATATTGTAATAATTGGTCATAAATAATAGAACTCAAAGTCAGACGTTCTCGATTAGACCGTGACTGTCCAAATTGAAGTTAGACGGTATTTGAAAACATATCTCGTGGACAAAATCACAGTTACACACGATTAGTTTAACCAGCTCCAAGCTTGTATTATGGAATCTAACTGATACAAGTTTTGACGTATACAAAATTTGGCTTAGTGTCAGTTGTACCATTGAGTTGTACCATTGATGGTACAAGTGACCCAACTTTGTATCATTAGTACCAGTAAAGAAAAATGTGGATATTCCCCCGTAATGTTAACCGGTAACTATGGTACAAGTGACCCAACTTTGTATCTCTAGTACCATTAAAGAAAAATGTGGATATTCCCCCGTAATGTTAACCGATAACTATGGGACTAGTAAAAAAAAAAAATAACCCTAACCTACCGAATAGTAAGAAAATACTGATTTGTAACCAGTTACGTAAAAACAATTTTCTTACTATTCGGTAGGTTAGGGTTATTTTTTTTTACTGTGTCAGTTGTACCATTAGTGGTACTAGCGATACATAAATTTTTCTGATGGTACTACTGATCCTAAATAGTTGTCACTAGTACCATTAATGGTACTAATGATACAAAGTTGGGTCACTTGTACCATCAATGGTACAACTCAATGTTACAACTGACACTAAGCCCAAAATTTAGTATGTATACAAATACTTAATATGAATATTTAATTGACACCCGCAAATATTGTTGACGACATTGTCTGCACAATATATTGTTGACTCTGCGCGGAAGTCGAACCCGCAACTGCCGATTAAGCGCTCTCAAATGCCACTGTGCCAACAACAGGCTTGCCGACGTAAGTGTTATTATATATTTTCGAATCTAATAACACGGCCATTTACTTTCTAAATGTTTTGCACAGTCACAAATTTAAACAATATTGATTTCAGCGTCATAAGGCACGAATCCCCTACATGTCAAAAATCATAAATGTGTTGCTGAAACTTCTGTCCAAAAGCGATTTCCACCTAATAGCGGTCGCTGTACTAGGACCGTACCTATATCAAATTGTGTCTAGACTCATAAAACACCTCCAATTTTCGATAATACGGTTTGTTACCTAACTTACCCTTAATAGCCGCGTTGACATTATTACAGAAGCATTGGAAATGATCTAAAGTCTAACGGTGTTATCAATAAAATGTTATCGGGAGTATAAAGTATCCTTGGTATTACATATTTTTATTTCTGCCCGTACATATTGACTATACTTTGTATAGGATTTGAAAATGTATATTTCTATACTAATAAGTTGTAGAGTTTGATTTTTTAAGGTTTTTGTTTGTTTGGACACATAGCCACATCGAAGAGGCAGGCTACCTATTTTTATCTGAAAATTCTCATTCGTATTTGAGCAAAAGATTAATATTTTTCTTGTTTAACCTGCAATCGTGTCACAGCTGGGTTACATACATACAAATTACAATTTCACAATTTTATAAAAAAAAAATGTATAAAATTTTACAATAAATGACGTGACGTAAAACTTAGATATCATGTCTCTTGTTACAAAATTGTCATACTATAATTTTCACTGAACGAACCCCTTGTCAAAGGACTTTATTAATAAATAAAAATAAATACACCCGGACAAATTCACCCACGGTTAGACCCAAACTAAGCTCTAAGCTACCGTACATCACTCATACAATTATTTCCCACTTAACATTTCAACACGAACCATAACCATAACCAATGGTTACCAAAAATCCCAACCAGTCATTTAAACACGTTCACAATTATAATGACAAAATCAATACCCTTTCAAGTAATAATATTTCATAACCAAGACAATAGGGTAGTATTAGGCGGGCGATCAATCAAATTGCTCGTGAATATTGGGTACAATCCGGGTAATATTTTACCCGCCGAGGGTAAGCGGGTAATTTATGTCAGGTCCTTTAATATGTGGGTATGTTTATGTATCATTTTAGGATTTCTGAAGAGATTCTTTTTTTATTGTAAGTGCGATTGTTTTGGTCTGTTTGATCCCGGCTTTGTAAAGGTAATATTAATTATGTTAAATCATGGCATCCCTTTGCAAATTGCGAATTCTGTTACAAAGTCTTTACTCTTTATCTTATTTCTATTGAAATAAAGATAAATTCTACTAATGTGCTCGGCTTATCATTTTGTAATCAAACTATAGACCATCATTAATACGTAATCTTGTAATCGGTACTTCTTTTGTTTGACTATAATAGGTTTTAAAATTATTATTATTTATATCAACTGTTATTTTCGCGAGCGATGTTAGGTTTATGATGCTATTACCGACTCTCTGCACCCCCGGGTAAAACGCGCTTTATACCTATTGATAAAAAAAACCTATAAATATCCTCTTGAATGTCGTAGCTTTAACATACAAAAAGAACTATTCAAATCGGACTGGCAGTGGATGTGATAAGCGCATACAAACAAACAAAAAATAAAACTCTTCCCGTCTTATTAATCAACGCGGTGTAACTAAAACACTCTTATAATGTGTTTTGTCTCTTTTGCCTTCGGAAAATTGCGTATGCCAGAAAGTGACAAACCATTTATTAAATGGCCCTTCAACTTTTTTATATTAGCATAGATATCTTAAAGGAATTTACTATGGACATAGAATGAGCTAGCAGTAGGTATATAGGTAAGCATAAAGTTCGACCTATAAAGGCGTCACAAATACTAAGATTTGTTTGTGCCAACTAGATTTCCTCACAACTGTTTATTTGTTTACGGTCACATTTTATCGCTGTTTTACTATTCGTGTTCACGGTCTCAATGCATTGATTTATTCATTGTATTTGAGTCATTTTACTTAGAACTTTGCTGGGACATAGTAACCGTTCAAGGTACTGAAGTCACTATTGTTAGCTATAGCAATTTAATGTCAATTTTAACCTTTATACTATCGACCAGGTGCTTGTTAGCAATCTAAATGAGACTTACGAACTAAGTCTCCCGGGTCTCCGTCCAAGTTTCTCGCTAATCCAAACAAAATGAAATCATTCATAAATTCTTATCTACATCAATCAAATTAAAAATTAATTTCGTCATAAATAGCTTAGAAATTGTATCAAAGTATGTAATGTTCGCAAGTTATTCGAGTAATAATTTAAAATTATCATTTTATCAAACATTATACAAGTCAGTTGATAAGTTTAGATATGAAGGCGTTATTTTATTATTATGATTTTTTATTATTGTGATTTGATGCTTTTAGTTTGTAAGTTTTTCAATGGATGTAATTGGGTTCCCATTTTAATGGAAATAAATAAATAAATATACCGACCAGTCACTTCGCCTTCATTTAAACGCCACACACCTAATGCGGTTACGGTTCGCGTGACGTTGTGTTTGTATCAACGGCGTCACTTCAACCCGCAGCGGGCCCGCACCCGCATCCGTACTATGTATGTCTTGCAATTAAAACTAAATGTAAAATTCCCATACTAATAATAGTTTATAAAGTAGCCAAAAAAATCCTCCTGAATCACTGTATATAAAGAAAAAAGACAAAAAAATTATTTAACAAGAGTATGTAAAGAAAAGAAAAAGGAATTTAGGTATTTAATATACCTTTAAAACTAGGTCATAGATGGTAACAAATGTGAAATCACAGCGCATAGTTGTATAAAGTTCGGTAGTTCCCGTGGTTAATTATTAGTTGTAGGAAGACGCTTCATTACAAACCATTCATAGGACTTCGTGATCCAAAGGCTTCTATTGATATTATTAAGACGCGTACAGATACAGCTACCGCTAGTTTAGAGGATAGGGAACTTATATTGTAATAACTTAATTGATGTTATACTGGAGTAGGTTACATGTGTGAAACTGTATTAGGTTAAAACATTTTTTGTATCAATAAATTTGTATTTGTATTTGTATTTGCGTATAAAACCCTGCTGTTGGGAGAAATCAAGAATCAAGTCTATAATCTTTACACACCAGAGTTGATCTCATACTTGATCAATACTCACTGAAACTAACTTAGGTACTTACTTTTCTTCAAGAGAACCCTCAAAATTATTCTGTAAGTACTTAAACTAATTTGTTCGTCCACTTGACCAAGCCCCAAGGAAAAGTTTTCGTTTAATTTCCAATACAAATTTTATATCAGACAGTTGATGCAAATAAGGGTTAAAAAAGAGGTTAAAAGGGGATGAATTCGCTGAAAATCAAATTTGCCGACAGCTGTTATGGAAAGCGAATAAATCTAGGCGGTCAAGTTGAATTACAATTGTATATTTTATTAACAATTCTTTTTAGGGTTGCCTGTTCGTTGGTATGTAAAATCAACATCGCATTTTTATATATCTTGAATATATTTTGTAAGCAAAAAACTTACCTAAAAATTGGAATATCATATTGAAATCTTTTATTTTGACAAATAAAATCAACTTTCGAAACATTGATAAAACTACATTTATTGCTTTTACATGTAATCGTATTCGACAATTGTATGATTCCACAATGTTTGTATTTATCAAAACAGTTTCGCAAAAAATAACAATACACCCGCATCTACTCGTAATGTAGAAGATTAAAGTAGTTAGTACGAGTTAATATCAAACAAAATATATAAAACACTATCCCATGCCTCAACAAACCGAAACAATGCAAAAATATTCAGACTTTCTTCAAAAGCTCATAATAACTCATTTTCCATCCGCTTGCGTTTAAATGTAAATGTTTAATCGCAGTCTAAAGCATAAATAATGATAAATATTATTTATACTCCTTCTTTGCATTACGAGATAAATTGAACTGGACACGTTCTACAAAGAAGATGCACTGTCCACACAGGGGCGTAGTGAGGATAGGGGCAAGAAGGGGGTGGGGGCAAAATTAACAATAAATAATCATATTGACTCGATAAGAAGAAGAATAGACAGACGTTTTTAAGTGCGGCAGTTATTCCTAGATTTGAGACCATCTAACTGGAATTATCTACGGTGACGTTCAATATGATCCCAATATGATAAAATTATAGAATTCTCTCCGAAGTTTTTATAAGAAGAAAAATATAATATTTGTTAGAATTGTGAGTTTAGTTGTTCTTAGAATCCATGTAACAGACTGAAAAAATAATAAGTAAATCTAAGCGGAAAAAATATTCAATGTTATTTTACGTACTTAGATAACAAGTATAACGATATTATATTACTTACCAAGTTATCGCTGTGCCCTTCCACCTGTTAACTAAATGTTAAACAACCCCATCAAACATCGGTAACTTGGTGAAAATAAACTAACGACGTTACCTTAGATCCTAAACCAACTTCACAAAAGCTTATAATAACATTAAAGGGTTAACTTGAAAGCTACGCAGTGTGTAAATAAAACTCTTACATTTTAATAACATGGATTTTCCATTTATTGTATTGTCATCTCTTAATATGCTAATGTTATTGAAGGGGCTCTTTCGAATAAGGGTTGATTTACATTGACGGTGGAAACTCATCGGAATCCGTTAAATATTTGAAATATTTTTTGTTGATAACGCTCGTGGCGTTATTGGACTAAGCGATGTTAGCTCTATGCGATTATTACTTATACAACGTGCAGTCAATACCTACTTAGACTTTTCAATCAATAGACCATGTTAGAGGCCTAGAAAGTCTAGAAAGCTACCAACATCACGGTTGGGCACACGAATGTACTTTACATTTTATTAGTTATTGACCTGCTTTTGGCCATAGGTTCAAGTTAATATCATGGCATTGTTCTGGTAGTTAGACATACTCTCATACATAATGTATGGGATTTCTTAATTTGGCATAATGACATTGTTATTCGAAGGTTTTGAGGTTTAAAATCTTTGGCTACACAATATTAGTAGTTTGTTGTACTACTGTAGTACCGTAATCCCCTATTTCAATGTCTTAACTGAAACTAGTGAATACTCTAGCCCCTAGTACTCATTACCTCATTACCTCCCTGCCCTAAATAAAACAAAACAATGCCCGAACATGGACTTTCATCTCAAATCTCAGCAATTTCTCTTCGTATAGAATATATTAATATTCTTTTGAATATAAATTTAAAGGAATGCACGTTACCTGTCAGAATGCATTTTAGTTTTATAAATTGAAAGAAAGCTCTATTAAGCTATGTATCATACAAAGTTAACTTTATATTACCTTGCGCTTTGTTTCCAAGAATGGCTGATGCCACACTAACTGGTAACAGCATCACGTTGAAGTTTGAAGTTTGTTCACATACAAATAATGTCAATACAAGCGATGACAGTGTCGTGCAGTGTTGTGCTTGGCCGCGCCGGCGAGTGTGTTATCGTCCTATAATATTTAATAAAAAATATAAAATGAAACTTATATAATATAAAATGGAACTAAACAAGAAATTGTCTAAAACATCTATTTAATATTTTCTTATACATATATATTACCTCCTTATATTTCCTTTATAGGAACCGTGGTCACAGAAGACACAACACAGTATTCTGTGAACACGGTTGCTATAAAGCAGCCGAAACGTCGGATAAAAATATAAAATAGAAGCGAAGTGTATCCGTAAATGCAGTTTCTATTCCAAATGCGCAGTGTTCGCTTGAACCATAAAGACAAGTATCTATAAAATATGTCAAAATTTTAATACAAGTATGATTTACGTTAAACACTCAAAAGCTTCTTACAACAGTTAACTCATTCACGTCTGACGTGGGTATTTACCGTGAGTAATATAAACGTTATCACCAACGTTTCGGGAACATCTCTCATTAAATCCTAAATAATGATATACTTTACTGCGGTTTCAGTTAAAAACAGACATATTAATTATACCAGACATTCCCAAACTTTGAGTCAGCCTTTGCCACAGCTTTTACAGTTAAATCTTCTTGTTTATGCTTGTCAAAAGTACAAAATCTTGATTTACTTTTGAGTGTCAATGTGACATTGATTGCGTTATGTATAATAAGTCTGTGACAGTTATCTCATTATAAAAAATATACCAGATTTAAAAAAAAAATTAGTTGATCTTATAATTAATATTATTTTAAAAACGTTCTCAAAAGTTTTGACAAGCTCTGTCAATAAAATACTTGTATTTATTTAAAACATAAACTTTGATATATTTGAGAACCTTTGTAATTCAAAGTAGCAATTCCGTGGTAACAATGCGAATTCCCTGAACTATTCCAGCCGTAATTACTGAGGAATAATTAGTTTTTTGGGATTAATGTCTTGTAATTAAGAAAGTGCTGGAGCTGTTCTGTCACTCTATTAGACTTTATAGTAAAAAGGTAATGAAGGATAGAGATTTTCCTTTGTTTCACATAGGAAGCCTAAAAAGGAATTTAATGATTTTATTTTATTTATTTTTATATGGCTCCTTAGCGCATCTGTGGTCTAGTAGCATATGCACTCGCCTACCAAGACCGAGGTCCCAGTTTCAACTCCCAGGTCCGGCAAAAACATGTTTCCTACTGTTCAAACATGGGTATGTGATCACAAGCAAGCGTGGTGATTACGCATAATCTTAATAACTGTACTGATAACTGACGATTGCATTAAGAGAACGCAGAGGTGTGACAGGAACTTAATAATATTAATATGTGTTCGGGAGTGTGTCCCTATAATCCATCACATTAAACACCTCCGAAAAGCCTGGAGTCGGATCCCTTCGTATGCCTCTGAAAAAGACCGAGCTTGTCCCTTCACTCTTAAACAACAGAAGCAACCCATTAATATCCCATTATGTATTAAATAAATATTATTTAATACATAAATAATATTTTACATCTAAAGTCAACAAATCAAAATAATTCCATTAAAATGTATTGTCACGAATCAAATCATTTTCCTGTTATATTATTAACGCTATTGGATCAACAGAGGACTACTTTAAATTGCTAATTAGTCGAAGTATTTGCCTCTCGATTGTGCAGTGAGCGTTTACTTGGAAACGATCAACAAGTAATAAAGACGTTGAAGAATATTCGTCGAATTTTTAATCGATAGTCAATTAGACGTTTATTAAATTGACTTTTGATAAACAAATTAGTGAAGGTAAACGATGATGAGTAGCGAATGTTTTTTAAATAAGAACACAGAATTATAGTGTATCTACCGCACACAGAGATTTTCATTAAGTAGACCTAATTGCCGTAATTTTTCATATCAAAAACATTCATTAATTCTCCAATAAGAACGCATTAATGAAACGGTTTTAGCGGTACTCAGATTAACGCAATGATTCGTTAAGGTTGATTTTCGACATGTAATGTATGAAAAGTTACTCCAGCCAGTTAATAGTTACTTTGTTATTTGCAAGGAGCGAATTACTTCTCTATTTCGTGGTTAATTGTAAGGAAGTTAATGTTCTTTTTCAAAAACATCGCTAGTTGCAGTCGCGTTTTTACACGTTAATATTTAAAGCGTCAACTATAGTTTTAAAAAACAATGTAGAAATTGATATCCCTTTTTTAAATACGTTGCTTTTAAATACTGGACATGGTTCACTTCAGATTTCAATCACTACATAGTATAAAATAAAGTCGTCTCTTTTTCGTGTCTGTCACACTGTTTGTCTGTCTGTATGCTTAAATCTTTAAAATTACGCAACGGATTTTGATGCGGTTTTTTGTAATAGGTAGAGTGATTCAAGAGGAAGGATTTTATGTAAAAAAATTCCCGAAATTCCCACGGGAACGGGCACAACGCGGGTAAAACCGCGGGGCGCTGCTAGTACAATATAATCCTACTAAAATAATCAATGTGAAAGTTCGTGAGGACGGATGCATATACGTTTTTTACTCTTTCACACAAAAACAAATTAACATATTTTCATGAAACTTTACAGTAATATAGTTTATACACCAGAATATCACATGGGATATATTTTATCCCGAAATTCCCGCGGGAAGGGTACAACGCGGATAACACCGCAGGGCGCTGCTAGTATTACATATTTTTATACTTAAGCATTATTCTCATAGCACGTTCAGTTAATAATGTCTTTGCGATCAGCTCTCCGAGCTTTACGGAATTGTTTGAAAGTATTTTAATAAAAATGTTCGTCTATATCGTTCCCCTTCTTGTTAGAAAAAGGTAAAGTTACTCGTATGCTTCTGAGATGGGACTTAATAAT
The DNA here is from genome assembly GCA_963082685.1 of Cyclophora albipunctata. Taxonomy (NCBI): domain Eukaryota; kingdom Metazoa; phylum Arthropoda; class Insecta; order Lepidoptera; family Geometridae; genus Cyclophora; species Cyclophora albipunctata. The sequence goes on from OY720125.1 coordinate 626,822, forward strand.
GTGTAATCTTCTTCAAACTGTTGTTTCATGTTATATATCATTTTCCTTCAGTGGTAGTTTTTTTGCCAGTAATTGTCCACTACAGGGCACTAAAGGTATCTTTGCTCATTCACCCATCTATACTTATATAGTGAAGTGAAAGTTTTTTTCATTGTTTGAACACGTTAATCCCAGAAACTACCAATCCGTTTTGAATAATTATTTCTAAAATGGATAGCCACATTCAATGGGTAGGTTATAAGCTATTTTTATCCCGAAATACCCACGGGAACAGGCACAACGCAGGTGTAATAAAATGAGGATTAGTTGTAACCACTGTGGTCATTAGTAGCCCGTAATATGCTTAATATGCTTAAAACGGGTTGGCGATTTTTGAACCGAGATGTTTTTGAAATTTTATTTTGTTAAAGCAAGTGCTTAGCTACAGTGGGACAAGTCAGGCTGAAAATAAAATAAATAATATAATAAGTGCTTAGCTAAGCTATTTTTTTACTAAAACCAAGTCAAACATGTTAACTCCATTTTTATGCAGTCGAGAACTGTATTAATGTAACCTTTATGTAAATGTTCCGCTTTGAATAAAAGCTTATGGTGAAAAAAGCAAATATAGCGCTTGAATATTTCCGCTGCGAAACTTTCAGCGCTTCACTGGATTACAAAGTAAGGTGACGTACTCGTATGTGTTCGGTATATTGGAATGGATGTAATACCCCTTTGTACGCTGCGTGTATGTTTCATAGGCTGAATTGGAAATATGTCTAGTTTACAGTTAGAGGTTCTCTGTGGAATTATTGTTATACCTTGTACTTAAATACTCTTTCAAAGTCAGGCAAGAGAAGCAATTTTAAGCAAAAGTAATAAACAAATAAGCCGGTAAAGACCCACTTCTGGAAGACTTCTGAGGGGCCTTTGCTCTCATCTGACTGAAGATATCAGTACAGTAAGGAGGATGAGGCGTAGGACAAGTTGAACTGAAAATCTTCTGCGCAAAAACCGTTACCACCAAACATAGTAAAAACAACACATCGAAATCGTTTCCACCGTTTTAGAATTATAGTGCCACAGGCAGATACACACACACGCATACACATCGACGTCAATATTATAACTACACTACACTACAGACAAAACAGTTGTAGTAATATCAGAGTGTAAACTTTACGTACAGTATAGTCAGTTTGTGAGAATCCATAGTAGTAACCAAGAGAGTTTACATTCTAGAATCCGTAAATATTTATCAACATGTGCTTTGCTTAGCTTGTATGCAAACATAACATCATATTGGCCAACGAACAACTTCGCTGAGTATACTAATTATTTCTGTGATTCGAAGCATTTTCGAAACTACCAGTACTAACAATAAACTTTTATCAAATTCACAGACCAGTACACATTGCCAAACAATATTGATTCCAAGTTCTATGGGAGCGGGTAATAAACACTCAAATAATGTTGTTCATTCATCTAGGGCCGTCTGTCGTGGTTCTACAATTTATTGGCTCAATTAATTCAAACTTAGTTGAAGGCAACTCTTCTGTGTCCGTTACAATGGTCGGTCGGTCCCAATAACTTATCTTAAATAGTTACATATATTAGATAGCAGATCAAGTTCGGCATTATTTCTATACAGATTGTTTTAGTACGTTATTGTAGCTGCCAATTATGTCTGAGATAGTATCGATAGGTTGCGGTTTTGGGATTAGACGTAAAGCGTAAGACACACATAAGCCTGCTGCGGGCCTGCAGTGGTCCTGTATGACACCTTTCATATAAATACATGGAACACAACGTCATGCGACCCGCACCCGCACTATGTGTGTCTTGTGCTTAAGTTGAAACAGTAGTCAGTGGTTTTACTTTATTTTACACGACCCTAACAACATCGTAAGGTACCGCCATCTTTTTTGTAACCAATATTTAGTTCAATCTATTATGTTTTAATATATAAAGTCCTTGGTTCAATCTTACGTTAGGCTACCATAAATGTAATATAGCAATAGTGGTATTCACTAATTACATCAAGTGCAGCATAGCGCATAGCATAGTTGTGGTAAATCTTATATATAAAATTCTCGTGTCACAGTGTTCGTTCGCGTACTCCTCCGAAACGGCTCGACCGATTCTCATGAAATTTTGTGAGCATATTGAGTAGGTCTGAGAATCGGCCAACATCTATTTTTTATCCCGAAATTCCCGCGGGAACGGGTACAACGCGGGTGAAACCGCGGGGCGCAGCTAGTTACTTATAATATTATCAACACAGCACAGTAATGACATCTGCGGTCGCATGGTATTGCTTCTTCAATTGTGCGCTTTGGAGTTGCAATGTCTATGTCGTTTCGGGGTTCTCGTTTGACAGTAAAAGCTGGGATATTAAGCCGGTACTGTAGAGTAAGCTCGGTTAAGAATAAGGCACTGCAGTACGGTTAGAGCATTGTGTAGTGTGTACACGCCAGTGACTCTTGATTATTATATTTAGGTTACGTTTGAACAGTCACTCGTAGCGTTTGTGGCGTAATTTGACTACGCGATGTTAACTGTTTGCGATTGTTAAGCAACGTGGAGCTCAGCCCCTACTTGGATGAGTGGCCAATATTGGCGATCTGACCGCTACCGGCGTGCTTCGGAGGGCACGTTAAATTATTGGCCACCGTTGTTGCAATCAATAGACCATGTTGGAGGCTTTAAGGCGGTTTAAAAACTCCGACAAAGACGGGACAGACAGACAGACACACAAGTGATATTTAAAGAGAACAGTTCCATACTTTTGAGATACGTTACCCTAAATCAAAAGTGTATTTCAAGTGCTTATGTTTAAAAATGCTGTAAAGAGCATACTTCACCAGCGACCATTTCCTAAGAAAGAGTCCCCTATCCTGTCATTTGGGCACACAATATTACTGATAGCTCCCCGGGTGGGCCCAAGTTTACGAAAAACGTTTTTAATAGAGTCCAATTTGTCCCAAATGGGTCGGAAATGGAAGCGGCTTACGAATTGTGTGGAAACTTAAAATATGTATAGTGTTATAGGTTTGTACGACATTTGATGGGACAACATAATTGATAATAGTCTTTTGTTTTTTGTTATAAACTTTTACCTGCCCAAATATTTTTGTTAAGATTTTTTTCCTCTTATTAATTTCTCCTATATGTGGTTAATATGTTTATTTAAGAATAGCTCGTTCAATCACACAAAACACAGGAGATTGAAATGAATTTGAATAATAAAACATAAGTACGTTAAAATATTATAAAGTTGATTGATTAGACACGAAGCCAAATGGATCTCTATACACTATAAAAACTAAATGAAAGTTCAACAAATTGTAAAATATTTAATTTAACGTGTAAACCGTCCCAGGAGAAGGTGATACAAGTGTATTTAATTTAATACCACTTCGTTAGCGGGGTAACGAAATAATAAATAACTAATGAAACTTTAATTAAAATATATTAGCTTTTTAGTAAAATTAATGTTCATTTTAATGACTAACTAGTGCAATATTAGATTCAAATTCAAATTTATTTATTAGCAAATAAATACATTTGTTTATTATTATTTATTTATTAGCAAATAAATAAATTTGAATCTGAAGTTCATCACACCCCGTTAGGACACTGCAAAGTAAAAAGTAACAAACTAAATTTAGATTTCATTATAGTCATATTTGTTTCAGTAACAAACAACACAAAAAAATCAATTTAAAAGAACCAATATTCCTATTCGTGATACAAGGTAACAACACACAAATTAGGACACTGATATTACCGCTACACACAAAAGTGCGCGCCATAACCCTAATTTAACACTTCCTATTCTTGTTAAACGTAGCATAAAACACGGTCATAACATTGTAACAAAAGAAAACATGTAAAACGCCTCATCAAAATAAAAAAAGAACTTCAATAAACTCTATTACATTTTTTACCCTAAAAATAGCATTTTTACCCCCAAAAGCAGATATTACTCTTCGTGTTACCCTGCATGTATCCTCGGGAAAACAAACACACAAATCACGGAGATAGGTATCCTTGGTCTTCCATTAGCGAGGCTGTTGCGCGGAGATATGTTACCCAAGTACTGCGATTTGACCTTTGTGCCTGTTCGCAGAAAAAGCAGGGATGAGTTGAAAGGGATGTTACAATGGAGTACTTTATATGAGGAGATTGTTTGTTGACTTATGTGGCGATAGGAATTACGGATAGAGATTTATGACTTATTTTATTTCATAATCTCCCGATTTTGGCACCAGTTCCAGTAAGTAGGAATATTTTCTATCACCATTTATAAATTACCGTTGTATCCATTACCGCGGGATTTCGGAATAAAATATATACCATTAGTTACACTAATGTATATTCTATATTACTGTAAAATTTCATCTTAAATAATTTAGTTTTAGTTATAAATAGCTTGATCATTAATGAACTTGACACTATTATATACCAAAGACAGTGCAAAAGGTCACTGACCGGTCCCAAGTTACATCCAATTAACTTTGTGTTTCAATTCTCAAGTAATATTTCACTTCAAAAAGATTCAAGCAGCGCACTTTACCAAAAGGTACACTTTGGATTGATTACGAGTATCACTGAAATACCCACATATGGGTTATACCTCAAAAACCAAAATAGGGGCTCAAATGAATATACGCTTTACCCTATTAATGAATTTACATTAAACCAAAGGGTTCACCAAGTGACCCTTTTAGATTCTTGTTTATTTAAAGGTATGAAAATTAAATTGGAGATGAGAAAATTGGAAAAGGTCAGTTCAAAATATACACGGAATGTTCTTTTCCGTAATACTTAAAAGAGACGGGACGGCAGCGATTAGCGATTTTTTGGATATAAAAAAAACATTAAATGTATGTACTATCAATTTTCTGTTGATATTTTTTCAACATCTTCGCTAATCGTAGCCGCAATTGTAATACCGTGGCACCTAAAAATAATATTGTTCATATAACTATCATCACAGCTTTAAAAAGCAGTCAATAATTGTCGTTCTGTACCCTAAAATCCTATAAAAGAACGTATCCTAAAAACCTGCTCTTACTTATTTCACTATATCGAATCATAACCTACCTAATTACTGTTCAATCGCCTTAATCAGGGTACTACAAAGTAATACAAGTGCCAAGAGAGAACATGAAGGAAAAACTTTCAATAACAGACGCTGGTAAGTTCGGTACGTGTCGCGATGAAGAGTGGGCCAGAATGCTGAGCTCAGGTCTGACCGACACGTAGGCGTGGGGTGACAACGAATACGAGAAAACGGGGATTGTTTTAATGGCGATTTTATTATATGGGGAATTTGTCAGTAATGCTCAAATGTTATGGACATTTTTTATTGTGTGTGAGAGATTTAACTTATAATTGAAAAATATTAGCAGGTGTTCTGTTAGTAAGAACAATTTTCATACAGGAAACTATTTAGTGTATATTCATTGTTCCGGAAAAGTACGTACCTAATTCACACACGGATAATCAGACCCAAACTTAGCTCCCAAACCACGGTTCCTATAAAATGGCCGAAACGTCAGATAAAAATGTGCAATAAAAGCAAAGTGAATCCGTAAACGTAGTTTCACTTCAAAACGGGTAGTGTTCGCTTATACTTAAGAAACCAGTATTTTTTATTGTAAAACCTTCACATATTATCCCCAAATCTTCAATATCACAGTCATCCTACTTACGGCCTCTCCGGAAAGTTATCCGGAACGTAACTGGCGCCGAACCCCGCCGGCCACACAGCATTTATTCAGATATTATTTCAGCGCGGACCTGAAGTGGAACCCTCGTGTTAGTGCCCTTAACTCGGTTAGGGGCCATAAACGTAGTTATAAACAGAGAGTTATTAGTGTTATAATTATACTCGGTTAATCTGGTGGTAGTGAGGTGTTCATTTGCGCGAAAAGGTCGAACGTACAAAATATCGAATAGTTATTTTTTTTAAATTGATAAATAATTAATTTTGAATGTTCGATGTTTTGTATTAATTCATTGGTATTCAAAGCGAAGGTAACCCACATCTGAAATAGTTTGAGCAACTATTGTAACAAAGTGTTTGTGGGACATGGAAGATACACAACGTGAAATTGTTCAAATATGTTGTCGTTAAAACCTGATCTAGTCTAAAGCCTATCACCCTTGATTGTCATCGTTTAGATCGAGTGTATTAACAGGTTTGTAATCTCGCACAAATCGAGTACATGATGAGTTAAATAGTACGCGAGTTCTATCGAACACACCGTTCGATCGGACACTGATACTCATTTAATCTACAGCCATTCCATTTAAAAATGTTTTTTATTATAGTATCCACGTTTCATAAACCGCGAAGCTCTATTTCAAATACAACTAAAACATTTATTAATTCATAACAATTGTTACGCAACATTACATATCAAAACAATTATATAATAGGATGCCTCGCAAAACTTCAAAGCTGATCAAAAATACAATATATTATTCATGAAGTCATGATACCAAGTAGCCTAAAAACACAATAAGTACCTAGTAACAGTAATACCATTTTATTCCGATACAATCCGCCTACAAGATGAAGAAAACAAAGTTATAGAGTTTTTCTTATAATTCTAACTTAGTTCTTACTTCTTAAGCTTAGTTACTAAGAAAACAGGTCGATAACAATATAAACGAAAGAAGAAATAACAAACTTATAATCCTATCATTCACACATTTTCCTGAAGATTATGTAACAATAAACTAATTCGAATGAGCGCCAATCAACAATGATACTTATACTATTGTAATAAAGTTGAAGAGTTTGATTTTTTGTTTATTTGATAACGCTACTCACAGGAACTACCAATTCGATTTGAATAATTATTTTTGTCATGGATAACCACTTTGAACGGGAAGTTATGCAAAGTCAAAGTCAAAGTCAAATATTTTTATTCAGTTTTAGCCCCATAGAGGCTCTTTTGAACGTACCACCCATTCGGAAGAACATCAGCAGAGAAGAATGGGCAAGAAACTCTGCTGGTTATTTTTTGAAATCAAGGTATAATACAATTTAATACTAATAAGTAAGATTACATGTCAGAATCAGGTTGTGTTGCTGGTGCAGGAATTTGACTCCAGACATATTTGTCCTTAATGTATTATTATGCTGTTTTCATCCCGAAATCCATTTTTTCCCACGGGAACGAGCACAACGTGGGTTAGATGGAGCGAGTTGGCGAACAAATTGTCATTATGTGATGCACGGGTTCCTCTAAAATCGCCGACTAGCTCAGGTAAGTTTGCTCAGTCTAAGCAAACGTGAAGCCTAACGTGAATGTGTTCTTACATGCTCAGTACTATCTTAACTCTCACAACAAAGCCATATATTGGTCATAACACCATTCTCCTTCATAATATAGTACCACCCTTCTCTCATAGACATAATTCCGCCCTCGAACAATCTTAGTACAACGCCATACTTCAATCCCAGTCACACATATGAGATAAATGCTCCCGTGACGTCAAAACAGGATTTACAACCCGGATTTCCAGGTAGAGTACCTGCGAACAGCTGTATGTTCCCACACTGGAGAGATGAATGGAAGGGTATTGTTTAATTTTGGAAAAAAGGCGGAATGGTCAGCGTAATTCTGTTTTGGGAAGGTTGATTTATTTGACCTTTGATTATTCGCCTTATTTGTCTTATTTACTTGTAACATGTACGTTTGAAAGCAAAAATTGTGGTCAAAAATGGTCAGTCACAAAGTGAATCCGAACAATTTAGTCCCGGTCAGTCGGGCCCGGTGGTTTCATTCGTAAAATGTCGGAGGCCTTTAGGCGGTCTAAAAACTCTGACACCAGGGTTGGCCACTGACCTCCTCGAAATGAATGAATAGTTTTATTTTTGCAGTTGCATATAAATTCACTCTTTTCTTTGAGTATGATGTTTTCATTAAAAGCTCTATTGACTTACGAACTTTGATAATAGTTCCCGAAGTTGCATCTAATAGACAATAATAATTTCCTTCAGCCGAACTTTGTTCCACTTCGCTCTATTCACTATGGTGCTAATGATCTCAGAGCTCAAACTTATTTATGAGACTGCAACTTGGGAAGCCAATAACTATATTTTGTGAGGTTATTACAATTTATGTCTATCAAAAATGTATATTTTGATAGATGGTTACTGTTACTGTAAGCTTGTATCATCCCAGTGTATTGCGCAAAGGCCTCCCCCCATTCTCACCACTCTTCTCGATTTGAAGTCACCAGATAGATAAGATAGATAGATAGATAAAACATTTGCTTATTAAAGTACAAACACATACAAAAATGTACTTAATACTACAAATAAACTAACATATTGATCGTGACATAATGATCGTGCCTTTAAAACACAAATGGGTGTAGCTCAGTATACATCTGCTCCAAAGAAACTGACATTCTGCTGCAGCCGCGTTTCTGACTTCACAATTTGTAGCGCTCCTGCCGTAGTTTGACTAAGCGATATTAGCTCATTACGATTAGTTTAAACGTACTCACACGGGTTTTTTCGCGTTAGAAAGTTAATAAAGCAAGTAATAACTTACTTTTTATTTCTCGACGTTTCGAGGGGATTGCACCTCTCGTGGTCGCGGGTGAACGAAACGTCGGAAAATAAAAAGTAAGTTATTACTTGCTTTATTAACTTTCTAACACGAAAAAACCCGTGTGAGTACGTTTAAACTATGTGTTCAAATCGTGTAAGTTTAAAAAAGACTATCTCATTACGATTGTTAAGCAACGTGCACCTCAGCCCCTTCTAGGATGGGTGGCCGATAGTGGCATGGCTTCTAAGCGCTACCATAATTTGAAGGTCACGTAAAATGTTTGGTCCCGGTTTCAATCAATAGACCAAGTCAGAGGCATTTAAGCGGTCTATAATGGCCGGTTCACATTATTCCAGTCCAGCAATCCAATCCAGTACTGGAATGCTACTGGAATAATGTGAACCGACACTGGAATGTACCCATTCGAGTGAGCATTCCAGTCCAGTGACTGGAGAGACCGTCAACTTTTCATTCCAGCTCACCTAATCCAGCGCCACTGGAATAGTGTAGACAGCCATTCCAGTTGCAATCCAGTGCTAGATTGAACGTTGAACAGTGAATACGAGTCAATTGTTTTGGGGACCAATCCAGCTACTCTTAAAAGACTGGAACAATGTAAACGATATGCTCCAGTCCAGCACTGGACTGGATTAGCTCGCTGGATCACTGGACTGGAATAATGTGAACCGGCCATAAACTCCGACACCAGGGTTCCACTAACCTGCTCGAACTTTCTTCACGGACGAGACGCACGGCGGGAGTCTGTCATAAAAATTTAAATAAAATAAATATTTTAGCTAAATTCCTGTAACACTATATCATACAGTAGTCATCTGTTGATCGTTCTTATTTCAAAGTCGAGTGGATGGTCAACCTGACCAATCCTGGTGTCAGAGTTATTGAGCCGCCAAAGGCCTCTGAAATGGCTCAAGAAGAAGAAAAAAGTGTTTTTTCAATATAAAACAAAATGTTCAACAATCTTAATGAGGTGGCACAAACATTCCTTAATTTAAAAAAGCTTAGAGAGAAAAAACGAATTCCTTATTAAAACTGTAAACCACAGAAGACCTATTATTATAGTGCGCTAGAACTAATTTTCTCTGTCATCTAACGTAAAGTAACGTTTAGTTTGCAACAAGCACTTGTGAAACACTGAAAATGAATTATTATTAAACTAGCCGCGCCCCGCGGTTTCACCCAAGTTGTACCCGTTCCCGTGGGAATTTCGGGATAAAATGTATCCCATGTGTTATTCTGATGTATAACCTATATTACTGTAAAGTTTGATCCAAATCCGTTCAGAAATTTTTGCGTGAAAGAGCAACAAACATACATCCATACATATATCCATCCTCACAAACTTTTGCATTTATAATATTAAGTAAGAAAGTAAGATTATGCATTGTTCACAAGCCTTCTAATTTGGTATTACAAAAAAAAATCTATATAAAAAGATATGTATATTCAAATAAATTGTAAACCTCCTTCATTTAGAATTAAACACAACACTATTTATTAACATTTTCTCTTGAGTAAAATTCTCTAAATAATTTTAGATTAAAAAAGAACAATTTGTCTGACGTTATAATTCAACTTGAATTGACGTTTCAATTCAAGTGTATTTTTCGCTACTTTATAAACCTAAAACTCCTTCTTCTTTAAAGTCGTCTAAAAACTATCCGCCTTCCAGAATGTTTTTACAATAACTGTGTAGTTGTTCTTAAAGTTCCGTAACGAGTCTCATCCCGGGTTGAGTTACACGAACTCATCTATATAAAACCTCACATCCTACCCGAGCCCAGTGCAGCTACTAACGTACACAGTGCAATGGAAATACAGTAGGAGAGTAAGGTAGACTAGCCACTACCCGCGGTGTTACCTGCGTTGTACACGTTCCCGCGGGAATTTCGGGATAAAATGTATACCATGTGTTATTCTGATGTATAACCTATATAACTGTAAAGTTTTATTTAAATCCATCCAGTAATATTTTTCTGAAAGAGTAACAAACATACATACATCCTCACAAACTTTCGCATTTATAATAATAGTAGGGTATTTTAAGAGACAGTCGTTTAGATGGTGAGTTAATCAAAGTACTCGCTCGCTCGCTTGTCTTAGGTTGTACGTAACGGCAGGTAGCTTGTAAACTTGCTCAACCTAACTAAAACTGTAGGTATGACAAAATCCCGATGTTTGTTGCTATATCAATTATTAAACTGACATTTTGCATTCACATTTGGTGCCCAGAAAAATGTCAAAAAATAAAAGCTTGTTAAACACTTTTTTATGGAATACTTTTGTAATTGAAACTCCGTTTCTAAAAGCAAGTGTATTCACTTTTAATTTTTTATCTCAAAAGAATTCTTTGTCCGAAAACTATTTAACTCACATTGCATTTGTATTTTAATTAAAATGACGCGCTCCACGTTAAAGTTTATTTAATTCAAAATAAAGTTCCATGAATGAGCCGGGATTAATTTAAAGCCGGCATTGTAGACGAAAATAACGATCGAACGAGCGAGGACGTAATTAATTACTGTTTATCTTTGCCCTCATTGCGATGATGCTTTCATTACAGAGACATCAAAAGTATACGAAGCTCTTGCATTGCTTCATTTTAACATAATTGTTTTGGTTTTCTGTAAAAAATATGGTATAAACAAACTGTCATTGTGATTTTCTAGATGTTGATAAAATTAGCAATAAAATCCGTTGAATATTTTGAGTTTAGCGCGACCATACAAACAGACAAATTCCGTGGTGGACTTTGTACTTAAGACTGTGACTATAATGTAAAGGTAAAAATGAAGATTATTATAATGCCCAAAAGAAACTATTTACTTGAGAATATTTTAATCAAAAATGATTTAATCAATTTGCTCCAAACTTCTTGCGGTCTGATAATAATATTAAAGCTCTTTTCCACTATATATTAATGCTTACTCTTCACTCATTCCACAAATAACAAGACATGACCTACTGCACCTCTCTTACACTGTGACACAGACCTTTGAAAGCGGAGCGAGTCTCCTCCTTGTTAATTAATAGAAACCGTAAAGTACGTACATGATTAGTCTTTTAAAGGAACAATTGGGATGAAAGGAGTTTGAAGTATTGTTCAACTTGTTGGGACATTACGTTTGTTTGAGGTTATGATCATGGAGTACGTAATATTAACTTTGTTATCACGGGAATTGAACTTAGTTTTGAAAGGCTAAAGTATAAACTTTTCAAACATTTTAGGTTTGACGTAGAGACATTAAGCAGCAACAAGGTGATTAAGGGTAAAAGTTGATAAAAGTAATTTTCGCATAGTTTGACGATAATTCTAATGTTTATTGTCAGAAAATTATGATTTATTACGCCACGTATAGTTATAGTTGTGCCTAATGATCTGCAAACTTTATTATAACGTGTTTTTTATTAAAGTGACTATGAAATCAGTTTTTCTTTGGTTTTCCAAAGCACTGTTTGTCACCTTCGCTTGCACTATGACTCCAATTATTCTTTAATTACGAGTAGTGGCCTACGCTGGTGTGACGAGTTTTTGAACAGTCTCAAGGCCTAAGTCATGGTCCAATGATAGAAATAATCAGGGACTGCACTGCTTAACGTACCCTCTTAAGCACGGACGGTAACGCTCAGATATAAATACCACTATCAACCTTGATTGACTTGCGAGAGAATCCACATGTTGTAAATAATGTTTTTTTTTTAATATCTAGATAAAATGTTAGTTTTATTTATTACTTTTATCTATAAAAGCAAATCTGACTGACTCACTGACTTATATATCTACGAACAGCTACAACTACTGACAAAATACAAACTTGAAATTTGGAACATGAGTTTCTTTCATGATGTGATTCATCCCAAATTATAAATGTCTGTCTTAATAACCATGTAACGACAAACAAAAGAAAACAATGACAAACTCATAACTTGAGAGCTAAACTAAATTAGAGTTCCTTATTATGAACCAAATACACAATATTGTAACCCACGGAACCCTTGACAATGGCCGGAGGAATTACGTTCCCAAAGTGGCTAATAACAATCCTCAAGAAAGGGAATGGATGAAACTAAGTAAAATATAGAAAGTATATATTATTTAGTGGTAGTATTGTTACTACTAAGATGTACATATACTAAAGTACCTATATATACATTCTGTTGAATGAATATATATTTATTTACGTACATAATATATACTCGTTTCTTTTTTCATTCAATTATATACATCTTTATACCCTTTTATGTGTTTGTGAATTCAGTGTATCTATTCAGCAACTCTAAGGAGAAGAATAAATGAATATTTACAAGAAAACTCAGACACAGTTAATTAGACCCAAAGGATTCTAACCTAGCTTTATGGATAATTTATGGAACATAAATATACAATTACATATACATACACAAATAATCAAGATGTCAGTTTACCTAATACCTAATCTAAGTGCTATCGTACTTTACTGCTAGCAAAATGCAGGTTATTTTTTTTCAGTTCGGGAAATGTCATAACTAACTAAAGGAGGTTTCCTTCAACTCCAATCACATTTCTTGAATGAGGTGTTCACTTGTACAAAATGGCGGAGTCATTCAATTAATATTGAAGAAGCACGCTATCGAAAAAAACTGATGGAGGTGGAATGTGATTGGTTTTTCTATTCCTGTTCTTTTAACTCGTTTATGGTTTTTGTCTTCCAAGTTTATTTATATTTTTTTTTACAGAAGGAAGAACTAGCACTTTTGGTTTCTTCTAAACTAATACTATTCTTCATTAAACTTCAATCGCAGACTATCAGCGCAAGTCAAACTGAACAATCTTGCATTTGTAGGAAACTTCTAGAAAGTTTAAATTTTATTTGAAGAGCCCGGACATTTTAAAATGGCTATTCTTTGTAGAGCGTTCGCCTTCCGTGAAATAGGAGTCGGTATTTTATCTATTATGGAATAACATATGATGTTCGTTCGTTAACTTCGTATAGGTTTGATTAATATAATGTTTAGCCCAACGAAGTTTTTGTACCACCTCAAAAACCGGTGTTTTGTAGTGCTAAATTTAATAAAAATAAGTATTAATTTTAATAATAATGTCATAAATAAATAATCCATATATGTAGTCTCGGGAAACCTTCATTAAAATGTCCAATAACAAACAAAATTCAACGAACATTAATGAGTTGCCCAACTATGACAATGACGTCACAAACGCTTTTTCGGTCACGAAACCCCACTAGTTTCCGGTGAAATCATGATTCAAAGCTTTGACAATCACTACTACGACAGTTGACTACCCTTCATATCGCTACGTCGTAGCAGTCGTAGATCGTAGCAATATGCTACGCGTAGTCATAAAGCGTCCTGTCGTAGCGCTACGGCGTAGTGATTTGTTAAAAGCGACATTGAGGTTAAAAGTGAAATGATGGATTTTAATGCACGGTCTTTCCTGTTGTGTTAATTTTGTTTGTACCATTACTCTCTAGAGACAACAAAGTATATGTAGGACCCTTGTGTCAACACTCTCATTAAACACACCCTTTTTCTGCGCCTGGCTTAATTACGAACCGAGGTTAACCCTACGTCTTGCATATATTACTGTTAATATCACACTTTCATCCCCTACCTGCTGGTAAACTTATTAAGGATTACCAAGTCACCTTCAAAGAGAATAATTTAAAATTATGATTTTTATATGCAAATGTACCGAAATACTCCAACTTTAGAGCGCGCATCACAAATGATTTTAATACAACTTTTGCAAAATGTTTGAATTCGAGAAAGTTTGCAAACACCTGATGAATGACTTTACTTTTTACGGTAAAATTTAACAGGTCAATATGGAACAATACTTTGCGATTGTAGTTCTTATGTGAGTTTTATTTGGGTTTAGAATGGATTGTTTACGATTGTTGTGTCAAGTTTCCCCGGGTAATGTGTCTAAAGTTTAATGTTTCAGAAGTAATATGAATTGTCATTTGTTTTGAGTTAGTCCCATAAGTCCGTGGACTCGTTATTAGACAAATATGTTTCAAATATTTTAACCGTGATTGAGACTTTTAGTAAACGAGGTCAGACAGTTTTATTTATAAAAGCCTTCACATTTATTTGAAAAGTAATTTTGTGTACATATTATGTGGTTTACGTAGTCATTATAGACCAATAAAAAGTAAAGTAAAGTTTTAGCCTAAATTGTCCCTCTGATGGGCAAAGGCCTCTCGTCTCACTGAAGTCATCAGTACAGACCAATAACCTATTATATTATTTAGAGGAGTAACAGTTACTAGTAATTTTTTTAATTTTAATTTTAATTACCTTTGGCGGCTCAATAACTCTGACACCAGGATTGGTCAGGTTGACCATCCACTCGATAAGAAGAAGAAGAAGAATTACCATAAATTAGTAGCTGATCCTCAAAAATGTGTATATTTTCCTAATAGTCGCTGTCACACACTTGAACCGTGGTACACTGTACAGGTGAAAACTGTGACTGAAGATAAACACTTGTTTTAAAGTACAACCTCTATGAAAAAAAAGCCCAAATTTCAAGAAACGTCTTAATTCTCATCGCGTTTTCCAAAACATTATACATTTTATTTTTCTCCACTTTAAAACAAGTTAAACTAAACTTTTACTTTCTTACTTGAATAAATAATGTTGCAAGTTTCAAAGTAACATTAATAGTTGAATCCACTTTGGGTTGCAACTTAAAAACACTTAAAGTTACAAATGTATAAGTAAGTCGTTTTTAAGTTATTCAGGTATTTAAATGAAGTAATTAAGTAAAATGCTGGGCTTATGTACTTCTTAATGCGGTGGACAAACTATACTAATATAATAAAGCTGAAGAATTTGTTTTTTGTTTGTTTGAACGCGCTAATCTCAGAAACTACCAATCTGATTTGAATAATACTTTTTGAAATGGATAGCCACATTCAACGGGAACCGTATTATCAGTCAATCATAATTATTCCGTTTTATTTTATTACAATTTCCCGTTATGATATTTTCTTTAGATAGTAAAGTGATCTAACTTTGACTTTTTGTGACTATCCATTCAGTATTTTTTTATAAAATTTCACATTTCAGATAAATTAAACCCCTTCTTCATTAAAAAAACTAAAACTAAGCAAACTTAATAGAATAATTTTAATTTATGTCAGTTCATAATGGCAATCTTCAAAACAAACCGGCTTTTGATGTCCTCAAAATCCAATTACGGACCTCAGACCGCAAAAACGAGAAATACTCCCGACTCTCTTCACAACTAGGATTATGTTTAGGGTACCGTGGACAATTATTTATTTTTTCTTGCTGAAAGTAGCTTAGCGCTATCTACTTCCTACACAATCTCACTAATAATGTTATCTAGAGTATAATATAATAATAGATTCCCGGACAAATTCACTCACGGTTAATTAGATTCAAAGTAAGCTTGTATTATAGAATTTAACTCACTGATACTACTACTTACACAAACACAAATAAAAACACTATATACTACGAGTACATAATATGATTTTGTAAATACATAATATCTAGATTATGTATTGTTCTACATTCAATTCTTATATTAGTCAGTGACAATATCACAGACATACACATATATTTACAACCCCTCTCTTTGCCCCAAGGGGAATAAAAATAATCCTGAATATCCCTCGGAACCTCCACCACCGAACAATATTAAAGCTCTTGTCCCATTTTTTGTTTATCATTCTGTTTACTCCATTCACAATTGGAGGCTTCTGAAGTTATTCCATTAAATTGTCGCTCAGATTAATTTCCTTCATAAATTTTTTTTTTCAAACCTCGAATACGCTTTCTATGAGTTACCGATGGTGAACTGAGGAACAAATAAAAATGGCGTAAATAAGCTTTATACGCGCTATATGTAACATGTAGCATGCGCAGAGTAAAGACAACTATAGTTGTACTTCAAAGACAATTTTTATAGGAAATTGTCGCGGACCATGATGCACACTAAGGCAATGTGCATGTGGAACCTACACAAGTATGACTCAGGGGCGCTCGTGAGATGAAGAAGACTAAATGTCCGAAGCATATTCAGCCGAAGTATAAAACCAGTTCAGCGACCATAATAGACGGATGCCTTAATGTAGAGTTACTAATCTATACTAATATTATAAAGAGGTAAAATTTGTAATTTTGTTTGTTTGTTTGTATGTTCGAGGTAATCTCAGGAATTATCAATCCGATTTAAATAATTCTTTTTGTAATAGACAGCCACATTCAACGGGAAGGTTATAGGCTATTTTTCATCCCGAAATTCCCACGGGAACGGGTACAACGCGGGTGGAACCGCGGGGCGCGGCTAGTTTACTATAAGGGTGTATTTCGATTGAAGCGGAGCGGTGTGGAGCTCGATCACAGCGCATTGGGAGTGTCAAACAAAGCAGATTGCCAAAATATTCGTTATGCATTGGGGTTGGTCATAGATTCAATTGAAACGCACTCTATTGTAGAGTCCAATAGAAAGCGAGCATACTCCAACTCTACTTACTGACTGTTGAAACTGTGCATTTCAATATATAGTATAAAACAAAGTTGGTTTCCGCTGTCTGTCCCTATGTATGCTTAGATCTTTAAACTACGCAACGGATTCTGATGCGGTTTTTAAAAAATAGGGAAAGTGACCCACGGGAACTGGCACAACGCGAGTAACACCGCGGGGCGCTGTTAGTAATCTATAACATTATCATAGAGGTAAAAAAATATCAGTAAAGACCATTCATTTTTAGTTGGTTAAACAGAAAGCTTTTTAGAAATTATAAACAAGTAGAAACACATCGTGAAGTACAGTTTCATGAAAAAGGATTACTGCTGAATGTTTAATGATTTTAAAGCTCAACACACACGAAAGGGGTGAGTTCTTATTTAGAAGTGGCGGGTTATCCCGGTTTTATAATTGTTTTGCACAAATATTTAAATAACTTATTTAGTTGTTTTTTAGCGTAACGTTTTTATAATAAAAAGGTTTCACTAAGTAAATGATAATTATATATTTTTATTTATTTATTAAAACATAACGCAGTGCTCTTTTCGTGATAGGTAGACAAAATTGTATATTTTTTCGAAATATCAAGCAATATACTCATATTATATATTGTTTGATACATTAAGAAATTAGAGTAGATTAGTGGCCAACCCTGGTGTCGGAATTTTTAAACCGCCTAAAACCTCCGACATTTTTTGACGATTGAAACAACCGGGACCGACAATTGAACGTGCCTTCCGCAGCACGGTAGCGCTCAGATAGAAATGCCACTATCGGTCACCAATCCAAATAGGGGTCGAGCTGCACGTTGCTTAACAATCGCAATGAGGTAACATCACTTAGTCACCACGCCGCCAGCGCTACATTAAAGTGAAGTGAGCACAAGGCTTTATACGCCATTACTTCTGAAGTAGTCAAACAAATGAATAATTGATCGAAATCGAATAAAGAAAAATTCAAACATGGACGGAAATGGCACGTCGTGAACATAGAGAATCAATTTCCTTTAGCGGGAAGATTCTGGCACATAAGAACACACACCGATAAAACTTTCAAGAGTGTCTATGATGCAGAAAGAAAAAGGTTTTATTACCATACCATCTAGAGACAATAAACTGCATGAATATTTAATGTTATGTAAATATGGTTAGATTTTTTGTTTTATTTGATTTTCGTTCATTTCAGTCGCGACCAAATCGGCTTACGGATTGATGTAATTTTATTATAGAAGAATTACTCAAAGTGAATATTTTATGAATCTATAAAGCTTTAGGTGGGATTTAAAATTCAATAACATTTCGTATTTTTTATAGAAAAATATGTTTGTCAAACGTTAGTGGATTTATTTCCTTTTCATGTAACTTTACTATAACCCATTATCCTCATATAATTATACTCCGTTTAAATTTTGGATCAAAGTAACGAAAATATTGTTGAATTTTACATGTAGAGATGTAAACTGCCTAATCAAATATGATTAGGCAGTCTAACGACAGTTGTCGGAACGAAATAGTCCATCAGACAAAAAAGTCAGTTAGACCTCATGTCTTTAGTGTCCGTAGACAAGAAGACTGTCTAATTACATTCTGACTATAGTGTCCTCACTAGAAGTAGTGAAAATCATAAAAAAATCTTCAGAAAAAAGGATAAAGTATTACTGCCTTATTTATAAACGCTCTCTAACTAAACACTGTCAGTGAGTGTTTTGTCTCTTTTGCTCTTTGGAAAATAGCGTACAGTCACGTGCAATGAAATGTATACACGGGCAGATTTTCTAATAAATGTTCACTCTGAAAATTTCAAAAACATATAGCCACTTAACAATTCATACTATATACCTATATGGCCTATATGGCTATATGTTTTTGAAATGTTTAGAGTGGACATTTATTTGAAAATCTGCCCGTGTATACATTTCATTGCACGTGACTGTACGTCAGAAAGGGACAAACCATTTGATAGCTAAAATGCTGCTTGTAAGCGTTTATGAATAAGGCCTTTAGCGTGTACCACTGTTGGACAAAGGCCCCTCATCTCACCGAAGATATCAGAACAGTGAGACAGTGAGGATGGAAAGCCGTAATCACCAAGCTTGCCTACTGCGGGTTGGTGATCTCAAACCCGAGCCACGTTTGAAAAGTAAGAACTGCTGGACAAAAACAAATCGTATTTATTTAAATATAAGCAATACATATTTATTCATTATTTAATATATTTAGTATTCAAATTATGATAACGATGTTGTCACTGCGAAGTAGAGGTCGAGCTACTTCGTAAACAATCATAAAAATAACAAACGTAAAATTTAGTAAAAGTTTAATTAAAGTAACATTACGTAAGCTTGTTATATTTCACTAATTACTATAAAAAGTGTCCCAAGGCTAGGCAATATGAATAAAGCAACCTGAAATATTATACACAGGATATTTTGCTACAAGAAATAATAATAACAATGAATACAGGGCGTTTAGTTATGTAGATTTTAACTCCACTGCCAGGTAAAATTAGTGATAAGCTATTCATGGTTCATATTGTGTTTATCGTAAAATCTCATCGGAACATATTTGGGTACTACGAAAAACCTTTCCACCAGAACTAACATACGTTTGATACGATTAGTGATTACCACATTACCGCTATAGAAATATGCTACGTCATATGCTACGATGATGATCAATGATATCACAATGGCGGATACCATTATCGCTTCCGTTGCTACGAGCTACGCCACTTCTAAATAATGATTGGTGAATACTAAGCGTAGCAATTGCGTAGCATTCGTAGCAAAACTCTTGCGGAAAAGTACCAAGGCCTACACAAGCTTTACTTTAACGAGTACTTAATGTAGAAACAATTCTCTTGATAAACCATTAAGCAATCAAATGAATACAAACATACAAGTAAACGTTACCGTACTTTAGCTTAATGTGTTTTCAATCCATTTGACTGAGACTTTGTTAACAAAAGTACCGAAACCAACTCGAGCAAGATAAAAAGTAAATACTTGAAACCAATATGGGACTCTACCATTGTAAATATACATCTACTTCTGTTCAGTGCAAATATCTTCAGTGAGACGGGAGGTCTTTGCTTAGCAGTGGGACAATGCAGGCTTATAACTTTACTCTTTACTCCTAGGTCCGGTCTTGTTCCTGATATAGGAATTTCAGATACCTCAATTCGATCGTGTGGTTACCATTATCCTGGAATCTCGTTTTGTCATATAATATTCGTAGCGCTCGTGGCAGCGAGGTTTGACTTAACGATGTTAACTCATAGCAATTAAACGTCAGTACTCTTCATAAGTAACCACCTTATTCATAAACGTAATTTAAGTTAAACACTGATTTAATGTGTTTTGTCTCTTTTGCTCTTTGGAAAATAGCGTATGTCGGAAAGGGACAAACCATATGATAGCTAATATGCTGTTTATAAGCGTTAATGAATTAGGTAGTAAGTAAATAAGTTCGTGTTGTGGCCAAACCTGGTGTCAAAGTTTTTATACCATCTAAAGGTATCCGAGAAGGTCTAACAATTTTAACAAACGGATCGACAATTTCACGTACCTTCCGTAACACAACTAACGTAAACCTTTAATACACTTTTGGCTAACCCTACTACTGTTTCCAGTTAATGTTTATCATTTTCATTGTTTCAATTATCTATATTCAGGGCGCGAACCAATAATAGCTACGCCGTTCATTATCAGGTATTTCCGTACGTTTACAATCGACAATCGAATAATACACGCACTTAATTCGAGAACAATAACCGAAACACTCTCAATTACGTGTTTGTTGCTTTGGACAATCATCATTACTATAAACTTATTGATATTAGGGTTATTTGGGTTTAGGCTATATTTAACTTACTCATGTGGATGATGGTTAGGAAGATTCTGAAATCCGATTCTACCAAAATGATTTGATAACATAGTTAGTACAAATATGATCTTTGTCATACATTGATCTTATATCCGAGTTGTATGAGAAGTGTTATTGGGATCATTTGTTAGTGATTAGTATGTAATAAGTAGGGAGTTTGGATAGGTTGGTGTCCAATCCTAGAGTTGGAGTTTTTAGACAGCCTAAAGACCTCCGATATGGTCGGATATACGTTTCCTCCGAAGCACGGTTGAGCTCAGATAGAAATGCTACCAACGGCCACCTATCTAAGTAGGGGCAGAGCTGCACGTTGCTTAACAATCGCAATGAACTAACAACGCTTACTCAAACTACACCACGAGTACGACTGTGGTTAGTAAATAATTCTATCTGCTAATAACACCAAACACTTTCATTCCTATACAAAATACCGCACCCAAATCCTTTCCTAATCCGTGGCAAACCCTTCAAGAATGTTAATCTAGAATCTAGACTTTATCGCGACCCTTCTCTTTACCGCAGTGACTTCGGACATTGATTCCTGAGTCAACAGCTAACGTGACAGTAATCCGGTGAGTTAGGTTAGTGTCTGAGTGTATCGGAGTGTTTACTCAACCTTTCGTTTGCTTTATAAGACTATTGAGATACGGGATGGCATTTGAGTATACAACGAGAATAAAGCGAAAGTCACACATAGTGCGAGTGCGGGCAGGGTGCGGGTCACAAGACGTTGTGCGAGTATTCCTTGTATGAAAAGTGTCACACTGGCGCGCTTTGGGCCGACTGAGGCAACCACAAACCAAAACACATTTTCAGAAACTTTATTACAGTTATTTCCGTCCTACCCATCCGATAACTCCAAGATTGTACTCACTGAATTAAGATTAAAGATCACTGATATTCCATACATAAACCGACTTCAAAAAAGGAGTTAATTCTCAATTTGTCTGAATATTTTTTTTGTAATTACATGTTTACTCCAAAGGAAGTAACGTACTTTCTTTGATTCAGAATCGAAAGGTAAATAAAAATATGACTCTAAATCAAGGTCGCCATGTCGTGTTTGTTGTTAGCTTGTACAAACCCTTGCCGAGTCTCATTGCTTTTGGTATTGGAAAATATAGATTTATTTACTCATTCCCTTTGTATAGCGGCAGATTACTTCGGCTTTCATACCCTTCTGCTAGTTTGATTTCTGTTTACCGAAAAAGTAATGAAAGGACGATGAAAAGTGGTGGAGAGATTTAAAAACATATTTCTAAAAACTGTATTTACCATTTTAGACGCTGTAATCAGCTCGGTACTTGGTATCTACGAGTATATATACAAAACGAAAACTTGGAATTTCTTTTCTAATTAATCCGTTTATAAAACAACGATTGGGTCGATTTTCATGATATTTTGGCTTCATCTAAGCACTAATAAACGTTATTCTGTTCACTAAAAAAAATATTCCCTGGGTGAAACCTATTTCTTTTTATGGGTGACATGATTTAAAAAATGTACCAAATAGCCAAAGATAGAAGAACGAACTAAACTTTATAATCATATTACCTACACGTACATTACTCTTATAAATCACCGCTAAAACCGAACTGCAGGAAATAGTAGAAATCCCAAAATTATGACAATCGCTTACACCCGCAAAGTACTTGTGTAACTTTGGGCGCTATCTGTGCGCCTCAGGTGAGGGGTTAAGTTCAATCCGTGACCGAGATATAGAGGATGGGGTTACGGGACTAGTGGGAACGTATGAGACTGTATAGTCTGTGACAGAATAAAATTAAAAAAAAAACAAATGTAAGGTTTTAGCCTGTGGGCAAAGGTCTCTCATCTCACTGAAGATTTCAGTACAGTGAGGAGGATTAGGCATAATCAACACGCCAACCAAATGCGGGTTGGTGATCCCAAACCCAAACCATGTTTGAAAAGTAGGAAACATGTTTCACTCGACCAGGGAATTGAACCCGGGACCTCAGTCTTGGCAGACGAGTGCACATAACACTAGACTCCTGAGGCATTCGAATAGGAGTATGTTTTTACAACTGGAAAAAAGACGTCAGCAAATAATGCTTCGTCTGCCTCTAAGTAAAGTAAGTAAGGCCAGTCATGGTTTATACGTTCCGAAGCACGGATAGTACGGACACTTAACTAGTAAGCTTAATCAAGCGAGTACAAGCTGAGCTGTAAACTCTTTTTGTAATAGCTTCAACGGGAAGTGTATAAGCTATTATTTTTCGTCCCGGAATTTACTTTGGGAAAACGGATTTCCACTCGACACAACGCGGCAAAACCGCGGGGCGCTGCTAGTTTTATTATAAATGAATATAAATATTCTGCCTCTTATCATCAAGATCCTACTTATCGTTCGCCGCCAAATCTTTTCATTCATTCCACAAATAAAATTATTAATCAAACAGAAACAAATTGTTGTTTCCAAACGGGAAACATTCGTAATTTTTCAAAGCTATATTATCTGCGATAATAAATAGCTCCCTCTGGATTAAAGCTTGAATTACCTCCCTGATAGCGTTATCAGCTTTAAAATGTTTAATCAAAAACTGATTTACGGACACCTATTGTATTATTTTATTTATTTAGTTACATCTGCGTTCTCTTCTACTGATTAATTATTATAGCATGGTTACTAAAAGCAGGCACTTTTATTCCTTTGTGGTTTAATCTTATTTTTAAGTCCCGGCGAGAGATAGTGTATTACTGAATATAATCCCAAAATGGGAAAAACTGTGTTCAATTTAAAAAACCTTGACAAATAAAAACCGCACCAGCTTTACTCGACAAATAAAGTAGTATCATCCTTTCATTTCATCACCAATAAGTGAAAAACTCCAAGTCAATTTTGAACTACCTAGTTTTAAGGGTTCCGTACCCAAAGGGCAAAAACGGGACCCTATTACTGAGACTTCGCTGTCCGTCCGTCCATCCGTCCGTCCGTCCGTCTATCACCAGGCTCTTAAGAAATTTTCACAGATGATGTATTTCTATTACCGCTATAACAACAAATACTAAAAATAAAATAAAACAAATATTCAAGGGGGGCTCTCATACAACAAACGTAATTTTTTGCCGTTTTTTAAATAACGGAACCCTCCGTGCGCGTGTCCGACTCGCACTTGGCCGGTTTTTTAAGTGTTAATAAAGGTCCGTTTAACTGCTCTTATCTAACTTCAATAGCTCCGAAGTTTATTGAGCAGATGAAGTCGAGATATCCTTAGTTCATATAACAGGATGCATTTACCCGCGTCGGATCTCAGCGAGGGAAGCATCGGATTAATACACCGATATTCTATTTAACAGAGCTGCACTGAGGACGGATTTATTTTAATAAAATAACTTTATCGTACACTCATTTAGACAGTGTTCACAAAACAATTGACTTAAAAGATAATATACTATTCTAACAGGTATAGTGATGTGCAGTGAATGATTTAAATACTAACGTAAAAATAGGTTAAGTAGTAGGATTTATAATACATCATTTAAATAATTTTAAGAGTTAGTTTTTTTAAGTATCGTTTTAATAAGCTAATTGGTAACTTGTGTTTAAGACAGATCAATA
Organism: Cyclophora albipunctata; assembly: GCA_963082685.1. Lineage (NCBI taxonomy): Eukaryota > Metazoa > Arthropoda > Insecta > Lepidoptera > Geometridae > Cyclophora > Cyclophora albipunctata. The sequence continues at coordinate 651,368 of OY720125.1, forward strand.
GATTTCAACTGCGAAGAAAGCGTCGAAAATACAAATATAATTCAATTTATCACACTTAAGAAGCACTTAAGTATGCATTGTTTAGAGAAAGCGAGTTTACAAGCTGCGAGCCGGTGGCGGATAGACTTAAACAAAAATTAAAAAGACTCAAATGTTACATTTTTGACGGTCTGTTTCTACCAAAGCCAAAGCACCGACACTCGAGGTAAAATTAATTTGATAAAAAATTGGCTTTTAGGCAACCTAAAAACTAGGCCTCCAGTTGCCACTAACCTACTTAAGCTTACTTTAAATAGAAAAGTCGTTTCCGCGAGTCCGGCCCTGGCTGTACTCTAATATTACAGGGTCGAAACGCAAAGAGCTTTCACTCGTAATGGACTGTGCTTCACTACGAACACTTCCTAAGCTTTGAGCTTTCGGATTCTACCTAACAGACACTTCTGTTTATTATTTTGAGATATTTCTGAGTTCGTATACTTCAACTTTCCTAGTGCTGAGTTTTATATTCGACTTGACAAATTCTACGGATAAAAATGAAAATATCTTTATATTTGTACGATTTGTCAGGGTTTGTACAATAAGGTAGTTGTTACTTATTTTACTTTAAAATCAATTAATGGTTTTTTATTTATCTATTATTTATAGAAAGGTAACTGAGTTTCTTTTCAAATTTGGCCTCATAAATAATATCTACTTCTTCTATAGGAGAAGTTTTTGACGACGGAAGTTAACAAGTGACAATTGTTTTGTATTCTTTTGGTTTTTTTTTTAGTATCAAATCAAAATATATAGGAGTGTGTCACGTGATAGTCACGTGATCATGGCATTCATTTTGAAAAAGGGGAAAAAAATGATTGCCGCGCGATTGCCACTTATCGTAGGCTAAACAGATTTAGATACGAGTATAATATAATATAAAATACAGAATAAGGTAGTATAAAAATAAAAAGTCGTTTTAAAAATTGAGCAGAACAGTCATATAAGAAAACCTCAATTTTCAAAACACATCAGAAACTAAATAACGATAGAAAATATATAAACCATTTTATAACAAAAATATACTTATCTCAATTCAATTCTAGTATTGAATTTCATTTCAATTCTGGGTATAACCCAAAGAAATGTTTCGCTATTTTTTCCAGTATACACACGGGCTGAATAATAATCAGCAGAGACATTTGACGAGGGTGTTGTCTCAAACACATCGTTATTAGGGCAGGTGTATCTGTATGTTGCACGTTCTACTATTGACTGCTGTGAATCTGTTTCTATGGGTAATATATTCTGAAAGACAACTACATTATGTGATTTATAAAGTAATCAAAATCAATAAGGATACATTCAGAATTACATTCTGTTGTAAATTACTTTTGTTATAAACAAGAGGGACTGGCAAACGGCGACCCCAAATCGAGAAGAGTGGCGGAAATGGGGGGGGGGCTTTGGCCAACAGTGGGACGATATGGGCTAACAGTAGTAATTAATACCTTCGTAGGTGATACGTGCTATACACATAATCATTATTATGTATACATTACTTTGTACCAAAAAAGGGGAAGAAAACAGAAATCTTTTTTTCACTAGTTTTTATTCTGTAATATTCAATGCATAACCAAGATCTTAACTGAAGTTATATAGTGAGGAGGATTAGGCGCAATCATCATGCTTCCCTATGTTGAGCTAAGAACAGTAACGACCACAATTATAGTGCCAATCTCCACAAAAGAAACCGACCTTTGACATTCAACTTAATCAAATAATAACAAACATTTATTTCCACGTAAAACGAATAGGAATTATACTTTTATCTTTACTTGTTATAAAAAATAATGGCTCCCATTCCGAGCAGATGGTTCTTTTAAAAAATTGGTGTCGTTTATAAGACATCTCTTTGACGATGAAATAATATTATAGTCCTCGTTTATTAGTATCTACTAATAAACGAGGACTATAATATTACCAGTCCAGCTTATCTAAGCTGGACTGGTTTAATTAACTTGGATCTTAAGATTTGTGGGTTTTACGTTAAAAGCACAGGTTTTGTTTTAAATGTGAGTATACATATATTTTTGTTTTTTTGACACCTAAAGTAGGTACACCACTTTTGTACGGCTTAAAAACTTTAACACCGGGATTGGAATCTTTAACACCTACTCGAAATTAATGAATAAATGACCATTTATTCAATTTTATTTTGAGTGAAACTTAATTCTTAAATGTAATTGGCTCTAAAAATTAGCATAATAACATACAGGTTTTTATTCTTTAACGTTTTACACAAAACAATTACTGTCGGTTTGCTAATTCGGTCTCTACACAAAAGCTGGTATACACACGAATAAATCAATAGTTCAGCTATAACTTTATAACTTCAAAACACAAAGGCTATTTTCATCCCAAAATTCCCACAGGAATAGAACAGCTAGTATGAAAGCATAAACAGAAATAAAACCTACACAGTGCAGCTTAAACTTTGACGCGGAAAAACTACAACAAAAATCTAATTAAAACTTTTCGTTTGAGTCATTATAATGTTGTTTTTTATGACTTTTACGAATATAAAAGGGGGTTTTATATTTACTGTTTGGGCGTAAGAAAAACAAGCGAAGGAGGGTAGTGTGTAGGGTCAAGGCTCATTTGGTTTAGTGCACAAACATCCGGGAGTTAGAGGGGTCCGAACTACACACTATACAGTGTTATTGCTGATTTTCAAATTCTAAACGAACGTAAGACGATTGCGATGCTTTGAAACGTACTCCTCATTGCGCTAGTTTAAACAGTTCTTTAGATTCAGACATTTTCCATAATCAAATTTCCGATTGGTTTTCGATTGTAGTTGAAATAAGGTAATGTTATGGATTATCCTGTAATGCCCCGCTGCTGGCCAAAGGCCTGTCATACTGTAGGGTAATACGGTGGGAAAGATTGGGCGTAATCACCACGCTTGCCTACTGCGTGTTGGTGATCTCAAACCCGAACCATATTTGAAAAGTTAGGGAATAAGGTAACCGAACCTTTAAAAACAAACGAATTAAGTAACTTCTTCTGGTTTTTAAGTGTTAAACGCGTCTTTAATTTGATAATTATTTTCATAATAGTCATATATTTCTACAATTTACGCCTCCTCTCCAGTGTTTTAGATTCACTGGTAGTTACCACATGAAGTTGCTTCAAGTAACTTATCTTAACTTGCGTTCACACAAAGATACCGAAATCAAGTAAGTTACATGTAATACACTATAAATAACCCCGAAACTCCTAACAGCTATCAGCCGTGCTATCAAGCTGTATTATTTTGTTCTTATAGCTCGAAACTTACTCAACCCGTCGCAAGGAATTATCACTTTAATTGCCAGTCAATTACAGTTCAAATCCCTTTGAAAGTCTTCGTAACTTTGTAACTTTAAAGCTGTTTCACCTCTAATACGTTTTGATAATTTTGTTACTGCATTTTGTTAAAGAATATTTTGAGTTTTACGAGTTGTTGTAGTTGAAGTAAATCTTTCTGCCCAAAGAAATGCTACCCGGTTAAGATGTACGCCAAAGATTATTCTATAATTAAATAATATTAATATATTAACTGAGATATTAATCTAATACATTTTATCTTTTCTCTTCATATTTAAATAGAAAGAGATTTATTTAAAGAAACACAAAGATAATACTTTGTACTTAGCGTGCATCTTAGTGCTTTGTTGTAGTCGATTTTAGACCGCTACCTACGAGTTCGTTATGGTATGGAGCTAGAAGAAGCCCCTAGTACTTCACATACTGACTTGCACACAAACTTCACCTTAGCTAATGTACTCGATTGAATCACAACAAGTACAGCAATTCGCCCCAGTTCCTTTTAAACCCACCGAGCCTATTGTTCAGCCCATAATGGCTTTTTTCCACGGAACCGACTCCCTATTGTCAATACATTATTGTTACTACCTCAGTAACCGGTCAATCGAAAATGGGTCAAAAGTACCCACGGTTCTAAATTTAAATACCCATAAAGCCAGAAGAGAATATAATCACTACCTGTCTCGTTTGATTGAACAAAAAGTTTGCATACCTTTCACTGACAGCGTTAAATAAAAAAAATGGAATATTTGCGGTTTTAAACCCTTTAAGCTCGTGTTTAAAAGCTGTCGGACGCGAGGTGACGTATGTCGGGTAAAACCGAGTACAATATATGGGGAGAGCGTACGAATATGGTCTGAATCAGCTTTAAGCCTGGACAGTCGTCGGTTATTTATAGTTGAACGTTTTTTGGACGTCAGGAACTCGCATTATGTTCCTTAGTCACTTGAGGGTTGAAGATCTCTTGAGCGTATCATTGATTTAGGAGGATACTAGAAGTGAATTGGAAAAGAACGTCAGCTGGTTATTTTTTTTATTACTTCTCTTTATTTAACAAGATCTTATAATGGGTAAGAGACTGGACTGAAGTATAATTGCCATCATAAATAGCAAATCCAAAGAAATTCAATTTAAAAAAAATAATACATGTTTCTATCAAAGGTAGTATAAGCCTAAAATGTGTTCCCGAAAGCCTCCAACAAAACCAATAAAATAAAATTCCTTTATTTTTCTCCCCCCATCTTACACAAATGGGTTAAATTCCTGACTCACAAATAGGATTAAGTTTCCTAACCCTTCTTAGCTTGTTATTAAGTTGTTATTCGCCCCTGATTTGGTTTCTCAAAACACACTTAGGACTATTGAATTTGGTGGTTTTTCAAAGGAGTTCAGGTGAAGGCTTTTTTATATTTAGTTCCTATCAGCTTTAATTCAATTTGAATTATTATTTTTGTAATGAATAGTCATATTCAAGAAGATTGTTATAGGCTATATTTCATCCCTTTGGATGAAGGTCCCTTTGGAACAGGGTTAAACTGCTAAGCACTGCAGCCGATATGATAATGCAATTTCAAATTGGATAATTGGAAATTTTAGTAATTGATACCGATAGCAAGTGATCAAATGTGCTACAATTATTTAAAGTTTACTGTTTCATTTATTAAAAAGCTGTTATTTCGATATTACCTTACTTGTAGAAATACTGTTTCTACAAGTTAAGTCAAACAACATCATCTTACAAGGAAGTTTCTCTGTACGGTATTTAAAGTATTTCCCCTTACCTTCAAAGTCCTTTAAAGTATTCTAGAACACGTTCAATACGAGTAAATTCAGTACATTTGTATGTAAGCAAATATTTCAACATGTTGCAGCCATCCAATTGCATTTCAACAATCCTCTCAGAAAATGGACGAAGACGCAGCCAAAGCATTTCTCTTGTATGTTTAGTAGTGCCCCGCGGTTTCACTTACTTTGTATTCGTTCTCGCAGGATTTTTGAATGAACATAGTCTAGCCCTCTTAGATGTGGCTTTCATGTCAAAGTTTACAGAAACCTGAGATTTTGCTATCAAAACTTAACCTTGCTACGAAATTAGCTACGGACCCAAATTTTGCTACGAAGTTGGTTACGGACCCAATATATTGCTACAAGTTGGCTTAGAACCTAAGATTTTGCTACGAAGTAGCCTTTTGGAACTTGACATTGCTACGAAGTTGCCTATCAATACGAACTTGCTACGATAGCGGCTGCTACCTAATATTTTGCTACGAAAGCGACTACGGACCTGAGAAAAACTCTTCAGCTTTATTACATCTTATAGATTTATAGGTAAACTAAAAGATACACACAAATTGATATCCGTATGAGGAACAAAATATGTAGTGGTATATTCTGTTAGGTATACGAGTAGAACCAAACCGCAACCGCATGAATCCAGCTCAATTTCACAGAATACCACAAATCTATGTTGCCTATAGTACGCAGTTTTGATTTTAGAAATTCTGGTTTATTTTGATACCTAGTATGGTATTTTTTACACTTAATATGAATGAAAGTCATTACTTTTTAATAATGTTATGACTATACTAGTAATACTACTCAAGAGCGAAGTATTTAAGGCATCTTTCGTGTGAATACCTACTAATACTGTAATTTCGTAATAAGTATTAACTAAAACAATGTCTGGAATTCCTTACCAACGTACAATTAACAATTTATAATTAATGACGCCTCCATAGACAAACAGAAGGCCCAAAAGTTCGTGAAGTGTACACGTGTTGTTTACATTTCCAAAAACATAATTTCCTAAAGGGAAAGGGTCTTAAAACGGTAAATGTCAAACGAGTTTGTGAAATATGGTGTTGAGAACAACCCTAGGAAGCTACGTGGTCTGTTTTAACATGAAAACCTTAATAAATAAGTTTATTTCAATATAACACTCATATATTTCGAACTAGCAGCGCCCCGCGGATTTACTTTCAAATCTACATTTATTCAGGAACTTTTAAACAAAAACATTATACTCTGAACCTTTAAAAACCCGCCAAGTGCGAGTCGGACTCGCACACGGGGGGTTCCGTACTTTAAAAAACGGCAAAAAACACGTTTGTTGTATATTAATATTATTTTATTTTTAGTATTTGTTGTTATAGCGGCAAATTTCAACTGTCTAGCTATCACCGTTCTTGAGATACAGCCTGGTGACAGACGGACGGACGGACGGACAGCGAAGTCTCAATAATACGGTCCCGTTTTTACCTTTTGGGTACAGAACTAAAAAGCAACCCAAGCTATATAGTTGTACTCGTGGTTTGCCTAAGTGACGTTTACTCATCACGTGTGTAAAGCAACGTGCAACTCTCTACTTCCATGGGTGGCTTTATTATAATATGTAGTACTATAGATTTGACAAGCCCATTGGCACAGTGGCATGTGAGGGCGCTTTGCTGTCGGGAGTGTTCGAATCCCGCCTGTGCCGAATGTGAAAACATAGTTGTTGGTGACGACGTCTGGGTGTCGACTACAATGTATGTTTGTTACTCTTTCACGCAAAAACTACTGAACAGATTTAGATGAAACTTTACAGTAATATAGGTTATACATCAGAATAACACATGGATATATTTTATCCCGAAATTCCCGCGGGAACGGGTACAAGGCGGGTGGAAGCGCGGGGCGCGGCTAGTCTTCTTATAAAGTATGTAATACAAGCTTCTACCTTAGCTTGAGTCCAATCTTGACTTGATTTGTTATCAAAGAGTAATTAATTTTCAGAATCATCAAAGACCATCAAAGTGAACAGATTAGTGAATACGACTTCAAGGTTATCCGTCGGTATATCTCAATCTTGATAAACTAAGTGAACTACTTAAGTAGTCGTTAAATGAGAAACAAGGTCAAATTACAAAATTAATTACTTTTTCAGTGACCTGTCAAATGATAGCTTTACCGGTGAAGTGAAATTAGGATTTCTAATCAAGATTTCAAAAATTATGCTTATATTTATCTTTACAAATTACATCCTCTGATTTTTTTTTAAAAACCTTATTTTATAAGTTTAATACTAAAATTATTTTTTTAAGTACTTTAGTAACAAAAACTTTCATAAGTGTATTTATTTATTTTCTAAAGGAAAGAAAAGGGAGTTGCCATGGTTTTTTTATAAAAAGAACACAAAATTATACCAAAATACAGATGTAGAGAATAATCCTTTCCTTTCGTATTTTCTCGGAAATGTTCGTTTTTGTCTTACTACTTCACTCGCACTCAGTACCCATCGAGACAACAGTTTGACATTTGACATTGATAAATAAAGTATGCGATTTATTTGATACCTACACGTAATTTAATAATACAGTAATTCATAGACACATCGGCACCATTCGGGTGTTATCGTTGTTCCGAGTTTTGGCGATAGGAAAGGATTATTCACTACATCTGTACCTTTAAATCTACTACCTATTTCTGTCTGTATATTTATTATTTTGAAGAACATTCTAAACTACATAACAACACTGTTTCCACGGTACTTGTAGGTATAAGCCGATATTCTAAATTCAAACCCATAAAAAGTGGCGTAACCGCGGAACGCCATTAATGATAATCATGTTTATATTTATCCTCGTAAATTATAACTGTTTATCATCAAAAGTTACAATTTAAAACAAATGTCAAAATATAAAAGTAAATAAACTGATTTATGTGTCCGTAAACGACCGGTGGCGATGAAAGGGTTGTGTCAAAAACAGCTGCGGTTTTTAAATTACGAACGTCAAAGTAATTTATAAGGATTTCTTTTCCTGCAGCTTTGTCCGCATCGGATGGAATAATGGTGATGACAATTTATGTTAAGTATCTTTGACATTTGACGTGTTTACGTGGTTTTAGCGGTCGTGGCGTGGTTTTACTAAGCAATGTTATTAACGTGTTCGACCACTACTTAAATGGGTGGCCGCTAGTGGCATTTATATCTGGCGCTACCGGGCTTCAGAGGGCACGTCAAATTATCATTCTTGGTTGTAATCGTTAACCCACGTTCGAGGCCCTTAGGCGGACTAAAAACTTCGATATCAAGGTTGGCCAGTAACCTTTTCGAACTTACTTACGTGTTTACGCACTGTAAGTTCTAATTAAAGTTTGGAAGATGCTTTTGGAGTCGCATTCTATTAAATACATGCAGCGAACAAAGCTTGCAAATATCTCAATGCCAATGATGGCTTACCAAAAAAATATGTGATAGAAAATGTATAGTAAGACTGGTAGAAATGTACCATAGAGTGACTAACAATTATGTGTGTAACAGAATTTGTGCTGATCACGTCTAAAAATATGCCACTACAAAACAGTTGTTCTAATAACTAATTTAAATAGAATTTATGGAAGCGTGGGTTATATTAGCTTACAGTTTCTAAATATTCCCACCTTGTGCTATATTTCGTCGTTCAAATATCAATATAACATCCTAACAATAAAAAATATATCCTTTTCATATTCAAATAAGGTACAACTTCCTATATTTTCAAATTGAAGACGTGACTGCATTATTTGATTACTCCATTCAGGAATTGGGTCGAAATTCTCTTTCAACGAACGGAGAGACACGATGTTTTATGAAATCTTGTGTATTTCATTAGTCGTGTCGAGGACACTACATGAATTAACATACTCTACGATCTCTAGTCGGATAAAACAAGAGTTATTTAAACGAAAAAAGAATCTCTTGAACAAAAAACGATCTACGGGTAGTAAGTAAGCTATTTTAAATATCGAACGCATCACTTCTGTTATCATCCTGACTATATATATTGTCTTTTGTTTTTGCTTTGTAATTTGATCCCTCGGGAATAAGTACGCTGCGTACAACCACAAGGACAACTAGTTTACCTATAAATATATATGGTAATCGAGTTTGTAACTGATTATATCAGATGTAGGCCACATCCTTGACAGAACCAGACACTGTCCATTCAATTTCATCTATTTTTATCCTGATTTCCCTTCTTCCATTCTATACCCACAGATAATCGAATACGACGATTTAAGAGTAAGCAAAAACTATGACCTTTCGGTAGGACAATAAAAAGTAAAGGTTTGGCAAGGAAGAGACGAGATAGGATCAATGGGGCTCTGATGTGTTCGATGCCCTTGAGATAAGAACAAGTTATGGCGTAAAACTAATGAAATAAACATTGTTGTGCTAGGCCCTTCAAGGACAACGGCATCTGAAGGGTTGCGTACGGATTTAGAGGCTGAAAGTAATTATTGAGAGATGCCGTTTGCGGGTCCGACTCTACAACTGTGAAGATAAAATTCTGTAAAATTGTAAGGCATGTCTAAATGTGCGTTTTCACTTTTGTAACCTGAACATATTGCTATCTCACTCTTTCATTCAACGCGCACAGGTTCGGTAATATTTAGAGCTCTTAGAGCGTTTGTCCACCGCCGCCGGCACCGGACCGGCACCGGGAACGAGATGCCGGCGCCGAAGTAGCGGTAGATACATTTAGAGCGTTTTGCTTTAGCCGCGTGTCCACCGCACATCCGTCACGTCATAATAAACTCGGGCCGAAATAATCTCGTTCCCGGTGACGGTCCGGTGCCGGCGGCGGTGGACAAACGCTCTTAGGGTGAATTGCACAAAGATTCTTAATTTAATTTAGCGCCTAAATTTATTTAAAAAACAAATGACGTTCGTTTCAAATGGTGTTCTATTTGCTGCACTATAAAGTTGAATTTTGGAGGGACAGGTTTTTGTGCAATTCGCTCTAAGGGTTGGTTTCCATTGAAGCAGAGCGGAACTGTGCGGAGCTCAATAGCCAATCACAACGCATTGAAATTGTCAAAAAGGCACATTGTCAAATCTTTTCGTAAAGCGTGATCGGTCGATTGGGGTTTCGCTCAGCGCAGCTCTGCTTCAATTTAAACGGACACTAAGGGCTGGCTGAGTAAACTAGGCTTCAAAACACAAATGCACACAGCATACACCATACGTAACTACCCAATTACGTAATGACATTGATGCGTTCTCTATTAACCTCTCGCTCAACTCAAAAGTTTTGACATCATTTCTATTATATGGAAATTGAGCCAAGGTTGGCCATAATAACTAATCTTTTGATCGCTTGATCGGCGTTTTGATATGATCGTTATGAAAACAAATGTTTTTATGCTGGGACGTCAAAGGTTTCCTTAGTAGAGATATTAAATTAATGAGAGATTTTGACATGTGTAATGTATAAAAAAAAATTTCAATTAGCTAAGTGCCGATTTAATGGACGTCTCTGAGTGGGGTAGTTAGACTGAAAAACCAATTAAAAGCTGTCGCTAGCCCAACATGACTAACATTTTCTACCCTGTGCCGGTCGCCATAGCGATCGATTGAATGAAATTACACCATCGTCAGGGGACTTAAAATTAAATTGTTATTCCCACAGTTCCAAAACATTAATAGTAAAGGTTAAACATTTGGTAAACAGAACAAAAACTCAGCTCCAAGTACATTGTACGTACAAATTGAATTTGCAGTCGCACCGCAACGTTAACTACGTTTAACTAAACTGTCTGAAACACTCACGCTGTAAGATCTGCGTTAACGTCGACGAGGTTAAACTGACTAATGTTTTTATAATGGTCATGTTTTGAAGTTAAAAATAAAAATGAATATTTATTGCATTTATTACAAGGAAAATAAAAAACCAAAATTATAACTAAAATAATACAGCAAAAGGAGACGTCTCAACTGATGCTGTACAGTGCTAGTTTTAAGACGACCCCCGCTCTGGTAGAATTAACAATAGCGGTTAACATCGACTAGGAATATAAAAAAGAAATTACTCCATAGTAAATGTAATTAATAAGGTTTTAATTATACCCCTTTGCTTAAAATCCTACAACCTTAATTCAATTTTCAGCAAAGAGAGATGTGTAAATAGAATTTTGAACAAAGGTACAGAATTTATTTGGTCTTTTTTCAAACTGGTGGCACGAGTACCGCGCATCTATCACATTCGGTTCACTTCATACTATTCCTGAACTCTTCTTTTTAAACCTTTTAAAATGAAAAACTTACTTTAAACTGGGTGCAGAAAATAGCTCTCTGACTCTCTCTCTCTGGCTCTCATTGGAATTGGTTAAAAAAGAACGATTAAAAATTACAAAGAAAATTTTGCAGACAAAAGCTAAGATGTCTGTTGATTATGGACTAGACCAGTTGAAATAGGTTCGATTTTTATTTTCATTATATTTTGACTAGATTCGAATGTAAAAAGTTTTGTTTTGGTTTATTTCCTTTTCGTCGAATCTCAATACGTCAGGTCTGAGAGTCTATTGTTCTTCAAATATGAATTTTAATATCTTAAGCATTTTACTCAATTAAAAAGTAAATATACTCGTAGCACAAATAATCCTTCTTGGTTTGAAGTGACCAATAACTATTCCTCAACTGTTTGGTCTCTACGTCTGTTAGGTAATAAAAAGTAAAGTAAAGCATTAGCCTGTAATGTCCCACTGCTGGGCAAAGGCCTCTCATCTCACTGGGCATAATCACCACGCTTGCCAAATGCGGGTTGGTGATCTCAAACCAGAGCCATGTTTGAAAAGTAGAAGACATGATAGGTTATTACCTATCATGTATCAGGTTATTACCTATCATGTTTCCTACATCATGGAAATGGGTTCGTGCTTTCCATTGAATCGATAACGAATGCACATTACTCGATAGTTTGGGGACGAATGGAAAAATAAGGTACAAAAAGATTACTCTGGACTGGGTTTCTGGAGGAAATGTTTGCAGTGTTGGAATGGAAATTAGGGGAGGTACCGCGGTGCAGATAAGACCAATTGTCATACAGATTATAACGTAATAGCTTATTCAATGATTGTTGCAAAAAAATACTTATTTTCAATTAAACTTTTGTTTATTAATATGGTCCCTGTAAAAAATAGAGAATCAGCGATGGATTCGCACGTGATTGGATGCCATGGTGCAAAGACATCGACGTCTGGAAAATTAGACATTCATTGATTGCTCAATAGTAGTAATTCTTTTCTCCATAAAATACGCGTCATCACTGCACCATAGCACTTCCTTACACCACACCAGACTATCAATCATAACAATCACAACAAACACATCCCATCTCTTCAAAAGCAGTCAACAAACCTCCGGCAAAAACAGATAAATCTCTCAACAAAACTTGGAAAGCGGATAGAGAAAAACATTTCAGTGATGTCGGCTTTCAGATCGAGCGATACCACCTGTCTCCCGACTTCACCCGCTATCTCCGACTACAATGGGTGTAGTTCTTTAAAATGATTCCTTTGTGGTATGGTTACCACAAAGAGATGACCCTGAAAGGGCGAATCACTTTATTGTTGGCTCTGAGCAATCGGCAACAATTGATGAAAGCTTTCACTTGTATTGTCGGCTTGTGGTTTTTTATTAGATAGTTTTTGAGGAGTAAGCCTTTTGGATTAGGCTGATTTGTTTTAGATTGAAAGTCTTTTAGGTTTGTGTAATTCGGTGGGACTTTGGTTATCGTAGTTGGGATCTCAAATGTATTGAACCTTAAATAAAAGTATTTGTTATGTAATCGTGAACAATAAATTTTTAAGCCCGCATGACTACATTGCAGAATAAACTCTCAGTGAATACATTATCACTACATATTACAATCACTACCTACATATTATTAACCAAAGTCCCCGGCCGCGTCTGTCTGTCTACCTGCCTGTCTATTCGCGATTGGTTTTGCTTACACGGGTGAATTGACGCACACTCTCAGGTTTACCCGAATACTTCGCGCAGGCAAACTCGTCAGGTATAACTGGTACAGCTACTTTTACTTTGTAACTTTAATATCCGTGAAAGTATACTACCTGTTCTGTTTCGTTACAAACTCTATTATGAACAATGTGAAGCAAAACAAGTTACTATTACTTTGTAATAAAACGTGTTTACAAAACGTTGCCGTAGTTTGGACATAAACAACATTGTAACTCATTTTTGTGCAAATAGAGCGCAATGTAATGTGTAGGGCCTTGGGTAAAACTTTGTATAATTTTGAAGCTTTATAGTTATTTTATTATGATTATACAATTCTGAACAAAGTAAGGTGCTGATCCCGTACAGTGTCCGAAATAAAGTGGTTGTGTAGTAATAAAAATCGATCTAGTCAAGTTGTTTATAACTAACAGCGGTTTTCCCGCAACATGGGCATATACCCATATATATGGTATATCCCGCTATATAGCGGGATTCAGTGGGAATTTTAGGATTAAAAAGAACCAAAAACTTTCAATTTGAATCACTTGAATTTATTTTGCTATCGGTGAAATTCTTTTATATCAATAGAGTAACATTACAAACAAGTATTTACCTAAAAAACGGGGCTTTAGTAACCGATATTTTTCAGCACATGTTCGTTGCTGAAAATATCAAATATATAAAAATAGTGCACAGAATCGAATGCAATTATTTTTATGCCATGTTAACTATACTTTTTTTATAAAATGTCACAAGTTTTACACCATGCAACATACAAAAAAACGCAGTTTAGCGTCGTTTAAATTGAGTTAGTTTAAGCGCAGCACATACTAATCGGATACGGACAAATATTCTTCTCGGTTTTATCGATCACTCAGTTTAAAACGACCAAACTACAGCCACTATAAAAACCTGTAATAAGTTTAATAATAAACTCGTTAAATAACGTGGTGCCGACTGGAGAACCCATAAAGTGATCTAGACAACTTTGATGGACGTATTACAAGCTGCGGCCGCTATAAAATGGAGAATTAATCAGTGCGCTTCACTTCGCTGAGGAAGATAGTAAAGAGTACTTTATGAGTATCGAAATAATGTTAAGTTCTTGTCTTGATTGATTCTTTCGCAAATTGGTTAAGTGTTGTTGCTATTTTATTGTTGTTGTTTTGTTATTGGAAAAGTTCAATAGAAAACACGTCAGAAATGTTTCTCATTTGTTTTTCATTTCCCACTGAAACAAATATTTTTTGATCTTGATAGATTACGTTTTGACCTTGTTTCTATGAAATAAATGTTCAAATCCATTACAAAAAGAATAGTACGAGTAAAGATGTCACAACTTTTTATCTGATATAGCGAGTAGAGATAGATTGATGATACCGACCGAACTACATACATAATACAGGAAATAAACCAATATAAACATAAAACTCCAAAATAACATCCATATAACGAACCCATCAAAAAAACATTAAGCTCATTAGGAACTATTTGCAATCCATATTACACCTTAATCGGATAGCAATTAAGTTGACTGTTAAAAAGCTATTAACGATATAAACCTGGTCAAGGGTGAGGTACGAGTAGGTCGTTAATTGTGTAATTCACCCTTTGGAATGAGTGGGATCGGGAATAGTGGGAAAAGGGGGATAATTATACAAGTACAGGTATACTTAATGCATTATTATAGTATGTAAATAAATACATTTCTTATCCTCACAAATTTTCGCATTTAATATATTTATTAAATGCGAAAATTTGTGAGGATTGATGTATGGATGTATGTTTGTTGCTCTTTCATGCAAATACCACTCAACGGATTTGGATGAAACTTTACAGTAATATAGGTTATACATCAGAATAATATATAGGATACATTTTATCCCGAAATTCCTGCAGGAACGGATACAACGCGGGTAATGCCGCAGGGCGCGGCTAGTCTTAACTAAATTAAATAAAACACTAATGTAGACAAGACTTAATCGTGAAATATTTGTGGCCTCATTCATAATCGATTATTAACAGTATTGTAGCTAATAAATGGTTTGTCCCTTACCAACATACGCTATTTTCCTAAGAGCAAAAGAGACAAAACACTTTATTATAATGTTTTAGTTTAAGAGTGTTTATGAGCCTAACTCATTACCGAAACGTTGAGGTATGCATTAACCACCTATGGTTAATGTATACCTCAACGTTTCGGTCGTGTTGCAACGGCCGTGTTTCCTTCCCAACTGATAATGATAATTTCTCATCTAAATTTTACGTACAATTCATAATTTTCTACTTTTTAAACCATCAGCTATCTACAACTCCGACCATGACCTTTTCCCATAACTATTGTTCCAAAAAGGAACCGAAAAGTCATAAAAGAACCACTTTCCCTGAATTTCCAACTCAAAATTAAAACTACAAGGTCCGGAGATACCGACTCCGACCTCCTTCAGATTCCTTCACTAATACAATCAATGAGATTCCGATCTTTGATTGAATTTATCCATTTCTAATTTTGATCCAATATTCTTGGTTTTATTGAAAGATATTGAATTTCCTATTTAGATTTTATATCTGTGTCGCTTTCAAGAGGGTTTCGTTATGAACCGTTAGGTTTCGGTGGTTTGATTTCCGGGTCGAGTTGTTTAGGTTTTTGAACGGGATATCTAGGTTTTTATGTGTTAGTGTCAGAGAGATTTTGTTTACTATTTTATTTTCAAGAAATGCTTTAAATCTTGTCTTTAACGGAAATTATCTGTCGGTCCACCTTTCTCATATTTACGGTGAATTATAATTTGATTTATCTGTAATTTTCGATTTTGTGAACCTCATATAAATCGAATTCTGTTTTGGAATGTCGGATAGAAGAATCGATTCGACGAACGCCCATTTGTACAAAAAATATTACTTAAATACACATAAAATATTCCGTTCTAAACTATGAAAAAATCTATATTCCGATTCAGAAATCCGTATCTTCGAGTATTTCCTATACTATATGACTCTATAAATAAATAGTTTTATCAGTTCTTTCTTGTGAATCTTGGACAAATAAGAAAAGATATTGGTACATTTAAACGAGTCTCTTTGGGACCACAACTGAATAAAAATAATTCAATTCGATACTAAAGAAATGCGATGTCAAATTCCAATAATACTATTGGTCTAATATGCCATTTACTATAGAACAAAGATATCTATCTCTAAAGATTTTTTAATACAAGTAAAGTAAAGTTTCAGTCTTATTAGACAGGGCGAAAGCCTTAACACTCCAAGTGACACTCAAAAGTATAGTCGTACGTAAGTTCCCGTTTGAACAAATAATAATGACATCAACGTACGTTTCAATTAATAGTAAAAAAGGGCGAAAGCCTCTTAGCAGTGAGAAGAAAGTGTTAAACTGCCTCACTCTGAGATGTTCATTAAATCAACACTTAACTTATTGATGTAATTTCTAATACCTTACATGTCAAAATCAATCATTAAGTCTCTACTAAGGAGGCATTTGAGTCTCTGAGTACAGACGTTAATCTACTTTGGTCACTGAACTTCATTCTCAAACTAGATTATCCGCCAACTATGGACAGTGGACACCTAATGAGGTCATAACAGCTGTCGGTCACCGAAAGTAGGTGACTACCGTATTCTTTACACTGATGTGGTCATAAAGTAAGTACTTAAGTAAGTTTGAGTGGTTCAGTAGCCAACCCTGGTGTTGGAGTTTTTAGACCGCCTAAAGGCCTCGGATGGTCTGACGATTGATACAACCGAGACCGACAATTTAACGTGCCCTCCGAAGCACGGTAGCGCTCAGACAGAAATGCTACTATCACTGATGTGGTGATCGAATGTTGTGATCGTAAAACATTTATTTACAAACCAGCTCACACTGACAATATTTTTCAAAACAACACTAAGAACAGGAAAAAGAATTCACGTAACTCACCCTAATTAAAAATAGTCTAACGAAAACACCTCCATAACTCATGCCCTCGTAAAGAAATCTAATTAATTCTTGAAGAAACCTCTTTATATCTCGTCTTAAGAATTATATTAAATCCAATTAGACTTCCGTAAGGTATTCTTCTTTATTATTCATAGTTTTTCTTTGTTTTTCAAGGTCCAGGTATTGTACTTTTCTTCACTTTTATTGAGGCCTCTTACCTAATTTATTAGACATAATTTATAAGGTGGCATTCGTGTACTCGTAGCTTAACTAAACAAAGTATACTTTGGGCGGTCCAAAAACTACAACATCAGGTTTTGGCCTCTGACTTAATAGAACTTACGTACTTAGTATGTCCGATGCTAAAGACAGAGACCAACTTTTAACACCCCCCTCTTTTTACGTCGGTGGATAACAAACGTGCAACACAATGCTACGAAAACCATCTGCTACTTAGCTTATATTCATTCTAGTCTACGTGTGGCTGTCGAGCCTGCATTCATACAGCTAAAGCGTGGCAAAGCTCTTTGCATCTCAAACCAGCATGTGAATGATCGCATTAGACCAATTTAGACCGAACAGTAGGAATATATCGTCGTTAGGATGAATGGGAACTGAATCTAGAGGTAATCTGATAGTGGGATGATTGGAGATATTTTCTGGCAGCTGTTTCGTTTTATTTTTTGTTGCAGTAGTAATATATGTAGCAGTGTATAAAATCATCAGTGCTTATGTATATGTATCATCGATAGTTTTAGCAGCGCTGCTAAAGCGGTCTTAAAATCGCTACTTTGGAGATACTCGTACCTTCTTTAAACATAATTTTATTTAGTTTTACATATTTTACAAGTACCAAAAGTTAATTCAAACTTAAAATTTCATCGTTTTGAAAGCGAGCCGAGATCTCAAGATTAATTTATTTACTTTGCCTTTGAATTAGGTATACGTAGTTCAACGACGCAATATTTTACTTTACATAAATATTCAAGTTTATTTAGCGAGATTCCCGCGGAGCTTTTTATTAAATAAAAGTTGAGGGTGGACTGTAGTCAAGTCAGAAAACCTACGCACACTAGAAACAAATACATCTCATAGATTTTTAACAAGTTAACAGAGCCGTGTTGTCCTAGTGGATACAGGCGCCGCCTTCCGTGCCGGAGGTCGGTGGTTTGAACCTGTGTGCACCTATTCCGTGTCTATGTGCGCTATTTACGCTCCTCAAGTCCTCACAACATTATGAGATAGATAGAACAGGATAAAAATGGATTCATTGGCCATGTGTCTACTACGGTTACAGCTTTCTAAGTATAGGATCGCTGTGCTGTGCTGGCTAAGCATATATCATCTTACAATACCTAGAAGGTATTATCCACACTAAAATAGGAAAATATGTAAACGCGATCTTCAAAATTTTCACTCTGGTGCCATCTATTGGAACCACCCGCATGGAACAGCTAGCAAGGTAGATGAAATAGAGGCCCAATATATATTATTTTGTGCCATGGCCTCTAAAATATGTACAACTAAATATCGAGTAACTACTTGTACAAATAGCTACTCGTATAGTCCCTACCAGCAACTTATAACAAGAGCTTCCTGCTCTTGTTTCTTATTAAGTTATCCGGTTATTTATTAATAAGTAGTTATCCTTTGCTCACGCGGCGAGCATTAGTTGCCGGTTGATTTATGGCGGTAATTATTTCACCTTTGTTAACCTTGAGTGGTAAGTACTTGGTGGGAAATAGGTTACCCTAACTTTTCCTTATAAAAATAGTATATGTTTAAGTGTGAATGTGTTGTACCAATGTCATCGTTTAGATTAAAGAAGTTTAATAGTGTGCAAATAAATAAATAAAACGAAGACAGAATCATTAAGACTACGTCTCGATAATTGTTATCGTTGCATACATTCGTTAAATAGTTCCCATTTACTTTATACTGTTAAATACAAAGCGTTGTTTCATAAATTAAATGAAGGTCTGTTGGAGTTTATTGGGCTGCCAGAAGAAGGCACGATTTTTCATTTTCCCACTTACCCCTTTGAGACTGACATTTTGTGTTAACGTTTAGTGGTGCGTAAGCGTAAGCTGAAATAACACGCTCTAAATAGCTTTTGGACATCATATAAGATTACATTTTGAATAGATTCCTTATAAACTTTATGTTTGGAGATTTTTGTGTTATGTTACTCATGATACTGAATACATTATAAAGCAAAATTCCTAAAAATAAATTCAGTCACAAAATGTCAGTCGAAAGCCAATGGAAGGAACTACTGAATACTTAAGAAAACTCTTTATACTCTACCATTTAGTATATTACTGGTACACAACATCGTTAAAACAAGTTACCTACATAAATAAGAATAATACAATCTACAAATTATGAGACATACAGACGGCAGTTTATACCACGTCCATGTATATTTGTCTCGTAAAGTGACCTCGGGTACAAACGTACAATACGCGGCTGAAAGCACTGCTCATCCACACAGGATTTGAAGGATCGTCTTGAAATAAATAGTACAGTCTTCGTTATATTTAACATTTCGGTATTTTTAATAAACTACATAATATACAATTTTGTGCCTCGATAAAAAGAGAACAAGCCTCTCGCAAGGGGGAAGTTGATATGAATTAGTAGAATGAGAAAGTTGGAGAAGGTACCAATAACTCGTATATAGTGATTGACTTGTATTCTTCTGTATGACGGCAGATGGCTAGCTAAATTCAATTTTGTAATGTTCTTGCACTATCATGTTGGTGAACAATTTGCTGTTTATCTGTCAGTCTTTTCACTGTGTTAGATCAGAAGTGTGTCTTCTTCTTCACCGAGTGGATGGTCAACCTGACCAATCCTGGTGTCAGAGTTATTGAGCCGCCAATGGCCTCTGATATGGCTCATGTAACGACTACTATCTGTAGAAAGTAACCAGGACCGACGGCTTAACGTGCCCCCTGAAAAGCACGGATGAAGTGTGTGATAAAGATAGTAAGACAGTACTACATAACTGTTTTTAACTGACTCGCAAGAGGTCGGTAGGTAACTCTCGGCCGGGTACTGTATTATGTAGCTTTTATGGAGTTTTATTTCTTATGGAACTTTTGGCACGTACAGGTATTATTTTTATTTGTGCCATAAGCAGTATTTAAGGGCTTTATGTGTTTTTTTATTAAATTATTAACTGACGCAGTGGAGGCGACTAGAAATCTTATTAGGAGGTTGGACAGAGTTCGTTATTTGGCTAATTTTATCTTAACATTATTAAAGGATGGATTTCACAAGGATTCTTAATTTGATTTAGTGCTTTAATATATTAAAAACAAATGATGTTGGTGTTCTAATTCGTGCAGTATAAAATTCAATTTTAAATGAACACCTTTTGCAATCCGCCCCAAATCTGGCAACACCTATGTATACCTAGTATATACTATATCTGCTAAAAATACATATAGGTCCTTCTGACATTAAACGTAGCATAGCAACAAATCACAGCATAGCTTTGGTAAAAGGACCCTAACGAGAGTTGTTATAATTTTAGATGTGCACTGTTCAATTATCTCTTTAAGTCTTAATCATCATATTTCTCAGAAAGTTAAAAGTTTTTTTATTTTACGAAGAAATGTTATTTTATCTCTTTTCAATATCTTATATTCTTTCGGGATAATTTCATAGTCAGAACGAGTTATTTAATGCTTTATATTATCCCACATGAAAAGAGATCTCCAGCAAAGTTGCATTGTGGAGTAATGGCTAATACTGAACCAAGAATCAAACTTCAATGCACAGCACTAAAAGTAGAAGAATAGAGTTTTCCTCATAATAATCCAAACACAAGGTTTACTATAGTTTTTTATAGTTCTAGAGACGTACAAGGACATTGGATACAATTATTATGGTTCTCTCTACCATAGACAGTGACCTAACTAAGTTTCTACATAAAAATGTTTGTCTACTGTTATTCTTATTATTACGAGTATTTACTATCTGGCTGTTATACTTATATAATACTTTATTTTTATGTAGTTATAAGATTTTATATAAACTAAGTTTCAAGTAATTTTTAAAAGTTATGAATTAAACATGATTTGAAAGTCACTTTTGGTAGCTCGTAGCAGATCTAGAATGTGTAAGTAAAAAAAGTGTTAGCCTGTAATATCCCACTGCTGGGCAAAGGGGTCTCATCTCACCGAATATATCAGTACAGCGAGGACGACTTCTATAAGTACTAATAAAGTTGAAGTGTTTGATATTTTGTTTATTTTATTTGTTTGAACGCACTATTCTCAGAAACTATCAATCCGATTCGCATGATTCTTTTTGTATTAGATAGATACATTGAAGAGATTGTGGCTGTTATAGACTATTGTTATTGCAAAATTGTCACGGGAGTGGGTAAGATGCAGGCGTGGCTAGTAAAAGCTCAAAAGTATAAATTAATACATTTTATCATAGTTTATTTTTTTCAACCCTTCACCACCCATCAAACCTTTTTTTATCCTTACAGTACACAATGGGGTAAAAATAGAAACTGAACATTAAGTACTTCTCGATTAGCGTAAGGTCACGCCAGCGGCCCTGACACAGCCACGGCTATTTGCTTTCACTAATTTCATTAAATTATATCTGATTTACGGCTACAAGGCAAAGGTTGTCGTGTCGTTTTGTGCGTGAAAGCCAATTAATTTGATAAGATTTCGTAGTGTTAGTTTCAAAATCAGTTTTTTTTTATTTACCAATTAACAGCGCCTCACGGTTTTACCCACGTACCCGTACCCGTTCCCGTAGGAATTTCGGGATGAAAAATAGCCTATGACCTTCCTGTTGAATGTGGCTATCCATTACAAAAATAATTATTCAAATTGAACGGGTAGTTTCTGAGATTAGCCTGAACATACAAAATAAAAAAATAAAAGATATTTTACTATGATTATAACTAAGGCGATTTTTTAAAGTAATAGTTATCGTTGCTACACTTTGTAGTCAGATCGAAACTTGGATTTTCATTAGTAACTGAAGTAAATTTGAAAACTTGCCTAAAAGCGGTGCGGTGCGAAGCTCAAATTGATCTATTGCTGAGATTACATTACGAACGAGATGCATTAGGAAGAAATTTGGACACTTGTAATACAGTATCTGGCAATTTCAATTCAATTGAGCTCTGCTTCTCTCCGCTCTGATTATATAATGACGCTCCCTAGTACTTTTTTGTATTACCTACTATATGTAATAATCACAACCAACATATCGTTTAAGTGGTAAGTAGTAAAATTAATATTCGTCTTCCCAAAAATAATATTCGTTGCATTACTAATCGATTGCTTTATTCACGTGCTCATTTACCTGGCACCACTAATGAATATTTGTATTGTACACTCGTGTCAAAAGGGTTAAAAGATCAATGATGTTAACAAATATTTAAACTAACATTGTCCCATAAGTTCCTATCGATTCCAACTCTCACATAAAACGCTTCTTCCCCAATAAATACTTTGTCAAACAGTTTATTTACTGTCCATAAAGTCTCTAAACTTCAACTTCGCGAAATATTGTCCTTTTATAGGTTGGAATCACATATTATTCAACGGAAAAAAATAGTTTTTTGGAAGTTTATTTTTTATTGAGTCGTAAAGTTGGAGATCTTCGGTTTATCACTGGAGATAAGCTGTTTCTTTGTCAGGACGGAACTTTTTGGTCTGGAACTTTGTGGACATGTAAAGTTGGAATAATATTGTTTGTTTGCTTATGAAGTTTTGCGGTTTCACGAGTGATAATAAAATTTAGAATTCTTCCTTCAGTTAATAATCGGGCTTTTAAGAAATAACAATTGAGACTGTTCGGATGTTTCTTTTGGTTTCATGTCACGCGAAAAAATGGATTTCGGTCGTGCTTTTTTGTTTACTTGTAAAGTTTTACAGTTTCACCAATAGTAATAAAATTATAGTATTCTTCCTTCATTTAATAAACGAAGACTTTGAGGATGCTATCCTATTTGCGATGATGGTAACGTCTCATGAGAAAGAATGAACTTTTAATAGTACCTCGATAGGTCCAAAAACCTCCCGATGAATCATAATTGTATAGGTTACTAGCAGCGCCCCGCGGTTTTACCCGCGTTGTGCCCGTTCCCGTGGGAATTTCGGGAATTTTTTTACATAAAAACCTTCCTTTGAATCACTCTACCTATTACAAAAAACCGCATCAAAATCCGTTGCGTAATTTTAAAGATTTAAGCATATAGACAGACAAACAGTGTGACAGACACGAAAAAGAGACGACTTTATTTTATACTATGTAGTGATATGAACAAACTTGGGCTCTTATAAAAGCATCCCAGATAGCAAACTATACAACACTACAGCGATATTTCTGTAATAAAATAAGTAAGTCTTTTCCAAATAAGTAGGTAACACTCACAACCAAAGTACATTCTAATGTCCATTCCCTTTGATACTTACGTGCAATTTATCATTTAAGTCGACAACGTCAGACCCATGGTCCGAACTTTACATCAACCTAGCTTATGAGGGTATTTGTAATGGTATTGGCCGAAAGGGAACATTATTAGTTGTCCAAACAGACTATAAGGAAGGAAATATTGATGTCATAATCATGTTTATTACTAAGTTTAGTGCAACGTTAAGTTTGGTGTCGTTGTAAACAGAATTGGTTATTAGAAACTAGTAGTGTGCCGCGGTTTTACTCGCGTTATGCTGGTTCGTGTAAAAATGATGGGATGAAAATAGCTTGATATCTTCCCGTTGAATGTAAGTATCTTTTGCAAAAAGAATTATTTGAGTAGGATTGGTAGTTTCTGAGATTTGCGCATTGAAACAAACATACAACAGTTTGTTGTATGTTTGTTTCAACTTAAGTTTTATTTTAATTGGTAAAGATGTGGTGAATTACTGATTTAAACTCTACCCAGTACCGTTATACACCTTCATTTCAATTTTTTCTACACCCAATTTATTTAATGTAACACTACATGTCTTAGATTCTCTACACAAAAAGATATCTTTAAAGACTAAAGAGTAAGGTATTTGTTCTCTTTTATGGCATGTACTGAAAAGCAGAAATTCTATATGAACGTTCAAAATACTAGCAAGACGAATCTCTTCTAAGATAAATATTAAAGAATATTGTGCGGTCACAAATGTAAAGATATTCAAGGAAATCCATTCGCATCCTTCCTCCCCGTAGTTGCTCCACCAACCGCAATTTTACGAGTTTCTCAGTCCCAATTTACGATTTTTACCGATAATTTACGATCCAACCAACCCTCGCTAAATATTCAAATGACCGCATTCTCCGCAGACAAAATGCAACAGTAAATAACAATGAAATTCTTCCCTGTTTGTTGCAAGATAACAATTTCTGTTGCAAACTTTGAAATACCTCATTGAATTTTGGGGAGAGGTAAAGTAGTGGTTGGGTAGTTGGATCGAATGATGGTGCATCGACCAATTATAAGTTTATTTACGTTTGTACTCAGAGATGTACATCTCTAAAGCTAAAGCTATGATTACACGACCCAAGTCTACTTGTACTAAGTGTACTCAGAGTCAATATTACTCAGCAGTTGTAAGGAAGAGGTCTTTAGGCGGTCTAAAATTAGGGTAGGCCACTTGCCTATTCGGAATAAATAAATTAGCCATCACTACATAGTATAAAACAAAGTCGCGTCTGTTTGTCTGTATGCTTAAATCTTTAAAATTACGCAACGGATTTTGATGCGGTTTTTTGTAATAGGTAGAGTGATTCAAGAGGAAGGTTTTTATGTAAAAAAAATCCCGAAATTCCCACGGGAACGGGCACAACGCGGGTAAAACCGCGGGGCGCTGCTAGTTACTGATAAAAACATCTTTTATGTAAACATTTTAAACCGATTTTTTATTTGGATACCTGTCAGTAGCACAAAGAGCATTAAAAAAAATCAGCTACACAAACGGCCTTTCGAAACAAATAAATAATTAAAAATAGATATTTTTTTATTTAGGAATATAAATACTCGTAAAATGCCACAAAATGGAAAACGTAGTTTTAAACTCTATATGCATTTTAGCTGATATGTTTGCATATACTCGTAAGGGGTCAATTCGTCAAGTGAGCGTGGAACGCCTCGGTGGTCTAGTGGTATGTGCGCTCGCCTGCCAAGACTGAGGTCCCGGGTTCAATTCCCGGGTCGAGCGAAAACATGTTACCTACTTTTCAAACATGGCTCGAGTTTGAGATCACCAACCCGCATTTGGCAAGCTTGGTGATTATGCCTAATCCTCCTCACTGTACTGATAACTTCAGTGAGATGAGAGGCCTTTGCCCAGTAGTGGGACATTACAGGCTAATACTTACTTACTTACTTACTTACTTATTTGTACATCATTATCGACATAAAATGGTAAAGCTCAAATCCAATGAGACTGGTAGCTGAGTCAACTGAAACTCTATTTGTAGTCCCAGTGGAACTAACAATGTCCTCTGATAACATTGAGGAAGTAATATTGTTAAAATAACAATAGCTTTGTTACAACTCTATTTACAGATTAAGTATGTTTTATTATATTAATGTCAAAGATGAATATTTTTATTTATTTCAGAGCATTTGTGGGCCCATAGACCTAAGCTCTAAGAATTATGATAAATATGATTGATAAATATACCATTATCGCTACGCTATGTTGCTATCGAGCTATCACGCGCACGACAGTATCGCAACAAAAAGTTGCCGTGGGCGAGGACCCTAATTCGTCTCGTATTTAATTATTTTGTTCATTCCCAAACTCTGTAATTTAATTTTTTTTTTTTAAATGCCACAAAAAAACAAAAAGACCACAATTAAACATTTTAAAAACAAAAACAGATATTAATAAGGCAATAGGCCACATCTCAGCTGGTGCTGTACGGGACGGTGGCCCCGCGCAGCGCTGATTTTCAGATGCCGCCTGCTCCCTGAGGTGGAGGGCAGGAGCGGATACAGTAATAGGATAGGTAATTCCATATTGAAATGTCATCAACCCAAAACCTTTCACCACTGCCATCATAAATGGTTAACTAAAACTGCAATCAGCTTCTAACATCCAAATTCACACGAACGTAGGCCTGTTATATTAATTAGATGATCCCAGTCTCTGCGAGGACCACAAACGTAACCTCAATAGAATTAATATTCGTCGCTTGTGTTGCATTTCTCTTGTAAATGGCTTTCAATTTATCGTCCTATAAACCTGGACATGTATTTCCCTGGAGAACAGAGCAGTGCTGCGATATGTAGCATTATTTATGGTGCCACTACACTGCTGTAAGGTCGGGAAGCAAATATTTTGCTAATTGGTTTATTTGAGTTGTTTCAAGTATTAAAATGCAGTGGACTGCTGCGCTGGACTGTGGTTATTTCCAATTAATTAACTTTAAAATACTATGAAATAGTTATTGCATTGCTGTGGCTATTTTCGTAGAAATTGCCGTCCTCGGAATGTTGTAGGTGAACAAAGACAACGTTTTTTATCAGAAAATTATGTATCCCTCAGGCATAGCCGCCATGACTAATAAAAATCTTCATTACAATTAATTACATCTGATTATACAAAAAATGAAATATAATATACCCAGACAAATTCACACACGGTTAATTAGACCTAAAGTAAGCTGTATTATGGAATCTTACTGACTGATACTGCTACATACACATAATTACATACACTAATACTATATAAGAATATATAATTGGCACCCTGACGTCGTCGCTAACAACTATGTCTTCACGTATTGTTGACTCCGGGCGGGAATCGAATCCACCACCCCCGACATAGTACTACACAGTAAGCGCTCTCACTGCCACTGTGCCAACAGGCTTGTCAATATTATAACAATTGAACTCGTTAAGAAATACTTACCTTCAGAAAATAAGACTATATTATTATTTATTTATTATGCCAAGTGGTTGATAAACGCTAGCAAAAACACATTATTCGGTTGATTTTCTTATTCATCGGTTTCATATTCACAATAAATAAGCGTTCACTTTTCGCTACAAATCTTAATATTTAACCTTACATTTACATTTCAAATTCGCATAAAATTGAAGAATATTTTCCGTCGACTTGTTCGTCTCACAATTTAATATTTATCGGCGAACATTTTTCATCGGAGTATTCTGAACGTCCGTGTGTATTGGGCTTTAATAAAATGCTTCTTACAAATTGGTGCTTCACCGGAGTGTGTACCCGGCATAATATTTTTATGAAATTCAATCTGTCTCCCCCAGTTTGTGATAGGACATTAATTGTCGGAGATTTTTATTTCGTTCTAGTTTTTGCTATCAGTGGTTCTGTCCGTGATATTCAATAACTTGAATACTAGTGGTTTTTATTTTACGGGTAGTTGTGTAAAACAAACAGCATTAAGAGTATATTATGTTTACAAGGTGTGAGCTCTCGAGCTTACGAAGAAAGGTGCTTCACGCCTGTAATTGTAAATAGAGTAACAAATTGTAATCTCATGTAATCTCTGTCAAAGCTCACGACACACGTCTATTGGTCAGTAAATCTATATACTAATATAATTAAGCTGAAGAGTTTGTTTTTTGTTTGTTTGAACGCGCTAATCTCAGAAACTCCCAATCCGATTTCAATAATTCATTTTGTAATGGATAGCCATATTCAACGGGAAGGTTATATGGGAGCTCAGATTTCTATCGGAGCGCTATCGTGCGTAGGGCACTTGAAATAGACAGTCCCGGGTTTTTTCAATCGATAGGCTAAGTTGGAGGTCTTAAGGCGGCCTAAAAACTCAGACACCAGGGTTGGCCACTGACCTACTTCAACTTACTTCTTTTCTTATCGAGTGGATGGTCAACCTGACCAATCCTGGTGTCGGAGTTATTCAGCCGCCAAAGGCCTCTGACATGGCTCATGTAACGACTACTATCCGTAGAAAGTAACCGGGACCGACGGCTTAACGTGCCCTCCGAAGCACGGAATCATCTTACTTTTCGGGCAATCAGGTGATTCAGCCTGCAATGCCCTAACCAAACTGAGGACGGTCTCACAAAGTGATTTTTGTGAGATATCCCCACCGGGAATCGATCCCGGAACCTCCGGATCGTGAGCCGAGCGCTCAAACCACTAGACCACGGAGGCTGTTAAACACTTATTCATCACGAATCAACATTTTAATAGACTACCACCGCTAGCATTAAAGTTTGTAAAGGTATCAAAATCGTAACTCATTTGCAATTAAATGAAAATTCCTCAAGATTATTGGGCAGATTAATTAAACTTAAATGCTGGGTCTCAAATGCTAATTAGATCGGAAAGGTCCGTATATATTTTGGCACAAATTGAGACGGAAAATTACTAATTAATTTCCTGTTTGAAGATCTGCTTTGGGAATAGAAAAGTTTACAGCTTTATTTAATTTTCATTAAATTGTGAACTAAAAAAATAGTAGTCTATTACTAATATAACTTTTTTGTTTTTTTGATTTGCTTGAACGCGCGAATCTCAAAAATCTATACTAATGAAGCTGATTTTTTTTACTATATTTTTTATTTTCTGTGAAGGCGCTAATCTCGGAAACCATTAATACGATTGGACTAATTGTTAAACGGGCAAAACGCGGGTAAACCCGCGGGTCACTGCTAGTATGTATATATAATTAACACGGAGGTTACTGTTGAGTTGTCCCTCAACACGTTTCGGTCACATACGGCGACCTTCATCAGGAGGTGGGTGAAGCGCTCGCGACAGCGTCTCTCCCCGCACAGTGCGGGGAGAGACGTAACAGTAACCTCCGCGTACGTAAGTTCCCGTTTTAACAAATAATAATGACATCAACGTACGTTTCAATTAATAGTAAAATATAATTAACATCCAAACGTCTATGGCCACTATGTCTTATATAACTATACACATATTGTTGACTCCGGGCGGGAATCGAAACCGCATCCCCCGACACAGAACTCGCTTCCAAAAACGGGCCAACGGGCTTGTCGCAACTTGTTATTCGTACTGTACTTATGCTGTCACCCCGAGAATATCGGACACGGTTAAAGTCACCCAGTATAGTGTGACATTTGAGCTAACTGACGACATAATAGTGACCTACAGTGTCACACCTCGCGGCGACTTCTCTCGACACAAATACATTCAAATGCAATCTTCAGACTCTAGACAATTGCCTAGTACGGTCAGACTAACAATAATAGACATATTTTTGTGAAACATAAATGTTTTTTATTTGTGAAATTGAGTTACACTTTACTTACACCAATAATAAGGGTTTATTAAGGGTTACCTACGCCATATCGAATGCCAATTAAGCGAAAAGCAAACGGCCGAACGCTATTCATCGAAAAGTCAAACACCGAATTAAGGTTTTGTTTTCTCGGAGAAAATGTTATATGTAATGTAATAAATATTTTTGAATCCAGTTCAATAATTATAAATTGAGTAAAAATAATTTTATTTTGTTACAGATAGGCACCAAAACCTTTTTCTTAATTTTGTGACATATTGCAATGTGACAGTTGACATCCAAAAACAATTCGCAAAAGACATGAAAGTGTCACTTAAGTTAAACACACGAGCTTGCGGTGGATTCACCCTGACAGATTGTAAGGGTATGTGCCCACCACATAACATTTTAATTGGCTCCATACTTGACAGTCTAGCTTCGTAACTTAATTACCTCACTCAGTTTATTGTATTACTGGCTTTATCTTCAGAAAAGAGAAGTGAAAAGTTTTTTATATACCTTAGGGATTAAAAGGTTAGAGCTATCTTATTTAACTAGGAAAAATAATGTACGTTTCTAACCAAATAACGTCTGTAAACGAAATACAGACATTATGTTAAATTGTGAGAAGAGCCGCCATTTTGTTTTAAGCTAGCTATTCCGCACGGTATTCCCACCTACGATCCAATAGATGGTGCCAGTGTCAAAATTTTGGTGTTCAACAGGCTTCCAAAGTTAAAAGGGTACAGAGACATCTAAAAATCAACTAGTCTCGTTATTCTCAATAAGAAAATATACTGAGAAATTACCGTAAACTACAATGTAACGTGTAACAATTATCCTGCACACGCTATAGTACCTTTAAAAGCCTGTTATATAAAGTGAAGTCAAACTTAACTTGTCAAGTTTTCAACTGAATGAAATCTTCACGATATTAGGTTAACAACTTTGTAAACAATGAAGCTTTATAAAATTGTCTTAATTTATTTGGGACAAGAAAAGTTTGAGTAATTGTTCTGAGATGTTGTTTTTAACAAAATGGCGGATTTTTAGCACGTTCCGTTGCTATCTTTTTGGGGCTCGATTCCCAAAGGGTATAAACGATAATCGGGACCCTATTACTAAGACTCCGTTGTCCGTACGTCTGTCTCTCTATCACCAGAATGTATCTCATAGAGTCTACTAACTGCGCCCCGCGGTGTTACCCGCGTTGTACCGTTCCCGGGGGAATTTCGGGATAAAATGTATCCCATGTGGTATTCTGATAACCTATTATATTACTGTTAAGTTTCATCTAAATCCGTTTAGTAGTTTTTGCGTGAATGAGTAACAAACATTCACATACATCCTCACAAACTTTTGCATTATTGTAGTAGGATGAAATAGACCGTGATAAACTTTTGAAATCAAGAAATACTTAAAACAGAATAAAATAAATATTTGACTTTGGCTCATATGCCGCAGTACAAATACCTTATTATTTTTGTCGTTTATTTAATGATAATAGCACGGAACCCTTCAATCACAAGTCTGACTCGCGCTTTGCTGACTTTTTTCAATTTGAGAATTTATACGCTCGAAGTTAATTGCCGTGTATAACTTGTTGAACATTTTGTTTTACATTAGAAAACTTTTTCAAAGAACGTTTTATTTCTTTTATATTCATTGCTTGCTTTACTTAAGTCGTTGGTTATTTATTCTACTTTATGTAAAAGCTTGTATAATGGACGTTTGTTAATCTTTCGCGAATGCTTGAGGGATTTTAATGTCGACTTAAATACGAGTAGAGAAGGTTTTTATCGATTTCGTTATTTATAAAATCTATGATAAATCACTAAAACATACTAGGTGTTCGAATGATCCCTAGGTTATTATTAGTCAAATCCAATGACTTCACAATCAATCCATCAACATAGTAAAATAAAGTACTAGCCTGTAAGGGCTCCCACACAAAACTGCGATGCGATGCGATGCGAATTCCATTTAATATATTCATCTCTTTTCTTTGTACTGTAGTAATGGCGATAGATATAACTATTTCAGTTCGCATCGCATCGCATCGCAGTTTTGTGTGGGAGCCCTAATGTCTCACTGCTGGGCAAGGCCTCTCGTCTCACCGAAGATATCAGTATAGTGTTGTAGTTTGACTGAAATTCCTCCCACTTCTTAGATAGGTAACCTAAAGTGACATTTCTATCTGAACGCTACCTTGCTTCGAAGAGCACGGTAAATAATTAGTCCCGGTTCTTTCATTCTTTTTAATTCCATCACCAGAGTTGGCCACCAACCAATGTGTTTACTATGTACTTCGGTCTATACTCATATAAATGTATGAACTACTACTATGTTTATGCAAAAACGCTTGAGTCTTCCGCCATTGTCTGAGCTCGCTCTGAACTACAAAATGGCGTCACCTTTTCTACCATCCTTACGTGTGGCTCCATTAACGACGGCCACGGTGTCTAATTCAATTCCTCTAGTCCTCGCCGGCCCTCGCTCTTGGCTGCTCTTTTTGTGATTGTGCATTCATTCACGGATCACGGAACTCGAGGATTTTTGGAGTATGGGTGGCCATTGAAGACTTTATGGGGGAATGGGATTTCAGTGTGATGAGGTAGGTGTGGAAAATGTTTTAATGATTTTGTGATATGAAAGTAGGAATGTCAACTGGATTGGGAGACAGTGAACAAAACATTGTTAGAAGGTAACGTTTTCTAGACTGCCCAAAGGCGAATTTTTAAGGAGTTTGGGTCGTCATAGATCATAGTCCAGACCTCAGACAGTTTTACTTGGTACTTACCTATATTTCAAAGTAAAATTATTTAATTAAACACAAAAAAAATCTATGACAGATGCAAAACTTGACGAATGTAAGACGTCTTGTCTCTAGTATGTGTTCTTTGATAGGTTTCCATACTGCATCTTTGACTTAACTAATGCCACTTACTACTAAATACAAACACATGTCATTGTTTTATCATCTTACTTAGGTATATTGCGTCCTTTCAACAGCACTTCAAAACAAAGTGAGAGCAATTTTCAAAGCATTCTTTCAAAACAAAGTCCACTAACAAAAAGGGCCACTCTTCTATTTTTAAAGCAATTTTCAAAGGTAATTGCAAAAAATCTGGAAAGAGACATCACTTTAAGTGTTGGAGCATCCATCAAAACTTCAGTCAATAAATCGGGCGATTCACTGACTTTTATTTATTAACCTCAAACTGATTCAGCTCGATGCAATCTGTTACGTATATCCTGGACAATAGAGCTGTTTTTGCTTTACAACGATCATTGAATGAATTGTTCTGAATTCTGCTTGATTTTAGATTAGATTATTATAGCGATGAATAAACTCTGTTATGGAGTGTTGAGAGTCATATTTATTACAACAAAAAACTGTATAATTTACGTAAATGGTAATATATTTTGGAATAACCTTATTTCGGGAATATGTTTTATAAATACAACTTTAATGCTTTTTGTCTTCGCTCTCCTAGACAATTGGCAATGATTTCACATTCTACTTTATTGTGTACTATTAGAATGCATTAGAATGCCACTTGATAGTCACGTGATACTGGTACATTCCTATACACTTTGACAGTAGACAACCAAATAGAATGCGGAGCGATTATCACTTGTTTAGGTTTTAAAATACTGGAAACTATTGCCTAAAGGTCTAATTTCGGTAGCGACTGCAACAGCAGGCAGTAAAAGCTGACTGCGAGCACCACTACAGGTTTCTATGAATATCTATGATATTTCGAGAGCAGTGACACTGCTGGTTACGGTTGGCAGTTGCTGCCTACTGCTGCAGTCGCTACCGAAAATAGACCTTACGGGAATTTCCGTGAACATGTCTTAACTTCATCAAAGGTAAAGGTCTTTAGGCTTCCGATAAAGTTACCAAAGTAATTGAAACTAAAACAAAAATCATAAATTCAAGGACCATTACCTAAATTCACTCTCGGAAGTAACCTTCTTAATTATAAAACTCAACCAAAAGTTACCCGACCACAGAACAAAGAAGTAAATGAGTTGAGTCTATTAAGTATTCATTATAATTATTTTTGTACGTTCCCTTTGCGAGTTTGTTGAATTATTGGAATAATTTAAGTGACGTTACCTGGAGACCTTTTATATTGTAACGTAAATTGGAACGCTTTTTCAAATTAACTTTAGGCACAAGTTTGTACCAAATAATATATTAAAAGAGATTCGTCCTTGTTATTTCGAGTTAATGTAAATACTTCACGTAGAAGAATTGAACTGACTGAAGAATTAGCTTAGCAGTGTCCAACGGTTTTACTCGCTTTGAATCCGTTCCCATGGTTATTTTAAAATGCCAAGTACCTTTAAATCTTTCTCGTGAATCACTCGGTTTCGGTTTTTACCGATATACAATCGGTAAAAACCGAAAACAAATCCATAAAGTATTTTAACCGATCGAAAAAAAGAGGAAGTTATAAACCCGTCGGTACCTTTTTGTCGATAAGAAAAAATACCTTTGAAAAAAATTCGTCAACTAATCACAATTTGCAAATTGAAGTATCACTTTTGGACACGTTGTCAAAAAGCGATCGCGTCCGCCCGGCGATGATGATTAACGACGCTCTTTATTGGTCAATGACTGAACAATTTGGTAATAAATATATTTCAAAGGTGAAGGGTCAACCCGGTAGAGTATTACCACTAGAAGTACTTGATATTTGGAGGACGGTTAGATTGTTTTTGATTCTTTTTTCCTTGCCTATCGTATCCCACTGCTGGGCAAAGGTCTCCCTCATTTCTCCATCCTCCAGTCGTCTCTATTCAAGGTTTGCTGTGACCAGTTCGGCTCTAAACCGTCAAAGTCATCTCTCCCGTGATGCTGAAAAAGTAAAAATTGAGAAATTCAAATTGAGAACCTCTATATTGTTTAAATAAAGTCGGTTATTCGAGAACCGAATCATGTATACAATTTATTTCTTATGAGTCCTAAAATGTAGACTAAAATGGTCGAATTGCCTGATAATTATAGTGAATGGAATGAAATCGGCATATTATCAAAAAAAATAGTTTACATTTCGCATTTCATTTAGCATTTTTAGGTGAGTACTACCGTGTTCCGGAGGGCACGTTAACCAGTCGGTCCCGGTTGTCTCAATCGTTAGACCCTGTCGGGGACCTTTAAGCGGTCTAAAAATACCTGGCCATTGACCTATGGGAAAAGAATGAATGAACTCGTTACAAGTAACATATTGTCGTGTAAATAGTATTGGACTCGTAGGTGGGTAGTAATTGGTAACCGCCCTGGTATTTTAACTTCATATAATATTACTCAGTTAGTTCACATCACGTTTACCCAGTATATCGCAGGGTTGTTTTTCCACATTGTTATTTGTCTTGCTTCAATAATATTACCTACCCAATGTTAAATCATATTTCATCTCTATTTACTGTATTTATTCTTACCTAGATTATTGCCAATCTTGCTTCAAGAAAACTTACTTATTATTATATTAATATTACTTAATATTATCAATATGCCTAAGGCAATATTTTATGCGTATTTACTGACTACAAACCATGCTTAGTATATTTGTTGCTAACTTTCTCAATAAGTCTTGAAGTTACGCTAAGATCGCAGTCCTTTTGGGTTACTTAGACTATTCATCTTGTATCTTATTTACAGCGGAGTTTAAATTAAAATGTATTGATTTACTTCGAGACCTCGGTGTAAGACGATCCTGTACCTAAATCTTCTTCAACATACCAACTTTGTATTTACTGACAACCTTTAAACGGTTTGAAACTTCAATGGCCATCATTTATAACAGTTCAATCTCTAATTTGATTAAAAGTAACCGTCTTGATGGGCATAAGGCATTCTAAACCGCAAGACACACATACACGTAGTGCGGCTGCGGGCCGGGTGCGGGCCGAGAATAACACCTTTCATACGAGTAGGGAATACAACGTATACAAGGAATACAACGTCCCGTGACCCGCACTCGGCCCGCACCCGCACTATGTGTGTCTTGCACTTAAACATAAACGAAGAAAGGGATAAATACTTTAACATATTTTTAAGCTATTGCATAGCTTCTATCGCGGGCCTTGAGCGCAGGGACCGAATCCAGAAATTCCGTAATGAAAAAACCTCACGTGAAAAAACCTCACGCTCCCCACTAACGCCATCTAGTGATACAAAAAATAACTATGCAATAGCTTTACCGCGGCAGTCCCCGAGTGCCACACGTCTTTTTTATCAAGTATAGAAAATAGTTTGATTACTAGCAATTTGTAAACAAAGTAAAGTATTAGCCTGTAATGTGCTAAACAAATGCCTCTCACTGAAGATATTAGTACAGTGAGGAGGATTTGGCAACTAGCAACTTGTAATAACTATAAAACCAAACATAAAATAATAATTAGATTACTCTTAGAAAACAAACTTGAATAACACTCTTCCTTTCTAAAGTAGGTTGAAATAAACGACTTGTTTCCTCTTCAGAATGCGAGTGACGAAAACACGAATAATTTCGTCTGTCAACATTTTATTACATTGTTACGCTCGGCCCAGTAATGATCTTGTTGAATCCAATTACCATTTGGAAGCAAACTGTGGTATCATGGCTTTATTTATGTTTGAATTTTCGACAATTCTGTAGGTTATTACTTACTTGTATTAAGCACCTTTCTTGCTTATTGTAAATTGTGATGTTAGTTGATTGAAGGAACATCACTACATAGTATAAAATAAAGTCGTCTCTGTGTCGTGTCTGTTTGTCTGTATGCTTAAATCTTTAAAATTACGCAACGGATTTTGATGCGGTTTTTTGTAATAGGTAGAGTGATTCAAGAGGAAGGTTTTTATGTAAAAAAAATCCCGAAATTCCCACGGGAACGGGCACAACGTGGGTAAAACCGCGGGGCGCTGCTAGTTCTTTAATAATACAAGTTTTCTCTATACTTAGTAAGCAGTGAGGTATAGAAAAAAGTTTTAGATCAATGTCAGGATAGGCAGAAATACTAACTGCCTTGTCCTTCTCACTTACAGTTTGTCGGTCCCGGTTATTTTAATCGATAGACTAATTCAGAGGCCTTGAGGCGGTCTTAGCCTCCGACACCAGGATTAGCTACTCTTACTGGAACTTACTTGGTTGGATGGTGTTGCTATGGGTAGCCCTTTGGCACCGGTCATAGCCAATTACTTACTTACTGCCTTACACTTTTCTTTTTCGTTAATTTAGATTTATTTTAACCCTAGACTAAAAATAGGGGGGTATTATAAGTGCAGCTGCGGCGATGTCGAACATTTTGAAAAAAAAAACATTAAACCTTATTTCTAAGCTGATGTAATTTTATTGTTTTTTTACGCAAATCTCAGACACCAAGTTCGACCACTGACCTTATCGAAATTAATGAAATGAAATAATTTCACAGACGCGGTGGTAGTGTTGCTTCCGTTATAAATTCAAATTGATTCACAGAACCGACCGGTAATTGGTTTGAACTTTACTTACATTTTACACTAGTTGTTCTTTTGAGCTCGTGCATTTAACACAATTTGTATTTAAAATGAATCCCTTTTATATTAAACTAGCCGCGTCGTGCACGTTCCCATGGTAATTTCGGGATGAAAAACAGCCTATAACCTTCCAGTTGAATGTGGCTATCTATTACAAAAAGAATTATTGAAATCGGACTGTGAATTCCCGAGATTAGCTCGAACATACAAACAAACAAACAAACTTACAAATTGTACCTCTTTATAATATTAACATAGATGTTCTCGGTTTATATTAATTGTAATATCTTTAACGGTGGTGGCGTACTTTAGTTATGCGATGTTAAATAATGATTATTGAGCTACGTGTAGCTTTGGGTGGCTGATAGTTGCGTTTCTACCTGAGCACGGCCGTGCTTCGTAGAGCACGTTCAATTGTAGCTTAAAGTTGTCTCAATATTCACAATGAATGACGCCATACAAAATAAAATTCAATCTTTATCTCATACAATTAATAATAAATACTAAACAATAAACATACTTACATACATACTTTTTAAACTCACACGATTTACTCCTTATACTAAATGAAACGGGACTAGAATATAATATACATATTTACTAAAATACGTACCTAAGCGGTTTAGACCACTCGTGGTCATGGGATGACTCAAGAATGAGGTCTTTAGGCAGTCTAAATGTCGGCCACGGTTTACGGTTTTCATCATTTGAACCATATTTTCAGAGAGTCAACTATTCAGTTTGCCATTTATATAAAGGGTCTGCAAAATACGAAAGGATAGTTTTGTTCTAGAATAAAATACCATACAGTTTCATATCATCCGGAGTTAATGAAAATTACTAGGCTGTTACACTAATTCCATTATCCTCGAATTTAGTCCCTAATTCGGAAAAGTAATGTCACCCATCTGTCCCAATAAGAAAACAGACATTGACAAGATCAAATTACACGAGAAAATAACAAAATACTTCGTGCTAAAACTGTAGGCATGAAAGGAAATCCGTAAGGGTAGGAACGCATAGGCAAGCAGCTTACTGGGCGCAAAGAATAAATAAATATACCCGGACAAATTCACTCACGGTTAATTAAACCTATACTAAGCTTTAAGTATGGAATCTAACTAATTGATACTACTACATAAACATACACAAATACTTTATAAGAATATACATATAATTGACACCCAGACGTCGTCGCCAACACACTCTCTCTTCTCTCTCTCACTCGTTCGTGGAACGGGTAAACAGCGGGTAACACCGTGGGGCACGGCTAGCGATTCAATAAAGTGTAGTGAACAAGTGAGTTATTCAACCTGCAGGACGCTCGCAGTCTGTTTAACTCTGTCTAACCTAACCAGCTCAATTGAAACACCTTTTCATATTTTTCACGATGAATGGTACCGTCTCAACATAGAAATGATAACTTTATTCCAACCTGCACGTAACAGATATTGAATTGATTAAAAAGTTCCGTATTGAATCTACAGCACGGTTCAGTGACACGTGCTCCGATACTCCGCCAAATGCCGGAATTCTTTCATCAGCACACGAACCGTGAATTTCTCCGTAAAACATTACCAAGTTGAAACGAAACGAGTTGTAATAAAAAACATATTTGTTCCAGGTTTCAAGCACGGAGAATGAAGGCACCGACCAATCCGCGGGCCCGGCAGACTCGTGAATAATGAAAAACGAGAGTTTAACCAAAATAATGGACACGCACAAATGCAGCCAATGCCATAACGTGACGAAAGTAACGGCGTTTCAGTTACGGCCGCCGGACCCCAACGCTACGCTGCGATTGGACAAAAACGAGTCAACCTTCGATATCTTCTTCAATGAGACATTCTTGTATGGAACGTTTTCGAATTGCTCCGTTGAAAATGGAACGTGTAGTGACGTGTACAGTTATAATTTTTGGGCGTTATCGTTATTAGTGTTTCCGTTATTAACGTTATTCGGGAACGTTTTGGTTATAATTAGCGTTGCGAAGGAACGAAGTTTACAGACTGCTACAAACTATTTTATTGTGAGTTTGGCGGTTGCTGACTTGTTAGTTGCAGTCGTAGTGATGCCGTTCGGAGTGTATTATTTGGTGAGTGAGTTTCATTATTTAATTAGATGTTCATGCTGAGAATGTAACACTGTAACAAGTTTAAAGTCTGTGTTAATGCTCTGAATACATTATAACTTAGTTTGAAACGGTAGCTGCTAAAAAGTACTAAGGTAAAGTCACCTAATTCCGTGGGGTTCTAAAATTGGCACTTAATTCCGCGGTATTTAGAAAATCCCAATTTCCTAATTATGTCTTAGTTGTATCGTAATGCAAATATTTTTATTGAATCCAGTGTATATTTTTACGTATTAAAAATATAGAAAAATAACACAAATGTATTAAAAAGACACAATAAAAGGTCAGTATTGCGTCAACGGGTGGTCGAAGCGCACGCTTCATACAATAGTGACCCTTTGCAAGTAAATGTTTAGGTTTTTTAAATAGTGTTTTTAATACTGTTTTTCTATGTGGTGACTAGTTATTTGTGGTCCACTTGCTCGAGACTTTATTTTTTATGGGTAAGTACTAACCTTTTCTATTATTTTCTTAATAAATTAAGCTTAAAATTTGATTTTAAAATAACGTGGCATTAGGTTCCAAAATTTTTAGTCGGTTCCCAATTCCGTTGTATTACCACGGAATAGCAAACTCATAAGCTTGGTTTTGTTTCTTGTTTTTTTGTGTTGTTATGTTATAAAAGAGTAGTTTTTACTTTTATAAGTACAAGCAAAAAAGTCAGTTGGTACTTGAAACTAATTCCGTGGTATACTTTTAGTTTAATTTGAACTATAAAAAATGTTAAATCGTAATTCTTTTTACGAGTTTTGTTAATTTGTTGTATGGAGAACTGATGCAGGTAATATTAATTTAATTACAAATTGCCTGTGTAAATGAATGCAATTTTGTAGATGATTAAAAATATATTATAAATAAAAATTTATATGTATGAAACATATTTAAAAAAATATATTTATTTAACACTCGGAAATAGGAATAGTGTTTTCAAAGTTTGAAATCCAATTCCGTTGCACTATGTAACTGACTGCAACGGGATTGGGTTGTATGAGCACCTAATTCCGCGGTATAATATAAGAAAATCACAGGGTGTTCTTTTTTATGTTTAACAATGTGTTCAGATAAACAATAGCTAAAAACACTTTTTGTCTGTGTATCGAATTAGTAAATTATGTGATACTAAAATATTCCCTTTACATTTTTTATACTCGGATTTAGGAACCACATGCCGCGGAATTAAGATTTTTAACGCGGAATTAGGTGCTTCGGACTTACTTCATTTTTTATTTTTTTTAAACTATAAATCAATTTAAAATAGATTTAACTTTAATTTAGTTTGGTAGTCAAAAGAATACCGTTTTTAATGACACCAGATAAAGCACTGTTAAGTTACAGTCAATACTTCATATATTATGTCTTTCCTTGTTATTTTGAAAATACCACGGAATTAGGTGACTTTACCTTACTTTGTGACTTTTATAACGTAGCAAAGATAATTAATGCTTACACATTGTACACTTTAGTAGTTACTTTATAAAATGCCGAGGAACTTAATAGTTTTTAAACCTAATAAGTGTGCTAAATTATTTAGTCTTAGATGTCATACATTGTCCCGTACAGGATTTCAACTTTTAATCGACTTCAGAAACTTAAAGAGAGGTAATTCCATTCAATCGGTTTTTTTAGCTTTAAAATTTAGAGACTTAAAATAACGTTACTCACCTAAAAAGTGATTCTCAAAACTTACTTAAGTACTAAAAAACTACTTTTTCACATAATTGCATCAGTAACTAAAAATACCACATAACTTAACGTGTTACCAACATATACCATTCTAGTAACGGTACCGGTAATCCGTTTACATTGATCTGTTAATCTGCAACTCCAGATGTGCTTGTGCATGCTTCAAGGACCGGGAATGGAATCCAAGTTAAACAAGCTTAAGTTATTCGATCGCTGATCGTGTAATGCATAACTTAAGCTTACCTGTATAACTTGCCTAGATTTCTGGTATTATGCATTAGAATAGTATGCAATAAAACAACTATATTAAACACGAAAATATATAAGGGTACGTTCCCATTTTTCTTCATCGAGTGGATGGTCAACCTGGCCAATCCTGGTGTCAGAGTTATTAAGCCGCCAAAGGCCTCTGAAATGGCTCATGTAACGACTACTATCCGTAGAGAGACACCGGGACCCGAAGCACGGAATCGTCTTACTTTTCGGGCAATCAGGTGATTCAGCCTGCAATGCCCTTACCAAACTGAGGACAGTCTCAAGAGATTTTTGTGAAATATTGTCCCCAGCGGGAATTGCACCTGGAACATCCGGATCGTTAGCCGAGCGCTCAAACCATAAGACCACGGAGGCTCGTTCCCATTGAAGCGAGGGGAGCAGTGAGGAGCCCATTTCACCAACTACAGTGCTTGTGATTGTCAAACAACGCATTGACATTGTCAAAATCTTTTCGTAATGAATTGTTATTGGTCAGTTGAGCCGCACAGCTCCGCTTCGCTTTAATGGAAACGTACCCTTAGCATACACACACAGGGCTACGTCAAGGGTTAAAAAGCGTCGTAGTTTGAGAATAGTTTAAAAAACCAAATAAGATGAAAAACTTTAATTACGGTATAATCCTTCTACTCTCAAAATATCTTAAAAAAAACGGTAATTAATATCTTCCCAAGCCACAGATTAGCAGCAGTTACAATGTAATTTAAGACGTCTGTCCCAAAGTTTTGAACCTTCAGACGGTGACACGGTGTGTCATCAGAGTGTCCTGAAATATCTCAGGAACTATTACGGGCCTCCTAAATAAACCAACTATTTTGATGGAATATCTTAATATTGAACAATGTTCCAACAAGTTTCGGTCTTGGGAAACTATTTGTAAATTAATGAAGATTTATCTAACTATTTTCAACTTTGTATTGAATTATTTTAATTATGGCATTGGAAGGAAGCCTTGGTGGGACTATCCCGTCGCCTTTAACAGCGATTGGTCTTCTTCTTCATCGAGTAGATGGCCAACCTGACCAATCCTGGTGTCAGAGCTATTGAGCCGCCAAAGGCCTCTGACATGGCTCAAGTAACGACTACTATCCGTAGAAAGTAACCGGGACCGACGGCTTAACGTGCCCTCCGAAGCACGGAATCATCTTACTTTTCGAGCAATCAGGTGATTCAGCCTGCAATGACAGCGATTGGTGAGAACTTCAGAACGACAGAAAGATGTTTAGAGGAGACCTTTGCCCAGCAATAGAACAATATAGGTTAGGGAAAAAAAGCCGTTAAGCCGTCGGTCCCGGTTACTTTCTACGGATAGTAGTCGTTACATGAGCCATGTCAGAGGCCTTAGGCGGCTCAATAACTCTGACACCAGGATTGGTCAGGTTGACCATCCACTCGATAAGAAGAAGAAGGGAAAAAAAATGGCATTAAACTTAGCCTGAAACATTTGTAGCATAATTACTATTCAAGTGTCTTATGATAAGTAACCACAAGTAAAAAGTATCTATCTAGGGACTAAATAAAATAACAACATTACTTAGTATAGCTACATTTAGCGAAGTTGTTTTGGATAAACATTTAAGCTAGCATTTACGAGAGTATACCTAATAAAACTAACGGTTAACATCCTAACTAAGTTGGTTAATTAATATATTGGATACTGTTGTGTGCTGAAAACTTTGTAAGTACTAGATGCGAGAAACAAATTATCGGGAACAACAAAATATCCAAAACGGATCACAGAAGATTTCATTTCATACGTGGTCTAATGAATGAACCTCAGACTTGATAGACAAATGACAATCGTTATACTAAATGAAACGGGTCTGTATCGCATTAGATAATTTAATGTTAGTTAGTTAGTATTAGCCAGTAATTTCCCACTGCTGGGCAAAGGCCTCTCATCCCACTGAAGTTATCAGTACAGTGAGGAGGATTAGAGGATAATTTAATGTATTTTACTAAAAAACGTACCCGACGTTTCGAGCGAATTACACCACTCGTGGTCACGGGATGACTCAATGACAATCGCTTCGCTTTGCTACTCTCAAAATGTATATGAATAGATGGTGATCACGTGACATTCTTGTACATTGAGATACTTAGTAGCAAAATGCAGTGAATGCAACGCGGTTGTCACTTGTCTTTAAGGACCCCTTTATACTATAAATGTCAATATATAGACGATATAGACAGAAAATCAGTCTATAGCGACTTTATATTATTAAGACGTCGAGATTTAAGTTTCGATGTAGGAGATTTAATTCAAAACTTTCTATTTTCTTATTGTA
The DNA here is from genome assembly GCA_963082685.1 of Cyclophora albipunctata. Lineage (NCBI taxonomy): Eukaryota > Metazoa > Arthropoda > Insecta > Lepidoptera > Geometridae > Cyclophora > Cyclophora albipunctata. The sequence goes on from OY720125.1 coordinate 694,541, forward strand.
GTCTACTTACTTAATTATAAGGGTGGAATTTCTAGGTAGACAAAGCTGTTTTTATTCCAAGCACTATTAGTGAAGAAAACAAAATGAAGCTAGAATGGTGTACAAAAATATTAGCCTGTAATGTCCCACTGCTGGGCAAAGGCCTCTCATCTCACTGAAAATATCAGTACAGGGAGGAGGATTAGGCGTTATCACCACGATTGTCTAGAATGATGTACAATGAAGTCACATGTACGAAATAAAGGATGCTACAGAGCAAGACAAAACGAAATAGACATATAAACTAATCAGTTCTCAATTTGCCATTGACGCAAGAGTAGAATCATTATTAACATTATGCCACGCATAACGTTCCGAACAAACAAAGCAACTGTTCCAAACAAACGCTTCCAGTGTGTATTAGCCTTTATTTCCGAAACAATGTTGTTGCGTTGCAACTGGATGTTTCAAATTACGTGTTGTTTCGGAATTCTCGTCCGAAATTGAAGTACTATTTTCGATAATAATGATGGAACAGGTCGTCTGAAAATGCTTTGATGTTGCGCATTACAATTATAATTCTATTTAAAGGTAGTGTGTTTATATTTATTGTTTACAAAGAGGCTCAAATTTCTACTAAATAGAATGGTAGGCATTTATGTACTACTACGAGTATAATAGGGATCGTATTTTATGCAAATTCATCTGGTGGCAACTAACAGTAATTCCATATAATAATGTTTATTTAAATTGAACATACATTTTAATTTATGTGCAATTATGTACGGGCTTAATTCCTAAATGCCGCACTCAGAAACGTTCATTACATCGACTCTTATTTGGCGTAATTTTTCATACATGACTACATGCCGAAATCAGCCATGATAATATTTCGACTTTGGAAACATTTGACGTCTCTGTAAGAACGTTACTTATGTTAAGTTTAGTATGGACCCTGCGATGACATATTCACCAAAGTGAAAGTGAGTTCACCAAATTACAGAGAGTGATTCATGAAGAAGATTTTGTCTCACTTTTCATTACAAAATTCCGACTGGAACTGTATGCACCTTATTAATAACCGCGGTGTAACTAAAACGCTTTTATAATGTGTTTTGTCTCTTTTGCTCTTCGGAAAATTGCGTATGTCAGAAAGTGATAAACCATTTGACAGCTAATATAAATGTACCTGGACAAATAAAATTATTATAACCAAATAAAGTGTTAGTTATAAGTGCAAAAGAAAAGAAAAAATATGTTTGTCTATTGCTCACGGTTAGTTCAGTGGATCGATGGACGTTTGATGGAGGGATTGTTCATGGTCCATAGAGCAGAGGTAGACTATGTAACATACCCATTTCTGTTGAGTAAAAATCTAAAATTAAAATGTAACAGATTACTATCCTACTAATATTATAAATGCGAAAGTTTGTGAGGATGGATGTATGGATGTATGTTTGTTGCTCTTTCACGCAAAAACTACTGAACTGTTCTCATTTTAAAAATATGTTCTCTTGCGTTATATTTATAGAACTTCTTTATTTTAGTTTCTATAGTCTATCCTGCACTTAAATTCTAAGCATAGTTCCCGCTATGATTTCACTTCGCCTGCCGCTAAAATCAAACCCGGGAGCGATATCTTAAAGTATTCGAACCCGTAGTGCTTTTGTGAAGACAACTGGAATTTATTATATTAAAATTATGATTTTTAATACTAGTGAAACTTCAACGACAGTGATCTCCACAAAATAACTCTTTTATGGCTTATAATAAATGTGACAGTAACCCACCCTGTCTGTCTTCTATGATATCACATCTAACGACTGAGCAATTTTTGATTATTTTTGGTGTAGTTCTAGATTATATATTAAGACATAGACTCGTTTATCCTAAAATCTCACAGTAGCTATGTCGCTGTAGGTAAAAGCGTATATAGCTAGTTCGAAATTAGTAGTTAATTTGAAGAATCTTTGTGCAAATGAGTGAACCAATTATTGTATGTGACTTGAAAGAGATTGTTCTAAACAAAACCTAGTTTTTCTCTTAGAAATATTTTGTACCAAATTTTTACAAACGAAGTTAATATAAAATAAATGACTCCAGCTCTCATATTGACTAACATTCTGCCAACTTGACTGTGTTTCAACGTGACTCAGAGACCGGACCGTCCAATAACAGTGCAAACTCCACACGGACGTACCCAGGTTTTCGACCAGGGCCTAATCAGGGCCAGTTTAAAGTCAGGGGGCGAACTGAACAAATTGGCCGGAGATGAGCTAGACCTATCTTCGCAGTCTGGAACAATTTTTGGGCTGCCAAAGAGGAGTCAAATATTTAGTTTTGGCCCCATAGAGGCTCTTTTGAACGTACCATTCGAAAGAACATCAGCAGAGAAGAATATGCAAGAGAACTCTGTAGAATTTAGATTTAGTAGAATTTAAGGTTTTATTTAGTTACAAATTGTAATAGTGGTTGATTTACATGCAACGTGTATTTATGGACAAGAAAATAAGTAATGATAGTTTTAATAATAGTTTAATTGTTCATTTTCGTTGATTTTAAGTTTCGTTGTTAAGAATATTATTACACCCTCCAGGGATGGCAGTGCCCCCTTGGCCCCTCCCTCGCTCGTCCCTGGCAGTATATTTAGACCGAAATAATGTTATTTTACAATTTCCAGCCACAATCGGAGCTTGGTTCAGTAGATACGTCGCTCCGAACGGTGATTTATTAAGAATATATTTAGAGAAAATAAATGAAACTCACGTTGACTTTAACATCTTGTTTTCTTCTACTGTTCGAATTTCTTCTATTGGTTAAGAATAGCACTTATACCTGCAAAGTAACCTGCCTCTATTGAAAATAAAGTGCAAAAGTAAAGTAATTAGCCTGTAATGTCCCACTGCTGGGCAAAGGCCTCTCATCTCATCGAAGATATCAGTGCAGTGAGGAGGTTTAGGCATTTCATTAAATTGATCAATTAAAGTTTGTAAGACCCGACAATGGCAGTGTGTATTAATCTGCTCTTGGCGGGAAGCCATTACAGAATTTGAGCCAATTTTAAATTAATTAATCGCTATTTGTATTGGAGTTTCATGTCTTTGTTTACAACTTTTGATTGAGGAAGCAACAACTAATTACTGCTGAAGGTTCGCCAGGAGTTGAGATGAAGAATATTTGAAATTAAATTTAACTTATAGCATCCTCCGGTATTACCCGCGAGCCGCGACGTAACCGTAAAATAGCATTTTTCTAGAAAACTGCATAAAAATAGTACTAGTTGAAATCACCACAAGCAAACAAACGCAGTAAACTTTGTATCATACTACGTAATGACAAGAATTAACTAAATGATTAACAGCCAGGAATATTAACAGTGGGCCTTATATTGTACAATCAAAATGGAGTAGACTTCAATCAATTGCGTATGTATGTAAAGGTTGCGTATGTATGTAAAGGTTGCGTATGTATGTAGAGACACTGTTGATAACTGAATATTCATGTGACGAAAGAACAAACCTCTTTGTCATGTGCCAATTTTAGCGCTCGTGGCGTAATTTGACTAAGTGAAGTGAGCTCATTGCGATTGTAAGCAATGTCCAGCTCGGATGGATGACCGATAGAAATAGTTATATCTGAGCGCTTCCGTGCTTCGGAGGGTACGTTAAATTATCGGTTCCGATTGTTTCAATCGGTAGATCATGTCAGAGAAAACTCCGACACTAAGGTTGGCCAATAACCTACATCAAATTACTTATGTGGCAATTATGCTGCCAGTACGTAACTAAAAAAATCATATCTTCTTACAAAAGTTAATTTAATACTGTCAAGAAAGAACGACTGACTTCAGCACCTAAATCAAAGTATCACCTTTCAACCCACTCAATCAATCACATTGCCAAACGAAAACCGACCTAAATGACAAGTAACTCGATACGAAACTAATTTATTTCCCTCAAATCCGAGTTGTATCTATTTTAATCGGATTCCCGCGTGCTGCTCCATATTGGACCTAAATTAATCGCTACATAAGCACCCCATACACGTTGGATTGGAAATTGAAATTTGGTAAGTACGTACCTACTTTATAGGGTTGGCGTTTTCCGTTACTTTGTTATTTTTGATTACATTTTCCAAAATTGATTTTTGATCAAAAGATTCAACTTGTTAAAAGCTACGAACATAATGTTTGCAAAGTTTATTTTATGTTTTTTTTACTTTATTATATTGTATTAATATGCCATAATTGATATGGATTCTTTCAAGTATTAAATAAAGAATATCGGTTTTCAACTCAACTAAAAATTTACTTCTTTTCATTCATCGAACAAAAGTAATGAAGTTGATTAATTAATTTACTATTTATTAATTATTTTACGACAAATCTAAACCTCATTATTCTCAAATCTGCACTCAAACCTTTTTACTGATTAACCTCAAACGTGTCAAAACTCGCGAGTGGCAACCCTGGAAGTACTTCCCTGAATCGGATGCAAAGTGTTTTCCGATGACGTCCCTATTATTCACCCACGGTCTACTGTATATGTTAGAATTTATTTCTGTTCGTGCTTAGATTTTACAGAAACTGAGTGAAATTAAGTGAATATGAGTATTCGGCTTTAGTGTTTAAAAGCCTAATGCGTAACATCTAAAAGTTTGTGTCTTGATCTGATAATGATATCAGATTTTTTTAAATTTATTTTCATATAAACTAGCGGACCACTGTTGCAGTGTCACCAAACTGACAGATTCGAACATAAATAACCTGTGTTGGTATAGTGTCTGCGTTATTATTTAGTCGAAACCAGAAAATTGAAAATGAATTCATTTTAAACTTAGATTTTACTTAAACTTATCAAGTGGCACAGCCGTACAAAAACTTGTCCACAAAGTAACAAATAGCGATTCTCAGTTAACAAATAGAAAGTCTTACTTACAACTACTTCCATTAGTCTTCTCTACATTGAAAAAGGAACATCAATAAATGCCTACGTCCGGAGTTACGAGTACTACGTTCCTTGCACAGATGACTACGGCGTTGGCTACGGCCTGCGTAGCTGGCTACGTCCCAATCAAAATATTGCTACGCAGTTTAGTACTACTAACCTAACCTCTACAAATTTCTTCCTAACCTTAACTTCTTCTTCCTAGAAAAATAGTACAGTTTAGAACTTTACTATAAGAATTAATCATTATTATTGTAACAAAAATACATACATCTATACATACATCCAACGATAGCAGTGACTTTCTACTCCTATCTTTGAAGATAATAGTAACTATCTTCACATTCGACAAGACAAGAAAATATCAGCACAATCGTTGCGGTTGTCGCCATGTTTTATGACGTCATAAACGTCACAAATCCCCAACTAATGTTAGACCAGTTACAGTTAACGCCGTTATGTTGGCAGCACTTGGATGCGATTCCTTTGTGACCCGGAGGCTATACAGGTAAGTTAGGACTCTTGAGGAAATTAATAACAAGAAATAGCCTTTTTCATAGAGTAAGTTTTTAACCGACCTGCAGGAAAAGGTGAAACTAAAACTAAAAATCAAACTTTCAGCTTTTTATATTTGTATCGAGTTAGATAAATAAAAGAGTTATATCGATTTTAACGAAATACGGTATATAATATAATAATAATAATAAGGCTGGATTCAATTATTATTTATATAAAGTACTAGCTGTGCCCCGCGGTTTCACCCGCAGCGCCTCCGTTCCCGTGGGAATTTTGAGATTTTTATTCCTTATTTTTCATAAATAAAAACCTTGTCCTGACAATAAGGAACACATTAAAAAAAGAATCATCCAATTTGGTGCAGTCGTTTTGAAGTTATGCGCTTAGCAACAGATTCAGCGATTCATTTTTATATTATAGATTTGTATATATGTATATGTAATAGTATCAGATGGTTAGATTCCATAATAGAAGCTTAGAGCTTAGTATAGGTCTAACTAACCGTGTGTGAATATGTCTTAGTATATTTAATAGCACGTTTTTATTAACGAAATAATTTTCTCAGCTCATGTTAATGATCTTCTCATCCAAAATATCTTCACAGAAATCCATCTTCGCCCTACTCGATCACCGCCCGTCAACAACAAGTATTACCTCCGCAATCTGTCTCAACAATTAGTTGGCAATACAAGACGCTAACTAAATAACTCCCTAATAAGATTATAGTTTGAGTTGAAGGATGTTCGTAAAGGATACGATACATGTTGGTTACGTAATTAATTTAATATACCGTCTTAATTAAAGCGAATTGTGCTTTGATTATCATTTGTGTGGTAGGGTAATCCAAAAGGTATATACCCTAGGGTTTCAAAGATAGGAATAACACGTAGAGGCTTCACAAACTAAACCACCTTAGTTAGCCAGTAACCTATCTAAATTAGACGAACGTACTCCCAGTGTCCGTGAGGTTACAATCTATATAGGTTTTCCCCAGTTCTGTTCAAATATGTTCTAAATTCAAAAAGATCCTCGATCTTGTAACGATACTCTTTCTGAAACACAATATGCAGCTCAAAGATTCGCTCTTTATAGCGATTGTGAAATAGTTTAAGTGGTAAGACTAGAGCGAGGTTACTATATATTACAAGATCAGCTCATTTACCTACGGATTAAATATGGTTATAACTAGCAGCGCCCCGCGGTTTTACCCGCGTTGTGCCCGTTCCCGTAGGAAATCCGGGATAAAATGTAGCCTATAGCCTTCCTCGATAAATAGACTATCTAACAGTGAAAGAATTATTCAAATCGGTTCAGTAGTTTCTGAGATTAGCGCGTTTAAACAAACAAACAAACAAACAAACAAACAAACAAACAAACAAAACAAACTCTTCAGCTTTATAATATTAGTATAGATTACGTTTTGTCACAGAATATTTAATCCATAGAATCACTAACTCAATCGTGGGCTATTCTCATTTTAAACACAGCTTTGTCATTAAATTGTTCCAATTTCGAATTCCATGGTATGATGGTAACCCAGCTGTTCAGTACAATGACCACAACAAGTATACAACAGATGTTCAATAAACGCTTAGACGTTAGTAAATTTTGCTGATCACTGTACCACGTATCTTCAGCTTCTGACCGGTATAACAAGAGCTTCACTAACAGTGTATTTTGCTTCACAGTTCAATGGAGTGTGGGGTCTGCCTGCAGTGGTCTGCGACTGTTACATCGCAATGGACGTCACCTGTTCAACGTCCAGTATATTCAACTTAGTTGCTATTTCTGTAGACAGGTAAATATAAAAATAAGTGTTGGTACCGCCGTGGCGTAGTTTGACTAAGCGATATTTGCATATTGGGATTGTTAAGCAACGTGCCGCTCGGTACCTACTTGGATGGGTGGCCGAAAGTGGCATTTCTATTTGAGCGCTACCGTAGTATGGAAGGCACGTTACATTGTCGGTTCTGGTTGTCTTGAGGCGGTCTTATAACTCCGCCACCAGGGTTGGCCACTAACATTTTCGAACGTTAGTGTGTGTTTATGTGTTTGGTCGACTTTACTTTTATCTAATATACTTGTAGATTCACTTCATTAATAATAGAGTTTCCTCCGTCTCTTATGATTGGAACTCTCGATGGAATCATAAATTGTAAGGTCCTACTTCAGAGCAAAGATAGTCTTTCAGACCACGAATGCTATACATAATTTAAAACAAAACACTCGCGAATAAATGTTTCGAATACCGAAAAATACCAGCACTTTCCATTATATGAAACTATTTGAAATACAAGGATCGTTTTGAATTCGTAAACCGGAAACCTACATGTTGCGTCATTCATTACCCTCAAAAATTATACAAAAATATTTTGATATCAATCTCGTTTTACTAAAAATACAAGCCTCATACATTTTTCAGGCGCTGAAGTAATTTTCCCAGAAATATACAGACCTCCATTTTGTCACTTATTTTGATTTCATTTGTGACGCGATTTTGACCTTTATTTACAAGGGTTAAGGTCACGAAGGTCAGAGAAGGAATTTTATCTTCTCTCAGAATGTTGCCTTCAATCGAATTAACTTGCTCCAGATATTTGATTTCTCTCTATTGAGTGAATGTAAAATATTTCCTAATTCACGAACATTAACATAGCTTAGTATACGTAGGTTTATAACACACTAGCAGCACCCCCGCGTTGTGCCCGTCCCTGTGGGAATTTCAGGATGAAAGCATCCTACACCTTTACCTTTCCGTTGAATGTGGCTATCTATTACAAAAATATTTTTTCAAATCGGACTAATAGTTCCTGATATTAGCGCGTTCAAATAAACAAACAAACTCTTGAGCTTTTTAATATAAATCTAAAATAAATAAACCCCGAACGGTCTTATCCAACAAACATAACACATCATTACTACATTACATCATTATATTCATTTCTACATAATAATATCCTAATATTTACATAATTCCAAAACCCACTCGCGTAGAAAAAACGGTAACCATCGGTGTAAGTGTTCGCTTCATTTATTCCTTTACAGTCTCCGCTCTAACATATCCTGTGAATATTGAAAATAAGGCGCCGATACACTGGCAAACAAATTACATGCAATAGCAAGCGATATTTTATCCGGAATTTCCACAAAAATTGGTTCAAAACGAACGAAGATGCGCAGCTTTGCTTGTAATATTACATGGCTGTATATCATTTATTTTGTAGCTTTATTCTTATTTTATGTTTCTACTGTAGTAAGGAGACTTTTATAGTCTGTTACCCATTACTTTTGAGATTTTGGTACGAAAAGTTTCCTTTTTCCGTTTTTAACAAAAATCAACACCACGCAATAATTTATTCAGCAACTAACTAGCGCATAAGCTTATAATGTAATTTAAATTATTAACTTCATTAATATCTTGTGTCATCGTCAGAACAGCAGAACTGTTGCCCAGTCTGTGCGTGGCATAAATCGTAAAATATAAGCCGATTACCGATCCCAAGTACTCTGATATTTTCTTTACATATTCGTCGAACCATGAGGAGTGTTTAAAAAAGCCTTCTTTGATGTTTATTACGATAATATTCGTTTGATATCAGTCGGATTATAATCATTACAGAACTCAATGGGCGTGTAGGGTTCCAAAATGTTCGTGGATATAATAAACTTGCGTATTCTTTCGGATTCAACCAACAAAGAGCTCGGATTATTAGAATCACCCGATACGTCTAACCCCGTACTCGTAAGAACTTTGAAATTAAAAGTTTATAAAAGTAACCCTACTACATTGAGTTATAATACGGTGCATTAGAACTTTATACCGTACTCTGTTTGAAAGCAAGATCACAAGTTACAAGTATTCATAGAAGCGGAGCGCAGTGGAGCTGAATTGACGTAGATTTTGTCAATGTTGATGTGCTATGATTGGTCTATTCCTCCACTTCGCTCTTCCCCACTTCTATACATTCTTAAGATTTTTTCGCAATTCTTAACTTCAATTCATACTAGCCAAGAAACGATAGATCTGTCACTAACATTCCAAATTCAACCTTATCACCACTACAAAAGACCTTTTTCCTTCAGGTTCATAGCAGTAACGCAGCCAATCAAATACGCGAAGCACAAAAGCAACGGGCGCGTGTGGCTGATGATCGGCGTGGCGTGGCTGGTGTCCGGGGCCATCGGCTCGCCCGTGGTCCTGGGCCTCAACAACACCCCGGACCGCAGCACCAGCCAGTGCCTCTTCAACAACACCGACTACGTCATATACTCCTCGCTAGGCTCCTTTTACATTCCTTGTATTATAATGATGTTCCTGTATTATAGTATTTTTAAGGTGAGTCTCCGATTTCTTTAAGTCTTAAAACGTAAACTATTATGACCTATTTTCCAACCATTTCCTTCTATTAACAAAAGAGGTTTGGTGATAGGCAGTAAAGCGCTCGTGCGTATAATGTCTTACTTATAATCTATCTATAAAGAATCGTTGCAACTTTACCCGTCTTTAAATACGCTCGCTAACTCCATAGATTATACATCTAACCTTACCTACCAACTAACCCGCCCTAACTTCCAGGCAATACGGCAGCGCGCAAAAAAACAACGCTCTGCAAAGAAGACTGCCTGTTCGGCGATCGGGTCTGCCCTGTCCAGCGGCACAGCGGCCGTGGTGATAGAGAACGTGGCGCAGACGCGGCTGGTGGACGGGTCCATAGTGGACGATAGAGCCACCAACACCGCCTCAGGCAGCAATGAGGACGATGAGGACGATAAGTGAGTTTGAAGTTGAATACTAAGTTTGTGAAGTAGGCAAGTTCGAGAGGCAAGTTGGTTCGTTCGTGATCTATTGAACGCACTATAACGCACGAGCAGCCGAGCAGCCATACCGTGGTGATAGAGAACGACTGACCGGACTCATAGTGAACGATAGTGCCACCAACAACGTCTCAGGCAGCAATGAGTACAATGAGGACGATAAGTGAGTTTTGTCTCAGTATAAGCGAGAAAAGAACTTTGAACTAAAGCGTAATTTAGTCTAATCGAATAGATAAGTTTAATGATGCGTTTTTATTGGAGCGGAACGGAACTGAGTTTCATTGACCAATCACAAATGTCAATACGTTGATTGACAATTCCAATGCGCTGTGATTGGCCAATCCGTCTCCGCACCACTCCACTCCGCTTTGAAAAAGCACCCTAATTGTCTTTGACTAAAGTCTCGGTTTCACACATTGTTTTGCTCATTACGAACGGTATGTTTGTCGCTCACTTAGTTTAACTGCTCGCCCGCTCACGTAGAGGCCACTGGGCGGAGCGATCGTGTGTACGGACTCTTAGTTCTTGATGTTATTTACGGGTCTACTGTGTCTGTCGGCGAGTGCCGCGAGACAAAGCCCTCCCGGGTCCACTCACAAAAGAACATTACTTTACAATGTCACCTACTACATAGGAAATGAACTTTATATCATTGTGCAGGGGAAATCTTCTATGCTTTGTACGATTATTAAACGAACATATGCGTATTGCGGGTTAATTTGTGTTTCATTGAAGTTTCAAATACAGACCATCCACGAACAGTATTCTATTCAATGCCAAAAATAATTAGAAAACAAAAAAAGTTCGATAATATTATAGTAATTACGATCATTAGCTATTTTAACTTAGAATATTTTTCTGTAATCCTTTAACGAGTGTACTGTGAAAATAAATCAGTTTAACATTCTTCATTTTAATATTTGTGCCAAAAATACGTAAGGGCTCGTCCGGGATTTGAACCCGGGACCTCTCGCACCCGAAGCGAGAATCATACCCCTAGACCAACGAGCCGGTATCGATGCAGATAAATATTAGTTAACTGTTTTTATCGTAGGCAAGATGAACAAAGAAGAGCTGTTCTACAGAAAAGCAAAACAAGGATTTGTTTGATACGAATATAGTTTTTTCATATATAAAAACAAAACTTATAAAACGGTGAATGTGTTTTTCAATATCTATTTTTTTACCAGCATAGCCTTTCTCGTTGTCCCTTGGAAGGTGATAGTCGGCTAGTTTCGATTTTGTAGTGTAGACTCTACACTATGACTATAGTCACAAAACCAATGTGAAGTTTGTCGCTAATATTCAAATTCAAATTCAATTCAAATTCAAATCTCTTTATTATATCAGATCATTACAATCATTTATAATCGTCAGCCTAAATTAAGTTTACGTTAGTTCGCATCGCGCCACCTACTGAGAACAACTAACAAGAACCTCTGAGAAACTCAGAGTCAGTCATTGCACATAAACTTACATAGGTAGCGTGTAAAAGAGATAGCACGCTATAAAACTGAAACTAGCCGACTAGCTCTCTAGAGGCCAACGAGCAAGACGTATTGCCCTCTGCTGTATGTGTTAAAAACTGAGTTGGTGCCAAATATCCAAATTCAAGCTCTTTTTACTTCAACGAGAAAAACATACATAAATTCCCAAATTATGTGCACTTCCAACTTCCTCAAAAACTTTCGCATTCACGATATTACTTAAGTGAATATAAAGATAAGACTTATTTCATTGTAAACATTCACACTTTATCACAAACTGGTTTCTAATAAAAAAGGCAAACACGACACGCAATTTTTTTTTAATGATAGAACTTTATAAATCTTGTGTTGTTTTAAGGTATTTATTAGTTTGCTGTCGCCTATCGCTCCATTGCATTATAATATTGAGACCATTTCTAACATAACGCAAAAGTGGGATGTCTTTGACAAGCTTGCTATATAATATTCACTAGCAGCGCCCCACGGTTTTACCCGCGTTGTGCCCGTTCCCGTGGGAATTGTTATACACAATAATAATATATCCTCTTGAATCACTCTAACTTTTAAAAAAAACGTCATCCGTGCAGTAGTATTTGAGTTTATCGCGAACAGACAGACAGACAGACGCGGCCGGGGACTGTGTTATAAATGTAGCGATAATTAAATTTCTTCCCACTTCCCAAAAAAATATCTCTTCTAATCCAAGTCATTGTTCCAGTTTCGGTCGGACCGAGATGGGGGTGTATGCCGAGGAGCTGGCCACCACCAGGTCGGCGCGGTTCATGCTGGCCGCCGTGGTTGAGGAGACGGGCCTGTGAGTACTAGCCTATACTAGATACTAGTTCTCATAATATAGAGATTCCATCTAAGCTAGTTAGTTCCTGTAGGTTCGTTAGTGGCCAACCCTGGTGTCAGATTTTTAGACCGCTTAAAAGCCACCAACATGTTCTAACGATTAAAACATCCGGGATCGACAATTTAACGTGCCCTCTGAAGCACGGTAGCGCTCAGATAGAAATACTACCATCGCCCACCCATCGATGTAGTTCCTTAACTGCAACACTTAAAACCAACCCTATTCTCATTAACATAAGATCCATTTCCAGTATAATGGCAAACCTAGCCTCACCGATACCGATGATGGATCCCAACACCAACAACGACTCAGGGTACGCGCCTTCCAACATCGATGGGGAGACGAAGGAGCACTCGCCCCCTCCCTCTCCCGTGAAGGAGGAAAACAACGAGAGTGAAAGAGAGAGCACTAGTGAGGTGCCGAAGAAACCGGAGTTGAAGTAAGTGGGGGTTTCGTGTAGTTATTTGTAAAGTAAGTAAGTTGTAGAGTTTGTATAGTCTGTCCCTGTCTGTCCTGTGTCAAGTCCCAATTGCCTATCTCGACCGGGATATAAAAAAACAGACAGATTTTTGATATATTTTTTACCTAAATAGCTCCTCATTTTAGTTTGTGATCTAAAACCCGAGCCATGTTTGTAAGTCAATTGGAACCGCGCTTCACTCGACCCGGGAATTGAACCCAGGGCCCCAGTCTTGGCAGACGAGTGCACATGCCACCGAGGCATCACTTTAAATTTGGTTGTAACTAATAATATAGCTCTTAAAAACATTTTTGTTATTGGTTGTCTGATGCTACTTTCTTATATTTGCAAACAAATTGAGAATACCATCTTTATACGGTCGGTTCAAAGTTCAAACAGTAGCTTCCTCAAACCATTACATCCGCTATCTTACCTCTTCCTTTACAGACCGTAAGTTAGGAACGAAAGCAATTCTCAAAGCCAACCGGAGAATATGTTTTCCATTTCACGCTGCACCTAGGTATTTCACAAAATCTATTTTTATTCTAAAAGCCTATTTTCCGGGACGTGTCGGGTCTCGGGACCAACCGCGTGACACATTCATTTATCTAACTTTACGAAAAGATGGTAATGTGGTTTGGAACCTTATTTGAATACTCTTTGAGGTTTTGCTTTGGAGAGGTAGAATTTTAAATTGAGAAATTTATTTTAGTGAAGTTTTTTGATAAAATATTTAGAGAGCAAAGGTTTACTCCCAGTATGTTACTGGGCGAAAGAATAAACTTAGGGCTCCCACACAAAACTGCGATGCGATGCGATGCGAATTCGCATCGCAGGAACTTGCGATGCTATTCCAATAATTAGCGATTCTCATTTAATATATTCATCTCTTTTCTTTGTACTGTAGTAATGGCGATAGATATATCTATTTCAGTTCGTATCGCAGAAATTCGCATCGCAAGTTCCTGCGATGCGAATTCGCATCGCATCGCATCGCAGTTTTGTGTGGGAGCCCTTAAGCACCCTTTAATACTGAGACTTTTCAAAGATAATTTATAATCATTAACTACCAAATGCGGAACTGTCTCAAATTAAAATGGTGAATTAGAGAAACTGTCAATTAATGTAATCGGCTTGACATGCCCTGACAAATGATTAAAGGCTCGTTTACGCCGAGTCAACAATGTGCGACAGTGTCACATGCTACACATCGTTGCATGCGGCACCTTGTGGCATGCTACAAATAGAAAGCATTTGCGGCATATGTGGCATACGGCAGCCTATTTTATGCCGAGGCAACATCGTGCCTGGATAATTTCTAAATCTAACTACTTGTTTGATCGAGGGGATACATACACCATAGAATATGGCTGATCAAGTAACTCACGGTAACCTGTAATTCATGGTTTTGCATTTGCCTTAAAAGTTAAATATTGTCGGAGACTACTTGATTGATCAAGGTATTCCACCAAAACAGATTGACTTTCATCATCCCTATTTCTATCTATTGGCTCATATTGTTGAGTAGCCAGTTCTATTGGTGATGGCTCAGATACCAGTATTGTATGTTGATTGTCATATGGAGACTGAATATTAGTATTAAGATCAATATCTGGTGTCGATACTGTTGTTGGTGGCGACGATATTGATGCCTCATGTGTAATAAACTGTTTTGACGCACGAAAAATGTCGCATGGAATCCATTGTGCCCGGATACAAGTTGCGACAGTCTGCCACGTGACGCAAGGTGTTGCCATGCCGCACGGTTCTTGCCACAATGTGCGACATTTTTGACTTTGTAGCATGCGGCCTTGTGGCATGCCGCAATGCCGCACAGTGTTGCCCCGGTGTAATATAGCCTTTAGAATCTTTTAATGATTTCGGGCCTCATTCATAAACGCGACAGACTATCAAATGATTTGTCTTTTGTCTTTTTCCGACATACGCTATTTGCCAAAGAGGAAATGAGACAAAACATTTTAAATCAGTGTTTTAGTTATAGAGTTTATGAATAAGTCGGTTAGTCTCTTTAATAGACTTCAACTTTTAAAATCCTATAACATTGAATTCAAAATTCGAATAACATGCATTCGTAGAATCAAATCAACCATATTGACTGGAAGTTTGCATCGAGTAAATACAGGTGTTCTCAGATTCAAGCCGAGTTTCAGATCAGGCAACTTGGAAGCAACTTTCAGTAAGGGTGGAATTCCCGATTAATTTCGGGGTTGAGGTCTAAAGGCCGCGGTTAATAACCGAATACTCAAAGAGAACTTAGTTGAATGGAAACTTGAGAAGTAATCCAGACTCCAGCTGAAACGACATTTTTAAAGAGTACAATATTACCTTTTTTATTTGTTAGGTACGTATAAAAAAGTAAAAAGTATTAACCTGTAATGCCCCACTGTTGAACAACGGCTTCTCATTACACTGATGATATCAGTACAGCGGGAGGAAGTATATTTAAGTTGACAAATTCACTGACACGTTTACTCACACGTTTATGATCCGGGTATGTCATTAAGTATAATTATACAATTTTCTTCTTGATAACTTGTCACACGCCTAAACAAACAAATAATATTAATGAGTGTAAAGTTTGAAGACAATGTATAGATAATTATTTACTTTACTATTTCTTCTATTTAATTTAATTCCTGTACCACAATGTGCACAAAACCTCTGAATCATTTCACTACACATTGTTTTAATTACGTGAACCAATATGAAAGCATTAACCAAATCGCTTGGAAAACACGATAAATTATTGACATTATATTAATTTAATTTAAAACTCAAATGTGGAGGGTTAATCCGCAAAGCGATTTATCGTGATATATATATATATCGTATTATGTACACTGATTTCGCTCGCAGGAATCGATGGTCAATAAATGAATATCATAAATTATAGCCAACGGGGGTGACACGATGCAAGTGACTAGCGACACAAAAAAGTAACAAAAAGTCGCTTTGTGTAAAAAAATACAGTAGTCGTATGTACCTTGTCACCCCCTTATACTTACTAGACTAGCCGCATCAGCTTACACTTACGCTGCAGTAAATTTTAATGTCAGTTTCATCAGACGTAAGAAAGTGATAAATCGTGCCTTCTACTGGCCGCCCTTACGCAGTGCTTCGCTCTTCCGCGGGCTGCCCTAATAACTTAAACAAATTCTCATTGAAGTTATGAAAGAACACTTTTATTTAACAGACATTCAACAGTAATTGTGAACTTTTTAACGAACGTATGTTAACAGCCAACCGTTTGTCAGTAAATGTATAGCAAAAAGTAGCACAACTCCTCATATCATTTCCAAATGATAGAAGTGATAATTACAATAATAAAATTTATCGTCGGATTTGAATTCGATATCACGAAACTAACATATGTGCCATTATTTTCATGTAGTTATTGAATGATACAGCTATGATTTACGTTGCCCAGTGCAGATTAGCAATGTAATGGACTGGGCTCATGATAAACTAATAACCAAGCGCGTGTGGTTTGTTCTCTGATGGCTTTTAATAATGAAACCAATATGGAAATAGTTACTTAAAGACTTTGTTCAAAGTCAACAATTTATGATTACATTGGGGCGGTAACAGCATTATCAGACCAATTCTTTAGTCGCAATGATGAATGCAACATGCAGTAACAGCTACAGAGTAAAGAATACATACGTAGTCAATTACATTCGTCAAATGACAGCAGCTGATTAGGTGTCAACAGTCAGCGGACAGTCGAATTTAACTTTAGACGCGCGACGTAGAAAGTAACGACAAGTTCAGTGACCGCAGTAGGCGAACACAGTAGTGTAACTAAACACTTGTTTGGTCTGGAATGATGCATATTCAACATTGCATAGCCATAATCGACTCTTGTGTAATAAATACACTTATTTATTTACAACAACCAGCCAATACATACAGTATCGGTATACATACAGTAACTGTCTGTGGAAACTTTACTTAAAGAGACCAAACCATAAAGCAAATCACCTTTGCAGGAAGAAATTGAGTCGGATCAGCACCAGCTCCCTGATCTCGACTCCTCGGCGAAGGTTCAGGAGTGCGGCGTCTGCGGCGCGGTTCACAATCTTCAGAGCTAACAGGGCGGGGAAACTGAGGGCCAAGTCGTTTGCCAAGAAGGAGAAGAAGGCCACGCAGACCTTGGCTATTGTTCTAGGTGAGTTTTGATTTAAACAAAGCTTTATCTAGGTAAGAATTGGCATACGTTAGGTGCAATGCTTCTATATTTTCTATGGTCAGTGAGCTATAAGAAGTAACAACATTAATTTGGACCAGTGTCAATCTGGCAATCATGTCTTGGAGACCAGGCGAATTATTTAAACCGATGCGATATTTTATGCTCTTTAAATCTGGCCTTACAGCACACATACCTAAGAAAGTCTTTTTTTTTAATTACCTCAGTTACATACCTACTGAGACAAATACTATTTGCAACTACAGTGCCCAACAGTGATGGATACAAGAAATTATAAATGCCTATAATTTTTAGTATAAGTATGTATTAGTTGGATCAGACGTCATTAGATCTCGAATACAATGGAACCGGGTACCAAATATTGCCCAAAGTCATCTAACTTTTTATAAAAATTAGGAGCTAAACTGACTTCCCTTCCAGGCGTATTCCTGTTCTGCTGGGCCCCTTTCTTCACGTGCTCAGTGTGGGATGCGCTCTGCACCAAGCTGGACCTGCCCTGGTCTCCCGGAGTCACCGTCTTCATCCTCACCACCTGGCTCGGGTACATCAACTCGTTCCTCAACCCCGTCATTTACACCATTTTCAACCCCGAGTTCAGGAAGGCCTTCAGGAAAATACTCCACTGCGGCACCTAGCCCGCGGACTACTATATAGTTTACGATTAGACTGTGCAGTGGTTTTGTTTTGGTAGTGTCAGACTGTGTCATCTTTATCAAATTGGAGACTTTTCTGTGTTTAGATGAAGAAAAATGTATACTGCTGTTTTATGTAACGGTCCAAGCGACAAGCCACGACGACGAGATTTTATTTCAAAGAACGTGAATAAAAACGTGCTAATGTTTAACTTATTTTTTTATTCCGCGATGCTGTCGCATCGCATGCACCACCCGGTAAGTCTTCTTTCTATCTCGATGTACTCGTAAGACATTTGTGAACATTCAGGGAAAACAATGTTGGAAATGTCACAGGTAATATAACAAGGAAGACAGATTAGATTTCGTATTTATCTCATAGTTTGTTGAGAAACTCGAACGGAAACTTTCGAAGTAGCCTAGTCAGTGCTGATTGATAGGCAAATGGGAATAAACCTTGTCGTAACTAGGTGTGTAGAATCAGTAATTTGTATTCCATTTTGTAAATTATTGTAGAAAATGAATGTATAGATTTTTAGAAATAGTTCGTCATTTTAAAATAACTTTATTAAAAATACGTAGTAACTAATTTCGTTATTACCTGCGACTCTGACCTAAATCTTTGTTCAAAAATTTAATAACCAACATTGTTTAGGCAGTTTATGAAAGTTCGTAATGTTCACGGCACAACTTTCACATACTGTACATACTCTAGCTGTGCATTTATAATATTAGGTTAGTCCTGTCTAGTGTAGATACTTTTTAATCCCTTTCAGTGGTGAATTCAGGAGGTACGAAGCTTAAAAGGCCTTAGAGGCATATGAGGCCACTCCCAAAAATATCTAAATCATGCCATAAGAATACTTCCATAATTCGATTTCTAAGTCACATTTTGCCCTCACTACTGGCACAGGTATGTGACCGGATGAAAATCCGTAGTGTGTCATCATCATCATAAATTTAAGAGCAAGGCTCTTGTCGGTGAGTCCGATGCACTGAATAGGAATACATGGAGAAGTCTCCATGTATTCCTATTCAGTGCAAGTTCCTTCACGTCTCTATACGACATGACAGACACTTTTTCTTTAATCTGACTCATGTAACTGATTCTAGTCCTTTCCCTACCTCGCTTTCCTTCAACTTTACCTTCAGTGTGTAATCACCCGAAATTGTTAACGCCATAGTTTTAAATTAACTAGTAATTTATAAACTGTCGTCAGATTCCGAACTATACTAACCATTAACAATTCATCGTTAGTACATAATCTGTCCATGGTTGGATTAAAAACCAACGAATGTTTACAATATTACTAGCAAAATTAGCTTACCTCAAAGCTATTGAATCTTATTGAACTGAGGCGATATTATTGTAGAGAATGTACTGATCCGATCAGGCTGAACTGTACCAGTACAACCTGATCCGTTAGGCATTTTTCATATATAAGTACGGTATGATTTAATCATCTTCACAAGGGTCCCGAATGGACCCCATCCAAGGCTTCAAACTAACATCCTGAATCCATCACTGTCCCCTTCTGGTTGTGAATTTGTAAACTTTCTAGTATGTCCGCAAAAAAATATGGCTGCCTATATTAAAACTGGTATATTTAAAAAATCTTAGATGTGCATGTCCACCAAAGCTATGCAAAGGAACTAAGAAATACTCTTCTCAAAATTATACGCTTATTAACGCCAAAGAGTAAAGTTAGGTGTAATTAATGTTAGTTCATTGAAATTCATAGCTCATTCCATTTAAAATAAAAATAATCGATCTGTGGAAATTGTTGATAAAAGTGTGTAATGGGATGTAACATAATGTTACTTATATGTAAGATATCTTCCTTAATATGTGAGTATATATGTAAGAATGTCATAAATAAACCTAGTTATCTATATAAATAGTTATGTATGTATACATACAAGCTTTGTTATCTTATTTCAGAGATCAGAACCGAATATTTATAAACTGTAACTAATAAATATGATATTCCTGTTTAAACTGTCCTGTTATGAGCCTAGCTCGATTTAAAATGTATTATGTACTAAGGGCTTTTTGAGACTACTAACACACAGTTACTAACACAACTAAGACACAATTGATTTAATAGAGTTATTGAGTTGTTAATATGATTTCAGTTCCATTGTTATATATCAATATTGTGTCAGTTACCACTTAATAACAGAAAAGCATAATAATACCAAACCATTTTCAATATTAACAATAATATGAATAATAAAGTAATAACATCTTCAAAGGGCCTCTATGAGTTCGATCTGTATCGCATGCCGCCAAAACTCAAAACTTTGAGTATGAAAAAGACCGGGCTTGTCCGGAATAATGTACATCACAATTTCAGTTCATCTAACATGACATAAATATAATACATACTTTCTACATCTTGTCAAAAGTTGTGTTATTATTTTGCCATCAATCTAATCGTTATTTCAATTAAATTTTATTGTATAATGTTGTACATAAAATGTAAATACATTAAAGTGTAAAAATGTGGAAAAGTTTAATGTTGAAATATATGGTTTAGTATGTCGCTTCATTGTTTTATTTACACCTATAAGTACTATGTCATACAAGTATAACCAAGAAACTGTCTCACCCAATATTGTTTTAGTCTGTTGGGGACTTTTTGTCCACCAAGACAAAAAAAACATTTACAAAAACACTTGATATTAGTTTCAAGAAAAGTAGGCGATAAGATATCTTACATATCTAGAAATTACTTCATATCTCGAAATACCTTTGGGAAAAGGTATAACGCGGGATAAACCGTGTAACGCAGTTAAAAATACATATAAATCAAATACTGAGTAGTTAGATAATCTTCATTTAAGGATAAGAAGTCGAAGTATCTTGTCAAGTCAACTGAGTTGAGTGAGACATGTGTCAATGGGTAACAAGGGTCTAAATCTAATACCGCATGCAAGGAATCTGATACGATAACAGGGAGATTTGATTGTTATTCCATGGAGGTACTTGCTATCTCTATGACCTATACGAATTACCTATCTCTATTATCTATATGAATTACTTATCTCTATTACCTATATGAATCCTTTAAATTCTTAATAAGTATTTGGTACTAACCAAATATTGAAGCTGAAGAGTGTATTTGATTGTTTGAACTTTTGTTTAATCTACTCAAACTACAAAAACTACGACTCTACAATCATACTGGTTTCACACTCATTTTAAACTATGTTTGCCGAAAAATAGGTTTACCGATTAGAGACGAAATGTCAACTAAAAATGTGAAATAAAAACAAAGTGAATCGGTAAAAGTAGTTTCAATTCAAAACACCAAAATCAACCCTGTCTAAAGAGAAAGAAACATCCTCATTTCCCAAAGATGAAGTTCCATAACATACTAATGACACACTGATTACTAATGGATCGTCACAAACGAGAGTAAACCTTGTAACCCAGATTAGACAGCCCATTACGGAGCCATGTGGTCCCGTTTGGTTGTGACATGGTTCTGTGTACACGCGGGTGTACAACTAACACATATTTAAAGCTCCATTTCCTAACACGCCCGCGGTTTTAATACCATCGATACGGGGATGAAAATAGGTAGGTACTAGGTCATCTATGTTTAACCTATCTATTTTCCCCTATACGACGTAGAAGGTGTTATAAAGTTGACGTTTTTTGTAATGGAATTGAGCTCATTAAACCAATCACAACGTGAAGTAGTCACACATTACACTCTAATTCCTTTTCAAACGGCTTCACTATGCGAATAAACCAAAGACGATACTAACTCCAAAATAAATTAAATTTAAAAAAATATACCGGCCGAATTGAGAGCCGCCTTCAGTGTTTGAAGTCGGTTTAAAAAAGAATTAAAAGACAAAAGCTTCCCCTTGTAATTGAACTGGATGGTGCAAAGAGAAAGTCAAGAAGGAGATCCTTACAACTATTAGGACTTTTCAATTTAAACCTTTTTAGTCGTCCGGCCACGCGCCGCAGTAGAGCGCAGTCGCTTGCGCGCCCGGATGCTCTTTTGTTTTTCAAACGCACGAATCAGGACGACTTAAATTGCTTAGTTTGAAAGAGCACTTACTTGATTGATAAGTGCTGTTCGTTATTTCTTTTTGTCAATGCCGTGTTTCAATTTTTCATTATTCAAAAATTAAGTTTAAAGGATTTAATGCATAGATTCTATAGCCATCTTTTAAAAAATAATCTCAATTAATCAATAGACATGTTCGGAATTCAATTCTCAAAATAATAATTGAATTAAAGTGGAAATAACTAAGACATCAAATTAAATATACTTAATTATAATAATTGTAAAGTTTACCGCAGTTCTGTTCAGTTGTGTAATGATAAATTGCCGTGTCAAAGCTTGATATCGTGGGCAAAGTTTTAATAGGCTTTTGTAACAAATGCTGGTTGTTGCCTGCGGGTTTGGAGACCTTGATATTAATGTCTTCACTATTTTACTCATAAAGGAATTTTAATGTGCCTTACATTAAAGTTAGTTACATTATGGTTGGCTCATTTATAAATCGACCAGTATGAGCAATTATGAAACATCAAGAAAGAGATACTTAGATCATGCTATCAATTTTGGTAAGAAATATAATTAGTTTTTAACTTGCCTGTACTAACCGATCTTCATGAGCTACCTTGTACCATGTACCTTTACGCATAAACATTTTTCAAAAACCTATCCTAACTGATTTCATAAACTCTAAACTAACTTAAGGATAGAAAATAATCCTTGTAAGTTATTCGTCACCCTGAATTTCAAATCATACACTTAACACTCCTTATTTTGCGTTAGTTAAAATTAGGTAGCCCTGATCTCTCGTAGCCGCAGGAATCTACCTACCAGCACATACCAACTAAAACAGAGACTATGATAGTCCATTACATATTCAGCCGCCAGGCGGATTGACTGCCACAAAGCGAGCCCAATGTTTGGATATTTCAATTATGACTTGTATTACAAATTCCGTTTGTGACTGCCTGAACACGTTTGCCTATAGTGAAACATTGTAATGTGAAGGTGAACCTTAGACTGAATTAAATTCGAGAGAAAACCGTTATCAAGTAAACTGAAGCCAGTTTTGTAATTGTCAATTGGCAATGAATCTTCCTTCATTGCCATCGTGACTCGGGGTAGATGTAAATGTGTGCACTAGGCATGTTGACGTGTGTAAGGCAAGGTGTAGTTTTCTCTTTGTAAGTTGTATTGTTCAGTGTTTAGTCGTGACTTTTATTTGGTCTGAGATGTAAATGGTAATGAACGAAACTGCGTAGTTTGCTTTCTAATTAAATGGAGAATCCTTCGAATATCTGCTAGTACGGTACATTTCGCACTAGTTGCTGAATGTTACAAAAACATTTTCTGGATTTCTGCTTTGAGTTTCGTGTGTTTTCAGTAAAGCTTCCACTTTTTACGTCTACCTGAAAAACATACTTGTAATTCTTTGCAAAGTTTTTTAGTGAATAGTTGGTCATAAAAATGGTTTTTGGTTTTTTGATATAAAACATCTGTTCAGACCGGTTGTTATACAACAAAATGAGTATTATTTAGCAAGCTAGCGGCGTTGATACCTAGATCAAAACAGATATCAGCCTATATGTTTTGATAATACCAACGTAATTATTTGGATAGTTCAAATCCCTTTGTGTGTTGTAGTGACGATTTACCTAGCTATTATAGGCAAGGTAACAACGTAACGTAAACGATTAGTACCATGATATGTTTTGTTAGACAAACTAGGCCGGTACAATCAACAACTTTTGGCCGTTGACCACTTTAAGACTATGGAACTTTTTAGACTATGTTACTAAGCCGATGCAGTGGAGCTTCATGTCCAGGGTTCAGACATTACTTAAATAGATGGTTTTTCTTTGTGAGATCTTCGGATCACACTGTCCAGGTTGTATCTATATATAATAGTAGAAGGTAAACTTGTCTGACTGACTAAGTGTCCTATATATCAACGTACAGCCGAAACTACTGTACCTAGAAACTTGAAATTTGGTACCTGTACCTACAACGTCGGCCCCTACATAAATGGCCGATAGCTGCATTTCTATCTGAACGCAATATCATGCTTCGGGGGGCATGTAAAATTGTCGGAACAGGTTGTTCCAATGGACCATGTCGGAGGCCTTTAGGCGGTCTAAAAACTCCGACACCAGGGTTGACCACTGACCTACTCGAACTTAGTAACTTCACTACATAGTATAAAATAAAGTCGTCTCTGTTTGTCTGTATGCTTAAATCTTTAAAATTACGCAACGGATTTTGATGTGGTTTTTTGTAATAGGTAGAGTGATTCAAGAGGAAGGTTTTTATGTAAAAAAAATCCCGAAATTCCCACGGGAACGGGCACAACGCGGGTAAAACCGCGGGGCGCTGCTAGTACTACATAAAATGTGACTGTTAATACCTAATCTATATAACTTGAAATACCTACCTAGGAGCCCTGTACCTAACCCATTGTAAGCACAAACGTATCATATAAATAGTTCATTATCCGATGATTAACAGGCTGCGGTTACTGTGACGGGTTACCGGGATGTATGACAGATATAGTATACTAATTAGAGGGAGACAGAAGCGCTAGGGGATGATGCTCAAATTGACGTTGATTAACTGATGACAGGTGTCTAGACTTAAGCAGGAGACCTAGATGCATGGATGTAGGACCTATGCAAGGTATAACTATGTAACTATGTAAGTATCGATAGAATGGATTAAGTTAAGTACGACTAGCCGCGCCCCTTGGTTCTACCCGCGTTGTTCCCGTTGTCGTGGGATTTGGGGGCTAACAAATTTAGGTTTAAAGACTTTATTTTTCTCATTAGAACAGTTACATAGTTCATTTACAATGAGCTATAAGATTACAATATTGTCGATTCGTTAATCTACTCTGCTGCTACAGTTGATATATATTTGTACAAAAGTGTTTAATATTTGTTTAAGCTGTCACATTCCTTTATCTTTTCTGGTAGTTTATTGAATAGTCGTGCTCCCTCAGATCAGAGATTTGTATATTTATAAACCTTCAGTGTCGCCTTCAGTAATCGTCCATATAACGAGGCTGACGTGTGATCAATCATGCCGTTCATTTTTGGCAGTCACTCAAACGACGTTACACGAGCAACGACCAAATGCAGTTACAAAGTTTCACACGGCTGCATCTCCGTAAATGGTTCCAATCAACTCTCCAATACTTTGACAGTAAAAATTAAACCAAAACCAATTATAAATTGGACCCCACTTCATATTACTCGATCCTGAAATAGGAACAAAGTAGTTTGGGTTATAAAACTGAAAGGTTCAAGTTAGAGTGGTTGTGGAAATTAATTTGGTGCCCTGACGGGCCCCGAGTGGGAACTGATTGATTAATGGAAAGGATGCGGTACTTTACAATCTTACAAAATGGAGCAATTCTGGTGAGATATATAATTGACAATATTTTTTAGTTCGCTTTGCACATTTGCATTTAACCTCTGTAATTTTTAGATATAGGTCATACGTAAAATATCAAATAGGTATCTTCCTAAAATATTTTTTATATTTAATTAGTTACCTATCAATTCAATGTTATTCTAAGTATTTTGTAAGAAAAATTGGAGGCCAATTTTTATAAATTAAAAATAGTAGATTCCAGATACTTTAGGCAAAAACAAAACGCTTTGAAAATATTATTATTAACTTCGTCTTCTTAATTTTTATTTAAATCAAAGTATTGTGATGAAAACTTATAAAACTTTAAATTTCAAATACTAATGCTGCCATCTAGCGATGAATAGCCAAACCAATAATCCAAGTTTAGTAATTCATAATTTTTTTTGTAATGTTCAATTATATTAAAAGTCAATAAATTACTATTTACTCGCTCAATATTTTTTAATGTTCATTAGTAAATACATTTGCATTTGAAGCGAGTATTTTATATTTTAGTAAAGTAACCGGATGTAGAGTTATGCGGAACTAATTATCATTTAGTATCACTACTCCTAAACAGATGGCGCTACTAGTATCGAATACAATATTGTGTCACGCCCAAAATATACCATATTGGCTCACCATCCGGTGTATTTGTGAGAGAAAAACATATTTTCGTACATTTACTGTAACCTTTCAATTCATTGCATCTTATAAATAGTTTTGTTTGAGACTTTTCCTTTGCAATAATAATGCAACAAGAAAATGACGTTTGTTTTATTTCAAGTACTTTTCATTACGCGAATCATTCAGTCTATCTCTTTCGCACGGTTACAACTTGCTGGCGTGAAAGAGGGAGACAGTGAATATCCGTAGTTGTGTTTCGAAGAGAACGGGATTTCGTATCAGCTGACAACCAAAGCAAAACAGTCGGTTCGCGACCATCTTGTCAAAACTGAGTCGGTGACAACAAATAAATATTGTAAAATGTCCTAATTCGTTTGTAATGACTTAACATTCAAGTTGTATTTATTAAAATAGAGTGTTTATTGTATTCTGGTGTTATATTCAAAGGCATAATTGTAAATTTTGCTCAATATTTCGGTTTTATGTTGCGTCAAATGACGTCATGTATGTGATTCTGATTATACACGTATCGCCGCTGACGAGTTTGTAAGTATATTTTCCTTTATTTCTGTGTTAATTTAATGAAATCGACAGATGCTATTAGTAGTTTTCCGTTGTTACTAAGTGTTAGTTTCATTCATGATTCGTTTAACGCAGTCTGCAAGGTTTGTTCGGGCATATTGTTCCGCGTCTCCTCGGATAGTTTTCAGATGTCCTTGAAAATTATGCAGCAAAAATCACGTATTTTAATGTGTTTATGTTGTGCTGTGAGATGTTTGATCTAGAAGGTGTTGTGTTCGATTCATGATCAGGTCAGTCTGCGGTCGGGACGCCGTTTTAATTGGTAAATTTTGCATGGCAACAGTGCTACCTACACGAACTAAAAATGGAATTACTTGCTTCTCTGCGCACTTAATCATAGAAAGTATTGTTTAAAAACATTGCAAGTGGTTCGGTGTGATGCCTAGTCGTGATACACAAGGCATGTAATGGCCGACCGATCGTCCTATTGATAAATTCACATTATTATTTTTTTATTCTGCCCACAACTTTCATGTGTTCCGCTGGCATGCGATCGTTCATTCGACACAAATACATAAGTTATTAATCGGTACTGTTTTAGTTAACAAATATTTTAAAATGGTTTCTTTATAAACCACTCGAGTACCTACTTCTGTACTTACTTTTCTACATACTTTGTAAGTATACCTACTTATACTTACGCAAGTACAATGGTTACATCTTTACAATATGTAGGTAAGTACGTAACCTGCCTTAAATGTTGGTCTATGTACTTATACCTACTTTAGTCACCCTCTCAAATAGATTTGAATGTAGGTACTTAGGTACCTACTAGATATCTAGTAACCTACCTACATACCTACTACGTATCTATTTAATCGTAGGTTACCTAGATACCTATATCTTAGTCTTTATTACTGTCCAGATTTGAAGTGTTATCTTCAGTTAAGATGAAATGAGTAAAATCAAGGTTTGATTACTTAACTAGCTAAGTAGGTACCTAAAATAGCAGTGCCCCGAGGTTTTCCCGCATTGAACCGGTTCTTGTAAGAATTCTGGCATGAAAAGTAGTCACAAACCTTCCTCTTGAATCACTCTTTACGTACCTAGGTACCTACCTTTCTTGGTGAAATCCGCATGAAATCTGTAATTTCTGAGAAAATCAATTACCTATCCACCTTCATCCAGACAGACAGCTTTTGTGGGCTTTGTTTTATAATCATCTCGATCGCTGTAATTAACGGTCTGCCTTCATTAACTCGTTGATTGGGACACAAAGTAAAGGTATGTATTATAATATTATGCACATACCTACCTATATGCCCCCACCTGCATGCTGCCTACGTTTATTCACTAGGTACCTACCTAGGTATAAGCTGTAAATCAATCAAGCCAAGCCAGTGATGTAAATAAAACAACGTTTTAATAAATACTTAGCCATATTACCTATCTAGGCAGGTCCTACTTAAATAAGTATCTACCTATAGGTACCTACCTCATTTATCGTGATTTAATTTATCAAAGCTAATTAAATGACATAAGTACCAACTTAGATAGCTACCCAGTTGGTTTATACCTACCTAACTAATTTTCTCGTAAATTTACTAGGTAGGTATATTATGCACCAAATATTAGCATGATTAGGTACCTACTTCTACGTAAGAACGATGAATTAGGTAACCTAGATTTGATTACCTGGGTCGTAAAAATAACGGATAGCATTGATATGATGGTAATATTACTAATAAGATAGGTAGGTAGGTAGACTGCTAATAGCTTGCTACCAATAAAAACATAACATACCTACATACCTACGTAAATTATTCGCCATGATCTTTCATTTTAGGTACCTAGATAGTAGTAAGTAAGTATGTTACAGGTAGGTGGGATTATCATAATATCGGCTACTCGTCCATAATAATTTAATTGTTTATCTAAAACTAATTGACAATACAGTAACAAGTCCCCGCCATATCTGCTAACTGTACATTGTGACAAAGGTAGAGTTGCCATCATCAGTCATTAAAAGTCCATAAATTACTTTAGTCATTTGTTCTCGTAATATTCTATTGATAAGATGGCAGTTATTAAAAATAGGTATCCTTCCAGTTAATAACAACGGTAACTAACTTAGTATCTAATGCTAAAGTTTAAAGACGTAGGTAGGTAGCAAATGATATTTTTTCTCTTCACACTAAAATTAAGGGACGGATTGTACCAAATGAAGAAGACAGTTATTGGTCATCTGGAAGAATACATAGCATCTTTTATATCCTGAAATTCCTACGGAAACGGGGTTCTTAAGGACGCTGGTAGTTAAATGTTGAACAATTGATTTCTTAGGATCGCGGTGGTCACATGATCTAACGATTGAAACAACCGGGACCGACAATTTAACGCGCCTATCGAAGCACGGCGTGTTTCAGATAAAAAATCCAATAGTTATCTGTCACCCATCTCAGTAGTAGTTGAGTTGCACGTTTTGTCAACTTATGTCTATCATAAGCACTACAAATAAATAAAATTGTTAAGTTTTCAACTTCTCCGCTAAATATCGTTTCATCGAAATATCGGAAAAATGGTATTTATGTTACTTTTCAATTATTTACCTGTGACGTCAGTGATCATTAACATTGGTCTGTCAAAATGGCGTCACGCTATTGGTTGGTTTAATTGATGTTTTATCGGAGATGTTGCCAGGTTGTTATGTTGCCACAAAGTTGTGGAAGATTAAGTGATGTAATTAAAACTTGTATATGTAAATTACTTGTATTAATGGTTGTTTATCTAACTACCAATAACCACACGAAAGGTTTTGTCCGTAGATATCGATAGATTGATGTAGGTATGTCGTTTTTTTTTTGGTTATGACAACTAAGTATGTATCATTTTAGTGATAAATTTCACTTTTCTTTAACTGGAAATGTATTGAAATAATAAGTCCGTTATTTACGTAAAGATTTACAGTATTTTTGGTCTATTTTGAAACCTGTTTCGATAATATAATGTCGATAGTCAACTTTTCCAAACAGTTAACTCCCTTCTAAGCTGCGAATTACTAAGTAAAACAAACAAGTTAAATATAACGTTAACTTATTATCGGGAACGGAAACATCGGTACGAAATTGATAAAATACATTCCAACATATAACTAAATAGCAGCCACTATTGTTTGTTATATTATAGTAAGCTTGTTATTTTTAGTTGTTTTCACTATCGCGTGCCGTTTACGGGGAATTGAATCGATTTCAAACAATGCCGAATCTTAACAAACATTGTTTCAATGAAAAGCGAAAAATATTTATATTTCTTTTGTATTATTTGTATAAAATTCAATAACAATGGGTCCTGAAGTATAAATTGGCCAAGAGTTATAAAATAGATATTAATCATAATGACATTATTTACCGGTTTCATTATTTCCTTATCGGCTTATTTTCCCTAAACTTTTGGTTATTATCGTCAAATCGTTCATGAACTCAACATTGTAATGTTTCCTAACAGTAATAAGTATAGGATGTTACTATACATAGTAACTTATAACGGTAACTGTTATCAAAAAAGGTATTTTGGGTTCATGGCATTAGTTTTGCCTAATTTTAAACGAATCTTTATAACTTCCACACCCTCCTTGTAGTTTTATTTAACATAGGTACGAGGCACGTTTAAGACCTAAATTGCCACAAATAGACACACAGGTTACACGTCAAACTTAAGACACCTATATTTTTGCGTCGAGTACTAAATATGAGCAACACATAGAGTACTTATCAGTTAGTTGGATTCCATAATACAAGCTTAGAGCTTAGTTTGGGTCTCGTTAACCATGCGTAGGTGTGTGCGGGTGTATGTTCTATATTAATCTTTTATACCTTCTGTCAGAGAGGAGTTTCGTCAATATGCAGTGTACATACATATCAGACAATCAATGCAATTTTTTTTATGCTATGCTAGCAGCGCCCCGCGGTTTTACTCGCGTTTTGCCCGTCTCCCCGTGAGAATTTCGAGATGAAAAATAGCATTTGACCTTCCGGTTGATATGGCTATCCATTACAAAAATAATTATTCAAATTGGGTTGGTAGTTTTTGAGAGAAACGCATAAACTCTCCAGATTCTCAATCAGTTTTTTTTTTTACATTTTCAGAAGTAAGGACTACTTTTAAATGTCGCGTATACCTTATTTATCAGTTAACTGGCTGTTAAATAATTCACACTATGCGGCACAGAGCGTCCCCGACCGCTCACAATTTCATTTCATACACTGCAGTCGGTGGTGGTGGCTCGTAAATGGAAAGGTGCCAAACTTGACACAGCCTTGCGGATGTTGCTGACAATATAAGCTGTTTATTGTTAAAATAAAAAGGTTTTATATTGATCCAGTTAGGCTATTGTTTCAAGTGAACGTCGCTGAAGGAAGTGTGTCTACAAATTGCAAGCAAAGGGGGCTCACAAATTGTGTACACTGTCCCTAAAAATAAAGAAGAAAAAAAAATTACAGTCAAAAACTAGACAGGAAGATAGCGATAAAAAACCTTTAAAATCATATAAGAACATTAACGTAAGCTTTATCCCTAAAATAATTGGTTGCCCAGAAAACCTGAATAAGTTGCCACTCTTTCCAATAATCTTTATCATCATCAATCATCATAAATTTAAGAGCAAGGCTCTTGTCGGTGAGTCCGATGCAGACTTCTCCATTTAAACCTATTCAGTGCAAGTTCCTTCACAGTTATAATCTTTATAGGTATATAAAAATGACGTGTCACGTTGTTTGTCGGCGATGGACTCCCTAAGTACTGAACCGATTTTAAATTTGATTTGCACACCGTTTGCAATTTGATCCAACTTGAAAGATAGGATAGCTTACATCTCAATTATAATGATTAGGGTTTTAATTTTTACACCATTAATTTTTATATGGCAAAAAACCGTTTGCTGGGTCAGCTAGTATAAATAAAATAATATTCATTGTACCCTATTTATATAACTGAACTTCTACCTCATTGCATCATATTGAACAATAACAATTTTCGTATCTTTCAATTCCTATTGCGTTCAATTGTGAAAGGGATTCGTTTAATTGTCGTTTTCTGTTATGTAATTGTTGTGACAAGTTTATATCAATGACAGAAAAGTTTGGCGACCCTAGTTATCGGAGTGCAGTTAAAAACATCGTTAGCTAGTAGAATTATTTACTTAGGTAGGTAATCATTTTGTAGTAATCATTAAGCTAAAGAGTTTGTTTACACGCGCTTATCTTGGGACGTACTTAAAGGATTTGGAAAGAATTTCTGCAATTGATAGCTACATTCATGAGGAATGTTATTTGCTTAAATTCATCCCGAAATTCCCGTGGGGAAGGGTCACAATGCGGGTAAAACCAAGTGCTTCTTGCGGTTCATATTATGGATTCACATTCTTGGGGCCATATCTCCAATACAAATCTCGACCACAAATCACTCGTTATACTTATTTGATTCATCGCCTGCTCTGACAGCGCTCGCCCACATTAATTTGCTGAATTGACTCATCAGCCCTCTTAATGCCATAGGAATAGAGGCTAATTTCCCTTGTCTTCTGTGGTATTCATTGACAATTTGAAATTCCATTGAAGCTGTGTTTGTGTAGTCTGCCCGTCTCGATGTATTTTCAAATCAATTTGATTCAGTTCTGATATAATATCGGATAATTGTACCGTGAAATGAGAATTAAACTACTGGTTATGTCAATTACAAGAATTGGCATAAAAAGAACGGGTAATAATGAGAAACTTTCTTTTATATTCGTTGAGTTTTTTGGTGCTGTTTATTTGTTGCATGCCTAAAATTGTGACATCTGCGTCAGTGGTTTGACTGCCAAATAAATAAAATTGCATATGGCTACAAAATGGTACCTTTGAACCTTTGAAACGGGTTCGAGCCACCATTTTATATTTTTGTTTTCATTAAAAGTTCGACCCACTTTAGCTAAATTGGATTGTCGAAATTATCCATTATGTTGGTGTCGCCAAAAGCAAGGTGTAGTGCTTCTGGGAACATGCGTGCTCTCTTTGCGTGCGTAATTAGATCGTATACGTTTAATGATAGTAAAACATTGGTCTAATCCTTTACATTATAGATATAAAACACTCAATATGACAATACTTCGCTATAAATCAGAAAATATAAAGGAATTTTTATTTGATCCCTCTATAAAGATATAAGTATAATAAAAGACTTTTGTTGTGCAGTGACACATTACAGGTTAATACATCTTTTGCTATTCCTATTTTGCCATGGACCTGACGGCACATACCTCTATTTTTATGAAGTTGTGAGCAGAGATTTAAACTTCGTACCCCATTCTGTCTGTACCTTTTATGTTCTTACCACCACTTCGTCTCCTTTTAAGCTTATTACAGCTTTATAGCTATCACTACATGTTTTATGATGCCCTGGTAACTTTATTGAAGTAAACTGGTCTAATTTGAACATTTTATAGATGATTGCTTTGGTTTTATGGAAAAAGAAACAAGGATAGTAGATTGTTAAGTACATTATGGTTGTTCGTATTATAAAGTCTATTTTGATCGTTTATGGTGTAAGTCTGCTCAAGATTAACAAATAGTTATGATAGCTGAATTAATTTGCTATTGCCAATATTTGACCAATTCTCCCGGGGTATTTTTAGTCTTTATTGATATGGATTTTTATTTCAGATTGTATTATACTGTACCATGCCATACTTATAACGCTGACTTATTACTCTACACTTACTTACTCTACATACACATTTTTTGGGTTTTTTTAAGGAAGTGTTTCATGGGATAGAACAATTGATATAAAACATACCCCATGATCCAGGAAAGTTACTTGAAAATCCTCGCCTCGGTGGTCTAGTGGTATGTGAATTTGCTTGCCAAGACCGGGGTCCCGGGTTCAATTCCCGGGTCGAGCAAAACATGTTTTCAATTATTTTCAAACATACTCGTGTTTGAGATCACGAAACCACATAAGACAAGCGAGGCGTGGTTATTACGCCTAATCCTCCTCACTGTACTCATATCTTCAGTGAGATGAAAGGCCTTTGTCCAGCCGTGGGATTACAAACTAATACGTTACTTTACTTTACATAATGTCATTGCCCAAAGTCATCATCACCTAAATATGATCATCACTTCATCACCTCGACGTCACACGTCCGTCATCCATCTTCCAACCTCCTATTTATAGCCATCCGTTGTAAACAGACGTCGTTTATTTTTATACATTTTTGCAGCGAATCTATCGTGTTGTCTATTTACTGTCCAATTTCTGCAAGCTTAATTGTTTTTGGCGAGACAATGAACAGAACATGTTGTTAGTACATCACTAATCATTGCCAATCTTTATTAATCTAATGTACGGAATTGGGAGTAACAATAAAAAAAATGTTAGCTAAAACATCAGCGAGTTTGTTTGATTGCTTTTAAAAATGTATGATTCATCCACTTTCAAAAGGAAGATTCAAAGGGGACATTGTATCCCATAGTTGTTACGAGAACTGGTAAAACCGTGGGGTGCTACAAGGTTATATTGTTATTGAGAAATTATTCGAAAATGGATCTAGATGGCTTGGGCGGATCATCATTGTTTCATGCGCTAAAGATGAGCGACCGTATTTGGATGCATTTTGGCACCAGCTAATTGATTAGCAAAAATAAAACATGGGGTACTTTTCGAAATTCCCACGGCAACGGATGCTATAAAAAAAATGATCACACTTATTGCACAAATGTAAATCCTACTAATATTATAAATGTGAAAGTTTGTGAGGATGGATGAATGGGTGTTTGAGTGTATGTTTGTGACTCTTTCACGAAAAAACCACTGGAGGGATTTGGATAAAACTTTACAGTATTAAAGGTTATACATCAGAATAACACATGAGATACATTTTATCCCGAAATTCCTGCGGGAACGGGTACAACGCGGGCCGCGGCTAGTGTAAATTTAAATAAATGTGCAGCTATTATTTTCATTCTGAAACAAAAAACATTTCGTTTTAAAATACGCTTGCATCACACACAATCTGTTGTGCATTATGTCAACGCCCAAATTAACTCGGTATCAAAAACATTTATTTACAAACGGTATATTTTTTCCTCGTTTATCGATAAGCAGTTTACGACTAATAGGATGGATGGAGTTAGTGATTAGAGTAACCATGTTTACTACATTACAAATGTTGGGGCGGTGCATCGCATCGCGTATCGGTCATTATACCTAGATCATTACAGATCATAACAGGTCTTCCACATTTGTGATTTTAGTAGCTTTAGTTTGGTTCACCCCTTGTATATTTTTAGTTAGATGCGCCCCGCGGTTTTTCCCGCATTGTGCCTGTAACTTCTCATGTGCCTGCCTAAAACCTTCCTGTTGAATGTGGCTATCCATTACAAATTTATTCAAATCGGGTTGGTTTCCGAGATTAGCGCAAAAAAACAAATTCTTCTGATTTGTTACATTAGTTACCTTCCATACAGTGAGTACTGTACGCAGTATCGAACAAGAATCCTTAAGGCAAACAGTAAGCTGCTAACTATGAGCCTAATGAGGACATTTCCTAAGTCAAACCAATGCCTTGTTCAAATTAGGACATCTAAGCAAAGGTCTAACACCTTTGCTTCGTTCAAATTAGGGCATCCGCCGAATTCGGCGAAACCGAACCGAAACCGAAACTTTCAATTAAGCGAAACCCGTTTACATTAGTCGGTTACCGAATGCGAGTTGCAACAGTATTCGGTTTAAACGACTAATATAAAAATAAAATAAAGGCAATAATAATAATAGCTTGTAATGTCCCACTGCCAAGATATCAGTACAGTGAGGAGGATTAGGCGTTATCACCACGCTTGGCTACTGCGGGTTGGTATTCTCAAACCCGAGCCATGTTAAGTTATACGACTAATGTAAAGCAACAATTAATCTTTTGCTAATACTGCTGCTTAATATAGGCAAGTAGTACAACGCAATCATGTATGTAACCGAACCATTATGAACTCTTGTCTTTAACAACCTTTACAATAACAATCTTAACAATCTTTAACAACAATAATACAAATATTACAGTGTTAACAATCACACGGTGACCTCCCATGAAGATGCGCGAGACCCCGACCTTGGCTGTTCCGTCCGATTTGACAAGACCGACCTCGTCTTGAGACGGGACTTGCGAAATCCGATCAATGCCTTCACTTATTGTGTTTTTTCATAATTTTTTGAGCGAAGTTATGACGTAGTTTTTATGTGAATTACCAGTTTTTAATGGGTTTCAAGAATACTTCGATTTGTAGTAATCTTTCTTGAGATTGGTCGAAAATGAGACCTATTTTCAAGAGCAGACATTGCAAAAATCTTTGGTTACGTAAAAATACACTTCAACTTTTTGGCGTAGTATTGTCGGTATGTAATTAATCTCTTTTCTCCTAAAAACGCATTCTTCTGTCGAGGAAAAAGGTTTAATAACCAAGTCCATTTTTTATTACACTAGACCCCTTTTCTCCATAGAATGAATTGTCTTTGTAAGAACCAATAAATTATACTACTGACTGCAACAAATTCCTTTTTCCTAGAACTTTTACTGATAAAAGTTAAATGTCAGTTTATGGACAACTGTAGCCATTATTACGTTATCTCTGTATGAAGTAAAAGGCTCAAATGTGTGTGAGATAAAATGCCAACCGTTTTGAAACCTCATCGCGCATACCACGGTTTTTTCTCATGCGAACTTTATAACCGTTAAAAGTGATTAGATAATAGTTTGTAACTATCTAACGTGACGTTTTGTGTTATTTTGTTTGAAGTATTTGAAAATCTTTGGTAAAATTGATAAGGTTATTTGTTAAACTTTAAAGAAAACGTTCAATAGGTTAGGTACTGAAAATCTACATTGTGAGATGAGAACCTTTATCGTGGTGTGAGATATTTCAGGCTATTTTTAGAGAAAATAGCTATTTAAAAATAACATACTAACAAGCTCTGTAACCCACTTACCATGGAAACCATCTCAAAACACTTAACAATTTCTAACCATATCTAAAAATCCTTAAAAAATTGAATTTACAAAACTTTACCAAACCTAATCCAACGCCCCGAACAGCAACAACTCCGATAAAACTAACCTAAGTAACCCATACACCAACGTCCTAAATAACTGCACAAATGTGATAATGATAACTACGAACCCATTCACCTGTTCGAGTCACGAGCGCCGCCCGTCGCCCGCGGGTCGATTCGACTCGAGTCTCGAAAGCTGCGCGTGCGCCGCCCGGTGGGTTTCACTTTCACGGGCCGATGCCCGCTGTCGGCACACTTGTGACTAGGTCAAGGTTGTTTAGGGTTTACTGTTGGGAGATATCGGGTTGAAAAGGTGGTGAAGGAGTTTTTAAGATTTTATAAGCTTTTATTTGGTTTTTCCTGTTCAGTGTCTATCGGTGTGAATGTCAACTCTTGCTATCAAAATATAAATACTTCCGGTTTCCGACGGTGCTAAAATTTGGCTCACGTGTTTGGTTTAGATGACAATGCATGATCGATTGTATGTATTAGCCTGTTTTTTCTCACTGGGCAAAAGCCTCTCGTCTAACTGAATATTAGTTAGTACAGCGAGGAGGATTAGTCGTCATCACCACGCTTGCACATCGGTAGCGGGCTTTGCTGGACCCGAGATTTGTCTTGGAATGCACATGCCACTACATCACAGAACGTGATAATGTCTGATAAAAAAGCCTGAATGAAACATTTCATTAACTGTTAAAAGAATTTGTGAAAATAATGTCCTCAATAGCCTCTAGGTATTTTTCCATACATATTTTTTCACTGACATATGTTTATTACTAGCAGTGCCAATGTCCCGCGGTTTTACCCGCGATCTACCCGTTTCTGTGGGATTTTTGTTTAAAAAACTAGTCACAAACCT
Source organism: Cyclophora albipunctata (assembly GCA_963082685.1). Classification (NCBI taxonomy): domain Eukaryota; kingdom Metazoa; phylum Arthropoda; class Insecta; order Lepidoptera; family Geometridae; genus Cyclophora; species Cyclophora albipunctata. Next base: position 731,978 of record OY720125.1, read on the forward strand.
TCCTCTTGAATCACAATATGTTAGCAAAAACCTCATGAAAATCCATTGAATAGTTTTTGAGAAAATCAATTACAATACAGACAGACAGCTTTCTGGGACATTGTTTTTTAATATGTATTGATGTAGGGTTACCTAAGCGAATTGTCAATAACGTTTCGGTAAACGGTTTTCCTTGCTTAAACGACTTTCTTAAGGCTAGACTAAAACCTGGTAAAATGTTCCTCTTTAGAAAACACGATAGTTTTTTATAGACTAGCAGCGTCTACGGTTTTGCCCGTAATTATAACGTTAGTAGGCTCGTAAACTTATTTTTTTTTATTCAGTTATTCAAATATTTAAATACTAAATTCACACACAGTTTATTAGACCCAAACTAAACTCTAAGCTTGTATTATGTATCTAAATAACTGATGCTACTACATTAGGTACATATACAAATACGTTATATGAATAGATTAATTAATTCACACCCAGACTTCGTCGTCAACAACAGCTATGTCTGCACATACTGTTGACTCCGGCATTATTCCTTTTAAATGTGGTTATCATATTCAAAATGTACTTTCTGTGTTATTAATACGTATAACAAACAACTCTTTGGCTTTATTTTATGAGTAAAGCGAGGCATAGATAATGAAAAATGTAGATGAGTCACAATCAATTAGTAATTAAAACATTACTAATTACAACTGTACTTATGTACGTTATTTATAAATGGATATGTACTAAGTACAAGACTTCTAACAACAATGCATTTATTATTATGTATTCTAATGGGTGCCTATTGTGTTTGTTTGATTTAATACTCTTATTTATGCGATGGATTCAATTAAAATTGCTAAAGATATGTTTCGTGTTATGACATGAGTGACTTTAATAAAAACTTTCGTCAAACAATTCCTGTGTTTTTACACTCAAGTTGAAGATAATACTACTGTCGGAATGTGTGGTACCTTTTTTTTCGACGGTTTCAAAAACCGAACGTGGAGGCTCTCGTTTCGACTCTGTTTTGTCTATATTTGTTACTTGATATCTACATCGTTTATGAACCTATTTTGGAAAATCTTTTCGTATTTGAAGGGCGAAATGATCCCGTTTTTACCGATTTAAAAAAGGTCGTTTTAAGTCGGTTATTAGCTCAAAAAGTTATCGACCAATAAGTGCGGATTAAATTACAAATATTAGACTGGTCCAAAAAAATAGTCTAGATTGCAAAGTGTTTAAATACTAAACCTTTGCACCTACCCATGATACGTGATAAAATACTGTCTTGATTGGTAGAAATATTTCTCCTCGAGTTTTTCACCAAGCAATACTATTTCTCATAAATCACACATGTCGGTAGTAATCATTTTAAACTCATAATTGGGTTAATGTTCACGAACAAAACTAATTAAATTAAAATTCAAAATGTTTTAATTGCAAATATCACATTATATCCATGTATTGTATAGTATCCTTACAGGGCCTCACATGTAATGACGTTCCTAGCACAACACGTTAAAATTTCTAGATGTTTTATCACACTTTCTCGTCATATACAAAGGAAACATATGTTATTTACCCTTATCCTGCCATCTGTTCAAGTTTGTATACATATAGCTGTACATATAGCGTGTGTTATTATCATCACAATATTGATAACAAACTTCTTTGCCAAGTGCAGTTTCTTTGCGTGATAACAACTGATAACGTCAGGTCAATGATCCAACTTTATTTTGTTATTGAAAAAATGTTTGTCATTCGTTTTCTTAAAAAAAACACTTCGTATTATACCAATTAAACGATGTACTTTTAAATACTACAAATATAGTTTTTTCTAAAAATTCAGAATGTAAAATTGCTGTATTTATTTGAAACAAATAGCTGACATTTGTCCTGCAAGATAAAAAAGTAGTATTAGTCTGTAATGTCCCACTGCTGGGCAAAGGCTTCTCATCTTACTGAAGATATCAGTACAGTGACGATAAGAAGTCATTGCCAAGATACATTTGTAAAAAAAAAGTAGCGTGAAGATGTTCATTTAGGCACAAAGCCTTTGTACATAGTATTGGCATCATTTTGTAATTTTATCATTACTTTAAAATTTTAAATGAATATAAATCGTGAGAGAGATTTCTGCACCAGAGACAATTCACTATATCCACCATAGTTTATAGAGTGGAACTTGGTATTTCCCCGCTTTAGTCTATGAAAGCCTGGGGTTCCCCGTTCAGTTAGATTAGCATTGACAATGACAAGTAAATCCCCTTCGAGCTTCACATAATAAGTAATACGAACGTTCTATGATACATATCTCATCACTGTGAATAATATAAGTAGGAATTTGTTAATCTAATATGTTAATCATTCATAGAACTATCCTCGCCCCGCGATGTTACCCACGTTGTACCCGTTCCCGCGGTAATTTCGGGATAAAATGAACACCGGTTGAAAGCTGGAATTGAATTATGAATGTTACTGACAGTCAAAACATTACTACCTAACATGCGCTGACCTTAAATGAAACATTTTATACACGCATGTAAAGGCCAAGCCAAGCCAGAGTCCAGCTACAAGTGACGAAAATTTGACTAGTTTTAATATCTACTCACGTGAGCATTAACACAAAATGTCAGTATCCGCTGTCGTAAGAAAAAAAATGTGACTTTCTCCTAACTCCTAACAGCCCGAATAACTTTAACAGACTGTTTTAAGTTATGAGAACGCTTTGTATTTAACAGCGTAGTCGTAAACTTTTTAACGAACACATGTATGTTACGATAACCAGCCTTTTGAAACAACCCACCCCTAAGGGTGCGTATCTGAGCTCAATTTAACAATCACAACGCATTGAGAAAAGATTTTGACAAAGTCGATGCGTTATTTGACAGTTTCAATGGTTGATTGAGATCCGTATAACTGTGATCCGCTTCAAAAAAAAACCACCCTAGCTCCTCAGAGACGTTTATTAAATCGGAAATTAATTATTTGACGTATTTATTCATTCACTAGCAGCGCCCGCGGTTTTACCCGCGTTGTGTCCATTCCTGTGGGAATTTCGGGATGAAAAATAGCCTATGTTACTCGTGGATAATGTAGCTTTCGAATGGTGAAAGAATTTTTAAAAACGGTCCAGTAGTTTTTGAGCCTATTCATTACAACCAAACAAACAAAGTTTTCCTCTTTATAATATTAGTGTAGACATGTCAAATCAGTCATTAAATTAAATCTTTACTGAGGAAGCATTTGATGTCTGAGTAAGGGCGTTAGGGTGCTATTTGTCCCTATCTATTAATTTCTCTTTCTCAGTCTAGTTATCTCCTATCTCCTCACGAGGCGTGTCCTTGTCCCCAGATAGTGATTTCTCTTTCTCTGACCACTTATCTCCTTGTCTCCAGATAGTGCGAGATGGACCCGGAGTGCGAGGCCGAGCCGGCGCACCACGCGCGCCGTCCCATGAACGCCTTCCTCATATTCTGCAAGCGACACCGCAGCGTGGTCAGGGACAAGTATCCTAACCTCGAAAATAGGTACGTTGGGTTTTATACACTTGAATTTTTTTAAAATATACTTACTTTTTGAAATCTTTATATATTAAGGTTCTTTTATCCAAGCCAGTCCCATTATGCCCTGAACATTAAAAAACACAAAAAAATATATTTAAAAAAAACTTAAACAACTTACATCAAATTTTAAAATTATTATTCTTTTGCGAACAGTGTCACATTATATTATGCCATTATTGCGAATAAAACATTATGAATTTCGATTCGGTCATTGAGTTCGGCCCTGTCCTTCACAAATTCTACACCATTTTCCCTAACATCTTGTAATAGAGTGTGTATTACAAACTATGTTAGTCTGATAGACAATCGTTGAACCATGTCGGAGGCATTTAAACACCCCGAAACCTGTATTTGGCCACTAACCTACTGAATTTACTTACATTACATCTCTGACTGTGGTTACTTAGTCCTCATCCTCAATAACAATAGTTATAGTACTATTTGGGAAAATATATTATTGAATTATAGTTTACTAGCCGCGCCCCACGGTTTCACCCGCGTTGTACCTGTTCCCGCGGGAATTTTGTGAAAAAAAGTAGTATGTCCTTTCAAATGCTCTGGACTAACTGTGTACCAAATTTCATTCGAATCGTTTCAGTAGTTCTGGCGTGAAAGCGTGACAGACAGACAGACAAGAGTTACTTTCGCATTTATATTTGTTAGGATGACCCTTACCTTGAAAATGGGTACATTTTACACTTTCAAAGTCTAAGTACATCCCTGTCCTTTGAACTTTACTATTGAGGTACTTAGTGCGGCCCTGTGCTTAAACAATGGTAGGGTCAAGGATGTCGGCGGTTATCCACTCTAGGAGAAAATTATTTGCATGTAGGCTACCGTGCTATGTTTCCTTCATACACGTAAATACCCAATGTATACAAATAGAAAAATAATCCATTTATTTTATTATTATAAGAATATAAAAAAATACTATTCAATACAATTAGAATTATTCGAATCGGACTGGTAGTTCTGTAGATTAACCCGTTCGAACAAGTCAAAAAAACTTTTCAGATTAATTATATTTATGTTTTAATTAACATTATAGGTCCCACTACTGGGCAAAGGTCTAATTCTAGGTCTAGGTCATTAGTAAGGATTAAAAGAGAAAAAATACTTTTCACCCTCTGAAACCACTCTTATTTTTTACTTATTTTTAATTCCAATCTATTCTCTTTTTCAGATCAATAACCAAAATCCTCGGCGAGTGGTGGGCGAATCTGGACAAAGAAGAGAAAGCATGCTACACAGGTCTTGCGAAACAGGTATACATCAATTAATTATACGCCGTCGGTTATAGCGGGTGTATACGTTGGTCTATTATTAGGACGCAGGTGTTTGACCTTACTTAACATTATTTATAACACTGATAACATATTTTGCAAGCTCTGTAGAATGCAAAACAAATATGGCTGATCTTTCAACAAAAGGCAATTTGTTCAATAGAGTCAAAAGATTACGTGATGAGGTAAAATGTAGTTAAATCACTTATTTTTTTTTAGTTAGGTTGTTCTGTTGACTGTGTAGTGTAAAAGTATTCCTGTCGACTGATTTAATGTTTCAACAACTAGTAAATGTATACTTCAGTTATAATTATAGTAATTAGTGACTATAAGGCTGCTACACATGTCATGCTACTTAACTTACTAGGGCTATCTAGGGCTTAGATAGAATTGACTTTTTATTAATGTATGATCTTGTATGTTCCAGTACAAAGACGCGTTCTTCAGCGCCCACCCCGACTTCAAATGGTACAAGTTGCCGGCGCCGCCGCTGCGGGCCGTGGCGCGGCGCGAGCCCGAGCCGCGCGTGTCGCCCGAGCCGTCCAACAACAACTCGACGCAGCTGGACCTGAACGAGCCGCGCGCCATGTTCACTCCGGGCAAGCTGGCGGACGAGGCGCACATGGGCGGGCTCAGCAGCCTGCTCGACGGGGCGGAGGCCCGCGACGCGCCGCCCGCGCCCTCGCGCCTGCAGGACCTGCAGCACGCGCTCTCCGAGACCACGCGCGTCTTCGAGGAGGACTTCGACAAGTACTCCGACCTCACCAACCAGGACGTCATCGACCAGATCGTCGACAAGCGCTACTCCGGCGAGGAGGGCTACCAGCGCTGGTCCGACGACGAGCGCCGCGGCGGCCGCTCCTGCAAGGGCAAGAGGTACCAGGAGTTCATGGCGGGCGGCGGGCTGCGCGCGGGCAAGAGGCGGCGCGAAGACCGCGACGACACCGCCTGGGACACCTCCGCCACCGACGAGTCGAAACCCTCCCCCGAGCCCGACAAGGAGCCCGAGCCCGAGCCCGAGCTGCCCCACAAGCCGTTCAAAGCGGCCGACTTCGATCTCGACGCCAAAATCAGGGCTCTGCCTTCCCTCAGCCTCGAGAAGTTCCAGCAGAGGAAGCGAGACAACAAGCGTAAGAAAAAGAGTGTAGTGAAAAGTGTAGTGAATTCGGTGCCGTTGGGGGTGATGGTGAATTCGGTGGTGCGGCCGTACGAGGAGCGGCGCGAGGAGTGGCGCGACGGGCTGAGCGGCAGCCAGAAGCGGAAGCCGCGCAAGGTGAGCATCACGCGGCTGGAGGTGCGCGCGCCGCGGCCCGCGCTCGGGCCCGAGCTGCTGGCGCTGGCCACGCTCGCCGAGGTCGCCTCGCACACCTCCAAGATGGAGCCCGCGCTGCCCCCGCTGCCCCCGCTGCCCCCGCTGCCCGCCGACACCTGAGCGACACTACTAGCCTTAAAACATATTCCAAAAATTATTTACTTTGTAAATCAGATATTTATACATAGATAGAGATCTACTTTTACAATCTACGCATAAAGATTATTATTATTGTATTGTACACCTTTTAATTATAGTTTTTATATACATAGTTATAGAATTATTTATATAGAAAGACTATGTATACTTATTGTTTTAGTTGGATTGTCGTGTAGGCTGCTACATATTGCTTTTTAGATTTAGATACGAAACTATGGTGATAGATAGATAGATATCACACGAATAAAGAAGGCATAATGTTTTAATGTTCATAAGATTTGCTGCAAATGTTCTGTGTGTTTATTTATAATAGCAACATTAGCCGGACATGTCTGCGTGGTTTACCTCAAACCATAGACGAGATATGTCGAGTTCTGTCATCACAATGATAAATGCCAAACTTATGTCATATTAGTTTAACATGTCAAAACCTCATTAACTATAAATGATATGTAAAGTTAGTTTATTTAATCGCCTTATATTAGATATAATACACGTAAATATAACTGAAACACCACGTCACAGACTGCGTTGCATTTGACGGTGATTTGTTTGATAACTTTCGATTAAAAAGGATATTTTTTTATAATTTTAACGGCGATAACACGCATCGGTCGCCGGTTTATACGACGCGCGAATTTATCAAGGAATCGAACTCGGACGTTCGAAATGAAGCGAAATACTAACTAATTGTTTAATATCGAGAGTCGGCGTAGTGATCCAACTGACGTTTAGTCTATGATTGTCTATTATTTTAGTTGTTTTATCGACCATATCATGTGGCCAATGTTTTTAACGTATCTATAACGAGTGTGACTCGCAATCGTTACTTTGTGATAAATTAACTAGTTTTAGTTAAAAGAATAACGATTTACATGCAAATGATTACGTTTATGTTTAAATTACCAAAAGTTGAAAAAAATTATAAAAAAATTATTGGAGTGGTTAGATTGTAACTAAACCCTATTAGGTACCTGAAGTCGAACGAAAGAAAATATTAGATCATCCTTTTATTGTAAGGATTTTGTTTCATTCATTTATGATTTGAAATCGGAACAGTGTTTCTCAAATGTTGGTTTTTTATTTTTATTAAATTATTTATTGAGTGTGTTGTGGTCGGGCAACATTCAGCCAGTATTTTAAAAGACAAGCTGAATCAAACATGAGGCATTAAAAATACAAAATTGTCTATAATCTTCTACGGTGTTGCCCACACATCTACACTGCCAACAGTATATTCTGTGATTATTTTTTCCATGTCCTATAATGAGATTGACAGGTCTGCAGATGTCTAGTATATTATGAAATCATCAAATAAGTACGAAAAAATTCGAAAGTGCACTTAATATTATTTAAAAATGAATAAACAATTTACGACACAAGCCATATAGAGTGACATGTCACCCAAAGACCAAATATTTTTAGACTATAGATGCTAGGCTGTAGATATTGTATATGTAACTATATATAAGTGATATATAACATAATGTATTTATATATTATAAAGTATTACATGTCAATATCTTGTGTCACTCTGTTTGTCCAAATTGTAGTAAATCTTTGATAAAATATATATAATAGATTCATTATTTTCGTAAACCTTCACAATATAGTCAATAAGTTAAATTCATTGTTAATTATTTATGTTAAATGTAAAATTTTATTGATTGTTAAGTTTCATGTTTTTAATTTAAATGAGAGCTTACATTGTTCCTATGAGATTTTTTTAAAGCTTATTGTTTTAAAATGGAAATTGTTGTATAATTTTCATCTGGTAACACTGATCCTCATGACTAGTTTGCCTTGTCAATAAATTGGGAGCCTTATATTTGAATATTAGTAGTGTAAGGAATGCGACGGGGCCAGTAACGCAAGTGTATGTGTATCACTCATATTGTTAATGTGATTTTAATACGAACGGGCCTTAGGTGTGGGAAACATAAAGGATGAATTTGTAAATGTAATAATGGTGCTTGAAGATCTGTATTAAATTATGTTAAGAGTACGCCCATCGTTTAATGGAACATCTAATTTATTCGAGCGCAATGGAATGAGAGTCTAATCTAGTACATAAAATGTAACCGTAACCATTACGAAGTGAACTCTTTCCTTTGACGCGTAGTTGACAGTTAAGCGATGGACAAATAAGTCAAATAGAGTATAATTTTTAAGGTAGATCGCGAGGTATCTGGCGGTTAGGGTATAGTTGTACGGTTTGAGAAACACTGGTCGGTGTATGTGTAAGTTAGGGCATAATATTGTCTACACCCAAAGCGTTTACCTTTTCGGTTCCAAAGTATATATATTATATATTGTTGAATGTTATGTTGTTGTGAACGGTTCAATCTATATCCTTATATTATAGAAATAAAGTTTATTCATATTAACATTTTGGTTGTTTTATTTATTTTGTTTGATTTAGTGCAGTCGTTGTGAAGTTATGGGCGTACATACATTTCGGTGATTCATGTTTATTTATATAGAAGATAGATTTAACACCAATTTATGTCTCAGCCATATTCTTGAGTATCCAGTAGGAGTAGGCACTGATGCGTGTGAACACGTCCGGAGCTCCGAGGGCGCATGGGAAGCCCCACGAAACGATGCCGATTTGGGAGCCATCGTCTGCCCGGAGGAGAGGACCGCCAGAGTCGCCCTAAGGAGGAAATATCATGTTTTTTCTTGAATATTCTTAGATCCTCTTGAAAATGAAAATGTTTTTGCTAGTTAGGGAGACATTGCGTGGCGTAGTAGGTTTGTACGCGTTTTTACTATTTATTATCAACGTTTCTTATGCGTATTGATAAAAACTAAAAACTTATAAACGCATGAATTTACTGTCGGTATTTCAGTTGATCCTATTCTAATCATATTGGAACAGTGCTTACGATCGGTATGTAGCATTTTCCTTTAACTATTCCCACTAACCTAGATGTCCTAAAATTTTCAAAATCACCATGCATAAAGATCCTACCTATAATATCGTGCCTGACACAAATTATTTACAACATTAGGTAACATGACTTATGAGTCCAAACTCACCTGACAAGTTCCATGTCCAGCAGAATGAAAGGTACAGAGTTCAGTGCTGGGTTGTACCGGTCTGAAGAAGGGTACTTCAAACATGAGAGCCGCGAGCGCGCCGGCGCGTACGCAGTGCTCTCCGTCTATGGTGTCTAGGACCACCTCACGGAGACACCGCTGGAGGGGGTTGCCGAACTGGGGAAGTGGGTAGTGAGAACTTAAGGATAAGTTCAGATGACCGCGCGGTAGGGGATTCGCATGACGGAACACGTACGCGCGGCAGTCTGGCATCAAGATTGCTTTCAATATCGCGTACCAAGGAAAATGACAAACCATTTGATATCAATGCTGTTTGTAAGCGTTTATGAATAAGGCCCTTAGCTTGTAATGTCTTACCTACAGCTGGGGAAAAGCCTCATGCCTCTCATCATACTGCTCCTAAGACACCAGCAAGAGAGTGAGGGGGATTAGGTAGGCTCATCTTGCTATTACAAAAGCCTGTCAGAAACGGTAGACTTTTGAATCAATAGGTAAGTCTTAAGTACCTAAGTTTTACTGGCGGGCATTCGGCCACCCATGCATGCATGCATAGCATGTTTGATGCTTAACATTCACTCTTTCCTTGGTCAAACAAAAACGTCCTTAAACAAATAATTAAACTAAACCTGCCTTACCTTCTGACTCCCCCAGCCAGCTACCTTCGTAGTCACTCCAGTATCAACCCAATCAAAGTTCAGCGCGATCGGGCTCACGTGCAACCCGAACTGAATGTCCCGTATGGTAAAGAAGATTGATATGTCGTTCTTCAAGTCGAGGAGTTGGAACTCAGGGTGGACTACGAAGCGTCTGAAGGAGTACTCTCTACCGCCGGTGGTCCAGATGTCGGTGCCGACTATGGCTGTGAAAGGACTGAAAAACATCTGTTACTTAAGTATTTATTTAAGAGAGCTTTAGTTGTTCACTCGCCTCATTATAGTGGTTTTATTAAGGGTTTTTTTTACACATGGATTTGTTTCGCCTACACTCGCATGACAACGGTAACTCCAATGTCTTCAGTCTGCCCGCGACCGCGAGTGGTGCAATCCTCTATAAACGTCAGAAAATAAAAAAGTATCTAAGTACTTTATAAGCATTTTACCGTGAAAAAGCGCGTGTGTAGGACGCTTAAACTGTGTGTTGAAATCGTGAAATTAAAAGTAAATATTTAACCCACTTTATAGTTACACACTTAAAAGACTTAAGTTTGACCAAGCGATGTGAGTTCATTGCGACTGATAAGCAACGTGTAGCTTACCCTTACTTGGATGGGTGACCGATAGTGGCATTTCAATCTGAGCGCTACTATGCTTCGGAGGGCACGTAAAGCAGTCGTCAATCGTTAGACCATGTCGGAGGCCTTAAGGCGGTTTAAAAACTCGACACCACTAGCCTACTCGACATGAATAAATCCTCACCTGCCCGGAATTTTAACGTCCTCAGTACAATGTCCTGCGGTGAGTATATGCCGCACCCCTATGATAGACCCCCCGCAGATCAGCGCCTTGGCCCTCACCCCCCGGATCAGCGCCACCATGTGAGGGTGGGAGCCTAGGACCGTAAGCTCGCCGCCAGCGATGCGGTAACCGTCGTCTTTAGCTTTGTCATCGGTTGTGGACACGGCTGGGAAAACTTGCTCATTATTTAGGTAAGTACTTTATCAATAACAAAATGAATTATAAATCTACCATAGCTGTTTACGAAATTCTAATTATATACTTAAATGTTGGTACGTTATTCAATGCGTTTTAAATGAGAATAAGATAACATATTTTTAAAGTATATTATTTGGTATTAGCTATATCCAAACGCTAATTTTGTCTTTTTCGTATATGAAGTTGGGTCATCAATCCAGTTTTATATATTCCTACTAGCTGTGTCCTGCGGTTTAATCCGAATTTATTCCGTCACTGCGTACCGTTAAAACCTTCCCTGGATTACGACAAACATTTCAAAACCAGAATCAACTAAATCGGTCCAGCCGTTCTCGAGTTTTAGCGAGACTAACGAACCACGATTGATTTTATATTTAAAGATTTGAAACGCATTAAGGTAAAGTCACCCAATTCCGTGGGGTTCTAAAATTGGCACTTAATTCCGCGGTATTTAGAAAATCCCAATTTCCTAATTATGTCTTTGTTGTATCTTAATGCAAATATTTTTATTGAATCCAGTGTATATTTTTACGTATTAAAAATATAGAAAAATAACACAAATGTATTAAAAAGACACAATAAAAGGTCAGTATTGCGTCAACGGGTGGTCGAAGCGCACGCTTCATACAATAGTGACCCTTTGCAAGTAAATGTTTAGGTTTTTTAAATAGTGTTTTTAATACTGTTTTTCTATGTGGTGACTAGTTATTTGTGGTCCACTTGCTCGAGACTTTATTTTTTATGGGTAAGTACTAACCTTTTCTATTATTTTCTTAATAAATTAAGCTTAAAATTTGATTTTAAAATAACGTGGCATTAGGTTCCAAAATTTTTAGTCGGTTCCCAATTCCGTTGTATTACCACGGAATAGCAAACTCATAAGCTTGGTTTTGTTTCTTGTTTTTTTGTGTTGGTTATAAAAGAGTAGTTTTTACTTTTATAAGTACTTAAAGCAAAAAAGTCAGTTGGTACTTGAAACTAATTCCGTGGTATACTTTTAGTTTAATTTGAACAATAAAAAATGTTAAATCGTAATTCTTTTTACGAGTTTTGTTAATTTGTTGTATGGAGAACTGATGCAGGTAATATTAATTTAATTACAAATTGCCTGTGTAAATGAATGCAATTTTGTAGATGATTAAAAATATATTATAAATAAAAATTTATCTGTATGAAACATATTTAAAAAAATATATTTATTTAACACTCGGAAATAGGAATAGTGTTTTCAAAGTTTGAAATCCAATTCCGTTGCACTATGTAACTGACTGCAACGGGATTGGGTTGTATGAGCACCTAATTCCGCGGTATAATATAAGAAAATCACAGGTTGTTCTTTTTTATGTTTAACAATTTGTTCAGATAAACAATAGCTAAAAACACTTTTTGTCTGTGTATCGAATTAGTAAATTATGTGATACTAAAATATTCCCTTTACATTTTTTATACTCGGATTTAGGAACCACATGCCGCGGAATTAAGATTTTTAACGCGGAATTAGGTGCTTCGGACTTACTTCATTATTTATTTTTTTTAAACTATAAATCAATTTAAAATAGATTTAACTTTAATTTAGTTTGGTAGTCAAAAGAATACCGTTTTTAATGACACCAGATAAAGCACTGTTAAGTTACAGTCAATACTTCATATATTATGTATTTCCTTGTTATGTTGAAAATACCACGGAATTAGGTGACTTTACCTTATATCTAAGTAATGGTAATTAATGTGGAACATTTCACATTTACTTTTCAACATGTTTCGAAAGTAAATCATACATTTATTAAATTAAGAATTTTAACACAACTTGCTGAAGATAAACGTAGTAAGTAGTTACGCCTAATCCTCTCACTTAACTAATATTTTGTGCTGCATTTGCCCAGCTGTGGGATATTACAGGTTGATACTTTTTTTACTTATCTCATAAGAAACTATAAAGATTACAAAAAAAATTCACATGGGGTTCACGCCCCAATAGTGGGAGATTCAAGAGACCAAGCCATAGGGGTCAAGTTAACGCCCCCAAATACACACAACACGTACACACGCACACACAAAAACAAAATCCTGAATCCGTAACTTCGCCACTTCGACTTGTGTAGTAGGCTTAACTGAACAGAACGGTTTAAAAAATAATTAAACCATAGAACTGCTGCTGTACAGGCATATCAAATAGGTTCAAATTGAGTGACATATCTTATAAAGTTGAGTGATCACTGATCACGCTGTGGTAGGTAATTATGCTTTTTATTTGTTTTTTGTAATAATGATTCAAAGAGGAATATACTTAGTACGGAGAAAATATTATGTTCTTTTTATTGTTAGAGTTAATTTAAAGTCTTACCTGATCCAATTAATAATACACAAATAAACAACTCAATTAATATCATTATAATACTTTTTATATTATCAGTTAATTTTAAACTCAATAATTAGTTAGGTACCTATTTAAAGCTAAGTGTATAAAAACTTAAAAAAACAAAAAACTACTACAAGTAACGCGTAGGTTTCACAAGTGATTGACAAAAAAAATAAACAAAATCTCTTCAGTAAAAATTGAAAAATTACAAAAAAGTTAATGATCCGAATCGAAGCGACCGTGAAAGTGTATAATCCACGGTCGGTAATTTTATTAAAATGTGATGATATAAAAATAATGAAAAAAGAAAATATTTTTATTGATAGGACAAGTAATTTATAAATCTTACGTCTTAAGTCAACGTATTTTTTCGTGTGTGGAAAGCTAGGTATAATGCTTTGTAGATAGAACTATTTTACTATATAGGGAAATTTGACATGAAGTCCAAAATGAGCCCGGCAAGTTAGATATAATAACATAAACAGTTAAAAAACTGAACAGTGAGGAGGATGAGTTGTAAAAATAGGAAACATGCTTACGCTCGACCTGGGAATTAAACCTGGGACCTCAGGCTTGGCAGGCGAGTGCATACACCACTAGACCACAGAGTCAACGTTTAATTTGAAACCTTTACCTTTATGTGCTACGCATTCTTGCGAAATTAAAACATATCGACACGACGATTATTTCATAATAGTATGACGTTGTAATTTAATTCGTAGGTACTTACCTAAAACAGGCGTTAAAGTTAAAATTAATCTGAGTTTGTTACTAAGTACTCGGTTTAATTTAATGGTTTGTGCAAACGAGCGACTCTCGGGGGTTGCCCTCCGTTCAAAATATAACATTTGAAACACTATCTAATAATAATACACCGACGACGGCTGCTACACACAAACCTCTACCTACTGGTTAGAATTAAGAAAGTATATTTTTAGGAATTTTAGGAATTATGTACTATTTTTTACTGAAAAATTCAGCCAAAACTACTGTTAACATCCAAAACCTTTTTTGACTGAAAAAAGTAGCTTAGGAACATAGCTTAATCCATAAACACAGAAACCTCTTCACTATGGCTTAATATTTATCTTATTTTTAAAATAAAACAAAATATGTTGTGATATCAAAAATTTTTAATTATGTATTAAAATGTAATCACATGCATAAACAACATAACATTGACACTTACTGCATATGTAATAAGATCGAAATCAGATGATATTTTAAACTGATTTATCTACAACAGTTAACTCCCAATTATTTGCAGGTAATCTATATATACATACTATGTAATATAATAAAGCTGAAGTTTTGAAGAGTTTGATTTCTTGTTTCTTTTTGTTTGTGCGCTAATCTCGGAAACCACCACATCGATTTGAATAATTCTTTTTGTAATGGATAGCCACATTCAACAGGAAGGTTATAAGGCTATTTTCATCTCAAAATTCCCACGGGAACGGGCACAACGCAGGTAAAACTGAGGGGCGTTGCTGGGTTTGTAATATACATAGAAATGTAATAACAAGTGAAAGGCCTGTGCCCTGTAGTGGGATTATACTATTATATAGTTTTATCACACAAGCGCCACTGGGCCATATGTGTGTAAGTGAATTTTACATGCACATTGACACAAAATAGTCTTTGAAGTAGTGACAGCATAGTAGGTATGAGTAAACAGAGAAGATATATTCGTAGTGAGTTATTTAAAATACACATAAACAATGATCTTGACAACGGTACCGATAGTTACACACACAAAGACACGTGTTCTATATTTTGTGTCTGAACTACAAGTATGGCGCGGGGGTACTCGTGAAATAAAACTACTGTACTACAGAAAGTATTATCAACTATACACATTATTATGAAAAAGTGAAAAGTTCTTATCTAGTAGAGTAGTATATTATAAATATACGATACATTATAATATGATATTGTTTTCCGATGGGTATTTCAGAATAAGTCTCAATTACTGTTTTTGAATTTAACTAAGTTTACGGATACACTTCGCTTTTATTTTACATTTTTATCTGACGTTTCGGCCCCTTTACAGGAACCGTGGTGACAGAAGACTGCTTTAATAACTGATTGAAATAGCAGAAGTGTAAGTCCCGTTAATATATTATTAATTAGATACACAGAGATTTTTCGAATATACAATGTTATATTACATAATATTAAATTGTATCGATTATGCACTGATATCTCATTTCCATTTTATTTTATTATAAAACTTTTAACTATTTTATAGATCAACAGTCAGCTGAATTTTCATTTTGTATTTCAATTATTTGCATTTGTTATTTTCAATTTACAGACACCAGAATTGTATTTAATTATTTGCACATTTACACACACCAATACTTATGTATTATTTGTACATATCAAGTCCATCTGAGATTTAAAGGTCCATTAAAGTTTAAAGTCCACTTAACACCAATCATGAACACAATCGCCGGAACATCTAGACCTGGTGACATAACCACAGGTCAAAGACTTCGATCATCTAACCAGACCCTCCAACTTATACAACGCATCGACAGACAGATCCTTATTCATCACAATACTCAACTCATCTTCATTGACAGAATCCTTCAACAGATTCTTATTAAGGTCATGATACACTATGTAACTTGAGAGAAACTTCTTGATATTTTCGTCACATGAGCTCAATTTTCTGCTGCTTGGCAGGCCGAGATATTTTCTTAAGTAGGGTGTTAATCTTGTTTCCCAGTTGTCGAATATATGTGATACTCTCTGCTTGATGGATAGAGTGTATTCTGGTGAGAGGTAGGGCTCAGAGGACTCTTGTCCGTCGACGTTCATTTGAGAGTGTGACCTCCGGTTTTGGTGTTCGATCTGTGAGAGTAAGAGCTTGATTTGCCAGACGTGGTGGGATGTCGGCTCGGTTTTCATTGCACGCAGTATCTGGGAAATTAATTGAATACATTTAATATTGTGTGTATGGTATGCTCTAAAGATTTCTGTGGTAAAATAGGTGACCATACATTTTAAAATCGGAGATATATTTGAATAGCTTATTTAACCTTGTTTCGATTTAATGACTGAGGTATATTTTACACAGCTTTTAATTTAAAAAGTAAGTTCGTGTATGTTGATGGCTAACCCTGGTGTCGGTGTTATTAGACCGTCTCAAGGCTTCCCACATGGTCTAACGATTACAACCGAAAAATTAACGTGCTCTCCGAAGCACGGTAGCAGTAATCAAAAACATTATTTTAATTTTTGCTTTGTTTTAAAATCATATTGAAAGCATTCAGTTAGATTCACTGTACTAATACATTGATTATGATAGTTTACCTTCAAGAATGAGACCCACATGGGCAGGGCACAGAGCATGTCTTTGACCAAACAGTCGTAGGTCACCATACTCAGCCCTTGCACATACTCTTGCTCCTGTAAATTTTAATAGAAAGAGTATTAGTCTATAATATCTATCTTTATTCAATTTTACTTCAAATTCTATTCATCATTTTACTACTTTTCATTCCCTAGGGTATTTTAAAATTATTATATCGAAAAATGTATTTCTTTCTTGTTTAAAAACAATCTTTTACATATCGCAATAAAAACTATATATGTATATAGTACTATATAAAAGTCCGTACCTCCAAACTGTACCTCCTACAACAACATCCTTTACTAAAATACGATTCATTCTTCACACCCTTCCTCTTCTTAGAGATGACGAGACAATCTGCGCAGATGTCATTGGTGACCGCATCTTGGCTTAGGTAATGTTTCAAAAAGTTCTTGATATTATCGTCGTTGGTGAAGAGGTGAATGTTGTCTGGCTTCGCCGTCCAGACGTTGGAGTTGTCTACGGTGAGTGTTTGAGCGAGGATGGTGAGGAACCCCTGCGGGTCGTCCAGGTAGGAGAGGCAGCCGGCGCGCTGCTTGATGTCTAGACAGGATGTGTTCTCGAGAAGTTTTCTGGAAGTTTTGGTATCGTTAGTGAAGAAGGTGAAGTATTGGTGTGGAGACTTTTTGGAGGAATAATAAAAGGAGTTAGTAATCGGTTCTTACATATAGAAAACTAACAGCGCCCCGCGGTTTAACTCGCGGTGTGCCCGTTCCCGTGTGAATTTCGGGAATTTTTATACATATAAACCTTTCTCTTGAACCACTCTAATTATTTTAAAAAACCGCATCAAAATCGATTGCGTAGTTTTAAAAATCTAAGCATATATAGGGACAGACAATCAGACAGACAGACAGCGGAAAGCGACTTTGTTTTATACTATGTAGTGAATATCCATACTGATTTTATCATATCTACTGTCTTTCACATCTATACTTGTATCTATACTCTATACTATACTAGTAACAACCTCCGTGGTCTTGTGGTTTGAGCGCCTGGCTCACGACCCGGAGGTTCCGGGTTCGATTCCCGGTGGGGATATCTCACAAAAATCTCTTTGTGAGACTTTCCTCAGTTTGGTTAGGGCATTGCAGGCTGAATCACCTGATTGCTCGAAAAGTAAGATGATTCCGTGCTTCGGAGGGCACGTTAAGCCGTCGGTCCCGGTTACTTTCTACGGATAGTAGTCGTTACTTGAGCCATGTCAGAGGCCTTTGGCGGCACAATAACTCTGACACCAGGATTGGTCAGGTTGGCCATCCACTCGATGAAGAAGAAGACTATACTAGTATAATAAAGCTGAAAAGTTTGCTTGAACGTGCTTCTCTTAGAAAAAAATACCAATCCCAATCGATCTTTCATCCCGAATGCTCATCCTGCAATCCCTATGGGAAAGTTCACAGCCCTCAACGGGAAGGTGATAGGCTATTTGTTCATCCCGAAATTCCTACAGGAACAGGCACAAATCGCGGGGCACTGCTGGTATTAGTATAGGAGGAAGGAGGTAACTGGACTTAGTGAAGGTAAATTCAAATCGTTCGTGAAAGACGTTGCTATAGCGTTACTGATTACATTGAGGATAAAAATGTCTGGAGTCAAATTCCTGCTCCAGCAACACAACCTGATTTCGACATGTAATCTATACTTATAAGTATTAAATTGTATTAGTTCTGTATACATACTTGAGCTGGCTCCAGTTGGTGTCCACCCGGAAGCCGCAGCCCCAGTACCGCGGGTCGCTCACTCGCACCTCGCTCAGAGTGTCGAGCGCCGGCAGTATGCACGGCGCTTTCAACTCTTTTACCACACCGGAGAGATCGACTACCTGGGGTACAAATAATATTTTAATAACCTAGTTGGAAAATATTTTCGTAAACTTTAAGTAAGAAAATAACAAAAAAAATTGAAAAGTGTAAGCCTGTAATGTCCCACTGCCGGGCAAAGGCCTCTCATCTCACTGAAGATATCAGTACAGTGAGAAGGATAAGTAAGAAAACAAAAATAAATTTGTCTGATTGTAAAAACGGCCTTTTTAGTAACAATGCATCAGTAGAACAGTTGGACAGGTATAACAGTCATTGCTGGTGTGGAAAAGCAATGCTTGGAGTTAATTTACACCGAGCAGACTAGCTTAAACCTTAACTTAAGAAAGAGTAAATTCAAGTAACATAGGGGCATTAGGGTTGGCTTTTTTGAGAACTTAAAGTCCTCCGTCTAACATAGTGTATCACAAATACCTGTATATGAGCATAGCACAATTTCCCCGTGTCCAAATCTCGTGGCAGAAGTAACCTTGGTTCGACTGCCAATACGTAGAGATGGCGGAACGCTTGCAAATGATATCTGAGAAAATAACAATACATACGTCATTGCTATATAATAATTCATACAAAGACTTTTATAATTAGACCGAAATTTAAACGGTATACAAAGAAAGGGTACGCTTTTTCAGGACTATGATCACCGGTTTGGGCTGTGTGTTCATCCATAATTCATTAAGGGCAAAGCATTTTATATGTATGGATGTACTAGGGTTTTCACCTGTTATCCTCACTATGTGTGGGGAATTTGGGGAAGAAGGCCGTCAGCAGCGCCGCCACGGCCCGCTTGGAGGTGCCGAGCGTGCAGCGGCCGCCGCCCAGGAACAGCAGTCCCGTCGCCGCCGCGATCGCCGTCTGACACACAATACAACATGTTTGTAGAAATCATCAAATGTACACCACAATATTGTCTATTCCTACAATAGTAAGTCCCATCCAGTAATTTGAAGTTGTGGATATTTCTTGTGATAAATTAAATAGTGATAGTAATAGTTCCATACTTTCAGAAAGTACTCAATACTTTTGTAAAGTAATCAGTGTTAAAAACCATTATGGTATATGTACATAGGTCAAATGGGGCGATAATATTAAATAGAAACATTTATTTTCGACATACACACAGAAAGGAAAATAACAGGAGCTCAGACACAGATAGCAAAATAAATAAGTCAATGACAGAAAAGTCATTTGACAGTTGTGATTGTTCCCTCACCTGCCCGCCGTAGGTGAGCGGCGGGTGGTTGTTGTGCGCCGCGGGCGGCACGCGCGCGCGCAGGCGCCGGCACATGCGCAGCACCGCCAGGTCGCCGCGACCCGCCATGATCTGGGGAGGACACATTATTGACAAGACACTGAGCTTTAGAAGACAACGTCATCAACTACATGTAAACATAATAGTAGTACAGTGCAGTAACTTATAAATCAATTCAATCAGTTTATTACTTTTTCTAATAAACTTGTAATAGTAGGATTGTACAGTACAATCTATAGTAATATAATAAAGCTGAAGAGTTTGACTTTTTGTTATTTCGCTTGTACTCAAATAAGAATCTAATCTCAGAAAATACCAATCCTATTTAATTAATGATTATTGTAATGGATAGCCACATGCAACGCGAAGGTCATAGGCTATTTTTCAACCCTGAAATTCCCATGGGAACAGACACAAAGCGGGCAACCCCGCGGGGCTAGTTACTATATTCGATTCAGTACATACCATAGCCGCAGCCAGCACGCACAGCGTGGTGCCCGCCTCCAGCAGGCGGCGGCACACCGCCAGCGCCGCGTCCCGCGCCTCCTCCAGTACATACCATAGCCGCCGCCAGCACGCACAGCGTGGTGCCCGCCTCCAGCAGGCGGCGGCACACCGCCAGCGCCGCGTCCCGCGCCTCCTCCAGTACATACCATAGCCGCCGCCAGCACGCACAGCGTGGTGCCCGCCTCCAGCAGGCGGCGGCACACCGCCAGCGCCGCGTCCCGCGCCTCCTCCAGTACATACCATAGCCGCCGCCAGCACGCACAGCGTGGTGCCCGCCTCCAGCAGGCGGCGGCACACCGCCAGCGCCGCGTCCCGCGCCTCCTCCAGTACATACCATAGCCGCCGCCAGCACGCACAGCGTGGTGCCCGCCTCCAGCAGGCGGCGGCACACCGCCAGCGCCGCGTCCCGCGCCTCCTCCAGTACATACCATAGCCGCCGCCAGCACGCACAGCGTGGTGCCCGCCTCCAGCAGGCGGCGGCACACCGCCAGCGCCGCGTCCCGCGCCTCCTCCAGTACATACCATAGCCGCCGCCAGCACGCACAGCGTGGTGCCCGCCTCCAGCAGGCGGCGGCACACCGCCAGCGCCGCGTCCCGCGCCTCCTCCAGTACATACCATAGCCGCCGCCAGCACGCACAGCGTGGTGCCCGCCTCCAGCGTGGCGCGGCCCGCGAGCTCGGCCGGCGCGCCGCCCAGCGCCAGCAGGCGGCGGCACACCGCCAGCGCCGCGTCCCGCGCCTCCTCCAGCCCCGAGCCGGCGTAGCGCAGCCCGAGCCCGAACACTGCGCCGATCACTATGTTGCAGTACGCTTGGCTGGGACACACGGATTGAGCAGGATTGTATTGAACGAGAGAATATCGTACATTGATTTATGAATATTATGTGACTTTTAGTACAATTATATTGCTGTTTAATCATGGCAATGGGTTAACGACAATATAACTGCGCATGGATGAGGCTTGCTATACATCCGCTCGATAGTACTTGTCGAATAAAACCGACTCGTGACAACTATTTTGACTTCTGTCGATCGGCGATTGGGTAGTTCCTTCAATTCCGATAATAGCTGTAGGCATATACATTTATTAAATTCAGAATTCCCTTTTTTTCAACCTGTACTGTCCTACTGCTGGGCAAAGGTCTCCCCCAAACGTTTCCAACCTTTCCTGTTCTTCCCGGTCAGAATTCACCTATAAAGATTTAATACAACTAAAGAAACGACACTTAAAGATTTAAACAGAGCAAGCACTCACTTCATAGCCTCATAATCGATATGATCTTCCGTGGGCTTGACGAAGCAGTAGGGGCGGATGGTGTCGGGCACCTGCGCCTCCACCCAGTCCTGGCTGGGCTCCACCTCGTCCCACAGCACCAGCGCGCGCGCGACGACGCGCAGCAGCAGCAGGTCGGGCCGCACGTGGTCCAGGTCGTAGGCGCGCGCGGGCGGCGCCAGCCACTGCTCCGCCGGGCCGCGCCCGCGCCGCAGGAACACCAGCCCCAGCGCCAGCGTGGCGCCCGGGGACGTCACGTCCAGGTTCACTGGCCGCCGGGACCGACCTCCTGCGAGGACAAGTTACGTTTGAATTGAAACTACGTTTACGAATACACTTCGCTTTTATTCTACACTAACTGTGCCCCGCGGTTTTCTCCGCAGCGCCCCCGTTTCCGTGGGAATTTCGAGATTTATATTAATTATTTTCTTATATACAAACCTTGCCCTGACAATAAGAGACACGTAAAAGAAAGTATCAGCAGTCGTTGTGAAGTTACACGCGTACATACATTTCGGCGATTTATTTTTATTTATATAGATTATATATATTAGTATTATATATAATATTATAATAGTGGGCTATACCGACCGGTGCTGGCCTCCCCCAGCATGTAGGTGCGCAGCGCGTGCGGCAGGTGCGGCGGCGCGCGCGCGCCCGCGCCCGCCAGCAGCCAGCCCAGCGCCAGCCCGGCCGCCAGCGCGTAGCCCTCGCGTTCCACGCACTGCTCCGCCTCGCCGCCGCCCGGCTTGCCTGCACCACCAACCAACCGATCAATCAGGCTCGCTCATCAAATATCAAAGATTATCAAACAATATGGAACAGGGATTTCTTTCAAATTTTTTAACGTTTTTATACACTGAAATTATTTTCACTATTTAATTCCCTAACTTTGGAAGGAAGCCATACTGGCAACTTTAAACAACTGAAAAACCTCAGTTTTACTTTAGAGCGAAGTAAACATATATCCCTCACCGATCTCATTGAGCAGCACTTGCGCGTAGTGATTGTGGTGCGTGTCGTGGTACACCAGGCCGACTCCCAGCAGCGCCGCCACCAGGATGTTCTGCTGGATGTCTAGTTCCACTGATGTGGGGGGAAGGAGAGCTTCTACGTGGATTGAGAGGAGCTTCGTCGCTTGCATGTCCATGGTGCCTGCAAGGAAATATTTTGGAAGTTCTAGGCGACAGTTTCTTGTACTGTTGGTTGACTAGGTTATTGTGAATTGGAAGACTTTTAAAGGTGGCCGGTGATAACTACTTTTTTATTTAGAGCTACCGATTTTGGTATTAAAAATTTTTCTTAAGTCAAATTATAACTTAGACGTAATTCAATGATATAAATAAAAACGTAATTCAATAACTCTTCTCCGCAATTATCCTCCAAGAAATCAGTTCAGTCGTCTTGATTTATAAATAGTGAAACTAGAGCTATTTGCTACTTTATGTTTACATTTCTCAACAATCTTCTCACTCACCAATATAAGTAGCAGCCAGTCCCAACAGCAGGCCAATGCTGATCATCTCGTTACACTTGACGAGGTACTCGTACATGTTCATGAAGGGCATGTCTTTGAGATGCCCGTTGAGGCCCAAACCGAGGAGGTAGCCGGCCAGTTCTGATGAGTGTTCCGCTGTGCTCTGGAGGTTTTAATGGGTTTTTGAGAATTGGGATGGTGACGGGGTAAATAGGAATAACAAGATTTGGTCCGCGAAAAAGTATTACGGGCATTCGACACACAACTGATCCCGTTAAAACATGCATGATATGCTTAAGTAACGTCGACACTACGCGTAGACCTCGTGGCGTATTTTCGAACATTGAATCAGGTGGCAATGTGCGTGCAAACTAGTCCGCACTTAGCGTAGTTGCGGCGCGAACCGGTATTCGATAGTGTGAGTAAAGATGTGTGCAGTTGGTGTATCGTGAATGTGTACTTTATTTTTTTCGTATGTATATGTTTATGGTTGTAAGTGTATGTTGTCGTCCATGTTGCTGAGTGTGTGAGTGTACCTTGTTCTTGTTGTTGGCGGGCGGCGGCACGGGCGCGGTGTGCGCGAGCGCGTGCGCGGCGGCGGAGTGCAGCGCGGGCCAGGCCAGCGCCGGCGCCGCCAGCTCGGGCAGCGCCACGCCGCCGCCGCCCGCGCCGCGCCCCCACACGCACACGCGCGGGCCCGCGCCGCCCCCGCCCCCGCCCCCGCCCCCGCCACTGCAGGTCGATAACGTGCGGAGCGTCACCATGCCCCTGGACAACAATCAATGATCCTCTAGAATAGACAGATCGTTTCCAAGCCAACTTCGCACTAAATCATCGCACTAAATCACTCGAAATTTATTATTACTTTCTTACTCTCTCCATCCCTTACCTTCCCAGCGGCAACGCCATGGTCCTGGTGCTCAAAGCGTACAGATACTTCTCCTGCTCCTCGATGAAGTCGTGGTCGGACACTTCAGGCCGTTGTGTCAGGTTGATCGTCACAGGTTGGGATGATTGGAGCATGTTCATCACTTCAGTCATCCTGGTGGCAAGTTGATATACTCAAATGATACTGAGTG
This sequence comes from Cyclophora albipunctata, assembly GCA_963082685.1. NCBI lineage: Eukaryota > Metazoa > Arthropoda > Insecta > Lepidoptera > Geometridae > Cyclophora > Cyclophora albipunctata. The sequence goes on from OY720125.1 coordinate 756,144, forward strand.
TCGTAGGCGTTTGGCACTTGGCAGTGACAATGTGAATATGTATTTACTAAAAAAGTGTCAATATTGGTAGGAGCGCTTTTAAACGCGCGTTAAAAAAACCGGCATTATATTTACAACGCCGCCGGGCGTTGGAAAAAAGCCATGAAGTTTGCTTCTGTTTTTATTAATTTGTCGATGTTTTTGTTTGTGTGGATGGGTGTGTGAGTGTGTTTGTCGGTCGAGCGGCTTTTGCGTAAGGTTTTTGTTCTTAATTTTACTTATCACCCGTTGTCGATACCCGATGCGATGCGCAATAAAGAGACTGGAAGACGACACCGGGTTGTCACGTAAAACATACATAATTTACGGGATTATGTAAAATTTTCGTTGCCGCGATCGTCGGTAAAGTGGGACAACCTTTTATTCACAACTTACCTGTGATCTTTCGGGTACAACAACGACAGTAGCTTTGTGTTCAAATGTTCCATTCCCGTGTAAGACTCGTTGTCTTCTGTCTTGCTCTGTTGTTCTTCAGTGGTGTTGTTGATCGTTGTGTACGCTGTCTCTTTCTCGAGCGATTCTAAAGCTAATGCTAGAAAATGATAGATGTATTTTTATTTCCTTTTAATACCATATTTTATTTTAGATTTTAGATTTATAGAAAAAAGAACATTTGCATTAGGGCAGGACTCAGGAGTGAAAACTTGAATATTAACGTCAAAATGTCTTACGAATTCTCGATCAGGTCCCGTGTCCTGACACGAGTTTAATTTTTTTTTAACCCGTCACAAAAAAAGTGCACAACGCCGCTAAAGAAGTTATCACTTCAAAAATATTCGCTTGGTAATGTATAAGATAGCGCGCGGGCTCGTACCGGTGTCGGCGGGGGGCAGCAGGTCCTGGCGGCGCAGCAGCGCGGCGGCGCGCGGCGCGGCGGCGCCCGGCTGCGCGCGCGCGCGCGCCACCACGCGCCACACGCACAGCCCCAGCGCGCACGGCAGCACGTCGATGTCGCGCGCTCGGATACCTGACGCAGACGATACAATCGACCTAGTACTCTGTAATAATCTGTTGAGGGACTTGTGCTTGGGAGAGAGTATGACATCAAGCAACTGTAGAATACGTCTATGTGATAGGGGTTGTGCTAGGAAGAGTGTGATGTCGAACAAGTTCTGCCATCAGCATTTCGAGTAGGTTAGTGTCCAACCCTGGTGTCGGAGTTTTAAGACCGACTAAAGGCCTCAGACATGGTCTGACGATTGAAACGTCCGGACCGAAGCACGGTAGCGCTCAGATAGAAATGCCACTATCGGCCACCCATCCAAGTAAAGGCTGAGCTGCACTTTGCCTAACAATTGCGATGAACTAGCATCGTTTAGTCAAACTACGCCACGATCGCCACAACAAGTTCTGTAGAACACGTCTATGTCAAAGGTCAGTGAGCCATGGTTTTGGGCGATGGGTCATGTTTTCGCCATTTATCGATGTACCCTTTTCTCATCTTACCTCGAGCAGCTAAAGCGAGTACAGGCTGCGTTCTCTTGTTCTGTGAAGGTGATGATCGCCGGGGTGTCGAAGCTGTGATCGGGCCGACACATACAGACTGCACACCGCTACCCCTGCCCACTCCGGAGAGCACTAGCACCTGGAATAGTTGAAGACAAGCACTTAAAAACAACAAGGTCATGATTGGAGATCATGGCTCAATCATTGTCTGTCATTGTCATTGTTGTATGGTCAGTCGTCAGTGGTTATGACATGTTCAGTGGTCATGGTCATAAGGTTGTTGTCACGGGTCACGGTCATGGGTAACGTAAAACAAGGATTGAAAAACTTTTTGTAACAAAACGATTATAATAAACGAAAGCTTTATTTAAGTTTCAAATGCTCACCTCAATAAGATCCTTGGACATAGTATTGACATCAGTCAAGAACGGGTACAATCCAACATCGATACCTCTGAACATGTTGTTCAAGTAACTAAACACATTCGGAGGTTTAGTACTAAAGTAGGAAGGCTCGCACATCTTCCGTCTCACTTCAACAGATATCTCCGTCTCATAATCATCGTCCACATTAAACTCAGTAGGGAAATCCAACCAATAGTGATTCACGTACGCATCCAAGTCCAAATCTTTAGCCAATCGGAAGAGAAATACAGCCAACGGTTTTAAGTCATTAGCCAATAGGGTGTTGAGTTTCAATTCTTCGTAAAGTAAATGTAAAGAGAATAGCACTTGCACTGTATGGGGAGTCAAAATACCATTATTATTGAATTGTGATTTTTCTTCTTCTTCTATAATGTCTTTGCTTTTAATCTCAGTTGGCATGGAAGGTAGTTTCAACATGGTTGATAAAGGATTTCCTATAGTTTTGTGTAGTTTTGAGTTTGTTAGATATTCCCAATCATCTTGAGTGCCATCGCTGGAGGTTCGTTGTTTTTTTGACGCTGTTTCTGTGTGTACGTCTTCATTTTTGGATAGTTTGTCTGTGTCGTAGCCTATTAGGGAGAGTAGAAGGTTCGAGAACATCGTCCATTCTTGTTGAGGTGTCAGGTCTTGTGTGCCGGGCGCGTTGCGGATGCCGTACCATTTGATTATTACCTTTACACATAGAAATGTTTGCGTTGGATAACGTTTATGGTGGTTTATAAAAGTGATTTCTATATAGAAATCAGTATATATAAGTAAATTTTAAGACATAAGACCAAACATCTTAATTAAGCTAACTGCATCGCGCGGTTTTACTGGCGTTGTATCCGTTACAGTAGGAATTTAGTAGTAAACTAGTTTCACAGGTTAACACGTTCACACAAACAAAAATAAACTCTTCACATTTATTTTATTATATTAGTATCTTCAGTGAGATGAGATGCCCCCACCAGTGGGTCATTACAGGCTAATTAACTTTTTACTTATAGTTTATAGCTAGATAAAGTTAACACAATACCTGCATAGTAATATCCTTAGGCAGTATCTTAGTGAGCGCAGTGATACACCGTTTTACTAACGGTCGTAGTGCCACTTGCGGGAGTCGAACTCTGAACATAGCGCCTGATTCGAGTCGCAGCGTCACTCGCCCACAGGCGGCGTCGGATATACCGCAAGGTCCTAGAATACACATTATTAACATTAATGATCCACCTCTGATTCATTCAGTTGAAACTATAATATGTCTTATATCGGTATTAAACATAGCCTATGCCTATAATAAAATTCAATTAAAAATCAGTGCAAGGTTTTTTGATGGGATGGTCACCCTTAGAATAGAATAGAAATATTTCATATCAAAACAGGGCTTTTAACAAGATTAAAGTACTTTGAATCCGGCGGCATCTAAACATAGGTATATATATATATATAAAAAAGATTCTGATTAAGATATGATCAGTTTTAACTTTAAGAGATTAATTCGCTTGGGTTGAATATTCATTTATTTCTACCATAAGTATCACTTAATTTCAAAGAATTAGTACAAAGATCATAGTTTGTTAACACATACCCATCTCTTTCGGTTCGTTTCTAGAATGCGGTACAGGTGATAACAGATGTAAGGCGGAATCATCGAACGTGGTGTCACTGCGACTGGGCAACAAGCTGCTTCTCTTCGGGAATGGGGACTGAAAGGTTGACCGCTTCGTGTAGGGCGAGTCTATTAGACGGGCTAGCACGCCGCCTACGTGGACCTAGGATAGGATGAAAGGTTATTTAAAAAAAATAGAATAGAGAAGACATTTTTATATTTAATCGGTTGATTTCATCGTTAATTTAGTAGTTGGTTGGTTAGTTGGTACGTTTAGGTTAATCTAAACGAACTTAAAGCCTAAATTACATTACGAAATTAGTGGCATGAAATTAATTTCGTGACATTAGTTTTAACAACAGTTTCACGTGTAATTTAATAGTTTCGTAATGCATGCATTACTTTCGTGAAACTAAATTAGTTTCGTGCCCTGCGCGAATTTTAGGTGAAATTAGTGTCATGCAACTAGTTTCATTATGTAAATGCGACGCGAAACTAGTGTCGCGACAGCATTTCAAAGACAGCAGCAGCAATGGCTATGATATTGACAGGGCCATTATCTCCGCGATACTGATAATTTCACGACACTATAATTTCAACGAAAGTAGTTTCACATGTGCTGAAATTAGTTTCACGAAACTAGTTTCATCATGCATGACACTAGTTTCGTAATGTAAATCCCGCTTAATAGACCCGTGTCAGACCCAGTGCGACTGCGGGGCGCCCGAACAGACCATGCAGCACGTTCTGACCTGCCCCTCAAACCCTGAAATCTGCACATTAAGTGACCTCATGTGCGCCAATGACAAGGGCGTAGGGGCAGCGAAGCACTGGAGCGGGCTCATTTAAAAAGTTAATTTTTGTGCCATCGACACGAAGAAGAAGAAGAAGAACTTAATTACTTTTTACAATGGTATAGATACAGATTCTTTTAGAAAAAGAGAATATCAAAAACTAATGATTTAAAAACGCTATTGCCTATTTGTTAAGGGCAATATTCAATATTTTATTGGGACTGTCACTGCTATAAGCAACTTGGACTTTATATCCCGAAAAAAATACTATAAATAACATAAAATATAAGACTGTCTTTTTACTACAATGAAAAACAAGATTGTTACCTTCCCAACAACACTAATGCCGGACTGCAATATAATATTGCCAGCTTCATCAATCAAAGCTATCATCTTTAAATGTGGCAACACACACGCATCTTTGGCCAAAACTGTCGTCACTGACCCAACCATCAAGTTAGTCTTCGACGCTTGTCCATGAGAATGCGATTTATGTAACCTCAATATCTGAAGCTTGCTAACACTGTTAATCTTGACCATAAAGCATAGATAATTATGACCAACCAGGTCAGTGTGTAAAAAGGTTTTAATATCATCGTCATGGAGTATAGGATCTCTTCTGACGTTTGTAGTATCAGTCCAAATGTGTTCTATACAAATGTCGGGGTATAGAGGCAAAGATGGCGGTGTCGGTATTGCTGTGTTGTACATCATAGATGTAGATGAGGCTTGGCCTATAGACGCGTGCGGCGACATCCCTTGTTGATGGAATATGTTAGCCATAGGACTGTTAACTCGAGATCTAGATGGAGTATTCACTCTTCTCGATTGATAAGGACTTCCCAACCCCGTAACCCAGCTTGTAGCATTCCTGTTACTCTGCATCGGACTAGCCATATAATCACAAGTCTGGCTAAAAGTTGTTGTGTTCATATTCGGGCACATAGCCAAGCATTCATCTCTAGTTGCCTTCCGAATCCTCCAAAGAGAATGTATAGATAATTTCCAGTCATATAATAGTAGAATGCTAGGGTTAGTTGTTACAAAGATTATTTGTAAATCTCCTTCATTGTAATACTGTAACCCTTGGGATGGTGACTTCATTAATATTGGAGTTACTTCATCTAAGGGATGAGTGATTGAGAAACAAGTTGGTAGCGGAATATCAGGCTCGAAACTCATCTCGGATTCGGCTCTATATCTTCCACTGATATTGAACAGATTATTCCTAGATCTGTTGAAGGAATTATTAGTGTCATTATGCCGACTAAATGACGGATACCCAGAGGAGTTCAACACATTTGCGTCCTTTTCTAACAGCACACCATATTTCATTGGCCATACTCTTTTGACTTGAAAGGGTATGCTTGTGATATATTCCCTTCCATCAACTGCGTAGACTCTCATACATTTGCTGTCTAATAGAACAATACTGGGCATTGATTCGTTTTTAATATGGTCGGTAGTGTCTTCAATTTTGATGTTTTTCTTGACATCTCCTATTTGAGTGTTCAGTGCGTCGATTAACATGGTGTTTTTGATGTCAACGTGAAAATTGGCAAAGCAAGCGTGTTTGATTGGGCTCTCTATGGTGTAACAGCAGATGGTTTCGCGCTGTTCGGGCCCGGATAGCTTGGATGCAGGAGATGATATTAACCCTGGAAATTAAAGGATTAGAAGTTACAGTCTGAAAAGATACCAAACACACAATTTCTATGCATTGTATAGTTTATTTGCATAATTTTGTATTTTTGTGGGAAAATATTGAATTTCTAGATATGCCTTGGCGGTTTACGTACTGCAGCAATCATAAAATTATTAGGATCGACACAAAAGTGTACATTTAAGTTCAATAACTTTAAATCTTAATATTATAATGACATATACTAGGCACTAGACGGAAATAATACACTGTAAAATAGAAACAAATATAATCAGTGCATAAGTATTTACCTTTAGACCAAACAGCGGTACACCCTTTAACATACAACTCTTCCTCATAACAACAATCAGTTTCCGGATTCAAAGGCCGGTCAGTCTCCCCGCAATTTCCATTAGAGTTTAGATTAAACTTTCTGGACATGTTTCCAGAAGAATTAGCACTTCCAGTTCTAGAAGTACCTGCAGAGTTATGTTCGGACTCTGCTTTCTTCAGCCTTTCAGATTTGATGGAGAGGTTGAGATCATTTTTGAGACGGCTGAGCGGCCGGAATGATTCCGAGTTGTTATCAAACTTAGGGTCTTTTGAGGGAGTATTGTCTTCCTCTGGTTCTGGAATTGATTGAAATATTGTGGATGCAGTCGGCCCATAAAAATGTCAAGCTCATAGAGATTAATTCACATCTATAAAGATATCTTGGTTAATTAATCCTAATTATAGATATGTCAACATCTTACTGTTAATGTAAAATTTCCAACTTACTTTTACTCCTTACGGGGTATTTTGCTTAACTTTTAACAAATAACAATTATTGATAATCCACTCGACTGACAGTTACAGACTTGAATAAAGAGCTTTGTTGGTTGAAGATACAGAAAAGTCACATACTTTTTAAACTCTCACAATTTGCACTCATTATACATACTAAATGAAACAGGATGACATCCCATCCCACTGCTGAGCAAAGGTCTCCCCCGAACACTTAACCATTCCTGTCTTTTACGGCCGTCCCCCACTCAAAGAAACTCACACTCACAGAAACTCACAGAAAAGTCAATCAAACAAAACCGTGAACCAACCTGTAACGTCCCGGTAATAGACCTCCCGCACACACCACCACTCGTTGTCATCCTGTTTCTCCACAAGCAAGCTGTCATCCTTGATGTTGAAGTTGGTTAGCTTGTAGAGCAGAGTGTTCTCTGTCGACGAGGTGTTGTGTTTGCCGTAGATCTGACCCGGATGCTTGGCGAGCACGGTGCGACCGTGCGGCACGAACTCCTGCGCAAGTTACGGTAGGTATTGCTGTTATAATGTTGTTTATGATGTGGAATATAGAAAGTTTGGTAAAGATAAGTATGGAAGTTGATTACCGTGTAAATAAGAGTTCAATTGGTAGGGTTTTTGCCGGAATATAGGTAAAATTAAAGGTTTGGCACCAGATCTATGGCAATAGAGTTGTACGTAAATACATTTTCTGTTTTTGTGTACTTTGCCCGAATTTAAGGCGTTGTGATATCTGATGGAATGAATTTGATTAGGAAACTATTGATCTTCGATAAATACACAAATGTTTACTTGAGATTTCGTTTGTTTATCTTAATTTTTACACCGGCTTTTTCGACCAAAATAAAAACAATCTTACCAAAGGTTCAGACGCGGCAATCATTGTTTCATCATCCAGATTTGACGGGATATTATGTTACGATACAAACACTTAACTGTTCACCTTCCTCGCTGGCGGTTTTATTAAGTTTTAATTAAGATTTTTGTTAACAATTTACCTAATGCAAATCGTACCACAGAATCGCACGCAACAACTGGCGAATAATTCCACAGAAATAATTCGTAAATTTGACAGTTCTCGTGAATGAATAAATGTCACAACTGTCATTCATGAACACCTGACATCCAATGGCAATGACCTTTCATTGATATTTCCCGCAGTGTAGCCATAATCATTATTTTAGTGTTGTGCCTGCTATATACAAAAAAAAAGATGGAATATGTCGGTTTTTATATTTGACGTTGTGATACAAGATGATGATTTCCGTTGCCTGTTGCCTAGCGGAAACCACTTCATCGCTGGGTTTGGTTTGATTCCAGGTTAAACTCATCATTAATCAGTTCTGTGAATCAGTTTTTCACAAGGTTTTTCACGAGTTTTATGCTGAAACTGAGATGTTTTTAAATGACCAATCAAATCAAGTCCTAACAACATTATTAGCAGTTGAAGCAGCCAACCACTGCACTGCCGGCCCGGCGGCGCCCGCCAACCGCCCCGCCATTTTTTTTATTTCATTTAATGGATGGCGGGTAGATTTAACTTTTTATTAAGTTTTGTTCAATTTTACCTCCCAGTTCCTTTTTCTGTCCAGCATCGCCACCCTCATCACACGTGGTAATGTAATATTTTCTCAATCTCAATAAATCCCAATTATTTTTCATATTTACCTACATTTTTTCGTAAACAAATATACCGAAGCAGCTGACGAAAGTTATTTACCATGTTTTGGTTTCGCATTTTCAGGAGGAATCCTTCGAAATGGAGAACGAAAGTGGCCGTGTGGATACGGACATGATTTATCCGATGTTATATATTCCGAAGACGTGTACTACTCTGGAAACCAACTGTGATATGTCTGAGAACGTTTACATAGACGTGAACATCACCTCGCCGGACACGGAAGGTAACGAGACTTGTATTTATAACGGTTTCTGCAACATAAAACTCGTGGAACCTTACGAGAATGTTCAGAGAGAACAGTCCCCTGAAAACAGCAGTTCCACAGACCGGGATATCGAACAGATGCCCATCATACTGTCTGAGGCGAACCAATTGACTTTTCCGTCTTATAACCAGTCTAGAGTGTGGATAGATCCTTCTAGAAGCCCTTACGTCAACAACTACGACTCCACACAAGAACAGTACTCCATATGCGAGTCCAGAAGCTGCATCACTGTAGAACAGCACAACACCTACATCACCCAAAATGTGTACAACTATAAAGAATCTAATGTGTATAATGTTAAGGAGCAATATCCTGCGGCAGTAGATTTTGAGCATAAAAAGTTCAGAAAGGTTCCAGAGACTACATCAGATCCTAATTTGAATTATTATGAGGAGGATGAGTTTCAGTGTGGGGTATTCCTGTCTCAGCTGCCCGAGGAGATTATGAATGAGAAAAAAGCTAAGGGTGCTCTCAAACAGTTGATGTCTTCAGACTTCCAGTCAGGGTCTAAACAGAGGAAGACCATCATGTACCTTGGCCAAGACTCAAATGCTGGACAGACTCTGCAGAATATTTCTTACTCAGACCCAAACATACAATGTGCACTGCTTGAAAATGAGGACCCTCAATCTGGTGAGATAATTTTGAATCTTTAATATTAACAATTTGTTTTATTTATGAATATTAATTAAATATACATAATTTGTTTAATTTAATAATGAGTTAATTATAAGTTGACAGAAACATTTTAATAGTTTCAATAAATTTGTTTTTATTTTCTAGTGAACTTATTCTATAACAATGCTGAATATATTTAATTTATTAAGTTATCTACCTATTTGTATGTATAATTATTTGAGTATTGTATTTTATTATATAGGTATAAATACATAATTACATACAATATGTACTTATTAATTACTTACTGTGGTACCTCCTGACTGTACTGATAATCTTCAATGAGATGAGAGGTCTTTGCCCAGCTGTGGGACATTACATGATAACTTTACTTTAGTGTAGTTTTGAGAATAAATGAAATGTTTTTTATGTTTATTACAGAAGCAACGAGAGATCCAATGAAGAAACAATACCAGTGTGATAAGTGCAAGCAGATATTTCGATGCATATCCGATTTCCGGCAGCACATGGTTGGTAAACAACTGAACCTACCAACAAGCAAGACACTCACATACAAATGTACTGACTGTGGAAGACATATCAAAAACCTCAGAAAGTTTGAGATGCACTGCCTGGGCCACGGCGACCCAGAACTGGAATGTGACAAGTGCCACAAAGTATACGCATCAAAATTCACCTTAAGAACCCACCGTAAGATCCATAATCGCAACCACCCCTGCGACCAATGTTCCAAAGCATTTGACTCTGAAGCAGAGTTGAAGTCTCATCTGAAGAAAAGTCACATGATATACATCTGTGAGCGTGAGGATTGTCCCTTTGTTTCTAAAGATCTGACTGAAATTCAGGAGCATGAGACCTTGCATAAGGCTTGCAGTTTGATTGACAACTTTGGGGATACCATGGATTCAGTTAATAGTGAGGCTGACTTTAGAAACACTGAGGCAGGCTTCAGGAACACTGAGGCAGGCTTTAGGGACACTGAGGCAGGCTTAAGGGACACTGAGGCAGGCTTTAGGAGTACTGAGGCAGGCTTTAGGAATACTGAGGCAGGCTTTAGGAACACTGAGGCAGGCTTTAGGAGTACTGAGGCAGGCTTTAGGAATACTGATGCAGACTTTAGGGGCACTGAGGAGAGCTTCAGGAACAATGAAGCAGATTTTAGGAACAATCATGCAGAGTTCAGGAACACAGAGGAAAACTTGAAGAGTGAGGATGATGATGAGGAAATCGAAGAAGTCTACATTGAGGAAAGAGATGATGGTGAATCCGAAACAGAATCCATGAATGATAATGAAGTGGAACGGATCAAGAATGCAGAGACTGTGCTGGCTAAGGTCATGTCCAATAAGATATTCCTGCTCAACTCTAAGAAAGCTAAGCAGCAAAAGTTTAACAAGGTAACCCAATACTTTAAAAAAATATTATTTTTAAAGGTCTAATTTTGAAGGCGCCAATAATATAAGGCGTCTTGCAACTATGACTCTTATTTTTATTAAAATAGGGCTGTCATTCCAAGTCACTTTGCAATGGTAGGTACTAAAAATCCCCTGGGTTCTGTGTGTATGACGCCTCAAGATTTTATCTAGGGATAGCTAGAGCTGCAAGACACGAAAAGTATCAAAAATACCCTTTGTTGTGAGAGACAATTGTCTATGCTCTGTAGCTGCATTTCAGAGAATTCTTTATGGTCAAACTCCTATAACGTATTTTATATGGGTGAAACTTCGAAGATTAATTAGAAAAAGAGGGAGATTGTAAGACATTACGCGAGAATATGAGGGTTGGATAGATTTTGATATAATATAATGTTAAATAAACGTTATAATTTATATCGTAAAGTTTCCACATTAACTGTAACGCGTTGTATCTACGTTTACCACATAGAAATACCGCGGTTACCGCGAAAAGTTGTTATTACTACACCTTTAAAACATTTCAGATATGCGAAGTTTGCTTCAAGAACTTCGACCGGATCAGCGATTTGAAAAGGCATCTTATCGAGCACATAATAAGGAGTACTTTAGCTAAAACACCGGTCAGCAAATCAGGTACTTTAACCATTGTTTGCGAGGTATGTAACGTAGAAACATTTAGTAGAGTAGACAAGTATAAGGCACATCTCCGCGAACATGCGAAACTAACCATTTACCAATGTACTTTCTGCGACAAATCCTTCAGCGATTCAAGTAATTTCTCTAAACACAAGAAAACTCATGGCATTGCATATCTCCAATGCGACTTATGTCAAAGGAAATTTAATTCTAAAAAAATGATAGCTCAACACATGGAATATCATATCAGGAATTCGCCAGTAAAATGCAGGTTTTGTGACAAAGTTTTTCATTTCGAATCTATGTTGAACAAACATGTAAAAAGTACGCATAGTAAGGAAACCGTTTCTAAGTTTAGGTGTCGTTTCTGTGAGGGTACTTTTAAATGTTTGAAGGACAAATGGGACCATGAATGGGAGGTCCATAGCGTGAGAAAAGTGATTGTAGATTGCACTGTTTGTGGCTCTAAGTTCCGGAAGTACTCCGTACTTAAAAGACATTGTATTGATATCCATCAGATGAATGTACCACCGGCAAGGCGGTACTTTAGACGCAAAAAGCATACTGTGGACTTTTGTTAATCGTTAAACCGACTTCGAAAAAGAAGGTTGATATTTGTTGATTTTTATACTTTATGATATTTTATATGTTTTTTGTTATTGTTTTTCTTTTAATATTTTATAGAGAGATGAATTAAGACTGCAGTTTTACGTAGATTATTTATTAGGTATAATCATGTTTAGAAGTTTATTTATATGTTTACTTTTTACTCGACTGAGGCAGAGAAAAGGGATGTAAGTTTAAGTAGGGATGTTACCCTAGATTCACTTTTTATGTTTAGATTTTTGATGATATTTATTATTTAAGTTTTCTCTTGGAGAGTTACCTGATTATCATAAAGGACTGATTACAAATATAAAGCGTTATATACTATAGTTATTTATATTAGATTATAATGTAAGTAGGATATTAGTGAGAGTTGGCACCATACCTCTGTTAATTTTTATAGTTTTTGGATCTCTATTTTATTGTTACTTATTACATTTAGTTATATGTAGTATTTTTATGAAAAGTATATTTAGATAGAGTATTTACTACATTGATCAGGGTGTTAGCTATTTTATACTATGCTTGGTACATATTTACTATTTACCAATCATTCATACCGAAGGTGCAGTGCAGGCGCGGATATTTTGTGATTTTCTAAAAATGGAACTTAACGGGAAGTGATGTCGATGAGAAACCTGAAAACTTAGTCCAAAATTAGGGGGGCAAGATGGGGCAATTGCCCCCAGTGCCCCCCCCTGGATCCGCGCCTGGTGCAGTGGGGCTAAACACTAATCAAACATATCATTGCAACGTATCAGAGTGGTGATGATATCATATGAAATGTACACTCTATTTCTTTCTTACGGTAGTTAAAATGTGGACTAACTGAAAAGGTTTACTGATTTCATTCCATTCTTACACCATCTAATTCCTCAATGGAAGAAGTAGTCTTTGGTTGAAAAATCAGTCTTGATGGTTTCAATTTTAACTGTCTTAAGAAAATAATAGATTAAGGCATAGCCTTTCCAAGTTTAGTGTTATCTATGTTCAATTTAAGTAATTAACATTAATAAATGTACCGCCTTCTTTAAGTGCCACAGTGTGTGATAGTCAGTTCCTAAATTAGAAATACGAAACCAACATAATATAAGTAAAACCAAGTTAAATCGTGATCTCATCTCTAAAAAGTAAAAATATTTTTTTTAAATCCGTCTATTAAAATATAATGTGTGAAAATGCATCAACTTAAAAGTGCAATTAAATACTCTGTTAGTGTTACCAACTAATTAAAAATAACTATGTATGTTCTATATTTGAAATCCAGAAATCGTCAACATTTTTTGTTCTTATTTTTTTTTCTATTTTAAACAGATACGGATTAAGGAGCGTAGAGAAGTAATTAAGTAAAATAATTTCCGGATCACTCAGATCTATACGAGTACGGGTACATATTTTTAAAGTATTATTTATTTTTAGATCAAATTCTTGTTTTATATTTACTATTTAGTTAAAGCAAAATTAGAAAAAAGAGTGGTTGCAAGTAAAATTGTAGACCTATATTGTTAATAATCTAAATCGCAGTATTTATATCTATAAGACGTTATTTTTTATGTATGTATGTAATACTTGTATATTTTAAGGCTTATATTATAAGTAAAACTTTTATAATGATCTTGTAATATATGGAAGATTTATACAATTGGCACTGTGATGTGACAGAAACTGTCATACATCAGTTACCTCCCGGTGCTATGGTGCAAAGTTTAAAATACAATAATATTCATAAAATTAAACATTTGAAAGTTGGTCCTAGTGTGAAAAAAGATTAAAAAGCACCCATCAAAAGGTGAAAAAAGAATCGCGTAAAATGGTGATAGTACAAGGTTTTAAACGCTGTTAGCCTTCGATTTATAAGAGTTTATATTTTGTGGTGTGTCGGTTTAATATATATTTAAATCATGTTGTTATTCTACAAACCCTTTAATAAATGTTGAATAAAACACGTTTTTTAATTGTTTTAAGCTAGTTAATAATAAAGAAAAACATTAATTATCTACATATTTTAGTTAAATTTTTATTTACTACCACAGTACTTTGCAATATACTTAAAATTAACGCCAGTTAGTTCTATCCATCCAATCATCATAGTTTACCTAATAGTCACTATGTATTTGGCCACATGTTGTTACGTCCAATGCCATAGATTACTGCAAAGTTAGTATGTCAATCATAGATTATTTAATAGTTAGTATGACAATGTCTGCCGAAACCGACCTGCTATGTAATGATAAGATTTGATAATAGCTGTGAGTAATGCATGAAGGTATTGGTATCATTGTTTTGAACACGTGGGGTCTTCAGTTTTAAATCGGTACGTGTTTTCGACGATAGAATTTGTAATTGTAGTTTTTAATTTGTGTCAAGTGTTTACATGTAAGAGACTGTGTGTTATTTGTGTATTGGAAGACTGGCTGTATTATCTGACGGTGAGTCGTGTAAAGATCGAATCTTTTAATTACGATATAGGTCAGTAGGTTGTAACTGAAGTGCAGTATCGATCCGCCACTACACCCCAAGCTTACAAGATTTCATAACAGCATTACAACAGTTTAAAACATAAACATATGGGTAATGTTATCCAAAATAAGAGAGATTGGTGATTCAGTGGCGGTTGGTGTAAACAGTGTGTGTACGGAGTATGTTGTGTATACAAATGGCGGCCTTGTGCGCGGTGCGCATGCGCGGCGGGCGGCGTCGCACGCAGCGGCCCGCGCCGCCTCAGTCCGCGCCTGACCGCCGCGGAGTCACGACGCGTCGCGCGCCCTCACACACCCACCGCGTGCAAAAACACTAAAAAACCATTCATCAATCAAATACAAACAATTCTCGTGCCAATACCGACCCGAGACATCTCTATCACACGATTTAGGTAAGCGAGCGAACCTCAATAAGTTATTATATGCTAGTATTACAACGATATCGAATAGATCACGTTTCGACAATTGAATGATCCTAATAGTTACCATACACGATTTGTTTGTCTGAATGTTTGTTTGTGAAGCAATAAGTTGATCGTTCGATTTTATTGCTTTATCTAACTATAGTGTTTAGGTTTACGATTCGCGCTGATGACGGATTACACGTAAATCTCTGTGGAATTGAAAGATGTCTTTGTTTGAAAGCTCATTTAGACTGTAAAGTGCTTTTTTATGGGTTTCATTTGAATTGATTTAGATTACCTATCCTACAAACATTAAAGTTGATTTGTTCATTGAACCCGATTTAAGCGCCTGGCAAAAGGTGTTGCACCCCTGGCTATCTGTCAAAAGTTTGACAGGTGAAACGTCAAAATAATAACCCTTTTGTACGAAATGAGATGGGGTCGGATATGTCCACTTGAAAGCGCAACACTCTTGAGAGGCCGAACCGAATCAAATGGGTTTTGCTTATAACAAGCTCACTTACTAAACTTATAAATAAACAAACATACGGTTCTGTACGAGGAAGTATTTACATTAAATACATATTACATTAATTAATATCATACGTTGACCTGTACAATCGTAAATTATGAACTACATGGTCTAATCTTCATCACTGTAGCAATACTCATTCATTGAGCATTATATTTTGCCTTGCAGTGGGATATTACATACCTCATATTTCCTTACTTTACTATGTACGATTTTTCCGATTGTTAAGCACCGTGGAGCTCGGATGTACTTAGATGGGTGGCCGACAGTGGCATTACTATCCGAGCGCTGCTTGCGTCAGTTTACTCCCACCTGTTCTGTTGAGTAGTTCTGTTGACAAAACTACTGGGATATTTTCCCCCATTAGTTCTGTGACTTAAAAGACTATGCTTTACACCTGACTTTCTCACACGATAAAATGAGGATATTCCCCCGTAATGTTAACCGATAACTATGGAACTAGTAAAAAAAAATAACCCTAACCTACCGAATAGTAAGAAAATTGTTTTTACGTAACTGGTTACAAATCAGTATTTTCTTACTATTCGGTAGGTTAGGGTTATTTTTTATTTTTTACTAGTTCCATAGTTATCGGTTAACATTACGGGGGAATATCCTCATTTTATCGTGTGAGAAAGTCAGGTGTAAAGCATAGTCTTTTAAGTCACAGAACTAATGGGGGAAAATATCCCAGTAGTTTTGTCAACAGAACTACTCAACAGAAAAGGTGGGAGTAAACGCTTGCGTCGGTGGGTACATAAAGTTGTCCGTCCCGGTTGATAAAATCGATAGATCATGTCGGAGGGCTTTAGGCGGTCTAAAAACTGGACACTAGGGCTCGCCACTGACCTACTTATTTTACCGACTTCAAGTAAAGAGGTTCTTAACATTTCCACTTTAAAGCACTGCCTTAATGTATCGGAAGGCATATTCTTGTTTTGAATCAACAATTATGGATCCCCTTTTTATCATTACAAAGGGGTTATCGCCCTATCTTCTTTTCAGTTTAGGAAGACATTCTCTTCTGATAGGGTATTCGAATATAGAAGGTACTTTAAGACGCATTAGGAGGATAAGTACAGCAAGGTAAAGGTAAAGATAAAGAACATTTGTTTTTAATGAGAATAATCAAACACGAGCCGTGTTTGAAAAGTAGGAAACATGTTTTCGCTCGGCCCGAGAATTGAACCCGGGTACTTAGTCTTGCAGGCGAGTGCACATGCCACTAGACCACCGAGGCGTAGCGTAGACATTTTATCAAAAAAAGCGGCCAAGTGCGAGTCGGACTCGCCCATGAAGGGTTCCGTAGCAGCGAGTAACATAATAAAGAAGTTCTTGAAATAAATGTTGTTTTATTTACATTTGAGTTATTGAATGAATAATCAGTATTTTTTTGCGGTTTACGATTTATGTCGTAAAAAAAAAACTACTAACTAGACCTCGTTCAAACCAATTTTCGGTGTTAGATTACATTGTTATGTACATCATATATTTTTTTTAGTTTTATCATTCTCTTATTTTAGAAGTTACAGGGGGGGGGACACACATTTTACCACTTTGGAAGAGTCTCTCGCGCAAACTATTCAGTTTAGAAAAAAATGATATTAGAAACCTCAATACCATTTTTGAAGACCTATCCATAGATACCCCACACGTATGGGTTTGATGAAAAAAAAAAATTTTTTTTTCATTTCTAAGTATGGGAGACCCCCCTAAAATTTTATTTTTTTTCTATTTTAGTGTGAAAATATTAATGCGGTTCACAGAATACATCTACACACTAAGTTTCAACAACATAGCTCTTATAGTTTCGGAGAAAAAAGGCTGTGACATACGGACAGACGGACAGACAGACATGACGAATCTATAAGGGTTCCGTTTTTGCCATTTGGCTACGGAACCCTAAAAATATCTTTATATACCTGGTACTAGTTTACCTGGAGGCTGGAGGTTCTCGACTGCTGTCCCAAATGCTCTCAATGCATATATTTATGAATGTTATGCTACCGTCCGCGGGGAAATGTGCAAATTCCATAAGTTACCGAGTGAAACGTTTATTTTATGTCTGCGTATAAATAAAATGGCAAATGTTTGATGTTAACCTATCGGCATGTCGGGGAATAAATCTGCTAGTATTGTAAACGCGAAATAAATGTATTTCTCTGTAGATAAGTATAATAACAGCTAACTAATATTTAGTTACTTTTCATCACGTTAGTGGCATTTCTATCTGAGCGCTACCGTGCTTCGGAGAGTTCGTAGAATTGACGGTCCCGGTTGGTTCAATCGTTAGACCACGTCGGAGGTCTTTAGGCGGCCTATAAACTCAGGGTTGGCCACTAACCTACACGGACTTACTTTATCACGATAGTAAAATAATATCGATATTTAGGATCCTATTAAGAAATACTTCGATTCAGTTGATTCGCTTCTTCTCTTCTTAAAGAAAGTGATTCGCTTATCTCAATGAAGATTAAAATACAGTAAGTAGGATATTGAAAGTGGAAGTAGATATTTAGCTAAATCAAAGAGTACCTACTGACATACAAAGGTATCTATTTCCAACTGAGGGAATAGGAATGACCTATACTAGGTGACCCGGCAAACGTTGTTTTGCCATAAAAATGAATGGCTGGACCACCCTAGTCACTATAAATCAAATTAAAAATCGGTTTAGTAATTTTGTCCATCAGACAAATAACGTGACACGTATCTATACTAATATTATAAAGCTGAAGAGTTTGTTTTGTTTGTTTGTTTGTTTGTTTGTTTGTTTAAACGCGCTAATCTCAGAAACTACTGAACCGATTTGAATAATTCTTTCACTGTTAGATAGTCTATTTATCGAGGAAGGCTATAGGCTACATTTTATTCCGGATTTCCTACGGGAACGGGCACAACGCGGGTAAAACCGCGGGGCGCTGCTAGTCTTTCTATATACCTATATAAAAACTAGCAGCGCCCCGCGGTTTTACGGTTTTACCCGCGTTGTGCCCGTTCCCGTAGGAAATCCGGGATAAAATGTAGCCTATAGCCTTCCTCGATAAATAGACTATCTAACAGTGAAAGAATTATTCAAATCGGTTCAGTAGTTTCTGAGATTAGCGCGTTTAAACTAACAAACAAACAAACAAAACAAACTCTTCAGCTTTATAATATTAGTATAGATAATAAAGCAAGAGTTTTTTGTTTGTTAGTTGGAACGCGCTAATCTCAGGAATTATCAATCCGATTTCAATAATTATTATTGAAATAGATAACCACATTCAACGGGAAGGCTGTAGGCTATTTTTCATCCCAAAATTTCAACTGAAACGGGCACAACGCGGGTAAAACCGCGGGGCGTTGCTAGTAATTGGAATAATCGGAATAGGTGATTCTAATAGGATGGGGATGCATTTCGCCCAAGTTATGTGATTGTGCATGTGTATGATTGATGGATACTGCCATTGCTATGCTACGATTGATATGATCAGTCGATTAGAATTCACTGTATTGGAAACCACCCTAACACCTCTTAGTCTAATTAGTAGTAGTATTAGTATTAGCCTGTAATGTCCTACTGCTGGGCAAAGGCCTCTCATCTCACTGAAGATATCAGTACAATGAGGAGGTAGTCTAATTACATTTGATTTATTTAAGTATATTTCACTTACTTCCTGTACTGTAGTTTTATTTCACGTGCCTTTCTCTTTAGGCCCGGGTAAACCCGTCCTTAGGGATTCAGATCCAACTCGTGGAGGCTCTTTAGATAATGCTGAAGAGTACAACTGTAGACATATATTCTCGAATGAATAATATACCCAAAAATTCGTACCCGCTTGTCTTTACTAACTTACTAAGTAATGTAGATCCTTGAGGTAAATTATAGAGGAGTTTATAAATGTTTCGTTTCAACGTGGTAATGGAACTAACAGACGGATTTGAGAATTTTTTTTTGGATATGATTTGCATATTTAAGGCGCTAGTTATAGGCTACTTTTTATACCCAAATTCCTAAGGAATCAGGTACAATGTGGGTAAACCCGCGATGCTCATCTAGTGTCAGATGTACACAGTACTTATACCCAGTAATTACAATAATTATACCGTTAATTGAGCTACAACAATGATGGGTAATAACAGGTTATAATCCCATCGATTCCATTTTACTACAAATGTGTGTCACAAACTATAAAATTCTCGCTATAAAACTACAATGTTACGATAAACCTTTTTTAAAGGCCACACATTTTATAGTCCATTACCTATTGTTTAAGCCAATTGATCCTTACGTATTAAAAGGTTTTCTGATAAGTTCAAGATCATAACTACGGTTGACATCTTCAGGTTACCTTGGAGAATTTTCTAGAAATGAGTTAGGTGGGTAAACATTATTTATAATGTTATCCAGGAAAAATTGTCCTTCAGGATGCGTTCTATTGAAGCTGTGCAGAGCTCTTCTTTCTTTCTTTAAAATCTTTTCGTACTGCGTTATACTTATTACGCACACTTACGGTTGGTTCTAAAATCATTTTCAATAGGAATAGATTTGCCCATCTGTCCCGATGGTGTCCACAGATAAAGCAGCGGGTTCCATCTAGTCGTATTTAATTAGAAGTAATAATTAAAACCACTCACAACTTAACAAACACGATGAGGACCTATGAAACCTTGTCCCTAATTAAAATCTGAACTCGCATCGGAGAATCGTTTTCCGAAGTAAAGTTCCTTTAGGTACCCTTGAGTTCCGAGTGCAGGAACTTCTATCAAAGGGAAAGTTAGTAACAAAGATGAGTTTTGTGCAAAATACCTATTCGAGTTTTGAAGATATTTCGTATCTTTTGTTTGAAATGTGGAGCGAATTTTGTCGTCTTCCTTTCTTGGGTATTACATCTATATTTTCGTGTCTCTTTGTTTGATGAGAAGTAAATGGAGTTGTCACAGTTTCCTACTATATATTTGAGCAGATCACTGTGTTATATTGAACTAGCCGCGCCCCGCGGTGTTACCCGCGTTGTACCCGTTCCCGCGTGAATTTCGAGATAAAATGTATCCCATGTGTTATTCTGATGTATAATCTATATTGCTGTAAAGTCTTATCCAAATCCGTCTAGAAGTTTTTTCGTGAAAGAGTAACAAACATACTCGTACATACATGCATACATCCTCACAAACTGTCGCATTTACAATTTTAGGATTAAGTATTATTTATTGTAACTCGGACGATTTCCACTCATTAGTGCCTTATTAACGCGACATACGAGTAGAATATCATCCTATATGAAAATGAATGTATGAATAAATCCGACAGAGTAATATACCAAAAGCAGAGACAGAGTAATATGCGTAGTAACATATTTATGTAAAGCACCGACCACAATCACCGTACTACATATTCCATGACCCGTAGCGTGGGTGACCACTGACCTAAGTGAGGGTAATGTACCATAAGACAACCCCTTATTTATAGACACCCCCTGTGGTGACAAATTGAATAATCCTCCCTTCCACCTTTGAAGGGTAGGTTTAATATTAAAATTATAAATGCGAATGTTTCACGTTCTCTCGCACGGGTCTCTTACTTTAATATAGCAGATTGATAATTTAAAGAGTTAAGAAATGACGAATTATTTGATTTGGTGAACTTGAGTGAATTTAATATACGGTATCGTTATTACATTTGGTATCAATTAATTACAGGTAAAATGGGCTCGATTTAACAGCGATTAATTAACTTGGGAGCTCTGCTACTCTACAATTATTTTATAAAGAGGTAGAGTTTGGAATTAGGTAGTGATTTAAGAATTATTTCCCCAATACTTATGAAAAATTGAGTTTCACAATGCATATAGGTTAAGTTTTTTACTACGGGATTTCCCAGGTATACACCGATTAACTAACTCTAAAAGAAAGCTGGTTGCTAGTTTATATTAAATTTTACCCGCATTGTACCCGTTCCGTGGGATTTCGGGATGAAAAATAGCCTATAACCTTCACGTTGAATGTGGCTATCTATTACAAAAAGAATTATTCAAATCGGACGGATAATTACTGAAATTACCTCGAACATACAAACAAACAAACGAACTAACACATTTTACCTCTTTATAATATGAATATAGAAGTATAGATTAATAACTGCATAGGTATCAGATACATAATACTAAGTTAGGTACATACTTAGTGGTACTTGTAACCGTAGCCCCGTAACAGGTAGACATAACATACTGCCGACATCCATAATTACTCAAATTATGACATTTACAAATGTCATTGTCACGTTTTCTCAATTATACGCAGGTGAAACCAAAGTTAAACGGGGCCGGCATTAATAATTTATTTTTCAATTACAATCAGGTTCGCGAATAAATAAACATTTGGTAAAAGGTAAAACCGTTTGGTGTGTTTAATAAATAATGGAATTAGTTACTTGCCTGATGGAAGTCTGCTTCTCTGATAACTTGTTAAATATTAACCGTGTTCGTTCGTATTGGTTCTGAGAGTATACATGGGCTGAGCTTTGAGCCCTATCCATCTTACAAGACTTGAAGGACCATATTTCATTTCTTATTCGTTGCGTGATTTTTTGACTTCCGTGGTCAAAAATAAAACTATGACATGGTTTCTATGTTTAATGCCGAATTCGTGTGAATTAATAAATATAACATAGTAACAGATTTATCCGCATTACCTATAAATATTGAAGCAAGAACATTGAATTGAACTCCTACTTTTAGAAAGCGTATCATACTAATATTATTAATGCGAAAGTTTGTGATGTATGTATGTTACTCATTCACGAAAAAAACCACTGGACGGATTTGGGTTATACTTTACAATAATATAGTTTATACATCATAGTAACACATATGATACATTTTATCCCGGAATTCCCGCGGGAATGAGAACGACGCGGTTAACACCGTGGAGCGCGGCTAGTCGGCTTATAAATAAGGGGTTAATGTAAGCAAAGATTATTAATTAGCACATTCGAAGAAATACCAGCGTGGAAACGTACAGAAGCAAACAATACTATTATAAACCTAATAACATATTAAATAGTTTGTTTTGGTCAAGTTTAAAATACAAATAAAGGACCCCATTGTTGTATTGTTCTACAAATTAACTATACATTACAGTTGAGAGAAGTTTGTGTACGAGGCTAGTCCAATATTTGTATGGTACAAGTTTACAAACTCGCGAACTAGAAATAGAATATCAAATAATAATTTCGGCTCGTTTCTGTTCAATGAAACAGTTAGAGGGCATGTCTCTATCGTTAGACCGTATTATAGGGCTTGAACAAAACTAAAGTACCTACACACGAATAACTAAATTTATAGTACAAGTCACTTGAGTTACATAGAAACTTGTTTCATAAATGAATTCCTTTCTCAAACAATTCGCATTTAATTCTTCATTCGCCCTTACTGCCCACACTATATTAAATTAAAAAGTAATTAACATAACACAGAATATGAAGGAATGTAATTCGTGGCTTGTCGCTGCGAATCCTATCAAAAAGCGAGAAAATTAGTTTCAGCGTTTAAAACACAAAACGTTGGATGCAAAAGGCAGTCGCTTGAAACTAAACAAAAGGGAAAAAGAAAGGTCCATAACTGGGAGATGCCTGCATCTCTTTCTGTTGCTGATGTATTTAAATTTTCAATTTCATGTTAATAAACGCGTTTAACGTTGTTTAAAATTGCATAAACTTTTTACTGAAACAACGCGATGAAATGTCGATATTCTTAAAGGTTAATCAACTTTTGTAAAGTTCAGGTACATAAATCATTTTATCTACACTAATGTTGTAACATTCTACTTATGTTTCCAATACTTGACTTATAATTACTACTGTTATAGCGCAGACAACAAAACACTCAATTTAAGCAATTTCACATGATGGTATAATATCCACATCGATATCGTAAAATCTCATTATAACATCAATAAAACGCGACCAATTAACCTGGCGAGCCTTATGTCAAAATCCTCATACATGTTGTATAAAATTTTGATATTAGGCTGGCTTTTGAAAACAGTTGGGTTATACGTGAAAACTTCGTCGAAACTACTAAACTTACATACACAAAACTCTTAGGTAAGATCTAGTGATTAAAACACTCGTTACTATTATGAAACTCGCTGCGCTCGTTTCATAAACTCACACTCGTGTTTTAATACCCTTCATTATATGACAGTTGCATACACTACTATTATGGTGAAAATTAAAAACTTTATCAAAACAGATAATTATAGAGACTATAGTATACAGGTAATCTATATATTCCCAACTGTCAGAAAACCGGGACACATAGAAATGATTTAACTTTGGTAAAAGCCCAAAAAAGTATGTATTTTATCTTCCAAAAAACCAATATATTATTTTACATGTATTCTACATAACACTCCATTTTCACATCACGAAATCAATTTGGTGCAGTAACAGAATTGGGAAAAGTCCCTTAAAAACCCTCATAGATAAATTCTCGGGTCTCTTCAACTGGGTGCCGCCACTATCAAAGTTTTCAGCATGATATTAACAAATATTTCAGCCTGAAAATTTAGGAAGTATTAGTTTCGCTCATCACCATAGAATGAATAGTTCCTGCCTGATGGCGAGGCGTGTCCAATAATCCAATTATGTAAGTAGGTACTTGTAGCAACGCAGTTTGTCATGGAAACAGCCATTATCTCGGCCAACAGCGGTAATTTAGTGCTGCCGTAAAAATAGAGTCACGATATCAATTGACAAATTGATCGGAAGCATATATTGTATTAGTTATTTGTAACGTGCACGCATAGTTAACAAGCCCGTTGGCACAGTGGCAGTGAGAGCGCTTACTGTGTCGGGGGTTGCGGGTTCGATTCCCGCCCGGAGTCAACAATATGTGCAGACATAGTTGTTGGCGACGACGTCTGGGTGACAATTATATATCCTTACTAGCTGCGCCCCGCGGTTTCACTCGCGTTGTACCCGTTCCCGCGGGAATTTCGGGATGAAAAATAGATGTTGGCCGATTCTCAGACCTACTCAATATGCTCACAAAATTTCATGAGAATCGGTCGAGCCGTTTCGGAGGAGTACGCGAACGAACACTGTGACACGAGAATTTTATATATAAGATTAGATAATGAGATGATGCACCAGAGGCGATGATGACTAGCCGTTTTTTGAAAAAAGAACAAAGTAATATGTCTCCAAAGTTCTTTTTGAACAATTCCGTCGCCGTACCGGAGTACCCCCATTAGTACACGTGCAAATCCATTTGAGCATGAAAGAGAACAACTATCTATGCATGACAATCCATTCACACATGATTGATACATTATTTTCGTATGCATTTGAGCATCATTTTCCTCTCGCATAATTTTGTGGCCAACCCAAACTGTTCAGTTTCAGTTTTTAGATCTTCGATAGAAGTATATTGTACTTGTTTATGCCCCGCGGTTTCACCCGCAGCGCACCCGTTCCCGTGGGAATTTCGGGATTTTTATTACTTATTATCCTGTCCCTGACTAAGATAAATAAAATAAAAAATGAATAAATAAAATGGGTCTTGTCGTTCTCGAGTTATAAATGGTGTAACTAACACAACTTTCTTTTATATACATACTAGCTGTGCCCCGCGGTTTCACCCACAGCGCTTATATCCGTCTCCCGGTTCTAAGCGACCTCCCCACCAATTTTCAGCCAAATCGGTTCAGCCGTTCTCGACTTTCTTTTAACTTTAAACTGCATTTGTTCAACGTCATATCTATACTGATATCGTATACCGTCGCTGTGATACCGCCCCGTGACGTCACTCAGATAAGTACGTCATTCCTAGATTGAACGTGTGTCGTGCGTCATTAATATGCAGAGATAAATATGTAACTCGGAAATATAGGTTTAATATGTAAACCTGTTTATTTACATAAGTTAAGTCGTCCTGGTGAACTTTGTACTGCTTTTTTTAGAAGGTTCTACCCCTGACGCAAAAGAGAGGTGTTGACCGTTTTATATACGAGAATAAGTTGGACTGATATGTCTGTCTGTATGTAGCATGGTAGTCCTAAATTTGTAGACCGTTTTTAGAGTAGTTTGTGTTTTAAAGGAGCTTTTTGCTTACTTTTGGAGTACTCGAATAAAAAAGATTAGTTGGAGGTTATACAATTTAAAAAATGTTTGTCCTGGTGTTGGTGGGACGATCACGTCATCTTTAATAAGGATTGCTAGAAAAGCTAAGGATAGGGAATGTAGGCGATGTCCAGGGAAGGCTTCTGCCTTCTGCCGTGGCATAGGTAAGCATAGGATAAGTGCAACGTTAAATGTCATTCTAACAATCAACATCCGTACAGCTAAAAAATCCGTAAATCTGTTCAGCTACTTAGCTGAACAGATAGAGGTGTCTTGTTGTATTGATTGTGTTCATCATCAGTTGAATTCCACTGTGCCTAATGAACAGTTAATGCAAACAGACTTAGACTCCGAATAAGTTCCAAATGCACATGAACTATCGTACCTAAGCGTCATACATTAGTGTGGAAATGATTCCCATTTACCTAACCGCGGAAAGTAGGTATACAATTATCCCAACACACAACGATAATACGACTATTTAGTTCGTTAAATAACATTTTCCGCATATTTTTGCATTCAAAACATATTTTATATAATGTGATACTTCAGCAATTTAATGATAGTCCCAATTTGTTGGCCTTGATACAACGGAAGCGTTTTACATCAAGGGAGTTTTGTAAATTATGATGTTTTACGAGTTTTTTAAACATTTTAACACTTTTGCGTTGTTATGATAGGAAGAAAATGTTTTTGACATTGTAATTAACAGTATTTTAATCGAAAACATGGGTGGGAAAGCTCCGCTTACCGCGTCTTGTACTTCCACTGAGCCTGGAAGCTTCCGTAAGAGCTTTTTGTATATAACAACTAGCTTTGTCTATAGAAAGTAAAAATAAAACTCTTTTCTACCAAAGATAACAGCATGGGTGCATAAGAAATGGTGTAGGTACTTATTTCAATACAATGAAATGATATTACTTTTTAGACCATTTTCCAAAAAAAAATCATTTTCTCTTTGACGGAAATCACACCAAAAAACTAAAGCAAACAGTATTCATATAATCACGTTACGATTATCAAGCAATTTTCATCAAAAGCGGTCGTCTAAATAAGTTAAATAACCGTGACCGGTAGGTACTAAAATGACAGGCACTAATACAAATAGCTTAATCCATGAGTACATCAGCAATGATAGATAATAACCGCCCGTGTAGCTAATCAATTGTGTACACGGCTTAAACAAGTGTCAACACAATGAAATGCAATTGAGATGGTTGGACGGCCAGTGGTCGGCCAGTGGTGGTGTGATATTTATAACTAGCCGCCCCCGGTGATACCCGCGTTTTACCCGTTCCCGCGGGAATTTCGGGATAAAATGTATCCCATGTGTTATTCTAATGTATAACCTATATTACTGTAAAGTTTCATGCAAATCTGTCCTGTAGTTCAAACATACATCCATCATAAATTTTATCATTTATATTATTATAGTAGGATTAGTGATAGTTTGTAATTAGTGAAATAGGTAATAGAGCATCAGTTCGTTCTTCAATCTGCTCTTAAGTTCATTTGTTTTTTCAAGTAGGTTAGTGGCCTCCGAGATGGTCTGACGATTAATGGCCGGTTCACATTATTCCAGTCCAGTGATCCAGCGAGCTAATCCAGTCCAGTGCTGGACTGGAGCATATCGTTTACATTGTTCCAGTCTTTTAAGAGTAGCTGGATTGGTCCCCAAAACAATTGACTCGTATTCACTGTTCAACGTTCAATCTAGCACTGGATTGCAACTGGAATGGCTGTCTACACTATTCCAGTGGCGCTGGATTAGGTGAGCTGGAATGAAAAGTTGACGGTCTCTCCAGTCACTGGACTGGAATGCTCACTGGAATGGGTACATTCCAGTGTCGGTTCACATTATTCCAGTAGCATTCCAGTACTGGATTGGATTGCTGGACTGGAATAATGTGAACCGGCCATAAATCAACCGGGACCGACTGCTTAACTGCTGTTAAGTAAGTAGAATTACTAGTCTGTTAGGTCCTACTTCCGGGCAAAGGTTTCTCAACTCACTGAAGATATCAGTACAGTGAAGAACCTTAGACGTAATCACCACGCTACGTATTGCCTCGGTTCGGTGTGGTCAGTGGTATGTGCATTCGCCTGCCAAGACTGGGGTCCCGGGTTCAATTCATGGGTCGAGCGATACATTTGTAAATATTTTCCTGTCGAACATGGCTCGGGATTGAGATCACCAATTTGGAAATTCTGTTTACCCCAAAATATTTATTTTGGGGTATTCCAATTATTCCCAAAAGTGAAATTTTCGAACTCACACTTCTGAACGAAAATCATGTTCCAATATCCAACGGTGGGTAAAATCGGAATAACATAAATAAATAATGAAACTAAAAAACAATACAAGCCAATTATATACTAAAGTGAAATAAATCTCTACTTTCTAAGAATTAAATCGATAGGAACGTCAGAGATCAATAATTATCATTTAATTGTAGAATCAACTCCATCATAACAGTTAATTATATGTATTCAAATATCGATTCATATTCATAATAATCCGTTGATTTAAAACTATAATTTAATAATCTTTTAATTTATTATTTATTTATTTATTTCAATTAAAACGGGAACCCAATTACATTTTTTATAATATTAAACAATAATTAAAGAGATCAATAGCAAAATACATAATTAAAATGACGGATATTATTTACTTTTTTTATCAGCAAATTTTCTTAGAAATTATGATGATGAAAGGAAAATTTCAAATTAAAATTTTATGGAATGTTTTTGTTTAGAAAATTATCATAGATAAGTGTAGCTACAAAGAATTATACTTACTTATTTTAACTCATTTTTAATTGGTATTAAATTGAAAATTTTCGCAATTTGTTCGTGTTGTAATGTATGTCACGCGATATCTTCAGTCGGGTTCGTTAGCGTTTTGAAGTAACTTCAAAACCGAGGATGTTTACTAAAATATTCATCTACTAGCAGCGCCCCGCGGTTTTACCCGCGTTGTGCCCGTTACAATAAGAATTTTGAGATGAAAAATAGCCTATAACCTCCCCGTTGAATGTGGTTATCTATTACAAAAATAATTATTCAAATCGGACGGATAAATCCCGAGATTAGCTTGAACATACAAACAAGCAAACTTACATTCCTATGGGAACAGGCACAACGCGGGTAAAACCGCGGGGCGTTGCTAGTTAATAAATAAAATAAATAGATTAGATAGATTTCATATTGAACCAATTTCAAAAACGATATCTCATAAAATATCTACTTTCAAGGCGATTATTCGGTTAACAGTTCTAGAAAAAAGTTACAATAACCCCGAAAGGAGTAGTAGTATTAGCCTGTAATGTCCCACTGCTTAGCAAAGGACTCTCATCTCACTGAAGATATCAGTACAGTGAGGAGGATTAGGCGTAATCACCACGCTTGCCTAACGCGGGTTGGTTATAAAAAGGAGGGTTATACAAATTGAAACATCAATAGGATCCAGTCCAGTCCAGCCCCTATTAACTAGTCTAGACTCACACCCATGGGGTGTAAATGCGGACAACGGATAGTTATTTATTAAATCTCGTTAGCCGTCACCTTCGGCCGGGACCAGTACGTCACTTAACCGGATTACCGCAGGGCTTCCTAATGCTATTGTCTTAATTAGATTTGGATGGAACTTTAAAATTACGTATTTACCTTACTGGTGTATATATATCTACACTTATAACTATACTGTCATATTATATAATATCAACTTATACACTACTAGCAGCGCCCCACGGTTTCACCCGCGTAGTACCCGTTCCCGCAGGAATTTTGCGATAAAAAGTAACCTATGTTCTTTCTCAGGCTCTGGACTGGGTCTGGACCAAATTTCATTCTAATCAGTTCAGTAGTTTTGGCGTGAAAGCGTAACAGATAGACAGACAGATTTACTTTCGCATTAATAATTAGGATAATAGGTTTTAAAACTCCGACACGGTTGGTCAGTACCCTACTCGAACTTACATAATATAATAAGCTTTGTACAGGCTAATCTTTGGAACTACTGGTCTGATTTTCATAATTATATTTGCAATGGATAGCTCACACAACATTCAAGAGGCAGGTTTTATGCTACTATCCCTAAATTCTCACGGGAAAGGGCACAACGCGGGGCGCTACTAGTATTCATGTTCATAGATATGCATGTAGTAGTATCAGTTATGGTTCATTATATTTAACAAGCCCGTTGGCACAGTGGCAGTGAGAGCGCTTACTGTGGTTGCCGGTTCAATGATATTAAAATCGAGACATTTCTGAAAAGTAAGGAAACATGTTTATTTCAATTCGAGTCTCAGTCTTGGCAGACGAATACAAATGCCACTGGACCACCGAGGCTTTCTTTTCTTTCAACTTCTTCAACCTTCAATAAACAAAAAAAATGGTGCTTCTCCTTTATCAAAGTCGGTTAAACACACTCGCATCATATAACCAGTTAACTCAACATGGTTTTTGTCAACAGTATTTAAAACAGGTTTACATTATCAGTAGCCGTCACGTGTGGGCAATCGTGTCTGCGATTTGTACTGGCGCTCACGTGGCGGGAGAACTCGGATTATGTATGAGCTTGTATGAGTGTCGGTAGGCATCATACATATTTGTATGTGTGAATTTGTTGTTAAACAATGCAGTGGTTTTGATAGCAGAGGCATTTTGTATTAATTGGATTAAATATTTGGGTTGTGATATTGTTATTTGGGTTCGATGTTGCTGATAGCATCTGATAGTGGCATTTGAGCATTTTCATTAAATACAATTGTCGATGACGACGGTTGTTTGAATCATTATTAAAATATTGGAGGCCTTTAGCCAGTCTCTTAACATAACTCCGGCACTCAGGCTTAGGTCACAAACCCGTACAATGTTCTTGATTATTTTTACCCGCGTCGTACCTTTTCCTGTGGGAATTTTGCCCGTTCAGTAATTTTTGAGAAAATCAATAAACAGCTTTTGGGGACTTTTTTTAATATGCCCCGCGGTTTCCCCATTATTCCGTATTCATTTCTGTGAGAATTGAATGTCCCTTAAATACCGGTCAATACGTACAAAATCAGTACAGGAGTTTTAAGCGATACATAACATAATTTCAACAAAAGTAAGTACAGAACAGACTTATCACCGCTTCTCCCTGTAGGGAAATAGGATCTCATTGATATCGTCCCAACTTTCAAATATCCATTCTGTCGTCTATAATCCAATGTCACGACCAACTTGGACACATTAAACACATAAGCACTACTATCCTAAATCTATCAGAATGTGTCCAAGTGCCGCTCCATTAGCAACTTTCCAACATGTCGGCCACTTCTCTCGAAGTTTCTTTGCGGTGAAACCTCTAACTGTTGGCCCTCAAACTCCAGAGATTAGAGCTCGTAGTTTCAGCTTTACTGTTAATATATCGGATTGAAACTGTCCGTTCAATACCTACATAGCTGGGGAATAAGTATTTAATAACTATAGGCTGATTTCTGGAACATTATGGAAGTGAAATCTGTCTTTTTGGTACTTCTTACTTTACTTATAAGTAAAGTAAGAAGTACCAAACTTAAGTACCGAACCAAACTTAAGTGAAGTAAGTAAGTAAGTATTAGCCTGTCATGTCCCACTGCTGGGCAAATGCCTCTCATCTTTCTGAAGATATCAGTACAGTGAGGAGGAATTTTACTAATAATTTTGATTAAAACTTCAATGGAAATAAAGCTGCCATCTGCGTGATTTTAAATTAATTTGAGTATAAGAAGTATGATTTTTTTTTCTTTCTGGCTGTGTCACCAAACTTGAAACCGATTTTGATGAAATATAACATAAAGATAGTTGATGACCCCATGTGTCATTTAAAAGCTTCTTTTTATCCTGAAATTCCACACGGGCACGGAAAGCGAAACCGCGGGGAACAGTATTGAAATAAGGATTAAACATACTAACGTAAGCTATTTTCATGAATACCGAGCAAAGTTATGTTATCATTGTAAATGTTACTTTAGTTCAAACAGAAGGCTAGTGGTTGTTAAACCTTTAATCTGCTGTTTGAGATCAGACTGTAAAATACGGCACAATTTCTCATTAGGCAAACAATATGATATGTTGATTATCTTGTTTTTAAGTCCGAAAGCATGGAAACGGCCTTGATCATTTGAACTGCAGATAATCTTTAAATTATGTATTTTTACTGTCCTTTAAGACTTACGCTGTTGGAATATTTAAGTAGATAAACTGATAAAATGATTACGCATCTTGGAACTTTAAGTATTAATGCTTTTTGGTATAAAGTTCATATTCCCCATTGTATGGTAGATTGGGCTAGTAACTACTATTTCATTCAATTCTTCATCAATGTTTGAAAGCTCTTCGAAGTATCAGACTTTTTTACTACAACCAAAGTGCTTGTTTAGATTGTGTGAGTTGATGAATACAACACGAGCGTCTCACACGTATTACTCTCTTGCTTGTTCTATTGATCTCGCCAACTCGTTCAATTGAACTAAAATAACGCCTAAAGCTGGACGCACGCTTATCCGAGCGTCGAACGAATCGAAGTCAAGGAAACCTCGCAACCTTATCCACACAGGAAGAATCAAACTCTCCATAAAATCGACCGCGCCGAAGAAGAAGTATTACGCGCGTTGCTCTGTCGTACGCAACTGAATAGAATTCAAGCGCATCAACAAAGTCGACCGCATATCCGTACCGAATTTTATGACATCATCCGAATTTGACTACGATTTCTAGGGTTCAATTCGGACGATTGCACGCGGACAAATGAGAGATTCCATAAGGTTTCAAAAATAGAATTCTTAAATTCGTTTCATTCAATTCTGTCGACGCGTTCGGTGCGTTCGGTGCGATGTGTGCGTTCACCTTAACACCTTTTTTTCAAGTTTCTGTTTTTCCGTTAAGGTAAGTACTATTATTTAGTTAAGTGTATCTTAATATGAACTGAGAGTCATTGGGATCCCTCTTTGACAGGGGTCAGAGGGACTGGATTAACGGCTGCCCGCGACTCAATGGAACTATCTTTATAGCTGAACTTTGGAACAAACCGTATGGTATTAGTTTTATTACAGTTGGAGTAGATAATATGGATACTTGTGTGTTTTTTCTCCCATATGTTTGCACCTTTTTCTTTTGCTGTTTTATACAGTCCAAATTGGGAACAGATAGGAATATTTTTTCCTGTTAGATCCTCAAGTTTGAATGTGTAACTAGAGAGAGGAGCCTTATTTTATAAACTTGACTAACGCATAGTTTAAATTATAAATTATTACTTAAAATTATCTTTCGCAATTTAATATTTCAGTACCTGTACTGCGTCGTATCCTATCCTAATTATATTATATTCTCACATAAAAAAACACATCCCTGCTAGTTTTAAAGCCATTAGAGTCATTTGGTCAAAAGCAATTAGTTTGAGGTTTCCGCGTCCATTGAAATAAATTGTCTCTCCTTTTATGGACGGCGGCGACACAAACAATAGGTCCGAGTAATTCACAGTTTTGTTATTAGTTATTGTTTTAAAACATAGACATTACGACGGTTCAGAATTTAGGCAAGAGGGGGCAAATGGGACCTATACTTATCCGGTGATCCCAGTTTGGTACAGATAAGAATTAATGTAGTTCCAGTATCACTATACACTGTACTCTATCGTTGCTTATAGCTTTATAAAAAAAAGTTCACAAAGTTATTAATTTTTATATTTTCCTTCATTTCGACAATATTGAAGATACTTTGTTTATGTTTTCCAATTGAATCAGGCATAACTGTCTTATTGTAAGGTCGTAACTGCATATAGTTACATTGTGCGGTCCATCCTTTGAGATGATATTCATCTCTAGTCGGGAATGTCACGTGTAAGTAATTGGTCCTCGATTTTCAGTCAGTACTTACTTTATGAACTTTCCTCTGCAAACTTTGAGTCAAAGCAAAGCTCATAGATTGGTAACATGCTTTGAAGTTACCAACAAGTGCCAGAATCAATCTTCAGATGGAAATGCAATGTTTTGGTATACTATTCGAAAACTAGAAAGTGCAATTAAATAAACGCAGTTGCTGAATGTACAGAGATACAAAGTTTATAAATTGGAACTGGATGTGTCTAAATACTGCTATGAAGGTGATTGCTTCCAGAGAAGATTAGAACGACACGAATGCGTCGATAGTTTGGGAAACGTTTGGTCCGAGTGTCAAATGCCTGGATGTGAGTCATTATAGCTTATCCAGTAGTCCACCAAGTACTACAAGTCAATCTGACAACTAAACGTAAACGCCTGGATGTCCTTCAAATAGTCCACCAAGTACTAGAAGTCAATTTGACCACTTACCCAACATTTACTTGATGAATATGACTTGACATTGGACACTCGGGCCAAAATTCCTGTAATACAATCATTTTATCTTGCAATTAACATAGCAAAACAACTGCAGCATCTCCTACCTTCCTTCATAAAGCCAGATGAAATACAAACAAAACAGAAACACGTATTTATTAACACGTTAACTAGAACCAGAGGAAAGCTTCTTATCAATCAAGACATGAGCTTCCAGAAAGCTTTCGTTTCATACCTGAAGCTTATTTGAATAATCAATTACTTTGATATTCAACAGACGCTCACAAACGGGAATACTTTGAGAAATATGTATTTTTAATATCTTATTCTCTTAAAGCCAAATCTCATGTAGGTGGCAGTAAATCCTAATTTAATTTTTAAGTCTTTATAAGAACTGAGGAGAAGAAAATGTAATAATTACTTTTTAAATACATATAAGACTCGCATTGTTGACCTTATCTAGTGAAATATTACAGTCTAATGCTATTACTATTACAACAGCGTTGTTAAAGCAATTTAAACCTTAATTATAACGATTTAAACCATAATATAACTTCCATTAAAAGTTTTCTCCATTTCTTAGCAGGTGTTGAAGAATGGCCGGCTTCTGAAAGCCAGTGAGGGCGCGCTGAAAGTGACTTTAGGACAATGACGAAACGGTTCGAATTCAACTGGCAGATCCCCGTTCCTGAACCCCTGCTGCAGGTAATAGTCTAACCACAGTTTACTTGATAGTTACTTTAGTATCTATAGTAATAATACTAAGCAGTTTGTAACTTAGGAAGACCCTAAAAATAAAACAATCTTATTTCAAAAATATTTCTTTTCTCTATAGAAGACAAGAGGCTTTCGCTTCGCATTGTCTACTATCAACATGTCTAAGTGTGGTCACGTGGTAGTCACATGGTCATGACATTCCCATACATTTTGGCAGTAGACAACCATAAATATTAATAGTAGTAATAATAGAATGTGAAGCGATTCTCACTTGTCTATAGGACTAGTATATATTGTAAAGGCCGTTTTGAGGTATGTGAGAGTGGCACACTATTGGCACAGTGGCATGTGAGAGCGCTTATTGTGTCGGGGGTTGCGGGTTCGATTCCCGCGCGGATTCAACTAAATGTTCAGACATAGTTGTTGGCGATGAGTTAAATTCCATAATACAAGCTTAGAGTTTAGTTTAGGTTTAATTAACCGTGTATACATTTATTCGGGGATTATTTATTTCTTTAACCATTATTTACTAAAATTCATTTATAACACTTAATATGGGCTGAAACTAGTCATAATATTTCACGAGTGCACATAACCCTAATTCCAATTAATTCTCTTTTACTCACTCTTATATAGCAAACCAACAAACAAAAATAATCGTTACTACCGTCCATGTTTTGTTTGCGCTGAAGTGGTTAAACAAAAACTGCTTAAAAACAGTGAACCGCAGACCCATCGCATACATTTGAATACAAACACACAAGCAGACAAAAAATAAAAAAAAACAAAGACTAAAAAATAGGCCAAGTTCACATTGAAACTGTAATTTATTATCCTAACAATCTCGATGAAAGCCAATGTCAAGATTAAAAGCATTTTTCTAGCGCGAATCATTCACCATTTAGAATCTCCTATCTAAACTACTCGTAGCATTATATAGAGGTAAAGTTTCTAACTTTGTTTGTTTGTAAGGGCTAATGTTCAGAACTATTCACCCGATTTCAATAATTCTTTCGCAAATAGGTAGAGTACACTTTAGGTACGGACATAAGCTATGTATTTTTTTAAAAATAGGGATCCATACTCAAAATGTGATCTGTGTATTATCCCGAATTTCCCACGTGTAAACTAGGTTCATATTTGATATTATGTATTAAGAGATTCGGATTAGTTCGTGTCTAGAATTCCCTTAGGGAGGTTTACGAAAAGAATTTGACAATGTCAATGCGCTGTATCGGGCTCCGCCCCGCTTCAAGGGGAATGCACCCTTAGGAATATTGCGATATAGCAAAACCTCTATATACATTTAAAGGCATTTAAAATTGTCATGAAAAAAAATTATTGCGAGACTATGCTACTCAAATATTTTAATTGCCGCATTGGCCCCATCCAGTGGGACAAACGGGAACAAACAGTCCTTATTTTATTGGTATGGTACGTTTTTAATCCAGGCTTTAGACACATTTCCTTTTGAACAATAAACATACAGAAGTGAAAATAAAACATATCTATGTACCTATACTCTATTTTTTCTTACTACAGAAAGTATAAATACGAGTACCTATGCATGTAAGTGGGTACTTACTTATTCCAAACATTAGTCATCAAGGAAAAGCAGAAAAATGTAGATTTTTCCGTACAAACAAGTGCATAGCAGTTAATTATGTGCATTAATGTGCAGTTACTTAAATAAGTATGATTTTGGTTTTCCTTTTGCCTTGCCCTACGTGGAATGGTGCCAATTTGAACACCAAGTTTTTGACTAATCGAAGGTTTCACTTAAAATCTTATGCCAATCTAAGACTTTCCTTTTTAGGGTTACGTAGCTTATATAATATACATTACGTCTTAGATCGTAAACTGCAATTTACCTTTCATTCAATCAACTCAAATCTTCTAACTACAAGAAGAAGTTTTATATTATGTTATGTGCTGCGACGGAACCCTTCATGGGCGAGTCTGACTCTCACTTGGCCGCTTTTTTCTAGTAGGTTAAAAGCCAATAAACACAATACCAGTATCACAATATCACAATATTACATGATCTAGTTAAACTCAAAGTTCACAACACAGTACCCTAGTACGTTCATTGTGAACTAACAGACATGACAACCAAAACAACGATAAAAACTCATACTGGTTTCGTAAGTTTAAGCAAACACTCATTTTGAATCTGTGACCACGGTTCCTGTAAAAAGGCCGAAACGTCATATAAAAATGTAAAATAAAAGCGAAGTGTATCCGTAAACGTAATTCAATTCAAGATAAAACTCATCTCGTAATCACAGTGGCCATTTATCGTCCAAGGTGTTAATACTATAAATATCCGAATCAATCTGAAGGCAGGTAGACTCGTAAAATGCGGCGAGATGTACAAAAATACATTGTTTGTATCGTATAGGCTGAAATAACAGGTTTTTTCATCATAGACGGAATTCGGAGATCATAAATCAACGATCGACGTATACTTCGAACAAAGGGTTTGGTCGGAGTTGCAGCGGGGGAGAGCTGTCAAAATACGACGTGTTATGGCAAGATGGCGCCATAATGGAAATTAAATCTCTTTAAGCGTTTGACAGTTCAGTTGAACGGGTTTACAAGCCGCAAGCCGGCAAGTTCAACAGAAAACAAGTCACTCACATCACTTGTTAGTTCCCAATATCACCGTTATAACTAATAATGATCAGTTCTACGTAATCCTAGTTCACGAGCTAAACTGAAATCAAAACGTCAAAATTAATTAAATCTGAGTTGATCGTGGTTCGAGAAAGAAACGGTGAATTTGTACCTTAGTGAACATAGTATATTTATTATCTCGCCACCCGCTATAAGTCGAGCCCCAGACTTCGCTCGGCGGAAGGTCGCAAGCACTCGACTTGATAATCTTTATCTGTTCACCGAACACGATGTGACGCCGACAAACATACACATCTTCATACATATGTAATGTTTATTAAGTAACAAATCGGAAATCGCTTGGAATGTAAACGATTGAGGGAAATGTCATATTTTGTTTGATGTGGCTTTCGTATTAGCTATTTGTGTAGTGATGTTTGTACTTGGGTATATTATGTGATGACTTTGTGGGTATAATACTTATATACTCTCTTATATATCTGTACTTTATAAAATTAATATAAAGAAATATACCGATAAAATCAACACCCAAGAACCTCCTCCTTTTTAAATTAGTTTAAAAATTAGTGCCTAAGTTTACCTTAGTTTTTTTAATCAAACACAAGTTTTTTTAGTTGAAATATCTACATTTTCACTCTTACCACACATAATTATTTTTTGTTGTCTCCTCTCATAAAACACACGAAAAATTACTACCAAACACAACAAATTCCTTTTTGGAGCTCCCAAGGAAAGAAAAAGTCCTTTTTCATAATAATCGCACCCATTTAACTCTACGTAGACACTCACTCAGCATATCGTCTTCTCACCACAAACAGCCATAACGTTTAAAAGTGTAATGAAACCACAAGAACAGTTAACACTAAATAAAACTGCAATTCTCGTCTAAACCATTCTCTGGCCACCATTTGGCTCGAAGCCAATAAAATTAGACAAAAAATTAACGGCTCATAAAGTGACTTTGATGGTGATTAAGATGACAAACAAACATACAAGTTTATGTGGATTCGTATAGTACTGGGTGGTCCTGATATTGTGATATGACCGTGAGCTAGTATAACTTAACGCGATTAAGCAACGGTTCAGATACTAATTGGACGGGTGGCCTATTGTAGCATTTTTATCTGAGCGCTACTGTGCTTCGGAAGGCACGTTAAATTATCGGTCCGATTGCTTCAATCGTTAGACCATGTCGGTGGCCTTTAGGCGGTCTGAAAGCTCGGACACCTGGGTTGGCCACTAACCTATAGATACTATACTACGGACGTTAACAACTGAGTCGTGGGGCCATAAACGTCAGTTGAGATAGGAATGTGCCACGTGCTAAACTTGTTATCGATAAAATTTGCTACCTGTATTGGGTTACTGTGACCCCTATTAGCGCTCGCTTATCGCTAGCTTCTGATTGGTCGTAACTCGTAAGATCACGCCGCCGTGTTATCATAATCACAGTGTAGTTGTTTTTCTATAAATACTTGTGGCTTATGATGCATTTAACATTTATAAAACAACTTTCGTCCAATCTCGTCGCCCACAATGAATAATTTATTTTCTAACGTAGATCTCCAGAAGTTACAAGGCGATGTTAACTCTCAAACTCGGACAGTGATTCATAACGTATTTCTGTTTTTAAATGAAATTAAAAGTGACCCTAAAACACTAGATTTAATAAATTTCAATAAGCCACGTGAAATGGCAGCACTTATTTGTGGTGTCAGTAGAGCAACGATAGACCGAATATTGAAGATCACGATTGCTTCATTTTATGAGAACGGAGAGTACCCATCAGTAAAAAGAATAATAGAATAATACCAAGAGCGAATGCCAGACTTGATTTTTTTTAGTATCGATATGCGCCTACAACCATCTTACGCACATCACTATGCTGCTCCATAGGACCTACGAGTGCGAGCGAGAAAAGAATAGACAAATGATTTATGGCCTGACGACTCAGTTTTAAACGTCCCTACTATAACATATTTTCAACTAAACATTACTTATTTGTATAAATATTAGAAATTATGTAGAACACAAATAAATACGAAGAAATTACTTTCATGACACATTTAAGGCTACTACAGAGTATTAATGACCCCATATTTCGTATGTTTTGACACATTATATTGTACTCTAATTATTCAACAGATCTTGCATAAAATAGGAGTACGAGTACATTGAGAATTTATTTGTATACGTTCTTACATAACTTTAAGGTTGAACTCCATTGAGTTATATGTACTAGTACGTTAGTACATGTAACTCGATGTGGATCTCTTACACATTTTTCTGGATTTTCCGTCCCGTTGTTTTAATCGTTAGACCATTTCCGGGCTATTGGGCATCCCAAGAACTCTACTCTGGGTTGGCCACGAACTTACCTATTAAAACAGATCTATAATATTCAACTATCAAATGATTATCGCAATAATGTAAGTAAAAAAAAAAAAATATACTCAGACAAATTCACTCACGGTTAATTAGACCCAAACTAAGCCATAAGCACGTATTATGGGATCTAACTCACTGATTCTACTACATATATGTACATACACAAATACTTTATATGAATATTTAATTGACACCCAAACGTCGTCGCCAACAACAGCTATGTCTGCACATATTGTTAACTCGGGCGGGAATCGGACCCGCAACCCACGACACAGTAAGCGCTCCCAATGCCACTGTGCCAACAGGCTTGTCCATATTACTTTATTATTATTTCCAAACTAGAAATCTCGATCACCACCCAACAGATAACCTAACTGCCGTATTGACATGGAGTCATTGACTGACAGTTATTATCTGTCAGTGTGTCAGTAAACAGGAAGATGTCAAACACTTGTCAATGTGTGTGTTTGTGTGCAGGGCGCGGTCTTTGACAGATGGACCGAAGAAAAGGACAACACGGAGCTGGAGCAGAACTGCACGTTCAAGGTCGATGAATATGGATTCTTTATTTATTGGAAGAGCGATGGGAAGGTGAGTCCAACCCTTACTTTATAAACTAGTAATATTATATAATAATGTATGATCTTCTTCTTCTTTCGAGTCAATAACGCAAAATAATTTTTGTATTTATATTTTCCCGGATCAGTAATTCACAAGCGAAAGGGCAGCGTCTGATACGTATGATAATCCTAGTAATATTATAAATGCGAAAGTTTGTGGGGATGTATGTATGTATGTGTTACTCTTTCACGAAAATAATAATGTACGGATTTGGATGAAATTTTACAGTAACATAGGTTATATATCAGAATAGCACGAAATTTCCGAGAGAACGGGAGGGCATGGTTAGTACTTTTTTTAATTATTAATTCATACAGCAAGTAGACCTATCCGAATGCTGAACATACTAACATTGGTAGAGCATGTATTGCTATACTATTGCTATTCTAATTTTAATGTGACCATTGGATTGGACACTTACATTGAAAAATTCAAAAAAAAATCAAAAATTCTTTATTGTTAAAACAGTTTACATTCAAATACATAGGTGTGGAGGTTCCTCATTTAAGTAAAACTTGTGTTAGAAGAACCCCCTCTCGTTAACCCGTGATACATTTTTTAAATCATATTTAACAGCAAAGAATAACTTATACTTATACTTATCTCTAAATAACAATATTATCAGTTTGAACAAAAATCCCAATCTAAAGCACAACCAAAATATCGTTAAATAAGCTAACAACAGTAATCTATCAGGTACTTATTATAATATCGCTGTTTGATATAACAAACACTACGGTGAATACAACATTGTAGTATTAGAACAAGAGCACAGCGGGTAAAACCACGAGGTGCAACCAGTCCGATATATGTAAGATGTGATATTCAAAATTGTTGGAGACCAAACGCAGTTGCGACATAGCAACATCTAGTGGTAAGATACAATTAATGTCACTACCACACGAATCTACAAATTATAAAACCTGAACATAAAGGTATTATAATCCCTATCACCTAACACCTTCCCAAGATACAAGCTTTTAAGTCTAACAATATAATGCTAAATAACAGTCGAAGGTAATCCTTTGAGCGTCTCGGAAGTGACAAATATGCGCAAGTAATCCCGTATTAGCCTCGTGGGATAACGCGGGAACAAACAGACCATTTAAGGAGTTTTGGAACTGAGTTGAGAGTGTGTACACAACTTATTTTGGTCATTTTTCGATGGACTGACAGTGATTTTTTGAATTTTGGGCTTTGTTATTGTTTTAGCTCGATCAATCATAATATGACGTCTGAGCCATATTTTTTAACGCCCGATGAAAAGAAGGGTTTTAAAAATGTTGTTGAAAACGTTGTCATCGATGTCTTCGTGTGTGTAGCACCGTAGTTCTCATACCGACGGACCGATTTTGATAGGGTTTGCATTTGAAAGCCAGTTTCCTTGCGATGGCTGCTATGTGTAGGTACAAATCTGTCCAGCCGGTTTCGTGTAGGGGGTTTTGAATTTAACACATACCATATGAGGGTGCTACGAAACAAGCGAAGATGAAATCTTCAAAATAAAAAACAACTTTTAATCTCTTACCTTACGCTATAATTATGACCCCCATTTCTATCATAGGACACTAGGCTGTCATCCATAAAACGACGTATTGTCAGTATGACAAGTAATTATCCCTAAATAACCAGCTCAAAACTGAAACAGCATGTGCTATTTAATCAACTATAAATAGGTCGTCGAGATAAACCTGTTGAAAAAGTTATTAGACATCTATGTTCGTCGCAATTGGTTATTTCCCTGAAGAGTTGACACGGGCAAAGCTCTGCATGTTTCATATAACGACATTCACTAGAGCTTTAAGCTCACCTCAAATACGTATCACGATTCAGAACGAACACGAAAGCTTAAATTATAACTTTAATATTAAATAACTTTGAAATCCTTCGTCATATTTGTTTGGAAGTTATTTCCTCCATTTTTAGCGTTTATCCTAAAGTTTTTATTGGTTATTATGTGCGAGAAACGTACTTTAATATCAAATAACGGTATAATGTTTTTAGACATTGTTTCTTCTTATTTTGTTATTAAACCCCAACCTTTAGAAAAAGAGGGTGAATTGTTATGGTTTATTTATTTTGGGGGTGCAACGAGTGTAAGTTTTGGCGACTATAACCAGCAAATTTTTGCAAAAAGAACATTGATCATTGCTTAATAATTGTTTGATCTGTTACTGTAAAGCTCAAAGTCACCGTTCCGCCGCTTCACACCCTGTATCAATGTAACTGAATATACAAACGGATTCCAAGATAGTATATTTTATGAAAATAATTACTTCAGTAAATAAAGGTGTTGTCTATGGTTCGAAAATCAATCAATCTGGGTTAAGTTTTTGGATTTTAGTTATTAAAAAGCAGAACAAGCTTAATATTGACACACAAATTAGCCCTTTCTGTTGGGTGGACCATTTTCATTATTAATTGGCTCACTGGTCCAATATTAATGCTGGCTATTTCATTTTTTACTTCAAATCTAACTAATTCCCTCGGCTTTACACCTTTTGTGCCACGGTTTAACGACGATGGCGATTGGCGATGTTTTTGATAAAAAGACATATATTCTATGTCTTTTTATCATTGAACATATATCTTGTGTTCGTTCTTATTTCAAAACTTTAGTTATGCGTCTTCGCGCGTTCACACTCGAATTTCTCGTTTAAAAGTAACCCAAGTCTTTGCTAGAACGAGTTTTTTCATGTATAAAGTCCAGACGATTTGAAACTTTGGATATTGTGTATATGTTTAAGAAATGATATCATTAAGTCATTCGTCTTATGCGTTTGTCGAACTGGTTGATATCTTCTTCGATCACCGAACGCAGTTTACACTAAATCCTATTTTTTCTTACTAGAGTTAAAGTGTGGTCGAATTTCCAGCCGAAGACGATTCCTTCTGAAGAGGGAAAAGGTTAAGTAATTTCCTTCCATTGTTACCCTATCACTGAACAACCTGTTCCTTTACGGAAGAAGGTGTCTTCTTGAACATCAGTCATTACAGTTTTAATTTAAACCCTCATAAGAAAATCACTACATAGTATAAAATAAAGTCGTCTCTTTTTCGTGTCTGTCACACTGTTTGTTTGTCTGTCTGTATGCTTAAATCTTTAAAATTACGCAACGGATTTTGATGCGGTTTTTTGTAATAGGTAGAGTGATTCAAGAG
The DNA here is from genome assembly GCA_963082685.1 of Cyclophora albipunctata. Taxonomy (NCBI): domain Eukaryota; kingdom Metazoa; phylum Arthropoda; class Insecta; order Lepidoptera; family Geometridae; genus Cyclophora; species Cyclophora albipunctata. Next base: position 799,512 of record OY720125.1, read on the forward strand.
GAAGGTTTTTATGTAAAAAAATCCCGAAATTCCCACGGGAACGGGCACAACGCGGGTAAAACCGCGGGGCGCTGCTAGTATAGAATAAACTCTGTATATCGACGGTAAACACCAAATGAGTTGACAGCTCTGTCGGTCACCGAATGAGCGTGATTTCCGATTTTTTCCATATGGTGCGGTCACTGCGTGCGGCGAATAATTTAATTTACATATTACGCCACAGTGCGTGCCCTTCCATATGAAGTTATTTTAACATCACAAACAGACTCTTCATATTTATTATAGATAGATCATATTAACAAAAAGCTGATTGGGGCTTTTAAAAACTTATTAAGGTCGTATCAGCTTTTGAAAGCTTTTTAATGTAACAGATTGAGCGAAATACTGAAAAGTTTTACATATTTTTGTTGGAATTAGTTAACTTGAATGCTAATTTCAAAATTCTGTAATTCATTATTGTCCTTCTATCGTGATTGAAGTGAAACACAAGGCGGTTGAGCACAGACTGACTTTATTATAAAATATCTTGCCTACCCACATTATTACTCACATTATAATTACAAAATATACACAACATCTTTCCCTTTAACAAAATAAGAAACAACATATCAATGGAAATCAATTAGCATAAATTAGATATTATTTTATCGCATGCACAATAATTATAGCACAATCTGTTTTCATACATATTCCACTAACTGAACTGAGCTTAAACAATATAATATATTAATATGTAAACAAAATAATATGTACCCATGCAAGATATTTCAAAAATTACACATAACACAAGTTTCAAATAGTTTTGTTATCAAAAGTACTTGAAACGTTATTATCATAAATAGTTAGAATTGTGTAGGTATTATTGTAATTAATAACAGTACACTTTTTATAAATATTGATTGAACACATAATAATACCTAATTAGTTTAATTATTTATACATTCATTTCCTTTTTTTTTTTTTTTTTTTAATAATAACAATGGTGGTTAATATTAATGCAATTAAGTACTTTCATACATTTTTTTATTGTATTTTTTATTTTATTTTTTATATTATGTATTATTATTGATCATTCACTACAAAGCATTGATTAGTGCAACGAGTGTGATGCAGTAGGTATAGCTGCAGAGCTATGTTTCAGCGTGTTGGAAAATTTTCTTTTTAGCCTCCCGAGCAGCTGCACGCTCATGTCTACTTTGCGGCTGTATTATAGGTACAGGTGTAGGCATCCTAAAAGTATCACTCGACTCATCAGCGGCATCTATAACCTCAGTGGACTCCTCGTACACACTATTATCACTGTCATTACAATAACTATCGCCTTTATTCATCACTTCTTCGTGAGGGGATATGGGAGTCGAATCGAACTTGATGAGGTGTCTACGATTACGCCTATAAGTCTTACCTAGCCTGTCCGTTACAAAATAAGAACGCGGCTGATGGGCGCACCCCGTCACCCGCGCCTCGCGCCTTCTATTGCCGTCGACCGTTATCACTTCGTCTCCCACCTGCAGATCAGGTAAATTCCGAGACCTATTGTCGTAGTTATATTTAGCGTCAGACTGTTTACGCAATATATTGTTATAGTCTACCGTGTTATCCCTGGCAGGACGTAATTTATCAATGTGTGCCGGCAATCGTGTATTGAGCTTACGACTCATTAACAGCTCCCCTGGGCTAGCGATACTATCCCTTGGAGCAGCCCTATAGTTTAAGAGACTTAGGTAAAAATCGGAATTATCGTGTATGGATTTCACCAATAATTTTTTTATAGTACGGACGGCTCGCTCCGACCGACCGTTGGACTGAGGGTAATTTGGTGACGATGTCACGTGTGAAAACCCCCACGTTTTAGCGAACTCTCGAAATTCTTTCGAGGCATATGCAGGACCGTTATCTGATATCAATTCATTTGGTATACCATGACGAGAAAATTGATCTTTCATAGCTTTTATGATATTTTTAGATGTAATTGAATTTAAGACACATACTTCGACGTAATTAGAAAAGTAGTCTACTAGCAGCAGAAAATACCTCTTATTGTATTCGAAGATGTCAGAACCTAGTTTTGCCCAGGGTAGGTCAGGTATATGATGTGGGATCAATGTTTCCCTCTGCGGCAAGGCGGCATGTGTGGTGCACACGCGACAGCGACGCACGGCGCGCTCGACGTCGTGCGACATGCCTGGCCAATACATGACCTCGCGGGCTCGCCGTTTACACCTATCGATGCCTAAGTGACCCTCATGCACCCTCACTAGCATTTCTTCACGCAAGTTCTCCGGAATGTACACCAGATTATCTTTAAATAGAACACCGTTATAGTATTCTAATGAATTTCTGTGTTCCCACATATTACGTATCCTTTCATCTGTTTGATACTTATTTAAAGGCCAACCTTGCAATATGCACTCTATCAACAATTGACTCACAACATCGCGTTCCGTATGTTCCCTGACAAGATTTAGTTTCTCATCACTAAATGCAACGCTATTAATCACAAAGCAAGACTGAGCATGTACCTCATCGGATACTTTATCCGCCATGAGGTCGGGAAGGGGAGCCCGGGAAAGCGTATCAGCTATATACATGTACTTTCCAGGTTTGTACACTACACTGAAGTCATATCTCTGAATTCGAAGCATCATCCGTTGAAGCCGGGCAGGTACCGAATTTAATGATTTTTTAAAGAGAGCTTCCAAGGGTTTGTGATCGGTTTCCACCAGCACATCGTTCTTGCCGAATACATAATGATGAAACCTTTCAAGTGCAAAGACGATAGCGAGCAATTCTTTTTCTATCTGTGCATATCTCTGCTGCGTATCGGAGAGGGTGAGCGAGGCGAACTCGACCGGCCGCCCGCCCTGCAGTAGCACGGCGCCCAGCGCTCGGGCGCTCGCGTCCACCGACACTACCGCCGGCTCCCGCGCCGAGAACAACGCCAGCACTGGCGCGCTGCATAGGTCACGCTTCAGCTCTCTAACGGCCTCATCTTCACAGGCATCCCACACCCATTCAATATCCTTCTTTAATAAGTTTCTGAGAGGAGTTACCTTCTCAGAATAATTAGGTATAAATTTGCACAAATAGTTAACCATTCCAAGAAATCTTTCTAATTCCTGCCTATTTTGGGGTTTTGGCATTTCTGTTACGGCCTTTAATTTACTTTCATCTATCGCCATGCCCTCCGCACTGAACTTGTGACCTAAATATGTCACCTCCTTTACTTTGAACTCACATTTTTCTTGATTAAATTTAATGCCGACCTGCCTAGCCCTATCTAACAGTTTTTCGAGCCGCTCATCATGCTGCTTTTCATCATTGGCCCACAAAATGACGTCATCTACGAATGAATCGACTCCCTCTAACCCCTCGAGCAATTGTTTGACACGAGAGTGAAAAACTTCCGACGCTGAGTTAATTCCATAAGGAAGACGCAAAAATTGATATCTACCGAACGGTGTGCCAAAAGTACAAAGGTCTGCACTATCATCGTCTAGTTGCACCATCCAAAATCCTGAACGAGCATCTAATTTACTGTAATATTTGGCACCCCTAAGTTTAGTAGCTATTTCAGTTAGAGTTGGTAGCGGAAAATGTTGACGGCGAATGACTTTATTCAACGGTCGCGGGTCCAAGCAAATACGAATATTTCCATCTTTCTTCGCTGCAACAACAATCGCATTCACCCAAGAAGTAGGATGAGTTACCTTTCTTATAACACCCATCTTTTCCATGCGCTCCAACTCAACTTGCAAACTATCTCGCACACTCAGTGGAATCTTCCTGACGGGGCAGATACAGGGAGTAGCATTTTTATCTATCGGAATAGTATAATAACCAGGCAACCTACCGAGACCTTCAAACAAATCATCATATTTCGACACATCTAATGAATACACTCGTTGCACCAACCCTAGTTGATCGACAGTATATTTACCTAAAATACTCTCACAATCATGATCAGTAATTACAAAGTTTATAGAATACACTTTATTTTTATAAATCCACTTTAAAACAGCTGATCCGATAATTGGCAAATATGTGCCACAAAATGACATAGCTTTCGGTTTAACAGGGCTTATATCATTAATGGAAAACCCCAATCTGATAAAACTATTTTTAGAAATCACATTTAAATCCGCTCCAGTATCTAATTTAAACAAATGCCCCTCTGAACTTTTCAATAAAAATAAAGTCTCATACCACTTTGAGTCCTCAGGTTGAGTGTCATCCAACGCGTCCACAGATGATATATAGAACAGGTCATCACCGTCGGCTTCTTCTTGCAATGCAAACACTTTACTAGACTTGCGCAATTGGCACGTTTTCCTATAGTGACCTTTCTCACCGCACAAAAAACACTTTGCATTACGCGCTAAACACCGAACACCACCGTCGCAATAATAACTAGAACAAGCCGCACAGGAACGATTCCGCATCGGAACCCCGGACGCCGACGGGCCACTCGCTCCACCAGCATAGCCGCCGCGCGAGCACGAGCCGCTCGCGCTATCACGCGCCGCGGACGTGCCGGCGCCGCCACCGCGCCAGCGCGGCGCCGCGCCACCGCCGCTGCCTCGACCTCCGCCTCGCGCACCGCGCCACGTACCTCTCGAACTCCACACTGCATCCACTGACATTCCTTTTGGTTTCTCACTTTTAACAACACCTTCTATTTCTTTGCCCTCCTCGTTTGATATTTCATTCGATTGGCATATCATAACAGCTTTCTCTAAGGTGAGCTGCTCGCTGCGCAGTAATCTATCTCGCACCGAACTATCACGAACGCCGCACACGATACGATCGCGAATCAAGCCATCTTCTAACTGCTCGAACTCACATTGCTGACTCAAAAGTTTTAAAGCCGTGACATATTCGTCGATACTTTCACCTTGGTCCTGGTTCCTCGTAAAAAACTTGAATCTGACCATCGTAGTGTTCGTTTTGGTTCCGAAGTGATCATTGAACTTTGTAACGAGTTTTTCGATGTCGTCACGATCTTCTGGCTTTGCAAATTTAAACGTGGAAAACACATCGTATCCATCGGGTCCGATAAGATTTATCAGCAGACTAGCCTGTACATCACTCGGCTCCTTATAAACCCCCGATGCTTTGAGAAACACTTGGAATTGTTTCAACCATTTCCGCCACGCATCCGCGCGATTCGCCGGGCCTCCGCCCAGCGTTAACTCGGCCGGAGGGCGAGCGTGCTCCATCACTTATGAGTGTATATTCACCGCGGTAAAAATTAATCTTTTTATATGTTTTTAATCCCACCGCTGCCACCATGAAGTGAAACACAAGGCGGTTGAGCACAGACTGACTTTATTATAAAATATCTTGCCTACCCACATTATTACTCACATTATAATTACAAAATATACACAACAGTGATGTCGGGTAAAAGCTTTGCTTTTCGCATAATCGTATTTCGTAATTCGCATCCTACATATCTGTATCTATACAAAAAAATATTTGGTTTGTTTTGTCCGATTTGAATGATCATTATTGTATTGGGCAGCTACATATATTCAAGAGTAACTGTATATTCTATTTTGAGACAACATGGTCTGTCAACACGTGTTTGAGGTGCCATATTCCTTTATGACACTCAGATTCATTTGTCCTTAGAATCCTAGGATATAATAGCCTATTATAGGCTATTAAATAATAGGCTATTTCGGTACAAGTAACCATTGAAGACAAGTGTGACGTATGTTATGAATAACTAAGCTGAGTGTGACAAAGCTATTCGAATAGACTAGACGGGTCTATATTTCGTACAATTGCCACAGATGGTATAAATCTTGGAACTAAACATGGTTAGTGCAGTTTACTCACGCCGATTTCAAAAAGAAGTTATTTGTTGAAGACGTATGTTCGTTAGTGAATTGCGCAATAATAACTTCCTTGATTTGAATGAGGTTTTACATTGGAGTGTACTCGTATCTCTTTGTAGGAAGGTAATGTATAATACAGATGATACAGATGACGATACAGAGATTTTTTAATTTTTTTTGACAATAATCAAAATTTTACTATTAATTGAAACGTACGTTAATGACATTATTATTTATTTAAACGGGAACTTACGTACGACGGAGACTACTGTCGAGAGTTCCTCGACACGTTTCGGCCACGTTTCCGCGGCGGCCGGCAGTGCGGGGAGAGACGCTGTCGCGAGCGCTTCACCCACCTCCTGATGAAGGCCACCGTATGTGGCCGAAACGTGTCGAGGAACTCTCGACAGTAGTCTCCGTCGTACGTAAGTTCCCGTTTAAATAAATAATAATAATCAAAATTATCCTCGACCCATGCCATTGATAACGCCCTGACGGTATACCTTTTTCATGCAAGTGCACTCGTCTGCCAAATTCAAGGATCCAATCTTAGTTTGAACGATGTTTGTAAATAACTTTGCAAACAAGCCGAATAACATTAAAACAACTAATTTGATAGCCACTTTTGATGATGATTGAAATAACCTTGAGTAAAATATGAAACAATTCAAAATAAATGGTTAATAAACCAAAAATATATCATATATTAACTTAACAATTTATAACGATGTGCCGAGTGTGATAGAATAGAATAGAATAGAATAGAATAGAAAACATTTATTCAGACGAATCACACAGCAAGAAAAGAAAAAACAAAACAGAGACAAAAAGAAAACAACAGATATTACATACACTAAACAATTACACGGACAGAATTACTGTGTGAGGTGATGATATCGGTTTTCCCTTGTTGCATTAAGAAATCCTTAGGTCGTAGTAAAAATAATGTACCTAGCCAGCGATTTAACGCTCATCGCATCCGATTAGCGCTGGTAACGAGGATATCAATCGAGTGTAAATTGAGTGTTAAGATCTCGAGTTTCACATCGAAATAATAGTTAGAAGAATATAATAGCTACTAGCAGAACAGAATATCGTCAAACTATTCTGAAATCAGAATCAAAATCGATACAAAAATAAAGAAATTATCTCAGCAACTTTGACCGCATCTAACTCTGGAAATAATCTAGCTATATAAAAAAACTGAATTTTGTCTCTAACACGTGATAAAAAGATTAGTTAGAAAGAATTAAAAAAACTGTGAAATTACCTATTCATTTAACAGAAGTGTCACCCTTCTCTCTTATATGTTTTTTCAAGTTCCATCCATCATCACCCACATTAGCATTTATAAAACAGTAGGATGAATACAACATTCACTTAAAATGGCTGTTGAAATGTTTCGGTCAGCTTAAACATTATCAGGCGGGAAATATTGTTTTAAACTGGTGTTACGTGACTCAGCTGTCGGGTCGATTGCTAGTACTCGAGATAGGACACCAGGGGTGAAGCCTACTGGATTTAACAATATTTCTGAAAAAATACTGATCATCCTCTGTAGGGTTTATCATCGTTTGGATTGAGCGCGGTTTGCGAGCTGCGATTTAACGAACTGTAAAAGTGTAGGTCAGTCAGCCACCCCTGGTGTCCAAATTTTTTGACCGCTTAAAGGCCTCCGGGTTGTTCATCTCAAACCCGAGCCATGTGCGAGTGGTGATTATGCCTAATCCTCCTCACTGTACTTATATCTTCAGTGAGATAGCGTTTGCCCTGCAGTGGGACATTACAGGGTAATTCTTCTACTACTACTATAGGCCTCCGACATCATCTATCGATTGAAGCAATCGGGACCGACCTTTCTCATTACAAACTTCAGTCCACAGCTACACCATCGAAAAACGTTAGAATCGTTTTGGGTTCATGACGACCAAATAGGGACCATTATCAATTCGTAAATAATTAACAAGATCGGGTCGTTAACAGATGGTAACCTCGTGTTTTGTAGAGCGTTAACACAATCACACTATTATTGATGTTGAGGTGGTTGCGGACCCAATAATCGATATCTACAGGCAATCCACGATAGCAGAGCAAGCTTTGATCTGTATTCATAAATGTAATTGTTTGAGGCGGGAAATCTGATTAAGATGTGACATTTATTTACATACTAGCTGTGCCCCGCGGTTTCACCCGCAGCGCCCCCGTTCCCGTGGGAATTTTGAGATGTTTATTCCTTATTTTTTGTAAATAAAAACCTTGTCCTGACAATAAGGAACACATCAAAAAAAAATCATCCAATATGGTGCAGTCGTTCTGAAGTTATGCGCTTACCAACACATTTTGCGATTCATTTTTATATTATAGAAGATTAGCAGTTCCTAGCGGTTTTATCCGCTTTCTGCTCACTCCTGTGGGAATTTTGCGATGAAAAATAGCATGTATCCTTCTCATTAAATATACAAAAATGAATATTCAAATCGGACTGATAATGAGATAAGCCATTACAAACAAAGAAAGTTAGAACCTTTACCTCTTTATAATATTAGTAATTAGCAGCGCCCCGCGGTTTTACCCGCGTTGTGCCCGTTCCCGTGAGAATTTCGGGAATTTTTTTACATAAAAACCTTCCTCTTGAATCACTCTACCTACGAGTATTACAAAAAACCGCATCAAAATCCGTTGCGTAATTTTAAAGATTTAAGCATACAGACAGACAAACAGACAGACACGAAAAAGAGACGACTTTATTTTATAATATGTAGTGAAGAAAATAAAGCTTGACCTGCAAGATGCAAGAAGCGTTCACGGTTTGAGTAAGCGATGTTAACTTGCGAATTTAAAGCACCGTACACTTTTTTGTTTATCAAAAAGCGTTTATCTCAGAAACTACCAACTTAATTTTAATAATACTTATTGTAATAGACAGCCACATTCAATAACAATGTTATTGGCCATTTTCATCCCAAAATTCCCACAGGAACGGGCACGACGCGGGTAAAACCGCGAGCCGCTGCTAATCTAAGTTATAAAGTAACTACTATACAAAACCAAATCTATCGCCCATCTCTTCACAGGTCAATGAGTAATTTCATCAGCTGTTTCTAGTTTCTACATATGATCAAATAGATATGGTTACGTACGGTTGCGAATGGTTACCTACAGTTATGAAACGACAGAAGCCTGCATATAAAGGAAACGTTACAGACTTGAATGTGGAGTCGCCGCGGAACATGCATTGTAGTGCTGTCTTTCGATATTCTTATGAATGTATTGTGTTCTATAAAACCGGGTGATAGCATTGTGTGGCAACGTATTGTGAAGGTAAATGATTATGGTAATTTAAACTCTGCTTTATGTATTTTGAAGTGATAAGTACTGTTGTTTGGAAATAGGTGAGGGTGCCATGGAGCACGAGCGACAGTGATATTTTAATAACACTTAGTTATAGAGTACTAGCCGTGCTCCACGGTGTTACTCGCGTTGAACAGATTCCCGCGGGAATTTCGGAATAAAATGTATCCCATGTGTTATTTTGATGTATAACCTATATTACTGTAAAGTTTCATCCAAATCCGTTTTGTAGTTTTTGCATGAAAGAGTAACAAACATACATACATACATACATACATACTCACAAACTTTCGCGTTTATAATATAAGTAAGACAAGCGCTCGTACCGTAGTTTGGCGAAGCGAGGTTAGGTCATTGCGATTGTTAAGCAACATACAGCTCAGACCTTACTTGGATGGGAAGCTGATAGTGTCTGAAATTGTCGGTACTAGTTGTTCCAATGGATAGATCAAGTCGGTAGCCTTTAGGCGGTCTAATAACTCCGAAATTAGCGTTGGCCGCTAACCTACACGAACTACATAAGTAGGTTTACTTCTTTAAAGAGTAAGTATTGTTCAATGTATTTTTTTAATAAGCTAATCGATGCTTGCACCTTGACACCTCTGTGAAGATTTAGACCTTAGGCCCTAAGGTACTTAGGTTTTGGAACTTTTATTTTCTACTTTGCCCGTTCACCCCCGCTGCATCCAGATAGGGCCATCGAAGGGCCCTAGGCTACTCTTTTTTTAAACTATTTTCATAATTCTAAACACCCAACAACTCCCATTTGCCTATTATTCCAAAAACGAAATACCCACGAATATAATGAGTATACAACAGTTGTTAGCACATATCGGGCAGAGCTCTAATTAGTCATGTGCAGTACCGAGTATTAGGACGCTAACTGCGTGCTAATGACGTGCCAGTTGGCGTGCCAGTCACTCGACTGATCTGTGACGTGTTAGTTGTTAACGTTACTGTGATGTTTACGTTATGGGTATTTTGTAGCGTATGTACTTATTGTTTAATCAAAGTTTTACGTAGGTCATAGTATCTACGTTCTACATTTATGTCTGTTTGTTTTAATCTAGCAACAGTTCTTGGTTTTACTCTCGTTGTACCCGTTCCCGTGGGAATTTAGGGATAGAATGTAGACTATCCTCTAACTTAAATGTAATATAAAAATTCTTTGAATTGGATCGAACGCGTAATTCCAGAAATTAGCGCGCTCTTATGAATAAAAAACAATAAAACTGTCTAATCAAGCTTAATAAGCTTTTTATGTTTCATTTTAATTTCCTTTTCCTCAAAAGAAAAACCATTAAATTTCAAAACTTCTTTCAAGAATATACTTTTCAAGAAATAGACTTTCAACCTGTGTGGTCATAGACTATGTTTTACCCCGATTTTACTTGTAGGATCTCTTATATATATAAAGACATAAGAAATCTTCTTTGCCTAACAATAGGACACCTTTTTAACACGCTTTTATTAGCTTGGCCTGTATGTATGTACGTATGTAATGAAATCTTTGAACATCATTTTCACCAACTTCCAGAAGTCTGATTAATTTGAAACTTTGCATACGTATCAAGGACCGATGACAATGCAATAATTTAATAACAGTTTCCCATTATCCTTAATGGATTTGCCAGATTTACTAAAAAAATATTACTTCATATAAAAGACATCAACGGGCGCTCGCTGTGGGACGGAACGGGAGTTCTGTTTTATTTTACTAAATGTTACTAGACACTAACAGCGTCCCGTGGTTTTCCCGTGATGGGCCCGTTCCCGTGGGAATTACGGGATGAAAAGTTGCATATAATGTTATGCTTACTAAAAAATAAAAAATAAAATTATAGTTTAAAAAAACTAAAAAAACACGCTTTTATTGCAAATTGAACTAAAAACTAGAAAATAATTTTTCTCCTCAAATCAAAATTATAATAAAAATTTAAGTTGTAACACAATGATTCAATTCAGAGTAAAAAGCGTGGGGTGCTTAATATTTTTAAATATTACAATCATCATTGGTAACTATCTATGAGACTTATGAGAGGATAGTTATGAACTACAGTAAAATGCACCCCACGCTTTTTACTCTGAATTGAATCATTGTGTTACAACTTAAATTTTATTATAATTTTGATTTGAGGAGAAAAATTATTTTCTAGTTTTTAGTTCAATTTGCAATAAAAGCGTGTTTTTTTAGTTTTTTTAAACTATAATTTTTACTTGTAAATCTCGAAGATATCTCGTTTTCTTTCCACTAACTGACCTCTTCCAACGGGACTCAACTTGTCTCTCACTCGACCTTGCCGCCTAACGAGCAGCCACTCAAACTTGGACACTCCTGCCTTCATTTTAGAGTGCTCTTTACCTTGAGAGCCTTTGGAAATTGTATAGGGTGGAGCGCAGGACAATTTTCATGTTTTTTTACGTTGACAAATGACATTGTGGGCTTTGGAAAGTGATTACCTGGCGGTGTGCGGGCTTCAGATAAAATTACATTTTGTTGTACAAATTGTTGGCTCTGCGGAAGAAATTCCTGCATAAAGAATTGAAATGAACTCGTTTTGAAACTCTTTACTTGTTATAATAACAATGAAAGCATGTTTTTTCACTGAAATTTCATTATAAGTACAGTGAGAACGAAAATACTTAATGTATTAAGAGTGTTTTAATGTACTTCTCTGGTTGGTGTCAGGAAGCTCTTGTTAGAGCAGAATGGAAGAAATGGGGGGAGGCTTTTGCCCAACGATGGGATACTTTAGGCTCATATAATAAAGCATCTGCATTAACACCAGAGCTATGGTGAGAGTATTTTTGGTATGCATCAATCAGATTGAACTCTACTGTAGTACAGCCCCGTAGCTTAACACCCATACCGCCAAGCCAATAAATAATGACATTCAATGTGCATCAATAAGATATTGGTGTTGTAGGTGTTAACGTAGACACCAAAATTTGATAAATAACCACAATAGAAATTATATTTCTTAAACTTCTCCATTTCACTCGGTATATTTCATCCCACCTTCCTAATTAAAGCAAAATACAAAATATTATATACATTTTAAAACGCGACGCTCTCACATTCTTACTATAGAAAAGTGAATAAACACTTTGTATGCGCCTTTCATGAACATTCAATAGTGGGAGGAAAACGCCGACCTATTTTAATGACAGATACAACCTAGATTTCAGTCTAGACCAGACGTATCTAGATAGCTAACTGTCAATTGCAGGTGACGAGTTGGAAACTGTTTTATAGATGCCTGGTTACTTCGACGTAACTCGGTAACTGGTTACTCGGTATAGGTACGTAAAGTCGAGTACTGTGTCACATTATGAGATTATACAATTTTAATTCAACTTGTTGGTTTATTGGGTATGTTAGGAATATGGTAAGGTTCTAAGCTTGAAAAACATTAATATAGGTTTTTTTTTATCATATTAATATTTATTTGTATTATTTCCTTCTCACTGTACAAGAAGTGTCGAAGGTGATACCTTCAGTATGATGAAAAGTCCAAGATGTATAAAGGGCCTTTGCCCAGCTGTGGGGCATGACAGTCTGATAAAATTAACTTTACTTTTTCATGTAGTGTTTGGATGCGGATCTTGCTGTCGCCGCCGTTCCCAAAGGAATTTGAGGAAAGAAAATTGACCTCGGAGCTTTTTGGTATTTGTATCCTGATATTCCCTCAGGATCGGGTTCAACTCCGCTACTTCAGAATTTATAAAACAATCGTTATAAGTAACAATCGTCCTTTGTAACCGTACACTAACGAGTATCTCGATTCTCGATTCGATTCCGTCGTGAATTCGATACGTTCAGTTCAAATTCAATTACCTGAAGTTATATTGGCTTACGTTGATCCTTTTGCTAAATAAGATCGTGAATAGAAGGCGATTTGTTTACAAGTGGTACGGTTTCCTTGGCCTTGCGCGGTGCAACTTGCCTCGAAGCTCGAAGCTCTATTATGATTATGAGCGAAAGCTTGCGTAATTTAAATGGAAAGTTCCCCGCTGTTCTGTCGGGTAATGATATTGGAAATATAGTTAACAGCGGCGACGGTTTTAAGGCTGTTTCAATTATTGTAAATGGAACCTTTTGTTGGAGTTAATTGGTAGCTTTGAGGATTCCTGATTTGTGCGGCTTTGTTTGTGCTAATTTGGATATACATTATGTAAAGGTACCTGTTGACTGCGCAAGTTTACAAGATCGCTTGTTCTGAATGTTACGTTTGGAAGACTTACAACTTTACTGAGCATTTAAACAATGAAACATCATTATTTATTACCTACTCAAATGGCTCTTTGTAAAGTAAAGTAATAGTTTATAATATCCCACTGCTGGCTAAAGGCTCAAGATATCAGTACAGTGAGGAGGATTAAACGTAAACATCACGCTTGTTCAGTACGATTTGGTGTTCTCAAAACCGAGACATGTTTGAAAAGTAAATGTTTAAATAATAAAAAGTATTTCATATAGAAAATAGGGTACTGCCTAAATACGAGTAAGCGATTACGTTTTCACATACCTACACCTACACATGTAGCTTAATTTATAACACCACTTCAGCGTCAAAGCTTTATCATTCCTAGTATCTATGCCTTTCTATCTATTTACGTCTACTTAACGGTCGTATCTCCGCATCTGCTATCAAAGAGCAAGCTCTGTAGAACTTCCCGACTGCAGGAAACACTATTTCCCATCATGGATCGTTTCCCCCACGATATTGTCGTTGAAGGGAAATTGCCACTTCTCGGTACATTCTAACCTTTGAAACTATTGTGAAGTGAAATGTTCAAACAATTTCAACCTTTATTTACACTAATATGTATTATAAAGAGGAAAACTTTGTTTGGTTGTAATGAATAGGCCCAAAAACTACTGGACCGTATTTAAAAATTCTTTCACCATTCGAAAGGTACATTATCCACGAGTAACATAGGCTATTTTTCATCCTGAAATTCCCACAGGAATGGACACAACGCGGGTAAAACCGCGGGGCGCTGCTAGTACTTTATAATAGACTAACGGTGCCCCGCGGTTTTAGACGCATTGTGCCTGGTCCCGTGGCAATTTCGGGATGAAAAATAGCTTATAACCTTCCCGTTGAGTGTGGCTATCCATTACAAAAAGAATTATTCAAATCGGATTGGTAGCTTCTGAGATTAGTGCGAGCAAACAAAGGAAAAAATGTTCTCTTTATTATATGAGTATAGAGTATATATAAGTTTGAAGTAAATAAGTAGTTTATATAAGTTAATTCCAGGTAATTTAAGAACAGAGAGTATCAGAATAACCTATTCACGGGAGTTTTATTAACTTACGCAACACTCGCGGCGCTGTTTGAGTTTTGGTAGAGCACCTTGCAGTTGCATTCATTAATGAACTAGCGACCCGCCCTCGCTTTACTCCGTTTAATCAAGTTCTCGTAGGATAGAAATTCTAAGAATAAAATCTTAAAATCTTCCATCAACACCAGTGTGTTAGTAAAAACTGAATGAAAAATCGTTCAGCAGTTTTTGCGATTAAGTTCAAGACGCACATATTGTGAATTCGAGTCGGAGGCGGGTCGCATGACGTGTATTTCTTGTATTTGTATAAAAGTTATTCGGTTGCGGGTCCGCTACCCGCAACCGGACAACTCTCACGCGACCTGCACCCGGCCCGCAGCCGCACTATGTACGTCTTGCGTTTTAGCGTGATCACATGAACGCAACTTTGTTTTATTTTTTGCCAAGATATAAACATAGTATAGAAATAGTTGTAATGTTATTTTGTTTGTTTCAGGATGGGGACGTGATAGAATTGTGCCAAGTTAGTGACGTGCGCTCGGGGGGTGTGCCAAAGGTAATTACTTTATACTAAAGGGGATGCACGACACAGTGAGCGATTTTTCAAAAAAGAACATTATAAATTGTCTCTTGATTTCGGCAGTTTTAGAAGTAAATTGCAACTTACCTTTGAAATGAATTTGCATCTGCCGTATCTATATATCCTTTACTGTTCTGAGGTTGGGTATTGGCCATTGGCGGAATTGCTATTGAATAAATCGAATAACTTAATTGAATTGAATGACTACAAGCCTATTAGACAGTCTTACAGCAGTCCTTCAGGCAGAATAATGTCTAAAGTAAAGGCTGCCTGGACTATATCTGCAAACTGTATTCACTAACAGTACATATTGAAGCAACTTTGGAAGGCATATAATATGTAGACGGGTTGCCCTATTTACCTGAAAGTGACTGAATGAATCAGCGCTTCGGAACTTCGTCGCTGTCTACTTTGGACAGTTTAAGCAAATCCTGAAAGTTTGCTTGTTGGTATAATTTGATATTACATAATTAAGTTTTTTTAAGCCTCGGTGGTCTAGTGGTATGTGCACTCGCCTGCCAAGACTGGGGTCCCGGGTTCAATTCCCAGGTCGAGCGAAAACAGGTTTCCTACTTTTCAAACATGGCTCGGGTTTGAGATCACCAACCCGCATTAGGCAAGCGTGTTGATTACGCCGGAAACCTCCTCACTGTACTGATATCTTCAGTGAGACGAGAGACCTTTGCACAGCAGTGGGATACGTAGTGTTTGCCCAACAGTGGGACATTACGGGCTAATACTTTTTACGTTTTACTTTAAGTTTTTTAAGTGGTGATTATGCTTAATCCTCCTCACTGTACCTTCTGTGAGATGATATCTTCAGTGAGATGGAAGGTCTTTGCACAGCAGTGGGATATTACAGACAAAGGCCTCTCATCTCACCGAAGATATTAATAAAGTGAGCAGGACATGCCATACATACTACTTTTCATTCGCAGCCGAAAAGCTAGAACGCAGAGACGTACTCGATACCGCACAGCCCAATAACACCAACACCTGACAACCTTCTTCCTCCATCTTCCCCAGGACTCGAAGCTGAGCTTCAACCTGCTGAACAAGCACGGGGACACCTTGGAGGACAAGTCGCTGACCATCTGCAGCGGCACCGACTACATCAACATCAACTACCAACATGTGGTGTGTCCGGACGCCGCCACCGCCAAGGTCAGACCCTTCAATCTTATTGAATTTTTGGTAGAGTTGTAGAACGTAGTACGTATAGAATTCCGCAGATTAATCAACAGTTACTACGTGTAGAGAACACAGATTAATCAATAATTACTACGTGTAGAGAACACAGATTAATCAATATTTACTTCGTGTAGAGAGTTCACAGATTAATAAATAGTTACTAATATAATAAATAGTTAATATGTGAGGAATTAAAGTTTGTTCTCAGGTTGAACGGTTCAATAATCAATCGATTATTGTTTTAAAATCTAGCATTATTTTGAATTTCAATAGCCTAAGTTATTATATATAATTCTTAAGATAAGTGATTTATTTTGAATACAATGATTATAAAAGTTAGACCTTGACTAATAAGCTACGTTTCACCAAAGGTATGGTTGCAAGAGCTCCGAAGAATAACACATAATGTGAAAGCGAATAACGTCTGTCCAATGACATGCCTCAAGAAGCAGTAAGTCTTTTATCTATGGTGCGCGCGCGCATGACGTCCAGGGCTTTGGTTGTTATGTCTGTGGTTTACAGGTGTTTCGGATAATTTTATGTTCTGTTATTATTATTTAGTTGATGGTGTTTGTTAACTCATTGATGAAGTGCCCGATAGGTAACATTATCTACTTAGGATTTTTTTGGAAAAAAACGTTCAACTTTTGGTCCTTAACTATAATATGTGTTTCTTTTTTATCGCTTGACGTCCTAGTGGCGTACACGCATTCTTGTCGCTGGCATATGGGCACCAACAAAATCTAGCCGACCATCATTAAATTTCGTCCAGGTAATGCTAAAAGTGGTCTTTCCAGTTTGGGAATCGCTCAATGAGTTAACGAACAACACTGCATGACTTAGGTATACTTTAATCATAATGCATGTTTATTTGTTTGTTCATTTGCTTTCTAAAGGTGTGGAAGGACTGTCTCCGTGAAATCACACACAACAACAAAACCAACAATGTGTGTGTGTGGACGAACCTTATGAAGCAGTACGTAGTGTTTAATTTTGCTTGAGCTTTTTAGATTAAGGCCTCTTCACATGAATGTCAAAGTCCGGCGGGTTTTCACGGTTGGTTCGGCGAATTTTCGCGCTATCACTTAGGTTGCCCAGTTAATTACAAACAATCCCAACGCTTTAAAATTGTCAGAAAAAGCTTAGTAATGCATTGTCATTAACAGGGTGTGTTTCCATACAAGCGAAACGGATATTCTTCCACCTGCATTATTATACTACTCGTAGTAGGCTAGATCAGAGCTTAGTGTCGCGTCGGCACTGGTATTATGTAGTATGGATCATGTGTCTGTAATAAAGATTATTTATTTTATTGATTATACCAGTGGTGCCTCTGCCCACCTAAGCATAGGTCCAGATGGACTTTTCTTTTGTGTAGAGGCCTTTCGGATTCATTTTGTAGTCTAGCTAACAAAAACATATTTATCGTAGTAGTTATTTTTCCTTGCCTATAAGTAAATAAATAAGACACCCGGATAAAGTTAATTAGACCCAAATAATTGCATAGAGGGTTGCGGGTTCGATTCCCGCGTAAACAAAACGTGCGGACATAGTTGTTGGTGACGACGTCGTCTGGATGTCAATAATTATATATTTATATAAAGTATTTGTGTACCTATGTATACGTATCAGTTAGTTAGATTCCATAATACAAGCTTAGAGCTTAGTTTGGGTCTAATTAACGGTGTCTGAATTTGTATAGTTGTATTTATTTATTTTCATTTATGTTTACTTAAATAACAAACTACTAGTTCTCAGACTTAATACCTCAATATAAATAGGTAAAGTAAGTAGGTACCTAATCGTTTCAGCTCGTGTAACTTTTCAATCTAGTCGGCTTGAAGCGTAACCATCCTGATGTTGGAAAAAATAACCTCGCTCTTCTCCTTGTCCTGATTATGTAAAAACAATAGCTCTTGTTGAGTTGAGTTTAGGAATCGAGAAACTTATAAGTTGGATACATTTAAATTGTAGCTTTATTTTGTATATATTTTAAATTGTATCGTGAAAATGTTTGCTTAGTAAAGTTGGGAAAGGATTTAAGGATCATCAAAATACATGTAATAAATGATTAACATTTGATTTAACTAATAATATAATTAGCTGCTCTTCCAAGCTTTTGTACGATTTTTTTGGGACCAAAAGTGCCTATACCTTCCTCTTATATATTTCTGTCATAAACATTTTTTTACAAATCCGACTTGATTGTGTGTATCGCGTTCACAAACTAACACCATAACTATTATATTTATTTGTGTATAGATGTTGTTTAGAAAATCACTATTCCGATATCGTCATAAGAAAAGGTCATTTGACCTGCAACAGAAACTTACAAGCCCTTCCTGTAAAATATGTTAGATGATATTTCCTTATTTTCTTACTGTATAACTTTTTCAAGCCAAAAACCAGCTTTAAACCTAGCTTTTAAACGATACTCTTTTTTTTAAATAGTTTAATACGGGACCATTCCGTTAGTATAATATTTCATATACCGAATAAACGACTTGAGATATCGGATAAGAAACATACAAAAAAACATCCCCTCGAATTGAGAACCTCCTGTTTTTAAAGTCGGTCAAAACAGCCACCTTGTTTTACCCAATCAATCAAAATTATATTTCCCAACCACAAGTCGAGTTACAGAAAACATAAAGTATTTAATCGTTTCAAAGACTTTAACGATCTCATAACGGAAAGTTAACTTGTAATTAATCTCCGGATTAATTAAGTGGCGTTCTGAGCTGCGGATAAGAGATAAGATGAGTTTATCAGAGCAAAGCCTTTGGTACAGGAAGACTTGAGATGGGGAGAGATGGTGTTAACTCAATTAGGGTTCAGCCCGTGTCGGGGATATAGGTATTTACCTTTCAAAGCGCGTTTCATAGTTAACCCCCGACCCAAAGAGGGGTGTTATAAGTTTCACATGTCTGTCTGTGTGTCTGTCTGTCTGTAGCATCATAGATACCGAACGGATGAAGCGATTTCAATTTAGTTTTTTTGTGTATTAAAGAAAAAAGGTCTTCTTCTTCTTCATCGAGTGGATGGTCAACCTGACCAATCCTGGTGTCAGAGTTATTAAGCCGCCAAAGCCTCTGACATGGCTCATGTAACGACTACTATCCGTAGAAAGTAACCGGGACCGACGGCTTAACGTGCCCTCCGAAGCACGGAATCATCTTACTTTTCGGGCAATCAGGAAAAGAAAAAAGAAAAAAAGGTTATTAACTGTGTCAAATGTACAAATGTATGTTAATAATAATATTATTACTAAGTAGTTAGTTGGTTACTAATTACTCATAGTAATAAAACAATCCGTAAAACATTTAACGTTGTTAACCGTGAAGTCACGTTTAAAGGTTTAACTAAACTACCTTTTATTCTAATTACAGTTTTAAATACCTGTATTTTACTTAGTTTCCATTTTACAGTCCACGCCTAACCTCAGAATACTAAATGGTAGCTTAACTAAGTACTGAGTACTCTCAGCAATGTCCCAGATATGACCATTTTTGAGAATCATTATTGGACGTACTGAAACTTGAATAAAATCATGACACCACACTTTTCACTGACATATCTCTTGACTTTGACAGTTGTATAATTTATTGACAAACTAGCTGTGCCCTGCGGTTTCACCCGCATTTATTCCGTCACTATTTACCGTTTAAACCTTCCCTGGATTACGACAAACATTTCAAAACCAGAATCAATAATTTCTTTCTGATAATATTTCCGCGAAAATTTAAAAAGTCAAGAGTACCTTTCAAATTTGAACTAATATAATTAGCGGAAGAGTTTATTTATTTGAAAGCGGTAATCTCAGGAACTAGCAGTCGGATTTGAAAGCAAATATTTTTGAACACTGTAATCCTGAATTTCCCAGTCCCAAAAATCAGTTCATCTGTTCAAGAGCTACAATGCCATAGAATCATAATCACACTGTTCCTTCAATTAATACAAAAACCTTACTTTATATCTAAAAAGGTCAACCGCCAACCTCCGCGACCGTACTGCTAACTAATTAAGTAGCCATCAATCAGATCGCGTACAGGATGTCCCAGTTTACACACGCCTACACGCCTACACTAGCGCCCTCTGCAAACGACCGAATCCATTTGAATAGGTCTTCCACACGGGTGGCTCACAATAAAACGCGGGAATTAGGCTCGTCCTTTTGTTAACCTTTAAAAAATATGTGGGCTCGGAGAGGTAATTAAATGTGAAATAAATACGGTCCTTATTTAAACAATCTTTTGATACGATGTAAATAGTTAAGGAATATTTTTAAGGGATGTGGGAGTTGGTTTTTGTATGTTTAACTTATTTCACCAATATAAACACTGCGTGGGCTTCCCTAACTTAAGAGATATCTCGTTTACTCGGCAAGTTTACTAGCTATGCGCCAGCGAAACTTACTGAGTAGAAACAATACAGTCTTAAGGGCCGAAACTGCGTTAAGCGTGCGCCCGTCGCGGTTTCATACAAAAGTGAATCGTCGCGGGCGCACGCGGCGGGTGCATGCGACGGGCGCACGCGACGGTTCACTTTTGTATGAAACCGCACGCGGCGGGCGTACGCGACGGGCGAAGGCTTAACGTAGTTTCGGCCCTAAGAGATGACTTTTATAAGACACTACATACATACATGAATTTTCAAAATTTCTTCCTTTAATCTCGCATAACTCTAAAATCTAAAGACTATACTGGTTTCTCTTCTGTCTTCTGTGACCACGGTTCCTGTAAAGGGGCCGAAACGTACCATAAAAAAGATGTTGAATAAAAGTGTATCCGTAAACGTAGTTTTAATTAAAAATCTAAAGCCTAGATAGTGCCTTCAGTTTCAGCAGTGCCATTTGTATTCAACGGCTCTAAGTTATAAAGCAACCAACAAGTCCATTTATTTATTCAACTAGCCGTCTGTCACTATACAGGGTGGCCCAGTTCGCAAAGCCCACGCGAATGCGCAAATGAATTTAAATAGACTTTAGTATCTTGTTGGAATTGTGAATAAGATCCCAGATTAAAATAAGGGTGGTGTTTTGGAATAGATTTCAGATTACGAACGATTTTTTTGTTTATTTTTGCGCGACAATTTTGTGTCGGTTACTTCATTACTTATTCCACTTAGATTCGAACTTCGAACAGACTAGCTAGGTTTTTATGGATACCATTTACAACCTACTTTTTTTGAAATCGATTAAAATTTGAATCATTTTGAAAAGTACTCTTTCATATATGTACCGAAATAATGTTTGTAATCGGGACATAAACGACAGTGAAGATATAATATCTATTTATCTAAGAAATTTTATATAAAAAATCACACGTATTGAAATCCTCCTAGATTTAGAAGTAAGTTGAAAATAAAATATATTTTCAATAACCTTCATTTAATTTCACCTTGTAATTCCACACTCCTATTTCCTCGCAAAGATTTTCATAATTTATTCGAAGGTTTAACAATTACCCAGGATTTAAAATATCTTATTTTATAAAGGTCTTCAAATCGTATAATTAAAACCATTTTTATCGCCTAATTGTGCGAAGAGGTCCATTATCAAAAAGGTCCGATTTCCTGAACGTAGCCGACTTGCACTCGAGAGTAATTGTGTTACGTCATCTTAGAATATGGGCTCAACCCGGGAATTAATTAACTTACACGTAATTTTACCTTCATTAGGAGAGAATGCCTTATTTAAGAGCAATATTGTTTGAATATTATGCGGTTCATGTGTAATGTGTATTTTATTGAACGTACTACCGACACGAGCGGCTTTACTTGTTATCTTTAGTTTCAGTAATTTGTATATGTTGTGTGCATGAACATACTTTTCTGAACTTAACCTAAGTTTAATATATGCTTGCTGTCCTGTGCATGTAATTAATTGATTTATTTTTAATTTATTATGGTGCTTGCTGTGTTTTATGGCTTTGATTGGCTTTTTTGCTTTACTATATAAAGTACCAAGGTCAAAATCAAAAGAAAACTTTTAACTCAATGGTAAAAACTATTATTTCGTCTGAACTTCAGAAATAATTGTTTAAATTACATTAAATATTGTTTAAATTACATTAATTGAAAAAAGTATGATGGAAGTAAAAAATATTTAAATGTTACCTCAACCACAAGCACGTACTATGTACTTCGCTTGTCCATACTTTGAAATAAAAATAATTTAAAAAAATTACGCCTGAATCTCAATTTATTCAAACTAGACTGCTAGAACCCTTATACAAATATCTTCCCTAAACTGACTACAAATAAAGTCCACTTAACCTAAAAAGCCTTTCCCAAACTAATCACTGCACCTCTTCCAGTTGGATGCGCCTCTGCTTCCTAACCGATCCTCGAGGCAAGGTTCCAGTGAAAGTGGTCGCCAGAACATTCGCCTCAGGGAAGACGGAGAAGCTGGTCTACCAGTGCCTGTCTGAGCTGGGCCTCCCGTCTGGCAAGAACGATGTGATGGAGAAGGAAGCGTTCACGTTCGACAAGTTCTACGCGCTGTACCATAAGATCTGTCCGAGGAACGATATTGAAGAGCTTTTTAGATCTATGTGAGTATTTTCAAGCCTATATGTCCATTGTATCAGTCGTTTCAAACAAAAATCGGTTATTTACGCATTATATTTCCGCCATGTTCTTATAATATGGTGTTATTTGCTAAAACGTATTCAAAGCTAAATATTACTATTTTTATTTCTGTCCCAGCTGAGACTGGCCCTTAAAATTCCAGGCACATAGATTTCCTTACAATACCCATGCTCCCCATTCCAGAACTCAAGGCAAGTCGGACCGCATCAACCTGGAGCAGTTCGTGAACTTCCTGAACGAGAAGCAGCGTGACCCGCGCCTCAACGAGATCCTGTACCCCCTGTACGAGGACAAGCGCGCCGTCGAGATCATCAACACCTACGAACAGAACGACGAGGCTAAGACTGCTAGTGAGTGGGTTAAGACTTCGTAGAATGTCTTAAGACTTTATTTATTTAATAGCTGTCCCGCGCGGTGGTTCCACCCGCGACCCAATAGATGTCGCTAGTGTGAATCTAAACCATCCAGGGTGCCACCCAAACACATACAAAAAAAAACATGTAAATCGATCCAGCCGTATATAGGAGTTCAGTGACATACAAACGTACAGTAGAATTATTATATGTAAAGATATTACGGTATCTTTCAACGTGTCAAGTTTCCATACCATCAATATCTTTCAGAATGCCTGAGCAAAGACGGTCTGATCCGCTACCTGATGTCGGACGAGAACGCGCCCGTGTTCCTCGACCGGCTGGACTTCTACATGGACATGGAGCAGCCGCTGGCGCACTACTACATCAACAGCTCGCACAACACCTACCTGTCGGGCCGGCAGTTCGGCGGGAAGAGTTCCGTCGAGATGTACCGGCAGGTGCTGCTGGCTGGCTGCAGGTGAGGGTCGGGAGAACTTTGTTAAAGAAGTTAGGTGTGGTGTTTGAAGGTCACTCACATAAAGCACGTTTTCATTTGTAGGATTCGTCTAGAGTTTATTTGGATTGCTCCCAATGGTAGGACATTTGGTACAAAGCTTGTCAGACTCCAGATTTTGTGTTAGCGCTTTCCTCTTAAATAACAAAAGTGGTTTAAACTTCGGAAACGACATATTTGAAACGAACTCTAAATGACCTTTTTTTTAAGTTATAAGTATTTCAAGTTTTATTAGTAGATAACTTTTTGATTACTGTTCTTACCAATATTTTAGTTTGAGAAATATTAGTACATAGTGGTAATCCAGGTTAAGTAGTATACAACATAAAAATTTCAACATTTTAACGCCAATATTCCAATATTCTAATAAAATGTAGGTATGGACGTAACCTTCAAAGCCTACTTATTATAATTAACCTTTATTTACCCTCTAGATGCGTAGAACTTGACTGTTGGGACGGCAAAGGAGAGGATGAAGAGCCCATCATCACCCACGGCATGGCGATGTGCACCGACATCCTCTTCAAAGACGTCATCTACGCGCTCCGAGACACCGCCTTCGTCACCTCGGACTACCCCGTCATCCTCTCGTTCGAGAACCATTGCTGCAAGGCACAGCAATACAAGCTAGCCAAGTATTGCGATGAAATCCTCGGGGATCTGCTGCTGAAAGAACCGTTGTCTGATTATCCGGTGAGTTTTCTGTATCCTAAAGTTTAAGGTTTGATATTTTATGAACACCAACCATTTAAGAGAGTCTACGAGTATTCTCCCATTTGAACTCTAAAAAAATAGTATCTAGTCTATAGTTAAAATAGTATCTCATGGGTGATCGTTTATAAATGTAGAAAGGCGTTGAATATCTCGAATCTTCCTCTCTTAGCATACCCAAATGACACCGGAGTTTCCAAACCCCCATTGAAAATCTTATAGTTGCGCCCATGCTTGATCTTACAGACGTTGAAATATGTAAGTACATAAGTATATCTTCTGATAGAAAACTAAGTGCTTACGTCCATATTTCCAGTTGGAGCCAGGAATGCCGCTGCCCCCTCCATCCGCGCTGAAGCGGAAGATCCTCATCAAGAACAAGCGCCTGAAGCCCGAGGTGGAGAAACAGGAGCTGGAGCTGTTCCGCCAGGGACAGTTCGTCATTGAAGACGAGGAGAAGGAAGACGCTTCGGCGGTTGTGCTTCCGGATAAGAAGGTAAATAGATTCGGTAGTAACTTCTTTCACTTAGAAGTTATGAGTCATTATCAATGAATTAGTTTGGTGTAACTGACTGACATGACCCATCATAATGGGTTTTATGGGTTCTAAGGGCTCTACGCACATTTTGACATAATTTGAAAATTCGCTTACATTTTGGCGTTATATAAGCTGTCTCAAAAAATCCACAGGCTGAACCAGTTGTATGCTCTTAGCTAGCAGCACATTTTAAACGAAACTATTCACACTTATCGGGGTCCAATTTTGTGTTGGCACCCGTTCGAATTAACATTGGAAGCACTAGATTACAATATGGATCCAACAGCGAACAGGTGGGAACGGATTCTGCCCCACATTTGCCCAGGTGGAGACAGTCCCCGCCGGCGGGCGAGAAGGCTTATATTTGTGTGAGCGTGTCGGTCCCCTGGTGTCGCACACCCTCACCCCCGGCGCCGTTGCAGGCGGAGGAGGTGCCGGCGGAGGCGCCGGCGGGCGAGGAGGCGGCGCCGGCCGCGGCCTACACGGGCTCCACCACCAACGTGCACCCCTGGCTCAGCTCCATGGTCAACTACGCGCAGCCCATCAAGTTCCAGGGCTTCGAGGAGGCCGACAGTCAGTGCCCGCCGCTAACTTATACCTCACTACTACCTCATTAGTTCTTACCATGAAATAGACAAGTTTCAGTACTTCACTGACCACTAACATGTGCTTCTCACCACGAAATAGACAAGCTTCAATACTTCACTTTCCATGGTTCTTACTTTAGTAAAGAAACATTTCGAATACTAAACAAATTCAACTGGTCAACAAACATTCACTCGCACGGTGTTTAAAAAAAATAACAGAGGATGTTACAAGATCGATATCGAACCCAATTTTTTTTTACTTATATTTTTTGTCTGTCAGTCTGGGTGTATGTTCAAGCTTCATGCATGACATAAACTGTTTCATAGCTCCAACGAACCTACTATCGCACCAATGTTTACATTTACCTCACGAGCGTCCGAATGTCCCAGGCCGCAACATCCACCACAACATGTCCTCGTTCGCGGAGACCACGGGCATGAACTACCTGAAGACGCAAGCCATCGACTTCGTGAACTACAACAAGCGCCAGATGTCCCGCATCTACCCCAAGGGCACCAGGGCCGACTCCTCCAACTACATGCCGCAGGTGAGGGACATAACCCAACATATTGTCGAAAAATTTACAGCCTGCAGTCCAGACAGAGTCTGAAAACTTATAATATGTCTTTAGGGAAAATACGTAATACGGAACATAATAAAAAACGCCAGGACAAGGGACCATATTTTCTTATATAGCACAGACTTTTTTGTCTGGTACAGGCTACTGTTGATTATCTTATTGACAGGAGTCAAATTCCTGCACCAGAAACACAACCTGATTATTTAATCTATATGTACTTATTAGTATTATACCTTGATTAAAAAAAAAACCAGCAGAGTTTCTTGCCCATTCTTCTCTGCTGATGTTCTTCCGAA
Organism: Cyclophora albipunctata; assembly: GCA_963082685.1. Lineage (NCBI taxonomy): Eukaryota > Metazoa > Arthropoda > Insecta > Lepidoptera > Geometridae > Cyclophora > Cyclophora albipunctata. The sequence continues at coordinate 825,943 of OY720125.1, forward strand.
TTGATGGTACGTTCAAAAGAGCCTCTATGGGGCCAAAACTGAATAAAAATATTTGACTTTGACTTTGACAAAAAAAAAACCTAGAAATCATTCACGTTTCATCCCATTTTTTATTCTTATCTTCTTTCCCAGGTATTCTGGAACGCCGGTTGTCAAATGGTGTCCCTAAACTTCCAAACGTCGGACTTGCCGATGCAGCTCAATCAGGGCAAGTTCGAATACAACGGTAACTGCGGGTACCTTCTGAAGCCGGACTTCATGCGACGAGCGGACCGATCGTTCGATCCGTTTGCTGACGCGCCGGTAGATGGCGTGATCGCAGCGCAGTGTTCTGTGGCGGTGAGTAGCCATTAAAATGACAGAACAGGCAAACCCGAGTTGTTTTGAGGAAGCAACTTTGTTATGCTTTTGAATACAACTTATTCAAAATGTTTCAGACTATCGCTAGAAGAAACGATATTTGTCATTCAATGACATTAATTAGACTCATTTCAAAAAATTGACACATTAAATGTTTCATTCTATTTGGCCAACTCTACGTTTGTCTGGCATTTTTCACTATTTCTTACGAAATGAGAGACTTACGCCACTTCGCTCTTTCTGCAACCAGATACCTAACTGCACTACCTATTAGTTAATTAATTCATAATTTTCAACTACTCAACCATACATTATAACAACCCCATCCCTCCCTAGGTAATCGCCGGTCAATTCTTGTCCGACAAAAAGATCGGAACGTACGTAGAAGTGGATATGTACGGGCTTCCGTCCGACACCATCCGCAAGGAGTTCCGCACGCGCATGGTGCCCGCCAACGGACTGAACCCCGTCTACAACGAGGAACCGTTCTTGTTCAGAAAGGTATAGTTGGGCTTGTTTTATGATAACACTAGCGGTCCGCCTTCGTTTCGTATCGGTGAAAAGGTCTGCCCCTGTTAGGGGTTGGAGTTCACAATTATATCTTCGGTACATAATTTCAAGTTACTAGGTAAATTAATTTCGGCCGTGCGTTGGGAGTCAGGTTTGCTTATTGGTAGGCAATTAGTGGACACTGAACTCAACTGGTAGCAGAATGACTCAGTAACATTTAGTAGACATTGAAGTCAATAACAAATAACAGACGGATGCTGACGTCAATAACTGAACTAGGACATTGACGTCAAATTCAATTTATTATTTGTCATAATGTTTATACTTAACAGGTATAGGTTATTAACCTGACGACACTTACCTTTATAACTCGATGTCGCTTGCTGTGCTTACATCAGAAACTTCTGTTTGTCACTGACGTCGATGACAGATTTCTGTCACTAACGTAAAAAACACTTCTAATATAACTCCCTCTCTCTCACAGGTAGTACTCCCAGACTTGGCGGTACTTCGTTTCGGAGTATATGACGAAAACGGCAAACTGTTGGGACAACGTATTTTACCTCTGGACGGGCTTCAAGCGGGCTACAGACACATCTCGCTGAGGACTGAAGCTAACTTCCCGATGTCCTTGCCTATGCTGTTCTGTAATATTGAGCTGAAGATCTATGTGCCTGATGGGTTCGAAGGTGAGTTGAGACTTGAGATTCCATTGCGTCAATTGAAAATTCATAGGATAGTTGTCTCATTTGTAAGAAGAAGAAGAAGAAGAGTGACAAGACAACTGTGACAACTACTGACAAATATGTATTCTATTAAGATCAAATTATTGAGGCTCAATTGACACGTAATTTATTAATTAGGATAAGTATTAATTTGAGGCATTCAGTATTTTTAGTGTCCAATTGATAAAACATGACTGAAATATTTTAGAAAACGTATCCTGAAAAACGGTATCAGACTTCGAAAAGACTTTACTTATACTTACTATAAAAACTTTTTGGAGAGTACCTTCTGTAATTTAATTAATATTTGTTGTACAGACTTCATGGCCGCTTTGTCCGATCCTCGCGCGTTCATGGGAGCTGCTAAAGAACGGACTGATAACATGAAGCAGATGGGAATCGAGGAGAGCGGGCCCGAGAAGAAGTCGGGGGTCGAGGAGAAGAAAGAAGGTAAGAATTGAGAAAGAGACGGAGAGAGAGAGAGAGATGGTGGTTCCGTTAAATAGTGGCTTCATAGTACACACTAACTGCCTTATTCATAAATGCTGTTCAACTAAAATACTGTTATAAAGCGTTTTGTTTTTCTTTTACTCTTTGGAAAATGGCGTCCGTCGGAAAGAGACAAATGATTTGATAGCTTAGTAAACTTCTAGAAAATAAGTAAAGAGAGAGAAAACAAGATAAGTTAAGAGAGAGAGTATGAGAATACTGGACGGCATTTAATGTAAGAGTGTTTGATTATGAACCGTACCTAAACCATTAAAAACTATTTTTGCACACAGTTATCATAAATCAAGATGAATCCTCACTCGCATTGCATAACGGGCTTAAATTAGAACTGTAGTAAAACATTAATGATTTACTATAAAATACCTGCGGGGCTGTAAATCATTCGTGAGAGATGATATTCGTACCTATAATTTACTTTCAAGAACGGAGCTATATCTTTACTAAGAAGGAGAGACTTACCTAAAACACTGTTTTATCTCTTTTGCACTTTTGAAAATAGCGTATGTCGGAAAGGGACAAACCATTTGATAGCTGAAATGCTGATAATAAGCCTCTATGAATAATCCCTTAGCCACAATCCACTGATGTTAAAGGATACGTCTAGGATTTTATTTTTCGATGGTGATTTCGCCAGTGGGGCAAATGGGGCAGCCCTCCCCCCTGGTGGCGCCCTAACTAGAACCCATTTGGTAATTACCTTCCAAACGACGGGTCCTCTTTTGCCTGAGCAAAAATCCGAGCCTCGTCCATAAAAAATCTGGGGCATAAACTGGGGCATGAACACTGTAAAATATATACCTACTAGCTGACCCGGCAAATGTTGTTTTGTCATATAAAAATTAAGGGGTGGACCACCCTTATCACTATAAATTGAGATGTAAGCTATCCTATCTTTCAAGTTGGATCAAATTGCACACGGTGTGAAAATAAAATTTAAAATCGTGTCAGTAGTTTAGGAGTCCATCGCGAACAAACAATGTGACACGTAATTTTTATATATAAAGATAAAATGATGTATATTATACATACAGCCCTATACATACAGCTACATACATATTCAGTACGTTCCTACATCGTAGAGCACACGTAAACTCGTTTAATTACAACGTTTGTTTAAAGTACGCCTCACCTCTGGCCGGCAATAATTTGTATCTGTTTACCGCTCTCTGTCTGTTTGTAAATGAAGATATTTTCAGAACAGGATGCCTGGGTGGTCCAAGTGAGAGGTTAACGCAATTTTATTAAGAGCAATTGAAGGGCAAATATTATTGTATTGGTTTTACATTTTTATTTAAAACATACGTTAGTACCTTATAGCTTATAGGTACCTAAAATAGAGTTAAAAAGTTTCTGCCTAGCTTTAGAAAAATAGGTCAGTAAGGAAGAAATCTTTAATGTCTAATAGTTTTATAAATTATACTCTTAAACTTTGTTTTCCCTTAAGTTAGATTTGAATTCACTCAGCAAAGTATACAATATTTGCAAGGTCGTCAAATAAAACATCTTAGTCAGACTATTTTTGATGTACAAAGTATAAAACATTTATCATCAAATAAAAACATCTCTTAGACTAAATCAACTACCAGACTTTCTCTTACAACTTGTACCACGCATTAGTTGAAATTAAGATGTAATAGCACGTTGGAGTAGGTTAACAAGCCCAGTCCATCAGTGTACCGACTCACTTCATTAGAGCAACGCGCGCGAATCACTGAGGAATGGAGAAACGCCGTGTCAGCATTTGTTTGGGTAATGTTGTATTAAGTAATTTATAACTATTAATAGGTTCTTGATATTGTAACACTAGAGACCTTAGAGATTTTACCGGCATTTTGCTGATTTTGAAACCCATGATTTTTCACCAACTTCAAAATGAGGAGATTCATCTATTCCAAGTGTTCCCTACTTTCATTGGCTACTACCTACCTTCCACATATCCGACCTCACTTTACAACCTTCAAAGTAATGTCACCTTTCCAGAACCGCCGCTAGTCTTCGAGCCCATCACCGTGGAGTCCCTTCGCCAGGAGAAAGGCTTCGTGAAGACTGGCCGGAAGCAGCAGAAAGAACTGGAGGCCATGAGGAAGAGGCACGCCAAGGAGAAGCAGGCGTTGCAGAAGAGCCAGTGCGCCGCCTTGGAGAAGATGATTAAAGGGAAAAAGTGAGTTTCTTTGGGTGGGGAGTTTGTGGCAAAGGGAACTTTATTTGGTCTGGTTGTTTGGGAACAAAGTTAGAAGGTTTCGTTGGTTGGATAGAGGTTTTGGAAAAATGGGTTAAGCTTTGTTTCTATGGTTGAGTAGCTAAAAGATGAAATAATTTTCTAAGTATTTTTGGTCAATCATAAAAAAACCTGATTGGTATGATAGGTGAAGGAAATCCACAGTCGACTTCTTACCAAAAAGCACTTTTATGCTTGAAGTACCTAACTAAAAATCCCGGAAAAAATATTTCTCTTTCCAATAGATTTTAGCAGTCCATAGATCACAGCACTTCATTAAAATATTATTTGCTCATCGATTTGACATGGATTTACCATCATACTTAGCCACATTTAATCCACTTAGTTCAAGTTCCAAAAAATACCTCACCATCCTAACCTGACCTCTCCAGCAAGGACCAGCTCTCCAACGATGCAGCCTTCCGCAAGCTGGTGAGCGAGCAGTCGACCGCGTGGAGCGAGCTGGTGGCCAAGCACCGCGTGGAGGAGTGGACGAGCGCGCGCTCGCGCCTCAACGAGCAGCGCGACCTGCTCAAGAAGATGATGGAGCAGACGCAGCAGGCGCAGGTCAAGCAGTTGGAAGGAAAACATGAGAGGTGAGCTTGGAGTATGCGCAGTCGGCCAATCAAAATGCTTTAGGCCTTTATCTAATTGTAAACTTAAAAAATCTCATGGAAGTATAGTAGAAGTTTGACTATGGTTTTTTCTTTTAGTATGCTCAGCAAGTCGATTTCCCCAAATGCTAATGTTGAATCAAATGCTCAGAGCCATGTTTTCTACAGTTATTGTACATACACAGGTAGGGCGTAGCAATTTGATTTACCTACTGTATGTAGTATGTATCACAAAATCTTTTTCCTCCATAGAAGGAATTGTGTTTGGTTACAAAATCGGCAACATCAGTTTACATTAGATCTAGCAACAAGTGATAGATTGTACTTATTTCTACGCTATACTTGATCACCCAATTCTAACTCTTTAGGGAGCATAAAGAGATGAACGCTCGTCAAGCCAAGATCAGCATGGAGACCAGCAAGGAGGTCGCCAACGACAAGACGCTGAAGACGAAGCAGGAGAAGGACCGCCGCCTGCGCGAGAAGAAACAGAACAACACCAAGAAGTTCATGGATGAGCGCAAGGTATGGGAGAAAATTGAATAAAATTTAACTTACGTTTTGTCAACTCATATACGCAAACGAAGAACGCCTCGGAGTTATAGTGGTGTGTCCACTCGCCTGCCAAGACTGAAGTCCCGGATTCAATTCTCGGGTCGACTGAACACATGTTTTATAACTAGTGTGATGATTACTCCTAATCTTCCTCACCGTACTGATTATCTTCGGCGAAATGAGAGGCCTTTGACCAGCAGGTACATTAAATGCTCATACTTTTACTTTTGTTTTTAATACTTAGGTAGGTAGCTCTGTTTAAAAAAGTGTTATTAAAAATTAATACTTAATTATTATTTTCTCAGTGTTCCTGTTAATGTTGAGTAGATATCTATACATAGAATTATAGGTCTTTCAGGAGTTGCGTTTTGTTATTTATAGACCCAGAACATCAAGCACGGCCGCGAGAAGGAGAAGTTGAAGGTGTCTCACGACAAACAGATGGAGGAACTCTCCAAGGATATTGACAATGTGAGTTGATGCCATTTATAACTCAAGAGCGGCCGGACCGATTGTAATGATTTCTTTTTTATTTTATTTAATTTGGTCAGAGGTAGGATAATAAGTAATTAAAATCCCGAAATTCCCACGGGAACGGGTGCGCTGCGGGTGAAACCGCGGGGCAAAGCTAGTTTTCATGTATTTCTATCAATTATTATCACCACCTATGCATAACAATACATAATTATTATCACCCCCTATGCTTATCAATACATCACTATTCCCCCTATATTCGCAGCTGATCGAGATGTACAAGATGGAGGAGACCGAATTCGACATGACAAGTAAAACGGAGTTCTTTGCATGAAAGTACCCTGACATTGCTCCCTTGTTGGAGCAATTGACTTGACAAGTGAGTGAATAGTGATCTCTTAACAAAAACTATTAATAATCGGGTTAATAATGGTTAATTATAAATTAATCGGGTTTAATAATGGTTAGGAATAATAGTTATTATCTGGTTATATTAATCAGTGTTTTAATGTTGAATGATTTCTGATTTTAATTGTATTAGGTGTTCTAATGTAAGTGAAAAGCCAACAAGCTATGATAATAATCTACATAATGGTCGATAAATAACGTACCTGCAGAATAAAGTATGCCAAAAATACTTATTATAAACATGTGTGTTATTAAATATTCCTGTGACGTAATACTTGTTAAATAAGCGCTTTATTTATCCCACTATAAGTAGTTATTATTCCAAAAAGAGAAACACATATTTCTTCTTTATACCATTACATATTAAGAGCACTTAGTGTTCGTTTCGGTGTTAAGTCTAATCGTTAAGTTAGGTAATTCATATTATTAAAATAATAATAGTTTTAAACTATTAATAGGTAATATTATTATAATAATTGCATATATTAAAATAAGGAAGAACGCACCGTATGGACCAAAGAGTAGTAATCCTGATTCCTCCCGCGGGAGTGACCCCAGTATCCAACATAATATGTAAATACGTAGTTTCTATTATAATAATGCTTTATTATATATTATTATTATTCTATAATCATATGTGTATTATTATTTTGCACCATTTGTATCTGTTGCTATAAGTATGTATATACAGTATTTTCTATTTTATACACATTATTAAAAATCTTCAATTGTATTATTAATAATATGATATGTATACATAGATAGATATTATGTTCAAAATCTAACCAATAAATATACTATTCCGTATCGCATTTATAAAGTAATATTATTATTCAAAGAAATAAAAAATATGCACTGCTTATATAGATATTGCTTAGTTATTTGTTTAGCTTTTTAAAGTAGCTTGATTAGATTAGTAATTATATTATGACAATTATTATTTCTTATTTTTCACCAACCCGCATTTGGCAAGCGTGGTGATTATGCCTACCTCCTCACTGTACTGGTATCTTTAGTGTTATTAGAGGCATTTGCCCTAGTTAATAGTTTATTTTTTATTTCTAAAATGAATGAGTTTGTCAGAGCGTATGAGTTCAAAATGTAAGGATTGAGTGTTAAAGTTATTTAAAGTTACATTATTCATCCAAAGCAGCGTATTCTAGCTAGAAATAGATTAGTATAAAAATAAAGTACCTACTACATTTTGATATTTATATAATAATACTATTAAGGATATTAAAGGAGTCTTAATATTTTATAAATTTACTAAAAAATAGATATTAAAGATAGGAATCTCTTTCTGAATTATTTATTTCATAACAATATTTGTCAGGGTGGTTGGAGTCGTTACTTGATTAAAATCTAAACGTTAAAAAAAATCCACCGTATTAACATAATTTTATTGTGTTCTTTGACTCATGAAAGTTACAAAAAGTATTTGTATTCTTCATCATCATCATAAATTTAAGAGCTCGGTCGGTGAGCGGTGTCGGTGAGTCCGATGCAGACTTCTCCATCTATTCCTATTCAGTGCAAGTTCCTTCACATCTCTATACGACATGACAGACACTTTTTCTTCAATTTGACTCTTTTATTCTTTAAGTTTACTATTAAATGAACAAGGATGATTTTCATGCCACCCTGAATTTTTAGTATTTTCAAAACGTATATTATTGTTAATGTTGGTTATTATTATAATAATAAGGTAGATTTGTTGTGCTTCTTACATTATAACAAATAATATATAAAGTATTGTTAAAACATTCCTTTGCAGAAAAATAGTAACAAAATAGAGCAACAATATATATTATTAATAATGTGGTTATGGTTAATATTAAGATGTTTTTCATTAATAATAAAAACATAATGGTTAAACTGTTTTTCTGGAAATTATTAATCGCAATGTAAAATATTATAGTTGTAAAACACCTGCTATTTTATTGATACCTTACTTTATTATTAGAATAAGAAAAATAGTAAAAACTAGGTAAGTATGTTAGAATTTACGTAAAAATAGTGCTTGGAAATGAATCACTTTCTGATATTTCATAAGTTTAGTCGTTAAGATGTACATTGAAAATAAAAGAATCAAATAAACGGGATCAATACTTTCGGGTGAAAACAATCGTAGTTTACTAGTTGCGTATTTACAGTCATTTCGTTTTATCATTGAAATCTAGTAGCCATTATGACACATGTGCTTTTTAACACAGTACAACCTGTACAACTAAATTTAATTCACAAACTAACAAACATTAATGTATACAATTAAGAAGACGGAAAACATTAAAAAAATATACGAGTAACTCTCTTATTTTTCAAAATTAAACATAGTGGCAAGAGGAATACAAGGACTCTACTACTGCTGCCCGAGCTGTCTGTTGTCATATTATATTTACAGACAATGCGATTAAGGAACACTCAGGACCTAATCATCATGTCCATAAAAATCGTACAACCTTACCGGGTCATCACAAGGGTGATAGTGTCATCGCTCTATCTAAGCTTGAAGCACGGCCGTGAACCAGGAATAACTTTCATTGACCTTTATCCATTTATCTCTGTCACTAGTACTCAATAATATAACTATCTCACTCTTATAATGCGTTTGCGGCGCGGTGAAACAGTGATACTATTGCGTAAGTGACAGAGATAGATAGATAAAGGTAATTGGACGATTTTTTTCATTAAGCTTCCTGTAGAGTTCATTTTACTATAAAAACTGTTACGCTATAAGCAACACTTTAACCATCAATGTTTAATTAATTTTGCTAATTCTTAACTAAATAACTGTCATATTCTATTGCAATGCTGTTATAGTGATTAGTGTAGAAACTAATAGGGTACTTAGTAACCAAAGATTTTAAATGAATTACTTTTGTATTAGTAGTGAAATGTTAAAGAGTTTACTCCTTGTGTACTTATAAGGTGACTATAAATGTATTTTCTGTATGGAGCTTTAGCAACATACATAGTTTAAATTCGTGTTAGACGTCGATGATTTAATTAATCGAACTTTAAAATAAATTCCGCTATTTATATGTTAATAAATAGTACAATTATGCCATGCCAGTTGAATCCAATAGCCATTTATAATCCGGTAGTTATTTAATGTAACCATTTTTTTAATTTATTGTGCTTGGAAAATAACGTGGATTAGGCTAATATAATAGGTGGAGGTAAGAATAAAATTATTAAAATAAAAAATAATGTTAACTATATTCATAGAAACTATACGCATTATTTGCGTATTATAAAATCTATACATTAGGTATTCTATGGAGATTACTATTGAAACTGATTAATATAGCCAAATAATATAAAACATTAGTGTTTAAGTAATTTTTAAAGCCAATTCAGATTTCAGCAACTCTAAAACCGTGTATTGGATATATCCGTATATCCGAAATCTGTAATTCCTTGAATGTTTTAATAAAACTTATTTTATCTTACTTTACTTAATTTTTAAGAAGTGTATGATCCATATTATTATGTATTATGATGATTAACTTCAACTTGTGGTTATGGATGACAATTATTATTATTGATTAATAATTATTAAATGGAGTAAATATTAAATAATGTAAGTTAAATTAGGTGCATAATTTATATTATTGCATTCTAGTCAATTTTATTCAAATTATTTTAAATATCAAAATTGAGAACCTTTATTGTTTTGATATTTACAGTATTAGCGGTCAATCGTTTATTATTAAATAGAGTTAAGATTGGTGTTTTCATTCTGATTAAATGATAAGTAATCAAGTATGTAATGTTATTAAATTCGTATTTGACAAGTTTACATCTTGTAGGAAGATTTGATCTTCTGGGATGAACAAGGGTACAAGGCAGACTGCGCCGCAGCGTCACAATGACGTCACAGTCTATCCCAGTTAACGTAGATCTAATATTTATAAACATGAAAGTGAGATCAAAATATTAAGTGTTTCTTAGTAGATAGGTTTAACTATTACATTATTATATGAATAATATTATTAAATGTATATTATTTAAATTTTATCAATTTATTGGCACTTCATTGAGATATAGAATTATGTAATTCAATTATATTTTCTTGGTAGTTATTGTAAAGTGTTGAAAAAAATTTAAAACGAAAATTATTATATTAAAATGAGGAATGTGATAGAAAGTGATTGTTATTCTGACTTTGGCCTACGATATAGATGGTCTTTTGAGATTGTAACTATTTATTACTAGATATTTAGAACACTTCAATTTATTATTACAACATGTTTACAAGTATCCTATTAGCCTGATGATCTTAAGCTCAAGAACAAAATGGAGTCTTCAAAAAAGATTTCCAGTCACTGTTAAAAATGTTGTAACAATAAATGAAGTGTATTTGATCATTGAAAACTTTTAATTTCACAGCACTAGAGCACATTTCTGTATATTTGTAGCACATTGGAGTTTCAGATTGTCTTTTAAATTTAATTGTTGACAGAAAACAGTTAGAATAAGAAAGGTATGAGAAGTAAAGCATATATTCTAAAGTCAGTGTAAAAACTTAGTCTCATTGATCTTGTAATTAAAGAGAATATAGCAAGAAAATAATCAGTACATAAATGAATTGAGGGTAATGGTCACAATAAACTGTTCTTTTAAAATATTGTACAGAACATCTTAAAAAGAGTTAAGTTCATAATCAAGATATATGATTTTGGATTGTTTGAACAAAAACTACATACCTGATTGGTATACATCTTGATGAATTAAATTACTTTCGTCATTTAAAATCCAAATTGACCATTATCCTTAAATTTACTTATAGAAATAGTGAAACACATGTATCCAAAGAATTATTTATTGTTTAAATACAATAACTAAATTATAACAATTAAAATTAGTAGTGTTTTATTTTATCCTAACTATCTACAGATACTACAAATAATGTTACACTGCCTTCCTTCTAGACCTCATTACAACACCATACTAAATTGGAGGAGATAAATCAACAAAATTACCACTTACTATTAGATATTCAAGTTCTTAGCTCCCAACACAATAAGGGGTGTGGCCTAAAAAACCCAAATGATTTTCAGTTAGATGAGAGGGTATGCCCCCAGCTATAGGACATTGCAGGCCAATACTTTTTATATATCTGATTTGTGAAACTGTGTGTCTGTTAAGGCAATAGCAAGCAAACTCTTACTCAAAAAAATATCTATTTAAATGTGTGATTGATGACAAATATCCCCCCGAATAAGCTTTGATTTAAGAAAAATCAGCAACTGTCACACTATACTGTCAGGTCAGAAGTTCTCTGATATAATCATAATATATAAATTCTGTCTTGAAAAATAAGAAACTCACTATGAATTGCAACTATATTCAAAAGGCATGGGACATCAGTACTGGAGTGTAGTAGGGTTCAATGTAACAGTTATAGAACTAGCCTTACATTCACTTGGAGGACTTCATGCTTCTAATCTTTTTCCTTTCTCTGTAAAGACTTTCGTGGCGAACTGGAAATAATAAAGATACTTTCATAAGTATTGTACTTGAATATTACATATTTTTATAATAAAATGGAATTCAAGATTGTTGGTTAATACAATATTTAAATTAAAAGACAAGGTATGTAACACTGTATAAATAAGTTACTAAAACTAGACAATTCGATGAGCAACAGTGGTTTTGAGGCTCATTAGTATACACACCTAATTGAAAGTGTAGAAAATCTTAACTAAGTGCAATTCTAAATAAAATACAATATGTTGAATCGCATTTCGTATCGTATACTAATTCTTTGAATTACAATTATCACATCAGAGAGAATCTAATAGGTAAAAAATACATAATAAACGTACATAACCTAAACAAAATATGTACTCACTGTAAGGGTCGAATATAACGAGTTCCAGTTTATCAGCTAGGCGCTCCCTGATCCTGGTGACCTGATGACCGGATACCACACTTTCCAATAAAACCATTATATGCCTGAAAATTTAATAAACAAATAAATATAGTTTGTATTTTTGAAAATTATTCTTGTCGGAGTAGTTGGGATCTACTTACTTGCTTTTGGCTTTTTTGAGTAACACATTTGTGAGAAACATATTTTTTTGTGTTTATAATTTTATTTATTTAGAAATGAATCAGGCAAGTACACAAAATAATCAAATTATTCGAGATTCGTGAATTAAATTCAATTTAGTTTGGCTTGGTATTTGAAGCAATTTCTTGCACAGATTTCTTGCTTGACGGACGGAAAGCAAAGCAATGACATTAGTGACAGATTGAATTGAACAGACAGCTGACTGATTGACGGAATTAATGACAGCTGACAGCCGAACGAAAAATTAGAGGAAACAATGTTTTCTGGAAAAAGCCGGTCTTCGGACAGCCCTAGTATTTTCCTCATTTAAAGCTTTCCAAGTTTCCATAGACAACGAAAATACAATTCATGCCACGCGAACAAAAATTTAAAAATAATAAATTAATTTTGACAGTGATCAAATTGTGTAACACGTGCAAATTAAAATATTTTATTTTAATACAATCTTTTTCTAAATAAACAAATGGAATAAAGAGATTTCTTGGATACGAGCTTCAATAAAACACCTGCCAAACAAAAGGACGTATCCTGGTAACATTCCGAAAACAAACTCGTTCAAGTGATGATGAACTTGTGAACCGACCGGCGTCGTTGTGGCGTTTTCGTGTAACTTCTTTTTGTGTTCTTTCTTTGTTCTCTTATTGATGTCGCAAATGAAGTAACCGAATTAATATAGTGTGATTAATATAGAGTTTTGTTTTACGTAGTGTAGTTTGCGATAACAGAAGAATGTTAAATAACGAGATGGAGAATGGCGGCGGCGACGCCACCAATGTGTCACCGACCAAACTCATGGTCAATTACATACCCGAACTGATGACACGCGACATGATGTATGCGCTTTTCTCTGCCATGGGCAAGATCGAGAGCTGTAAACTGATAGCTAACAGAGGATACGGCTTCGTGGAATACGAGAAACACGAGGACGCCGAGAAAGCGCGAGCAGCATTCAACGGCCTCCTCATGCAGGGTAAAACACTGAAGGTATCCTTCGCCCTGCTGAACCCAGAGAACAAGGTGAGCCACAAACCAGACACTGAGTCCAACTTGTACATTAGCAACCTGCCGCCCGACATGACGCTGGAGAGGCTCAACGCGCTTTTCAATCAGTTCGGGAATATCACTAATAGCAGAGTGTCGCAGGGCATAGGGTTCGTGTGCTACGAGGCGCGCCCGCAGGCGGAGGAAGCCATACAGCAAATGAACGGACAGTCGCCGATACCGGGCGCCGGAGCCATCGTAGTAAAGTTCGCCAACAAACCGAATAACAACAAGAACCCGCGGGTTTCGACACGGAGCGCGGTGGGCGCGGCCCCGCTGGCGTACAACGGTGCGGCGGCGATGTTCAACGGCAGCTCGCCAGCCGCCTTCAACGGCAACCTGACGGCGGCGGCGTTCGGCGCGCGGCCCGCCGCATTCGCGCCCGGCTTCCCGCAGGCGTCGCCGCCGCCGCTGCTGCCGTCGCCGGGTAAGGCGCTGCCGTTCATCAACAAGGGCCAGCAGCGCTTCAACCCCATGGCGGCTACGAACCATTCGCCGCTGCCGCTGCTTGGCGCGCCCGCCAGCCCCGTGCCGCTGCTCGGCGCGCCCCCCTCCGCGCACCAGACCACAGTGTACGTATACAACATCGGCGAGGAGACTGAGGAGCTCGCGCTCTGGCAACTCTTTGGTCCTTATGGTGCAATTGACTCTATTAAAGTGATAAAGGACCCGGAGACTAAGAAAAACAAAGGTTTCGCGTTTGTGAACATGCGTGAGTACGACGAGGCCGCGCTGGCCATCCAGACCCTCAATGGGTACACGCTCAATGGACAGGTTCTATCGGTTAGCTTTAAGACTCAGAAGAGAAGCGCTTAGATTGTGTACGGACGTTCAAAACGCCGTCTCATATTATGTGATGTTCCGGGCCGAAAGCTTAAAGATTTCATTCCAATCTCAATATTTTTATAGTCAAGGAGAATGGTCCTTGTATGTGCATTTCAGATTAGTCACATAAGTATTTTTGTAAGATTTAACATAGTTTTATATTCGCGAGAGCGCGACATGACTATATATTGTGAGTTTAGTTGGCTTGACAGTATGTATATGTGTATGAACCCACTATTAATTATCATATGATATGGTATTATATTATGGACCTGTCGCTGTATGTATTGCCCGGGGCGAGGGGCGAGCCGCCTCATCCCGCGCTCCTCTCCCGCCCCCAACCTCCAGATATTTTATTTTTGTGTAAAACAAACACCTCTGTATGATTTTTATCTTTAATAAATTCATGTTTAAATAGAATTTATCGTATATTTCTCTATTTTTGTATATACATATCCTACCCTTTTGTTGTCCTTATTTACTTACGTATTATACATAATATTTAATAATAATAATTAATGTGTACATATTATTTGTGGCAGTAGTTAACATGTTTGTTAGTATTATATTGTGCATTGTCCCGCGGCAGGTCACTTGTGTAAAACTTTGCTTACATATTGCATGTTCTGTAGTCACATCGAAAATAACATTTTTTTATTTGTTTATGTTACGTCGAGGTTTATCGCTCGAGTTATTGATATTGAATATTATTTTTGGCAAGTCAGGCCTTCTAACCGAAAATCTCGCGTTCGCTGTATACCTATTTATTGAATACCGTCATAGACGAGCCATGAGCTTTAATCTGTACATTTTTAAGGTTTCAAGTCCATTAGAATAGGTAGGTAGGTGTAACATAATTGTATAATTAACAGCCAAACTGTAGGCGTAATGAACAAGGTAGGCTCTTTGATATCGAGCGTTATGAGCCCGTATTGTTCGGGTACCCACTCGTGAGACGCCTGGCAGACGCCACCAAGCTATGAACCTGCCTCTGATGCGTCGGTCCATGTAACATGATAGCAATACTCCACACATGCCCAGTGGTCCAAAACTTACTGCCACACAAGTACTGAAACACAATTACTAACCAAAACCTCATATTAAAAGTGAAAGTAGAAAGTAAGTGCACCACATGACATCTAGATGGTGAGTAATGTGTAAAAATTCATTATTTTGGAGTGCTGTAATCGCACAGCAATTTACTTCTTTTAAGATGTAATTCTAGTCTTATTTTGTATTGTAACATATACACTAAAGTACAGTAATAATTTTCATATTAATAATGCTTAGGTAGCGATGCCCCGCGGTAATTACGAGGTAACTAGGGAAAAAATGAGTAACGTTTTAATTTTTCGGGTCGTTTCCTCTTTCTACAAGATTCAAAATATATTTCGGCTTAAGTTAGCGCGAAATGAATTGTCTTTCGTTTGTTGCCCTGTTTCAGTTTCCATTCGCAGATCCGTCGTAAATGCTACATTGAAAAGCTCTAAATATTATGAAGGCGTTGTAAAAATATGAAATCCACTATTTTTTCTACACAAAGTGGGTGTAAAACACGCGAACTCGGTCACAAATGTGTTGGTATTATCTTTGGGAGTAATATTGCATGAGTAATGTTTTATTTACGTAGGTGGACGATAACGTGGCCCAATGATCAGATACACAACTCGGGTATTACTATAATTACCTACTATATTTTTACCGAACGTTGCATTTTTAAAAGTACAAAATTTTACACCCGTGTTTCTAAGTAACCGATACTTCCTCGAAATATACTTTTATAGCTTCCTTTAAACCTGTAATGATCTTTGCCTTGTAGGGCTGACTCTTTCTCAGCTAGGTATTTAAGAAATATTACATTTATTAGGCTAATGGATAAACCACAGTTGGTATTCGAAACCGACTGGTTCAAAATTCCGGATTATTCCGTTATGTCCATATCCATACTTTATTTTATGGTAGATGTCAATCAAAATAGTTTTTATACATATTTTGAAGTAGATAATATTGCTTAATAGTATTATTTTTTTTTACCGCAATTACAATTACAAAAAGTCGCCAATAGAAAATGACGTCTAGTTTCGTTCGCAGAATTCAATGTAATAAAATTATCGTAATCACAAAATGCGCGATCGTTTCGAACCATAAAAAACGAAACGTGCACAATTTTGAAATCGGCAGGTTTTCTTGAATAAACTTAGGTACATATTCACAAGAATGGCATCCATAGCACCACAAAGGGAAGTGAGTCACAATCCGCAGTCACGCTCGCGGCGGGCCTTGCTGCAATCTTAGCATCTAAAGTTGAAAGAACCCTTGATTGTAAAGTGCTGACAAAAGGCACCTCGGTTGAGAAAAGTAAATACATTACGTTTCGACGCCAAACCACAGAGTAGTGACGCACAAGCAAACAAGTGAATAGATCGGTCAAATGCTCAGGACTTTGCGTCCTTTCCAAGGGCAATGCCTATAAATAATGCGTATGTAGACCTGTTTATGGTTACAACGACCTTTCCCGTCTGGAACCGAGTCTAACCAAATTCGTAGACGCAAAATATCGATCTTGTATTTGATTGTGATAACGCGAACTCTGGTATTTTACCGCGTCACTGTGCAGCTCTGCGTTTCTTCGAAAGTCCTTTCGAATACATTGGTAATTATTTTCGAAGCGGCCATCAGAAATACCGCAATGTCATGCGCCGGCTTATATTTCGGGACGAGGCTCTCACATCCTTATGACAACAGCTTCGAATAGTACTTGCTCCCTTCACTGCGCGCTACGCAACTTATTTCTAAAAATAATTTCTTATACACTAGCCGCTCGTTACTTGGATGATATGAACACGAGTTTCCCTTTTCCAACCTCTTGAGTGTCGAGTCTATTTTCACCAAATAATGGCGTCTTTGTCTCGCGAGTAGGTAGATATTATATTCAGAGTTCTTGTGGGTTTCCCAATCAAATAATTGTTGTAGCACCTATGAGAAAACTCAATTCTATAGCGAAAAGTATATTAATTCATTAATATTATCAAATCAACAAGTAATTCGAGCGTGGTTAGGTTTTCATTGCCAGCATTTAAGTACCTATCTATTGAGGGATTTAGAAAGGCCCATTCTTACACCTGAGCCACTCACAGGTGGTTTAATATTGGATCACTACCAGAAGACGTGTTCAATCCTATTACATTCATTTCAATACCACCGCAAGACGACCAAATACAAGTTTATCGTGTTGAAAACGTGTCCGATTCATAAAAAAGAAGATAAGTTATGCAAATAATTTTGAATTTCAATGGCTTTGCGATATCACCGCGCGGTTACTAGGAGATCATTAATTAAATAATTGTAAAAACGTCGGTATTAGTTATAAAATAAAGAGATACGGTATAAATAACATGAAAATAAATGCCAGGGTTATGTGACATGGCAAGAAAATTCTAATAACACTCGAAATATTGAAGATTTTCAAAGTCAAGTGGCGGACTTGGTGTGTTTATCTTGTTGACCAGCGCGTCACTAAACTTCGATCAGTGTTCGTTACTCATGCAAGACGATGCATTATCTTCGTCTGGCATTATCAAAAGGTTTATGTCAAAACAATTTTATGGATTTAATTTGTACTCGTAAAGGGTTTTAGTTACGGGTACTAAATACCTAGGAATCTGGTCAAAATTATAATACAATGGCACGGTTTAACGACACGCTGGATCAAAATAACAATAGTTATTTTCTAAATCTCATCAAAATCAATCGAGCATTAGCATTCGCTGGAAAAGACATTAAGAATGTCAGTAACGCACTATGCAGTCTAAATATAGCGGTTAATATATCGCCGTCGACAGACGGACAAAAAATAAACCCCTACAGAGAATTCATTTGCATTAGAGACAAGTCGCTCGGTACCCATATATCTGTCTACATTGCTTTTGAAACGGTAAACTCTTGATATTATAAAGTTAAAGATGTAGGCAAGTTAAAAGTAGAAACTCACAATCTTCTTTGACAGTTTTCTATGTTTTTGTCTTGTCCTGTTTTGCAATGTAATAAGATAAGTCTAAAAATCGAGCTTATTGAACTTTGTTATTTCAATATTAAAAGGCTGATTGATTAAATTTAAAACCTCCGACATCAGGTTTAGCAACGACGCGACGTTCGATAGATAAATATGTATCAATGACGTCATTTTTTAACACCGACGAAGCTATTTTATACACAATTTTAAAGATAATAGATGAACATTTTTTCTTCAGCCAAAATGCTATTATAACCAATTAAAATTATGAGAAAACTACGAACAAAGCATTTTCAACCAATGACGTAACGCAAGATAACACAATACACGAACGCTAAAAATAAAATTAATCTCATTTATATTCAGTTTCGAAAAGTAGGTACTAATAAAGGTTATGTGTTTAGCTGTGTCAAACTGAAATGTGGATACTTCTGTTAGTCAAACAAACAGTTTACCAGTTGGGCTAACGACTGAAATTAATTTATCGCAGCACATAAACTTGGTTCAAATATAACTAGTCACGAGTGTATTCGTCGAGTAGTTCGCTGTCTAGGACTGTGAGTCTAGTCAGTTTTTCATATCCGATTTATCCTTCTTATCACTGTTACTTAACCTACAGCTAAACATGAAGATTTACTTAGCCGATTCATCATGCAAATTTTGATGACAATGCTTCCCTCCCAGCTTTCTTATGATCCAAATATTTCAATATTTATGAAGATCATTATGAATTAATGGTTTAATATAATCCACGGGTTAGTCACGTAGCAAACGCCGGTGTAATGAGGATAATTTGGCAGAACGCCAGAATAAGCTTTGTTATATTCTTATTTATGTGAATGACAGCCTCTGTGCTGCGGAATGGAAGCAAAGATACATTCGGTTCACGGTGAACTCGTTATAATTAGTCTCGGTTTTAACACGACTCACTTGGAAGTATAAACGCGTGGAATTTCTACAAAAAGATTGTTTGATGAAGACGCTTAAGAAATACATAATAAGTACATCATTGTTTAAGAAACCCCCTGCTAACATTCGACTTTTTCGTTAGATCTCTACGGATAAGAAGACTGTAACTATATGTTAAGTATTTCTACTGCCACTATTGAGTATCTTTATTTTTTATAGCTACACAACAGTAGCTATAGATTTAATGAAAAAATTGTTAGACTAAGTCGAAAATGATTGGACGTTATCTGAAACACGCGTGAACGCCGCGGTTTGCCGAGAAATTAAATTTCGGGGATACAGATTCGATTTTCGATAAGTTAAAGTACCTTTTCGAAAATGCGAGTAGTGAAGTTTTTAAAGTTTTCAAGATACGAAATTTGCATGTGATTTTGTCCTTTCTTTAAGGTTTGGGAAGGAAAATGGTGCTCTATATGTTTGCTTAGCAGCGAATGTTCGTTTGGTTGTCTTGAGAATGCATGAATCCCCAGGTCCCGCGCTACAGGCTGGTATAAGAACATTGGTAAGTTTTACATAATGTAATAATAACTACACATATACATAATATATCGCCATTTCTAAAATGCAAATTCGAAATGCTTATTTTTTATTGCATCTTAGTGGGATGTGAGCAAGAATTTTTATATGTATTTTATTATTTGGAATCTAATTCGTAAGGTTTTTCCACTAGTCATAATCGAATTAATATTGAAAATCCCATTTTTAAAATTGGTTCCAAACCTTAGTTTTAGACTTAAAACTAAAAAAACCAATTAGATTGTTTAGAATTTAAATTATAGGTTTTAAAAAGACAGGGTGCATTTGGCTCTGTGAATACCCTGCGGTAATCAAGAACAAGGTTCGAAAAAGTAGATTATAAAATATCTACTTTTAAAATTAGCCTTATAGGAGTTTCAAAATATGTATGTTCTTGCAATTTATTTCTATTCTTTCTTGCCAAGTTTTAAGTTATATGAATATATTCATACAAAATATTCCTAAATGTAGTGTAGATTAGGTTATTCATATTTTTGTAAGAAGCTAGGGTTTTCAAATTATTGTGAAGTAATTTATTTATTGAGGGAAAATATTGGTCATATAAATCTAACACAAATAATATTATTATTCCACTCTGTCTCACTATTCTTCCCAAAGGTGAGGATGTCAACAATATACCTACTGGCATATGGCATTGAAAACGTTCTTTTGTAGATTATGGCCACTTGTGGCGTAAGCATAGTGGGACAAAGTGCATTATTCACCTAACAATGTAAGTATTCAAGTATGTATGGGAAATAAACTTAATATGTATCTATTATAACCATTGCTAGGTTGTAATAATATTTTTATTGGTCTGGTCATGGCTGCATCTGATTTTATTCTTTTCTTATAATGTAATATCTATTTATGATTTAGCTTTAGCTCCAAATGTTAATATATTCTGTCTGGAATATTAATTTGCATCATATATTGAACTAATCATGATCTTTTATTTATCTATGTAATTACTAATGAATTTATTTGATAGCAAGCTAGATTTTGTTATAAGAGCACATTAATTAATTAAGGACATATATTTTTTACACAGCACTGAATTAGATAACCAGGAATAAACAATTGTTTTATAATAATTTGGTTTTTTATTGTGTCTGGGTGAAGGGTGGTAATAAAAAGACATTATAAAAAGCTTATTCTAGTTTTTATTTGTCGATTTAACATAGACGTAAGGCATTCTCCCACCTACTGTAATTGGCACACTATACCTTCTCAACGTAATATCACTTGACAATATTATGGAATGTTTCAACACAATTGGAATGCCCAAATGATTACACATATAATGGTATTCCTCATCGCAGTGGTGTCTACCCCACTCGTTCGATATATTCGAGTCAACTAGCCAGATATCGATTAATATAAAAATCAGGACTAGAGTTTTCAAGTATCGCGCCGTGAATCACTGTTATGTACAATAGACTGACTCAAACGTTTGTGACTCGTGCCGGTCCAGGGAACCGAGCGGACTTACCTTTATAAATAATTTAGCGAGGGATGCACAAATTAAAACACTGGTCGATATTGGCACTGATTCAAAAGCTAACTTAATAAATAATACTACGATACAATTATACAACCATACAATGAATATCCAAGTACAATACTGTATACAAAATACTGTTCACAATTCACGACGATTTACAAAATAAATAATTATAAAAAATAAACAAACATAAAATGGACGCAAAATAATTTCACATATTGCACATGAGAAAATAATAAAATACACTTGATTTGATTTCTAACGCCTCGAAAATATAAAGTTAATAAAACAAGTTGATATTATTAAAATGACTGGCCACCTTCGATCCGATCCGATCCACTCCGTCTCTAATCTTGTGTAAACCGGTCCTGCACACATTAGGCACTGGTTCGAGCTAATATCAAAGCTAATTCCGATATACATCTTATACAATATAATTTACGCTAACTTGTAATAATTCCAAGCGTGTATCGGGTGTAGGCCGTCGTTATAAAACAATTAATTTGTTGCTGTAACTCGCTTCAGTGTTCCAGTGTCGTATAATATAAATAAACAAGCGTAATATCAAATACAATATCATTATTTTATATGGATATGCAATAATTTAGATTATTACGCAACTCTCAGACTAGTATTTACCTAATTAGTATACTGTGGGATACAAAAGCTGCTCACTCTAATTCTAACTAATCATTACTGATATTTTTGTATAGTAAAAATATCTAATTATTTTTTGATCAATTTTTACAAAATGCATAATAACTTATCATTAAAAATATTGATATAAGTACACAGTTAAATATTACATAAATGTTAGTTACATTATAAATATACAAGTCACGCTAAGTACGAGTTGAAATATCATTGTATTTTGTTTCGCATATCTTAAACATACATTTGTACTATTTATAAATTTAAACCAAAATAATATAATAGAAACGCGTAATTTTTTGCGTAGTAACAAAAAATAAATGCGTGGATACGATGTTAAATTATTTGAAAGTATTTACAATTTGTACACGCTTGCTTCTATGTACCGAATGTGCCCATGTATTCCTTATCACAGTACAACAGTGCGTCATAAAACCGCACCGTAATAAAACTCGAGTCGAACGGATCAAGGAACAGAACTAATACGACACAGGCACATGTAGACTAAAGTAACGTGATTATGTAACAATTACATTCTATTATACAAATGTACAATTCGATCTACGAATAGGTAAATAATGAACACAAATGCGTCTCCGCCGCAGGGCAGAACTGAACGAACGCGGGGACGATATCCTTACCCGAGGCTTCTCAACAGTTGAACACACTCGTCTCGGTCACGTCATCCAAAAGACTCACTGTCCATGAAAGCATAGCTTTGCAGGCGCGTATTTGTTATTACACGCCTTGCAACTTACACATAAAATTATCAAACTGACAAATTGAATACGTACACCTGTGTTGCGTTGCGAAGCTTACATGTCTAATTCTGGATTGTACTTTTTCAAAATCTGACGGCATTGTAAACATAAGATAGACTACCAAACTAAAATTTTCAGCGTGTAGCTTAAGATTTTGAATTCCGATAAAAAATCAAACAAGTTTCCAATACGCCTCATGCACAGAGTTCAGTACTGTAGTAGACAAGCTGAAGTATGAAAGCTACACCGTGATGGGCAGGAGTCGTAGAGGAGCGTGTGTCGTCAGACGAGGTAGTGCGAGAAGGCTGTGCGGCGCTAGGAGGGCGGCGCGGGGCTGAAGCGCACGCGCGACGCGGACGACGAGCTGGCGTCGCGCGCCGACGCGAACGAGTCGCTCTCGGACGGGCTGTCGGAGGCGGGCGACGCGCCGTCGGCCGCGCGCGCGTACTTCTTCAAGCTACTCCGCAACTTCGTCGGCGCTAATTCTAACCCTAAGTTCGCCGGCCTCTCCTCCTGCGACTCTTGCCTGTAGAAGTCCCTCGGCAACGAATAATCGCTCGACTTCCTCGGGTATTCCGTTTTAGCTCTGTTCTCTTTTCTGTACTGTCTCGAAGGCGAGAATTCCTCGGCGTGCGAGTTGGATGCGGAGGAATTCGACGGCGTTCTTCTGTGCGTCAGAAACTGAGGTGATCTGTAATCCGGTTCCCTGTACTCGTACGAACACTCGTCGTAGGTGTATCTCTGGTCGTAAGGAAACGGCTCGTTTCTGTAGAAGTATGCCAAGTCCGTAGACGATGAAGGTTGGAAGTTTTCTCTGTAGTTGTGGTACAAGTCAGCCAGCTGGTCCGAGGTGGTGGACGGGGTGGTGCGCGCGCGCGAGCCGGCGGGCGCGGACGGCCCGTAGCCGGACGAGCTGGAGGCGCCGTATTGTATGGGCGAGTCTGTGAACCGGATCGGTTTTGGCTCTTCTGCGTGTAGGCTCGTGATCTGCAACCAGAACAAACACAGGGTATAAGTACTGTACATTTCATATACATGCTAAAAGTATTCGACTGTAGGAAGGTAATGCTGCTAAAGGTCTCTATAAAGATTTCATTACAATAAAAAAGATAAACCTGAGCGAATCGATGGATTAGTAAACACTGCCATATGCAACATCTAATTTTAACCAACATTTTAAAAAGCATACAGGAAAAGCATTTTCTAGCAAATTCATGGAAAGTAACATCCATCCAATGTATATATATCCAAAACCTTTAAACATTCAAACATGATATCGTAATGTT
The DNA here is from genome assembly GCA_963082685.1 of Cyclophora albipunctata. NCBI lineage: Eukaryota > Metazoa > Arthropoda > Insecta > Lepidoptera > Geometridae > Cyclophora > Cyclophora albipunctata. The sequence continues at coordinate 849,961 of OY720125.1, forward strand.
GGAGTGGTGTAACGTACCGGCGAGCCGGTGATGGCGTTGAGCGGCGGCCGCAGGTGGCGCGTGGGCCCGTGGTACGTGTTGTGCGCGTAGCCGAAGCCTTCGTACACGGACGCACTCAGCGGCTCGGGCTCCGACTCCGTCCTGGAACACAATACGTACACGTTAGGTAAATAGTAAGTATGTGTTTATGTTGTCTACTTATTCAACGATATGATTTGACATAATAATATCGAGTACTCTCAATGTTCCCGATCTGGCAAAAAATATTATAACATAGCCTATGGGTAAACCAATTATTTATAATCGTTTCGGGATGTCGATACAAGTTACTGACTTGATACAATCCTAGATTAAAAGAGTAAGGAAAAGACAAAAATAGTACAGTTGTCGCCGAATACATTTTTATCGACATATGTAGATGGCGCCACAATCGTTTTAATCGTTTTACGACATTGTTCACATAAAAACAGCCTCATAGACTAGCCGCGCCCTACGGTGTTACCCGCGTTGTACCCGTCCCCCGGGAATTTTGGGAAAAATTACATATCTAAAATAATAAATATACAGTTTCCCATGTGTTATTCTGATGTATAACCTATATAAGTAACTAAAGTTTCATCCAAATCCCTCCATTAGTTTTTTTCGTGAAAGAGTAACAAACTTATCATCCATCCCCACAAACTTTCACATTTATAATTTTAGTAGGATAATGTACCTGTGGGGTTGTAAGGTGGGGTGCAGCGGGCTGACGTTGGACACGCGCACGTCGTAGCCCGCCGCGACGCCGCCCAGCAGCGCCGCCATGTTGTACAACACGAGCTCGATTATACTCGGCTTCTTGTACTTGTAACCTGCAATTTATTGTTAGGCATCCTTTGAATAGGGCCAGCTTGATGGTAATTCTGGTGAAAGGTGAAATGTAGGCATATGTACCCTAGATATGCCTATACCTAGGGTAGAACTTTCAATAGAATTACCATCAGACTATAGTAAATCGAGCTGTGGGTTCGAGAACTTATATACTACTACATTAGAAAGCAATTATAAATGACTTTAGAACTCACCTTCAGTACTATACAGGGTCGGCATCGGTATATACCTCGATGTATTCGCGAGAGGGTACTCGGGGCCCCATTCGTCCGGGCTGAAGTCTGTATAAGTGAGAAAACAACCTATGTGAATGAAACATAGGCACGTTAGTGTACGGTGATGTAAATGTGTGCTAAGTGTATACGGATGATTTATGGGTGCAGCAAGGAATTAATTTTGTGAGATTTAAACTGTGTTTTTATTTATGATTTAAAAAAATTCGGAGGGTATTTTTAAATCCTTTAATTAATTCCTACTTACACCCACTTCATGTTATTTTATACTTGGCAAAAAGTAATATTAGTATCAAAATAATTGGCTGGCAGTTATTATCTTTAGACCTTGTCCAGTGGACAGGTAGAGTTAAGTAAAAATCAATTATCAAATAAGTAACATATGACTTAAAGCCGACATGTTCTTAAACTACCTTACTTTCTTTAGTATACAATTTATGCCAAGTAAAAAAAATAAACATACATCGATGATCAAGAAAACATTATGAAATGTTTTCGTAAAATAAGAGTAAGTTTCATTTTAAGGCTAAAAAGTTATTTTCATCTTGTGTCAATCAGCGCCACATACGGGCAAAAATGGAACTAAAATGCGACACTAACAATATTTTACGACAACATATAAATTAATTTTACAATGATAAAGTAGTGCGATTCAGACATTATTAACATAGGAATAAGTACAATCGTTTTAAAATTATGAAATAAGTTGTGAATTTCTATGAATAGTATTTTGTAAGTGTGTATTAAAACGTAGACTATAACACTTAGAAGATGACTTGTATAGTGCATAACTAAGGGGCAATTCTGCTAAATTAATATTGTGTTAATTAGGTCTTAATTTGATAGCGTTTGAATAGTTTGACACATTTTGTTAGCATAATACAAAAAGTGTCATCTTATTAATAGAAATACAATGAACACAGAATCGACACACAATTAATTTAGTAGAATTGATCCCTTCTTTCAATTGTATTTAACATCTGTCATTTAATGGTCAGATACTAAATACATTTAGTTATGCAAGCCATTATAAAAAGAGGAGTTACACTAAATTCTCTCATTTCAAACACATGCAGTCAGAAGTGTTTTTTGAAAATCACACAGTAATCACTATCCATGCCACACAGTTCATTTTAAAAAAAACAACTATATAATAAGCAAAATAAAATCATAATTCTATATACTTACATTTACAGCTTCATAGCATAAACTTTATACTTAGTTTTCTTTCTGTTATTTTTTAATTTTTCACCGATTTCCCAAAAAAATATTAGGGTGCGGCCATAGTGGTAAGCTGAAGCGTATCTATGTACCGTCACCGTAGTCACTACCTAACCTAACTAAGGCTCTTGTTATTATAAAAAGGGGGTATGTTAGTTATTAGTAAATCCCATGTTAAAAAAATACACCATTCATAGATTTTATGGAAAAGGTTTTATTTTAATATATAATTAAAAAATTAAACTATGATAGAACCAGATCACCTCGGGTCGGATTGTTTAACAATTATTTTGTTTAAATGGAGCGTTATGTCCGCTCTGTGAGCCTCTGCCTGTCTAATCCACCACCGTTACAGGAACATAATGTTAACGATGTTTTACTGTATTTTGTACTATAACAACTGGTTTAAACTACTTAAAACCGGTTTTGGGAGTCCATATACTATTAAAACATCAAGTCCACTCACCTTAATATATCTGAGAAGGAATAAAGCAAGCGATCTCTGTTACTGTTTATATAGAGTCCCAAAACGAGGCCATTATCTGTAACTAACATTGTAAACATTTGCAAGCGTGCCAATAATGACAATGGGTGAAAAAAAAACAAGCAAAATACAAACTAACAAATAGGTAAGTACAAAAAATACATATAATAAAAATAAATGTCTTACAAGTGAATACATAGCGTATTTAATATGAACTGCTAAGCATGCATAGATCTTACTCGGTAAAATAAAACTTACGAAGCGAACAAATGCTTACAATTTACAAAAAAAATAAAATTATAATAAACTAGGAAGTCAAACGGCTAGTTGGATTACCAGAGAGTATCTACACGAGAATAGCCAAGTATATACTAACACGCACACATCGAGTACCACACGACATAACATTTTTTTAACGTTTTTTATTTAATTTTTACTTTTAAGGTGCCTTTACATTGTAACGTGCGTTGCAGAGATGTCATTTTGTACTGTGAGAAAGACCGTTATCTATCTCGGTATCTATATGAAGAAATATACAGTTTAGGCAGAATATCTGTTCGGTTCGAATTTATACATTAACTATGAAAAACTTAGTTTTTATCAAAAACTAAATGACTATTTTAAACTTAAGGATAGTGCAACGATCAATGTAAGGGCACCATTACATCAAACAAAATCCATACACAATAAACTACGCCTTAACTAAATGTTCCTTTACGTTCAACTCTACTAGTGGATACTTAACTTTGAGACAATATGGTATTTAGATAAACACGTCCTTTTGATACTTGAAAACAAATGTTGGATTGAAATAAATAAGACTCTATATTGAGAAAATATTTATCAACTATTTTGTACGTCTTGTAATGAAGATTTTGTGTTAGTTGCAGATCTTAGGGTACCTTACTACTAGAGGCAACTTTTGATGTATATCAATTCCCTTCATTTTGTACTAACGCGACGTTTATTTATTTGTACCGGTTTGACCTAATGAAACATGATTGAAAATCACGCTGAGAATAACACTGAGACAATAGACAGACGGACATTAAACAAAAGGATAATAAAAGAAATTGAAGTTCGATGAAATATAGCGTAGAAGAGAAAAGCGAGAACAAATCCCTAAAGTAGGACAAAATGTACTTTACCCAGCAGTGGACTTATATAGAGATTCTTTAGTCAAAGAAATAAAGACTATAATGTAAATGTGTTTAGCCGACTGCCAGGAAAGGAGTATGTAAAAGGACGTATCTATTAAAATACATGTTAAAAATAATATGTAAATACCTAACCGAAATACTCACAAGGGTATAGTAAATTATCTTGTGAAGTTCCTTCACACGCAGCGACAAACAAACAAAATTCAATTCATTAAACATCAGACATACAATATTTAAACCACCGACCTTACAACGAACAAGTCACTTTCTTTTTTTGTATTTTTCAACATTTTTTCATATAAAACTCGGGACTTATTCATTGTAAACGATCGACGTTTTGGCAAGAACCTAATTAATTCTTTCAGTCAATAATCGCGATAAAGTCTTAAAGAATTTACTCTTAATTACACTATCTGTATCTAGCTTAGGTTTAAACTAACGTAAATGCTTGTCGATCTATAAACGACCGCCGGTTCTCAAAGACAAATTACTGTAATTGTATTCGCAAGATTTCATGTAAACTTACGTTTTTCAAAGATGTGGTAAACCGAAAAATAATTGATTTCATAACAAATATGTTACAACATTCCATATTGAATTGATTACGTTTAAAATTAAAATCTAAAAATAAGTCTTTTAAAAATGTATTACAGTCTAAACTTAATTATCAATTCCTGGGCATCGCATCGTAATCATTAAATAAATATTTACAAAACGCGTAGGTTCGAATCGACGAGTCGAGTTCGGGGCAATCGATTTAGAATGTCACTTTATGGGTTAGCTAGTCGAATGGGTTAATTTTGCATTTTTTAAACCGAATTCACATTTTGGTAGGAATGTGTCAGTAGAAATTGATATGTATAGATATGGCAACACTGGCTCTACGACGTCACTTAGGGTTCAAACGTATTGCAGGATAAGGTCTATCGTCTATCTGGGGAATCGATCGATGGTAAATTAATCGACGTCGATTGACGATTTAAACACTGACATTATATCTATATGATGACAAAATACACGACCAATCAAGTTACACCTTTAGTAAGTCACTGAGCGACTGATGGTGACGATTCGCGGTCTCGATCGCTTCTGTATCAAGAAGCATATTACTATCGAAAGTCGATCGTCACCAAATCGATATCTATCGAATAATGGGTTTGCATTTTAAGGCACAATTTCATGCTCAGCTTTGAATTCGCATCAATAGTGCGAGTGAAGTGAGAGTGAAAGTAAACGTTAATAATGGTCGTTAATCTGTAAATTAGGGATTGAGTAGCGTGTTCTGTCTGTATCTCTATAACCTGTATCTATAGTATGACGCTTACAAAAAGGTCAAAGACGATTTAATAAACAACTACATATAAATTAGGGGTCAGAATTCCAATTTGGAATCGTGATTGGCAGTGGACCACCGGTTAGGTCAAAATGGGAAAGAAAGCTTAGTCTGGCGAAGTAAGGATGAATGTTTGCCATCGGGGCCTAAGTGACGAGGTCTGGTCTCATCCATCCCGGCGTCTTGGTCCGGTAACAGGACAATTTGGAAGGACGTGAACGATAATGTTGGATCTGGGGCATCCATCTCGTTGAATAGCGAGGCCGACGTTATTAGGGTTGTTCATTTTTTTTCACCCGTTAACGTTATGGAACGACGCCAGGTCGGGACGGGTATAATGTTGAAGGGAGGCACTTCGGCCTAACGGTATGTCGGACGCCGTGAGTGGGGGCGGGGTTACTGTGGCGGGGCGCGCGGGGCGCGGGCGCGCGGCGCGCGGGTACCTGCGGGCGGCGGCGGCGGCAGCGCGGGCGCGGAGCTGCTGAAGCGCGCGGCGCGGCGCGGCGCCGGCACCAGCGGCAGCTGCGAGCGCGAGCGCTGGTGCACCGTCGACGGGCCCCACGTCTTGCCCTTCACGCCGTCCGCCGGCACTGCCAACAACCATCACTGCTGTTAGTGTGCTGCTAGTATGGTCATTAGAGGCACAGCCTTAGTCAGACTACGCGAGCCAATCCACCGAGAATACCGCTCGCGCGAACGACTCGCACGGCGTTCATGGACGTCGTGATGTTGCTGGCTCGCGCGAACTGACAACAAACTTATGCCAGTGGAGATTTGCTACGAAAACCATGTCAGCATCCGTCCATGTTTGTGTCTGTCGTCGTTGTGAGTGCGTGTACTCACGTGCGATGGCGCGCATGATGGCGGGCGAGCCGGGCGGCGTGTCCTTGGCGACAGCGACGAGCTTCTTGACGCTCGACTCGTCCTCGGACGTATACTCACGTGCGATGGCGCGCATGATGGCGGGCGAGCCGGGCGGCGTGTCCTTGGCGACGGCGACGAGCTGCTTGACGCTCGACTCGTCCTCGGACGTATACTCACGTGCGATGGCGCGCATGATGGCGGGCGAGCCGGGCGGCGTGTCCTTGGCGACGGCGACGAGCTGCTTGACGCTCGACTCGTCCTCGGACGTATACTCACGTGCGATGGCGCGCATGATGGCGGGCGAGCCGGGCGGCGTGTCCTTGGCGACGGCGACGAGCTGCTTGACGCTCGACTCGTCCTCGGACGTATACTCACGTGCGATGGCGCGCATGATGGCGGGCGAGCCGGGCGGCGTGTCCTTGGCGACGGCGACGAGCTGCTTGACGCTCGACTCGTCCTCGGACGTATACTCACGTGCGATGGCGCGCATGATGGCGGGCGAGCCGGGCGGCGTGTCCTTGGCGACGGCGACGAGCTGCTTGACGCTCGACTCGTCCTCGGACGTATACTCACGTGCGATGGCGCGCATGATGGCGGGCGAGCCGGGCGGCGTGTCCTTGGCGACGGCGACGAGCTGCTTGACGCTCGACTCGTCCTCGGACGTATACTCACGTGCGATGGCGCGCATGATGGCGGGCGAGCCGGGCGGCGTGTCCTTGGCGACGGCGACGAGCTGCTTGACGCTCGACTCGTCCTCGGACGTATACTCACGTGCGATGGCGCGCATGATGGCGGGCGAGCCGGGCGGCGTGTCCTTGGCGACGGCGACGAGCTGCTTGACGCTCGACTCGTCCTCGGACGGCCGCACCGTCAGCGTGTGCCGGAAGTCCAGCGGGGACGAGATTGTGTTCTTGTTGTTCTTCAACTTCATCTTGCTGAATTTACCTGCAATACAAAGTTTGGTTGCTGGGCTATTGGTACATGGAGGTTAGTCTACAAGTAATATAAAAGAGAGATTGCTCATAATCTTATTCTCACTACTGAACACAATTTTCCTCTGAAAAACACAAGTATCAACAAGTAACACTAGGTAGCTTTTGAATTGTATTTTTAATGGATTTAAATTCTTTACAATATATTTAAGTATGTCCCAGTGCCCAAAAGTACTATTTGAATAACTCTATTAAGATTATCCCAGAAGTATTATCATGAGGTGTTTCTAGTTAAACACAAATAATACTCATTTACTTCTCTTGTTACATATATGTACGAGAATTTAGTTACACACAAAGAAAGCTCCACCTTTCTACTTCCATCACAGAAAGTGAAAACTTACCTTTTCTTTTATTAGGCATAGGCGGTTGATTATGAGACATGTTGCTAGCAAAGATGAGTATGTGTAGTTCTCTAGCCACCAAGTCAAACTCCCTTTTCTCTAACTCCCTCTCTTTTTGAAGGAGGTTCTGTTCGACCAATCGCTGTTGGAGTTGAGCTCTTGTTAACTCCTCTTCGCGACATCTTAGCTCCTGGAAAGATTAAGAGGTATGTTGACATGTGTTAGGACTTTTGGGGGGTGGACATTTAAAGCGTTTTTTGTCAATAGGTATAGGAGTTTACGACTAAATGAATTTCCAAGAGAGCTGTGCTATGCTATGAGCATATCATAGCAGATGTAAAGGCGCCTAATGATTGAGAATTCGAATTATAGCAGTTGGTAGTTCAAACAGTAGCACAAGCAAGACCGAATGTTAACTTTGCTCACTGCTCTTTGACATACAAAACCATATATCATAATTTAATGATGGAGTATGCTATTATATCAGTTAATATTAAACAAGAGTATGCAGTTGCAGCCTTTTTTACATATTATTTTTATAAACACCTTGGAACAACACTTAAGATGGAAAATGCGTATGATATAAGTACACCAGTAACTTACGTAAAAAGCTAACTTAACAAAAATACTGCTCTTTTTACAACTTTGCCGTCAAACTACGTAATTAGAATAAAAACTGACTACTTACATAACAAAAATAGTGATACCAATTAAAACGAATGACACTAAAGCACACAATAAGAAGCGAAATAATTTGTTAATTTTGGGCAAAATTAATAATAATAAATAAAATAATCTACAACATCAATGTATCACTAACCTCTTCTATAGTTTTGTATTCCTATCCGTTAAGAAGCGTTAGTGGGAGACAAAGTAGCTTTTATTAGTTGGGTTTAACTTCCAAATGTATGATCTCAATAACCGACGTCAAAAATAAATAATTTCTTGTGGTCTAAATGGTCACACCATTGATCAATGTGCATCGATAAGAGATCACTATTATAATGATATCTAGTGACCAGTATCATAACTATGAATAGCGATCATACATGAGTGACCACTATTATGATTGCTAATGACCATAAATGTGTAATCACTATTATAAATGGCCTTTAGTGACGATAAATGACAGACGATTAATATGGTCACCTTAATAATGACCTCTAGAATGTGGGGATGGGCCAATTTACACAAGATTTTTAGCCAAAAATACCGATTACGGTAATCTACTTACATGTCCAATGACCAATGACCATTTTTAGATTGTAATCTAGCAAAAGTATTTATCCACTGACCACAATTATTTAATATACCTAAGTATAATAGTTTTTGACGCTAAGAATAAAATCCACTTTTGAAGTCGGTTAATAAAACGCAAAGCTATGTGAAAGCAATTTAAAGTTGTTATTTTATCTAGACAAATGTGATTTTTTACAAACGGGTTAATAAAGCCAATAATTATAACATAATTTTGAAAAAAAAATTTTTGGAATATATGTCATAATTATTTTTGGATAAAATGTATTAATATAAAAATAGTTTTACTATGAGCGTGAATAACATAAAACTATTTCAGCTGTATGGTATGATTACAAAGTATTAAATTAAAGACTTATTGAGAGCCACTTTCACACTGTTGAGTCTAGATTTTTATAACCCATTTTACACAAAGCCCTACCATTTAGAAAACTCTTCGCAAAATTATAAAATTAGAGCTTACGACTTGAATATACGAGGGCGGGTCAATAAGTCCGTGACTTTTTGAATTTCCGACCTCTTTACTGAAACAATAATACTGGTCCCGTCAACAGGCATCTGTCAGTTGACTCCTCTGAAAATTTGAACTTGCTGCGTCAGTTAGTTTGTGTTTTACAGCTATCTTTATCAGACTACTCACTAATTTGACGAGAAAATGGACAAAAGTGAATTTCGTGTGCTTATTAAGCATTATTTCTTGCGAAAAAAAACCATTACCGAGACCAAGGCAAAGCTCTGACTGACTCTGACTCTGCACCATCGATTTCCATGGTAAAAAAGTGGTTTACTGAATTTCGTTGTGGCCGTACAAGCACTAAAGATGCCGAGCGTCCTGGACGCCCAGTTGAGGTCTCTACACCCAAAACATTCGAAAAAATTCACGATATGGTGTTGGCCGACCGAAGATTGAAAGTGCGAGAGATTGTGGAAGAAGTAGGGATCTCGCATGGCTCAGTGGTTTCAATTTTGAATGATCACTTAGGCATGAGAAAGCTGTCCGCAAGATGGGTGCCGCGTTTGCTCACAGTCGACTACAAACGCAATCGTGTAACAACTTCACAGGAAGGTTTAGCATTGTTTAATCGTAATATGGAGGAGTTTTTGCGCCGTTTTGTAACCGTGGACGAAACGTGGATCCATCACAACACACCAGAGACCAAACAACAGTCAAAACAGTGGGTTTCCAAGGGTGAATCGGCGCCAAAGAAGGCCAAGGTGGGATTGTCGGCCAATAAAGTTATGGCGACTGTTTTTTGGGATGCACGCGGGATAATCCACATTGACTACCTTCAAAAGGGAAGAACAATCAATGGGGAATATTATGCCAACTTAATGGACCGATTCAATGACGATTTAAAAAGAAACCGACCTCATTTGGCCAAGAAAAAAGTTCTTTTCCACCAAGACAATGCAAGGGTGCACACATGTGCAGTTGCCATGGCCAAAATCCATGAATTGGGCTATGAATTGCTCCCTCATCCGCCCTATTCTCCAGATTTGGCTCCGAGCGACTACTTCTTGTTCCCAAACATGAAGAAATGGCTTGGTGGAAAAAGATTTGACTCCAATAATGAAGTCATCTCGCAAACAAAGGCCTATTTTGACGACCTCGACAAATCATATTTTTTGGAAGGGATAAAAAAATTGGAGAAGCGTTGGACAAAGTGTATAGAGCTCAAGGGAGACTACGTTGAAAAATAAAATATATTTTTAATAAAAAAATCTGTCTTTTATTGCAAAAGTCACGGACTTATTGACCCGCCCTCGTATATTACAGTGATATACCATCAAAGTCAAAGTCAGTTGTCAAAATCAAATGAAAAAAAAACCTCTCATGAATTACATCTAATCAATGAAATCAAAATATTTATATTCAATACAACTTCTAAAATTTAGTGAAAGTTGCTCTAAATAAGTCACAAAGATTAGTAATCTACCGTAAGACAAGTAGCAATCGCCTAGCATTCGATTCGTTGACTACTATCAAAACGTGTGCTTAGCAATAGTCATGGGGTCAGTTGATACAATATTACATTTTGATAGTAACAGTGCCGGATCCAAAAAAAATATTACTGGGTTCAGAGCGTATTTTGTCATAGACTTGACCCTTAATCAGAGTATGTTTTATCAACTGTATTACGGGATAACTCTAAAGATTTTTCAGGCTTGAACCTCTAAGCCTGGATCCGCCACTGGATGTGACAAAACGAATAGACTTGCTAGTGTCCTACGCGATTGCCACTAGTCCATGGGATCAGTTCCACTCCCACCCCAGCCAGCGTACCTTCTCCTTCCGCCTGAGTTCCCGCAGCACCTCCTCGATCTCCAGCCGCCAGCCGTCCTGCATGGTGTGGAAGGGCTCGTGCGGCGCGCGCGTGAACTCCGACTGTCTGATGCGCTCCAGCTGTTCCAGGATCGCGGGGAACAGAGGGCGTTCGCGAGGGTTCGAGTGCCAGCATGCTGGAATTGGATGGTGGGTTGTTGAGTTTCATGAGGTAGGTTACTTTTTTTTTATGATAATACAAATTATGGTTAAATAATAAGAAAGTTGTGTTGACAATAGCGATCTTAAGTGGAGCACGTTGTGTTATTTTTCAAAAATTCTATGCTATTTGAGACCTTAATGGTAATTATGGTCGATTTATTGGTGGAAATCAAAATGCATAAACCGCTTTATAGTAATAGTACATACAGTTAACATATACAGTTAACAAACTTTTCTCTACCACAGAGATACCATCAGTGACCCTTCACTGGGAGTCCTACATCCATCACGATCATTTTTAAATCACCAATAACTTCACCATCGCTGTTCTGAACTACAATAACCCTTACCCTACTCTACATAAGGGTGTTCCTTACCTTCCATGAGCACGCGCCAAGGCTCGGGACAGGTGCTAGGGATGGGCAGCGTGAGCTTGTTGACGGCCACCCCGTACGCCACGGCGAGCGCGTCGATGCCCTTGTACGGCGTCTCTCCCGTGAGGAGTTCCCACAGGAGCACCCCGTACGACCACACGTCTGACGCGTGCGAGAAGGTAGAGTGTTTTATTACCTGGAAGTTGATGGACGGGGTTTTAAGTTATATTAAAATACTTTTACTGTTATATGGGTGAAAAACTTAATTATTTGTGGCTTTGGGCAATAAAGATTTGTTATAGGTATATATGAAGAAAATATATATAAATCAGCTTACAGATGTAGATTAAGCTGCGTAAAGATTAAATTTTTACAAGGAAATCTGGGCTCAGTAACTTTATGTAACAAAATTCAAAAACAGATATATTGCAGTATGTTAGAAATAACTTATGACGAATGTTGCATTAAAAATGAAACCTATACAGACGAAATCATAACCACGACTATATTTCAATTTGTACGAGTAACAAAAATAGTGCAAACAATTCCATTGCTTAGTCAACATCTTCGTATATCCGACAAATTGCTTCGAAATCACCAGGTACAGGCATACGAGATACCGAGGAACGAGCGCCTAACTAAAATATATTTCACTTCCTAGCGTTGCAATTTTAAAAGTGGATAGTTTGTACAGTACACTGCGCTGTGGGTTCTCTTACTCGATCTTCTAGAGGATTGTGGTATGCATATTTCGGTTTATATAAACCACATGATGAGTTAATGCCAAGGTAATAAATAATGATCATGGGGTTACACAGGTAAGTATAAATATAAATAATCCACAAAATTTAAACATCAATCTTTGCATTGTAACATGGCATGAACATCGGCCAATTTTTCTTATTTTAATTAAAATTGTAATTGAAATTAATATTATAATAAGGTTTAATGTATGCAAAATGTAGCATAGTTTGCAAATACAAAGACAATAGCGAAAAGAATCTTCCTCCCCTTGAGGAAGACGAGTAAGTGTATCGGTCCCATATGCACCAAGAATATGGGAAGCAATAGCTCCCAGCGGTATGTGTATCGATCGAACAGTGCACGGTTGCCTTTGTTGCATTTTTCATGTGAAACTTGTAGTACTAGATTTATTGGTCCATCAGAATAGCATCAAGAACATATTGGTTTAGGTTTGTTGGCTCACAAGTCTTGAGCCTAGCAGGTTTAATGTTTTCTGTAAAAACAAACCTAAAGTCTGCCCGTAACCACGTGTGGTGCACAATACGTTCCATTCGTAAAATCCATAATTTTTTTGTAATTATGCCTAATTAATGTTACAGTAATCCTATAAAAAGATTTAAATTTCAAATCGCAATATTAGAAAAAAACACTTATAAGCCTTGAAAAAGAAATCGGCACCGGTGTCATAAAGTTTATGATACCCATAAAATATTTACTATGAGAACACAAGTCATGTCTAATGATCACATATTACGATAGAGTACTAAAACACGAATTAACATACTCGATTATACAGCTGGTGCGATCGAACACACGGCTATCAATCAAATGAACATTGAAACCTTCAATAATCGCCGGGCGACGATTAATGTCGAAAAATTCGTGTAGAGCTTTGAATAATTAAGCTGTACCACGATATGTTTTAGCATGTAACTGTGTAATAAATCGATATCAGTTCTATGTTTTAAACCAGCATGATTTTACTAACGTTGTATTTGCCAAGTGTATGTATTCTTATGTGAATTTCAGGCCGAAAAGTAACAGTTAAGCTTGTAAGCAGACCCGGTTGTTACAATCGTTAGACTATTTCGGAGGTCTATAGACGGTCTAAAAACTCCGACACCAGGGTTGGCCACTACCCTACTCAAACTTACTTAGTTAAATGAAGACCAAGAACTTACTTCAGGAGGCATCCACGCGTAAGTGCCGGCCGCGGACATCCTCGTAGTCTTGTACACTTCCCTGGCCAGACCGAAGTCCGTGATCTTGAGGGTCTTGTTCTCCAGCGTGTCGTCAGAGAGGATTGATTCACTAAGCAGAACTGAAACGTGGAGAAGATAAGAGTAAGTTATTGAAGTAAAGAAGAAGAAAGTAACGTGTTGAGTTCTGCTTGAGGCAAGGGTCTCTTCACTCATTAAAGATGTTAGGTTAGAAGGTTAACTATTATGGCTTACTATTATGAAGAATTTAAACGACCAATACGTGATATCCTGTAGGTTCTCTAGCTTAATGATGAAGCTATAAAAGCTATTCGATATCCATTAACATAAATAAAAATAAACTCGTTGTATACTTTCTTAAAAATCTCATTTCTCCACCACATCATGCCCTCTGTTAGTTACTATCCCTGAACGGCCACATAAAAAGCAAGAGCCCTATACACACATCCCCCAAACACCCTCTTGTAAATATGTATGCAGGGTAGGAACGATACCGCGGGCAAATATATACGCGAGTCTAGACTTGGCTTGTAAACCTCTGTTTTACAACGTAACAAACAAACAGGGGGAAGGTTCCCAATACTGAATCGATTCGTTTTATTGGGGTCAACATGACTTTAGTGAAATGAACCCCGGTATGGACGACCTCTTTCACTTTTAAAGTTCATGGTGAGGGGGTCTTAAAGGTTGTTACCAATTTTATGTTATTGACCGTTTAATTTGATTTCGTCCAGACTTAACATGTGTTGATGTAGATAGAGGTGCGGCCGTGGAAAATTATACGATACAATTTAAAACTACTTGTATTACTTATAATATCAATCTGTAATAAAAACTCTTTCACATATTCACCACTTCAACCTTGAAAACCTTGTATTTTTTCACATTCATATTAAAAATTTTTTTTTATACGACGAATAAAGTTAGAATCAAAAGTCGAAGACGTGATGTTATAAATCAATGTACAATAAGATATTACATTACAACATCAGATGTTTACTAAGGTCATGGACGAACTGAATAACGATTTAAATGTTACGTAAATCGAGCCATCAATAAAAAAACCAAACGACAGAGACGAGGAATCTCAAGAATGCGAAGAAGGCGAACTTATTCTTTACCAATAACTATCGACCGAAGGTAAATTCCTAATCATTGACCTGAAAACTTAATGTTAGGCATCCAGCATTCATGAAGGTCGTTCTTGGCAGTCACAGAGTGATTCTCGTCATACCTACAGTGGCATATGACGTGACTTGCCCACATAAACTGTTTAACGATTGTGCCCGTAGTTACGCTGTGTTCATTCAAAATTTAAATCTTTGGAGACTTTCAGACTGGTAAAAATATGAGTATCCAAAAGCTGACATGACGGGATAACTTATTAATCTAGCACAGTTTTATTCCTTGTTTGTATAATACAGCTTCTATTATTCCAATTGCAACGTTTATAAGATACGTCGTTTAAGTATGCACTTATATTCGTGCCCAACACCGGCATGCCACAGAACAGGTTTATTTCTTCAAATTCGAAGGAAATGCCAATCTAGTGATACAGGTCGATTAAACTGTTGATGTATAACTTTCATTACAGAGAGTCACGCCTCTGGCCGATGTCATCCGATTAAATTATGCATTTCATAACCTGTACATCAACGTATTGCAGTACCACTTAATTATTGATTGCTCACTCCTTCGCAGGCTTTAACGACATTTACTGATTTACTCTTGCAGTAATCTTTCACTGTCCCCGTTAAGATAATATCTTCCACAGTCGATGTCTCCGTTTAATGATCGGTTACTGCTACCACGCTAATGTGCTAATACTTCATATTGAATGACTATCAAAAATACATCTAACCGTTACGTAGAGACAATAAAGTTTCTTATTGGAGGTAGGTACATGATATCAATCATTTTCCTTGTCTCAAAAGGCTTACAATCACTTGCATACCGGCAAATCATCGCGAGTATAGAGAACACAATCTTTCTGCATTGGACACGGCCAAAACTGGTCCAGGTTTGTTGTCGTCCCATTCATACGTCCATCATCATGAGCACAAAGGCGCCAGTCAGTCAACGGGCTGCCGGCCGACATGACAACCGATTGTAATTCGTCAGACTAGCTTAATGAGGATTAAATGGCGTTATTTTGATGGCCGATCGAAAACATGACAAATAAGGGACATTTTACAGGTCAAATATTTAAATAGATACTCTCGGTCCAATATCTCTTTTGGATTAGCATGTTGATACGACGGGTAAATTATGAAATGTAAATGAGACGGAGGGAGTTGTTCATTAATTCAGTGAAGGACTTTTGAGGGTTTCTCATCCGAAATGTATTCGGTCGTCAAACCAACAGCCAAGCGTCGGGAATTAATATGGAGCTCGAGAGCGCCTCCAATTTAGAATAGCCAACTCTAGGTGGTTAAGCAAAGCAATTTATAAAACGGTTCGAATCAAACCACTTGATACCAATCTAGGAGACGTGGGCAATATAAAAACAAGTTAATCTTTTCCTGAGTCAAGTCCTGATGTCATCGCTCGGATCCCAGGAATCAATTTCACCAAGTCGAGTGGAGGCGAGCGCGGTGCGCACGCGACTCGCTCATGAATTATTCAATGAACTTACGCACGGGAAACACAAGAACAGGATATAGATCCGGTTCCTCTCTAGATATAAGGAGACAAAATAATTCAAGACAGACCGCTCACTTATTAGAGCCCCGCGTAATTAACATGTTATTTCAGAGCCAAATATGCCGGCGACATAGGCATGCAATTATAAAGTTCAGCGTGAACCTTATTAGTATGGAGGAATTCGAGGCGTTATAGTACAGGGCTCGGGTAGAGGCGGATTATCCATAATATTGTAACTTTTGATAACAATTTAATAAGGAAAAACCCACTGCCATGTTATATTACAATGAGCATAACAAGCCGATTCCGAATATCGTAATTATTATAAACAATCGGCGATTGTTAATGAACCACCTTCCAACGAAACCACTTTGTAAATAAAAAGAAAATCTACATAAAAAATACGTTATATCGTGTCTAGAATACATAATGTACTAATGACTTGACTACATAAACAGTCTAGCTAGACGTAAGAAGTAAGTGTGTTTGTACATATCACATCTATGATTCTGAGAAATGTATCTTAAACCGTAAAAATATGTAAAAACAAGATGTATTATGATAATTTACGTGCTATTGTTGCGCGGTATGTGTAATTGGGAAGTAAAATTGCTTAACGTTTCCAAGAATTTGTGAATATTGTAATTTTTCTCTTGTTTCCAACATCCGTTTTATTACTTCTCGGATTAAGGGGTTAAATATATTTCCAGCGGGTGGAAATCATCTCGTTTAACAAATGGGGTGAGGGAAAAGGTAAATATGTACACTGTTATCTCCTTTATTGTGTGCGCAGAGAAAATTTTATTCGGCGGAAGGGTAGATAATATGGTAAAGAGGTGCCGGCAGCCACGTCTGTACAGTTTCAGTTAAATTGAGCGTCACGATAACAGGAGATTAGCTATAATATTCAATTTTAATCCACAAGCCCGAGTCCACCAAGTTTTTGTAAACGAAGCAGCATAAAGTTTTATTTTGCGCAATTTAAACAGCCATTACCGACCACCAAAACATCGTCAAAAAAGTTGGAAAGTTCCGAAATGTTTTCGACACGCCAAGGGGTTATTTTTCAGGGGGAAGTTTTGACAGGTTCCGCCAAAGTTCCCAAGAATATAAAACCTTAAAATTAAATCGAGTTCGACAAAGAAGACGGTAACTAAATGGAGACCCGGAGGAGGTAATTTGTCGAATATTTGTGTGAAATTATATTTGCCTGACGTACAAAAATCCGCTGCGAAGTTTGAATCGAATCTGGGAGTTGTTCTTAAATACTTATTTATTGTCATTGTCTGACAAAAACAAGGGACTTTAAGACGCTGATGTTCCGTTGGTATTAGAAAACTTTGGAGCTCCGCCTGGTTCGCAGTTATACGGGGAGGTTTAAACTGTTCCTTTCGAGAATTCTCTTAACCTTTCCTTTTAAGCCTTTCTTTCATGAATTTCCGGTATATGTATACGGATTTAAACAATTTATAGACAAAGGGGAGACTAGGAATTAATTTATATTCCTAACCTTTAGTTTTACTGTTATAGCGTAGTGAGTATAGAGGTTGATATTAAAAACAAACAAGTATATTTTTCATTTTAGTCTATAAAAACCAAATGTCAAGCGACAAATACAGCAGCAAATTAATATCTATAGAAGCTACCGTATAATACATGTCATACAAACTCCCCGCATTTTTATTACCAACTTTGGAGCGAGTTATACGAGCACATTACGTGTCGCAAGCGGAGCCGGCTCCGAACACCCGCTATTTGAATATTTTTATATGAACCCGCAATTTGTATGTGAAACTTTTATATTTTCCCGTCCTCGTATTGAAATTGAGATGTCAAATATAGATTAAGTTTAATCGTAAACCGTGTAGCGTGTGTCAGGTATGCACCGTATGCAGGATCTTATCTAGTTGATAAAGTTAAAACGTAGCTTATAAGAAAATGAGTTTTCAGTTTTTCATTTAAAGTAAGTTTGCTTAATGCTGACGACTGCTAGATGGTGGATGATAAATGATAATGATCTTCAAGTAACAAGAGATTTGTAAATGTCATCTACAAAGAATACGATTCACTGATTCAATTCAGGACAATAGAGTTCATTTGTTAAAGAAAGGTAGGACGGAGATGATATTTGTAAGAAACTGGTTGGATTAACAAAGTTAATTTCAAAGTTGTCAATGAAACAAGTGTAGATAGCGAAAGTCAGATACTTTAATCCAGTTTTGGCCCCAAAGATGCTTTTTAGACGTACCAGCGATAAAGTTTGGATACACTAAAAAAACGAATGAAAAATTACTTGTTATACGTTAAATATTGCCCCACCGGCTGTCGTACTACTTAATAAAACAATACCTAAAATGAACCGTACCAATTACAACACACCGTAAACCACAAAACAATTTTAATAGGACATAAATAACAACAATTACAGTGTAACTGTACAACACAGTGTTAATTATCCAGAGGGGATGAGCGGGGCGTTTCGGGGAGCAGGCCGGGAGGGTGACAGCCCTTTCAATTAGACAAGTACTCGCGTACATGTGTTAAGATGGTAAGGCTGCGGTTCTAGTAGAGACCACATTTTTGCTCTATACAGGGATATATCTTTGGTAGAAAGATGGGATATCATAACATTTTAGCAATCGTCAGAAATAGATTGTATGGTGTGGTGTTGAGTTGTTAATCACAGAAAGCAAAGTATTGACATTTTTACGTGAACATAAAATAAATGTAATGTTTTTCAGCTGCTAAAATTTGTCATTTATTACATGTGATAACTTGATCTGCTTTCACATTGCCGGTCCATATATCGGTTATTAGGATCAGCCCTAGGCCAGTAAAGGACTATCAAGTCTCGTACGAATATCCACTTTTACACCACAGTTTACGCACACAATTATATGTACATTCTTCAACCTCCATTACCACCACAGCCTTACTCTCGTATCTATAAAGTAACGAGGCTGCGATGAGCGTAGAGTTGCATGCATTGACGCAAACGTTAAGTTTCCGCCACGCGCGATATGAGTGACGTTGAGAGCCTAGTGCGTTGATATGTAATCAGAAACGGACTGAAATTCACTTATAGAATACTAGTGTTTAGTTCTTGGTTTAGTAATTGTTTCGTCGGTATATCGATTATAGTTGTAAAGAGAACCCTCATAAAGTATCAGCAAACTTCGACATTTGCTAGTATACCTACCTCCTAGGTAAACCGACAATACCTACATAGAATTTACAAACAATTTTTGCATTTAAATTGGCGCTTTATAAAATCTTGAAAAATACAAGGTTATATAAATTTAATGATAAGTACCTTTTAAATCAATAACAAAACCACATTGAAAGGAACCAGTCTAGACTTAAAATATAATGTGGAAACAATACAAACAGGAAAATTAACATCCACATAATATTGACGACAAAAATAACGCGCGGTACTAAAAGTTGCGCCATTAAGTGGTATCGGATGTCTTTAATGTGAAGAACTGGACTAGTTACAAGCTGTTTGCTATGTGCTATGTGGCACTGTTTATAACACGAAACGATTTATTATTTAGTATTTGTATGGAGTTTGTTTGGTAAGTAAGCAGTTTTAAATGTTTTTCAGAAGCAAAAGAAGGTAGCTAACCTCGTATAATCAATATAGTTAAGTAAATAAGTAAGTTAGTATGCGTGGCCAACCCGCAGGAGTTTTTGGATCGCATATAGGCCGTCGACATGATCTAACAATATAGCTATGTAACAAACTTAATTCATAATCTATTACATTATTTAGTAGAAACCCAAAACAATGTCATAGTTTTGTCACAACGGCTGTCAACAAAATACATTTTTGGCGCGAAAATATCTCATATCTCACAACTTGTATGAGTCGAAACCGCAGTGACCAACAAGTACGTACATACAATAATAAAACAGCTGCACAGTTGGACGTCGTTTTATCAGTTGATTATCCTCTTTAGCGGCGCCTGCGCCTATCCGCCCACGCGACAGCCGACTAAGCTTTATACTACAAAATTGTACAGCCAAATGGATTTCTCTCAAGATGAATATTAGGAACCTGGCTATTATCTCAACATCATAAGGTTACTTTGAACATGTTTCAAATTATTTTTGTAATGTTTCGCGGACCTTTTAACGGTAACATATCATTAGAAGGCTATTTATTTAAAGACTGTCGGGTGGGTTAATTTATGGGGCTTCTGAAATGTGATCTTTCCTTTTTAGGAAAGGATTTGAATTGATGGGTCTTGTCTAAATAATACTTTATCTGCAAATTATTTATTCGTTAGAATAATAAATTAATATTTTGCCCGAGAGCAAACAAGGCGTATTTTATATGATATATTGCAAGTACATAATAAATATAATTACTTTGTAAAATTAGGAAAAGTTGTGCAATATGTTGTCAACAACACATTTCCTAAACATAAACTACCTATACAAATCATGCGCTACCGTCAAAGACAATGAATACAAAACAAACAATAATACATATTACAATAAAAATATTATACATAATGTAATTGTGGTAAAATATAAAATTAATAATAAACATTGTAAATAGTGTGGCGCCATGGACAGACAGATAAACCGGTTGGTAAACCATCGGCCACAATTCTTGTTAGTAATCATTAAAATATACAATCATAGAGACGATTGGCCAGTCTCTAACCTCACATACACGTCAAATGGTAAAATAATTCATGGCGACAGAAATAGAAAATACTTTCATAGTGTTGCCGTAGAAGGCATAAATTATTCAGTTCTTTGACCATTTGATTGGCTACAATGTTTCTATGTATTCTTGGTATCCTATGCCCGGTTTGGTTTTCTAACAAACTCGAGATAGTTATGAAGTACTTACTTACGTAGATCGTAAGGCCTCATTCATTAGTAGAGAGACAGAAATATATTTCTCACGTTTTTTGTCCAAACATTATCAGCTGACGCATAATTAAGTTTAGTAACTAACTAAAATAAACAGGAAATGTCTGTATTCCTATTTATACATACTGATTATGACTGTAAACGGTTGAATCAAGTCAAGTACATAGTCAAAATAAAAGCGGCCAAGTGCGAGTCGGACTCGCCCATGAAGGGTTCCGTAGCAGCGAGTAACATAATAAAGAAGTTCTTGAAGTTCGTTGTACTTACTACTACTTACTTACTTAGCGTGTGGGTTGTGCTTGTGATCGATTAACGACCTCACAAACCCTGGCGCGACTTATAATTTCTACTCATGGTGTATAAGTATTACAGATTACAGATTTATTATAAGAAAATAATGGTTCAGGGTTTATGCATAAGATTAATGTTTATTAAAATAAATGTTTTTTTATTTACATTTGAGTTATTGAATGAATAATCAGTATTTTTTTGCGGTTTACGATTTATGTCGTAAAAAAAAAACTACTAACTAGACCTCGTTCAAACCAATTTTCGGTGTTAGATTACATTGTTATGTACATCATATATTTTTTTTAGTTTTATCATTCTCTTATTTTAGAAGTTACAGGGGGGGGGGACACACATTTTACCACTTTGGAAGAGTCTCTCGCGCAAACTATTCAGTTTAGAAAAAAATGATATTAGAAACCTCAATACCATTTTTGAAGACCTATCCATAGATACCCCACACGTATGGGTTTGATGAAAAAAAAAATATTTTTTTCATTTCTAAGTATGGGAGACCCCCCTAAAATTTTATTTTTTTTCTATTTTAGTGTGAAAATATTAATGCGGTTCACAGAATACATCTACACACTAAGTTTCAACAACATAGCTCTTATAGTTTCGGAGAAAAAAGGCTGTGACATACGGACAGACGGACGGACAGACAGACAGACAGACATGACGAATCTATAAGGGTTCCGTTTTTGCCATTTGGCTACGGAACCCTAAAAACTGTCAGAAGAGCTGTGCCAACTTCACTCAACCACAGAATTCTGGATAAAAAACTAAAAACCAGAAACCGACCTGATTTTCATCGGATCCTAAAATATAATAGCTAAAACTTTCCAGGCGAAACATACATTTCAATAACGTACAACGAAAACAGATTTCCAAAAAACACCCGTGCATACAAAAACGAATAAATCCTAAATGATTCTAAGTAACTATTTCACATGGAATAACGAACGTGTGCATTAATTGATAAGTGTCGATCGAGCGATGGAACATCTGCCTCCTATCCGCAGAGCCAAAGATCCTGCCCTTCCGCCGACGTTCATTAAAATCGACTAATGGAGCAAGCGAACCCAATTAACTCCAACATTGACTACCAACGGAATTGTTGACAAGAACTCTCTGGCTCAAAACTAATGGTTCATTTGAGTTTTGATGGAAAGATTTAGAACAGTGAATTTTTTGTTGACTTCAATGGGACAATTTTCTAATGAATTGCGTTTGATTATGTTTGACCGTGGTACCGTCTGCATTGTAGATGAAAGTAAACAATTTCTCCATTGGAAGATTTTGTGCAGAAAAAACCAACTATCGGAAGACCGATCATGACTTTGCTCGTACATGTCCATTACTGTTTTCCTGTACGAAACTCAAACTTGCTCACAACTCATACAAACAAACATACGTTTTATAAAAGATTTAGTGATTACCTACTCTGACTTATCAACACAAACATTTCAAACACTGTAACGTCCACATTGAAAATTAGTTCCGGCGACATTTTCCTAGCAGCTTGTAACTGCCGGCGTATCAAAGCCGATAAGCTCACGTGTGCCTAATAACACGGTTGTTTACGTGCATAATACGTGCTCCGTGCTGGCGACTCCTTGGAACAGGTCCTCAGGAGATCAACGAACTCACGAGCTAGATCTAATGCTAATGGAACCACATTTTTATAACTCCTAGGCTAGTTTTATTGTGCAAAACGTATGTGATACGAATTTACATTTCGTTAATTAGATTGATTTATTTTCGGGGCTGTTGCGAGATTTTGTTATTATTTTATAAACCGTCGATTATTGGCTTTTCTAGCTTATCAAATTTCTTAAGATCTCTACTTGTCAAAGTCTCCAATATTTGTAAAAAAATTACTAATACGAAACGCAAGTTTAACTGCGGGGTCCTGCTAGTTAGGCTATATTACAATAACAATCGAGAGTATTTATAAAAGCTACAACTCATTTAGATCAATACCAAATATTGTCATTCAAAGCATCTCCGAAACAATTTTCAAAGTCAACGGCCGGTCAATCACCATGTTTTCACGGATTTCCAAGAAATGACGTCGCCAACCAGACACTGCGTTAATTTGTACATGATCGAATGACACCGCGCGACGGCAAACTGACGCAAATAAGAGAAACGTGAAATGCACCATCTAGAGCTAAATTTAACCCTACTTAGCCCACCGTCTCACATCTTAATTGTATATCGCAGCGATAAATATTGCGTTACAGCTCTGCACTTAAGCAAATAGTAGAATAAACACTTAGTAAATAGCATTATAAATTTCATGTCGAAATACGGAATAAAAAGGCGTGTCTGTGTACTTAAACTTGCTATACGATAACTATTTTATGTTAATTGTGTGTCAATAAATAAAATGTCGAAAAAAAAAAACGTTTACAAGAGGCACGTTGCGAGCAATTAGTGCTAAAATATGAGGAGAAAACGTACAAAGGTTACGGAGTCAATGAGGCATTTAAAACGGGGCGTGTCTACAAACTCTTAATACATAAACGGATACCGGAGTGTTGGTCTGTCGGTCTCTCCTACATACCTTATGGGGCACTACGTTTCGTCAGGTTTCACCCGCGACAACGTAAACAAAATGACATGCTATAGAAATTGTTATCTTATGCCTTAGTGCGTAACTCGCAATTTCCGACGTAACTATGACAAAGCTAGCAACGTTCTAAGGGTTCACTCGCGTTATTCTAAAGATAGTTAGGGGATAAAGTAACAATCCCCAATGCTAAAATTAAATTAAATTGTACCCAACAGCTTAGGTATGAATGTCCAACACACAAGCAGACAGAGTTTCGAGTTTATTCATAGTATGAACTGTAGTACAGTTTAAACATGTCGAAATGGCACGATTATCACAGATCCTGACGTGACGTGAAATTGTATTATCTTAGAGAATTGAAATTATTAATTAATACCGCAAGATTCGGTTGCTTAACCAAAGTAACAGCTGCAATTATGCAACTTGTTTTAACGAGTGTCTAGCGTCCAGTCGACCCTACCCGCACTAAAAGCTTTAACAAACAATGTTCAGTAGTCGAGTCAGTACATTTGGAGCATAATAGCGGCTGTGCCAATTTTGAATCGCTTCCAACTTCAACGGGCCACCAATCTTGACTTCCATTCAACATGGACAAAGTAACACAGTCGCCAAGATGTTAACTTCAGTACCGTGGCAAATTAAGGAATGTTCACTGACGTTTTGTACGCGTTTGTAAGCCAATTAAGTATTAAAACGACATGGTTCTACTAAGTGGAGTCAGACGCATGATTCAAAACTTACTGATAGGTCGATAGTTATTGTTAGTGTGTTGAAATGTCGTGCCGTATCTTACCTGAAACAAAATGATTTGTTATTAGTTAATAAAACAGTCTCATAATGTTACATCAAGTACTACAATTTTATAACAATCTAGTAATGTTTGAAATAATAATATATCTTAATATATAAAAAATCCACCGATTTTTCAAAATTCAATCATAGCTTCAAAAATGCATGTTTGTCATCTTTCAAATTTAAAAAGAAATAGTAAATTCGTCTGAGATGTGACGCTCATGTCATTGGCGTCAATATTATAATACTATCGTGTCACCCTCGTGTCGGATATAAAAGATATTCATCACATATTCTACACTCCTGCAGAAAACACAACAGCTGCTTGTTTACGAGTTAGTTTATGCAATTACCCATCTCCCAAAAACATTCTCAAATATACTAGTCAGTTAGTATACCTCTCGAAATACGCCTCATATAAAACCGAGACAGTATTCAACACTATAAAAACACAGATCTGACAATGCGCTGTTATTTCCCAAAGGATAAACACCAGGTAGACAGCCGGTATTAAATAAAGTGGTACAATGAGTTTATCGTGCGAACGTCAACCGTAACAGTCGGGTAATAGTAGCTAGATTATAGTAGTAGTAACTATTGACTAAGCTGTGTGGTAGTATTGACTGGCATTAGTGCTATACTAGCAGTGTCTAACAGATATAAGCTTTTTGATCTTGTTCCCGTGGAAATTTCAGGATTGAAAGAAGCTTTTAACTGTTGGTTTAATTGTGGTTGTATCATTTAGAAAAACAAGTCAAATTCGACTGGCAATTGTCGTCCTGAAATAAAGAACAAATAATTGTTTCGGAATGCTCTGAAGTCATTTATCATCCCTTAAATACCAAGGGTTTGGTTCCACAGTTGGTATTAAATATTTCTTCAGCGACTATAATCTAATCTGCTGTCCGTACAGAGGTCTGTGCTGTGTCTGACGCCGCATGGTACGGAGACGAACGTCCAAGGTCGCTCGGTAGGATCGCCGCTCTTAGCTAAACGAAACGGTACAATATAAACGTCTTTCTTTCACCTTGTTTAGTTTTAGGTATGTATGTAAGTACTATACTACATGTACGGTATAGTGACGATCTAATTGGTTAGTAATGCGCAAAGTAACTAGGTAACTAGTATAGCGTTGGAGTCTTTTTAGAACCTTGTCTTTTTCAAGATGTTTAACATATAAACAATTTTCATGTTTCATATTGTGTACTGATATTTTCAGTGAGAGATCTTTACCCAGCTGCTACATTTTAATTATTCTATTGCTCTTTTCTATATTCTGATGAAGTGCTAAAATGACGAAGTTCAATATAGGTGTCCATGGATTGATTGAACATAAGTAAGTAAGTATTTTATGTATTTTTGTTTCTAAACATTATTAGTACTTTTAAAGTAGTGACTAGTTGTTCATTACTAGGTCTTCAAATTATTAAGATTATTAAGTTCCTGCTTCAGTTTGACTAACAACATAAATTGAGACTGAAGGCACTGAAATTGAATATTTAACAAGCATTTTATTTAACAACCATTTATTAAATAGTTAATAAACGTTCCGACATAACCATATCACGTTGATAATAATATTTGCATCAGTCTAGGAATTGCGGTTGCAGACGAGATTATACCATAAAATCGTGCGTTTTGCGTGTAATTATGTAGGATAAAAAACTTAAAGAGGCATATTAAGCTAAAGTCTTATTATATAGTTACAACAGTTATTAAAGATTGTTATCAAATTAAAACTACTTATTCCTGTTGGTTCATTATAATGTTAGAAATACTCGACCAATTGTGACAGTAACTCATCAATGGAACGCTACATTTAAGATTTCAGGGTGTGTTACTATAAGAGCTATGCTATGCAGCAATATTTGGTGATCCACATTACCAATCATATCAAACGTAGCATAGCATCGAAGCATTGCATATACTGTAACCATGAACAGTTTTTACAACACACATTTTTATCCGAAACTTACATATGGATTAAAATCAAAGGTATAAAATCCGCAAGCCATACGACACACTTCAGCAGCAATGCAATACGAGATGTTTACGTAAACAACCGACTGATAAGATCGTTCACTTAGTTAATAATACTAAAAGAGTACTGCTTTTTAAAGGTCAGTGACCATAAAGTGTGTCAGAGCTAGGTGTCATGTCAGCGTGATATGATGATTTCTCGCATGTAGCTGCTAATCATCGGATTGGCTAATTGTTTGTATAGGTAACTAGCTCTAGTCTGATTTTTGCGAATATTTTAACATTATACTGAAAACGAATTTGGAAATACTTACTAGAAAACTAGGTGTTACTTATTACCTAGTTTTCTAGTATTTCTTAACGTTTCCTACGTATTTTTGGCAGAGCAGACCTTTATTTTGTTTGGTAAGAAACACCACGTAAATACATATGTTTGTACTGTATTTTATCTTTTCTGTAGTGAAAACTTGCAATATTTCATTCCCAACATATACACGGTTCTACTATATTAAAAGCCCGTATTAGATTGCTAGGTTCCTTTAAATGCAAAAGCACGTTTGAAGTTTTACGGAGTGTGATAACGTTTGACCTGTTGCTCAGTAAAATAGAGCAATATCGCATTCATGTGCTACTAAAAAGCTTTTAAAATATTAAAACGGAACATTAAATCCATTACGTAAAATTGAAAAACGAGATTCTATAAACATTCGCAAATGAATTGCGCCACTTGATTTGCATTGCTTATTTATATTATTAAACGATTATGAAATTGGGCAACAGTTGCTGACGATTATAATACAAAACTTTCTCAAAGTCTTCGCTATTAGATGTGGCGAAATAAAGTCTGGCGCCAAAGGTGACATTTTTGTATAATTTCATCCACATTCTTTGTGGAGATTAGTCAACAAAAGATAATAAAAAAAATATAAATTGCCTATCCCTTCAGAAGATGTATACGCCAAAACTCATAATTTAATTTCAAACTTGTGATTACTAATACATTATTTTAGGATTATTAAGTACTTACATAATCTACTTTGTGTAGGTAGGTATTTTAGACATATGTACCACAGGATGCTCTTAGTCGCCATATTAATACTTAACTATAACTTGATTAACGCATTTCACTTGCCTCTATTAGCATAATACATTTTCAAGGTCTGTTCGTTGATTAGATTAACATTGTTTTGCCTTAGTAAAGGGGTGTGCCTTTGCTTTACGGTTTTGATTTTTAAAAAAACTTCCTGACTTGGTATGTAGGTGTATAAGTAAAGTTTAAGTGTCCACGTAATATGTCCTACATTCATTTTAGTTGACTTGGTTTAGCGATGAAACAGCCTGATAGACAATGCTGCATAACATGGCCATCAATTTTAACAGGACAAAATTTTTATATATTTTTTTCAAAAAATCATGAACCTTACCCATTAAACGCAATAGTTACACAAGTCTTTGAAAGTCAAAGTTCAAGGCGACCTGATAAGGAATTCGCCAATTGCCACTATCACTTGTGCCGGTACAAATAACACTTGGTTTTACCAATGACGAAAACTGGCAGCAGTCGTCAGCGACAATAATATAACAAGTTTCAGGCGTCCGATGATACATTATCGAAATAGGACGATGGGTTCGATGGTCAGAATGTACGGCTAGTCGAAAGTGATATCTTCCGTGCTGATTCACGTCACGTCGCAAACAAACAGCTTTCTGCATGACTCATGTCTTCAAGCCTCGCGATAGTTTCGCCGAATATTCAATCGTTTGTGACCGGGATAGGTGCTGCCAGTTTTCAGACAATTCGTATCAGCCATCTTTCAATTGATTCTAAATGTATTCCGGGAAGTACTACTCGATTTGTTATTGATTGGGTTGAGTCAAACAATTACTCATGTTGATTATGATTCGCTTCCGTAGATTTAGATGTCAGCTATGCTATTTTAGCAGAGAATGTAAATTCAAATCATCTACTATAAGCACAAGCACAGATTACTTAATAGTTACTACGTAACAGATAAATCACTCCAAGGAAAAATGACAATACCTACTGCTATAATAACCTACTCCCTCTAGTAGCTAGACGTTGCAAGCCAAAATGAACCAAAGTTTACGAACATAAAGTTGACTTTGCTCTGTAGGTGCGCGCCGCCATGTGCTCAGCGTAGATTGTCAGGGCTGCCTCTTTCGATATATATGTCAGTAGGTATTTGCAGTAAACTTTATAATTGAAAGAAAAATAATTTCTTCTGTTTTAACATGTTTTATTTTTTAATTATCAAGAAATTATACATAACTTACAAATGTTTTATTTTGATGTAATGTTTAATAAATTTTTTGCCTTGGCGAAATTCTCGGTTATTAAACTTAATTGTGGAAAATATTCTGAATCGTATAAATAATTTAAGTAGGTATTCTTGTGGGAAACAAGGGCAAGGGGAGTTAAAAGGAATATTTTTTAAAAGATCAAGGAGATTGCGACCGGGTTTTGTCTCATGTTAATTTCAAAATTTTTATTATTATTAGTTTCCATGTTAAATTAGTAGTAACAAAACAAACAACGAACGTCGGGCTACAAGTCCGGTAACACAAAATATTTCCTCGCGTACGAACGCTCCGCGCGGCTGTCGGCAACCCTCTGAGAAATGAGCAGTCGACTGCCCGGCGGCCGGTAGGTACTTATCGCGCGCAAGTACATGGAGTGAAAGAGGCCTGGCACAAGGTTGAATAATCTTAAGACACCTTAATGAAAAGGCATGTAGGCACTTTCCTTTTTATAGCTAGACGAAATTAACTATCATTTCATCCAGACATAAAATGAAAGATAGAGAGGACCAATAAACTGTGATCATGTCTGCAGTACTCTATCTATAAGAATAGGTATTATAATAATCTACAACAACTGCACACTTAATTGCTCAGTACGGGCATGTGAATGTGGCTCATTTAAATCCCTTTCGTAATAACCCAGCTCGGTCCCATAATACCCTCATACATATTCATTCAAACAAGAATTGTAATCGGATTACACTTGCCCGTTTAAGATACGAAACGTCATATTGTGATAGAATACGTTATTACGATACGTAGACACTTGATCGAGTTGTGAAATATGAAGCGTGTCTATTAATATTCCGGTCAAATTAAAGACATCTATGAAGGGCTTACTAACTTGCAGTAAAGCTTTCCACACTGCGGTTAAACCACAACTCATCTCAAAGAGTACAATAAGCGAATTACTGTTTAGGGCTCCCACACAAAACTGCGAATTCGCATCGCATCGCAAATATCTGCGAATTCGCACGAACGCATCGTAAGAATTTCCGATCTGCTTCGCATCGTACATTCCTATCATATTACGTCATCCTTGGTGACACCATTTTAGTCCGTTCTGAGACATTTTGTTTTACTTTACCTGATAGTCAGTCCCAGCATTTCCAAAGGCATAACAGGAATTCTTCCCTTGTACGATCGTTTTAGAAGGCATGGTGATAATAAACTCAAAAGCTCTTCAAATGAAGATATGCTCATTCTAAAATAATCAAAAAAATTATCTTCTTCAGTTCTCAACGCATAGTACTTTTGAGTAAAATAGTTCCCATCAGAGTTCATAATTGTAATAAATGGATGAACCCAGAATCTTCTTTTTCTTTTATATCTATTTAACAATAACAGCAGTGCAATAATCTTTTCGCGATCCATCTTACGCTTCCTAAAAACACGTCCAGTACGGCTGACTACACTTGAAGGCATGGTCGCCCTACCAAACGGTTTGCCGCACTAAATCGTATCGCAAAAATTCGCATCGCAAGTTCCTGCGATGCGAATTCGCATCGCATCGCATCGCAGTTTTGTGTGGGAGCCCTTAAAGAGTTCCTCTACCACTGATATCAATATAATGTAACGAATAATATATAATTTAATGAGATGAGAGATATCGAGAAGAAAATAATTACGTTATAAATGTTGTAATTAGATAGTTATAGTTTCACTAAACATTCAATTAAACAACTAAGTAGTTAAGTAGCACACGGAAATCTAATCAAATATTTTACAACACTAGTACCGTTTACAAACTATAAAATTCATTATTTATTTGACAGCAAATTATCTAAATTACCTCTGCAACATGTACCAAGGCATTATAATATTGTGAATGATATCATCAATAACATTTGATTAGTTCATAAAAACTCACAAGCAAATCCTTTGAATTGTCTGAACGCAAGGACGTGGACCGAGCGAACTAAATTCAACGTTAATTGTTTGGTAATTAAGTAATTTATTGCTTTGTTTTCAATCAGTGTCAGCGAGTTCGGTCACCCACAAATCGATGAAATGTGGGCGAGAGGATCCAACTCTTTCGATGAAAAAAGGGATTTAACGCTTTAAAAAATCGTTAAACTTTTATGGACGAAAATGAACATACTAATTCGCCCTTTCCTTTGATAACTTGATATAATATTAGTGGTTGATTAATCTGTACTCTTTGTCTGAATGTGATTGAGATTGATTAATTCGTGGGCAAATCAAACCGGTTGTTCGTACGAGGATATGTTGTCAAAAACACGTGCAATAAATTGCGGAGTAGGTACCCAGTCTAATTTACAGGGTAATTTACGTTTTACAATCAAAATGGCTTCTTCGTTAATTGATACACGTGACGCGATCTTCTGTGGATTCCTTGATACGAGTATCTATGGCGCCTGAAGGACAATTTACTCCTAATGTCATACGTAGGTACCTAAGTAAAGGAATGGTAGAATTGATCGGTTTTTGGAGGGATAGTCGGTTTGTTTTGGACTTGGAAGTGATATGTCCTACTGGCAACAAACTTTACACAAGTAGTGACCGACATAGTCACACCTCTAGTAAATTTTGGTTAGTGGCAACTAACCTACTATCTCCCCCAAGAAGTTAACGAGCTAGATATTTAACGTCTTACTTATCATTCTTTCAAACAAAGGCCATGAATAGTACTACCAGTGGAACACTTGCTAACAATTTGCACATTATTTAAGCCAAGCCCGGCAGGCGACTTCAGAACTAGGTCCTAGGTTGGGCACTAATCATATGATAAGCAAGGTTAAACGAGGTTCGAGTAAAAGTTGATAACAAGTTGTTTAGACTTTGGTAGGTAAACGTTATGGTGCTTGCTAAAGAACTCATAATCCTAGAAATCTTTTACGAAGAGTCAATATATATTTGTGAGTTACAAAATAGCTTTATTTATAGTTTTGATATTGCAGCGATGGGGGGCCAATCAGGCTGAAAGCTGATTAGAACTTGTTCAGGACATCCCCGCTGCGACCAACAAGATTGAGTGAGATTTAATAAGCCGAGCAACCAATTAATTTAGACGGGGTTGGTTAACCAAACGAAAGACATAAGTTCTATACACCCTATAGGGAAGTTATTAGAGTAAAGTGCCTTGCTTTGGAAACAAGAAATCCAAATATTTTTAGTAAGAATTACTTGCAACAAGTATTTGAAGATTTTGAAAATATTAGGTGTAGTAAAGTCTTCACATCAGTAAGTAAAACACCCTGTAATTCCCACATCAGTTCAAGGGTCAAGGGTTCTGTCACCTTCAATATATCATATCAGCAAGTATTTGCGAAAATAAATAAATTTCACACGATCGAAGCAGATACATCCGGCAGCAGCTCATTTCAAAACGTATTTGACCGATTCGTTCGGTTTGCGCAATCAACTCGTCTCGATCGACCTTAACTATATATATTTCTCCCGGATGCACTCATACACGACTATGTCATTTTATATAACAAGTAACTGCACAACAAGTAACTAAGTATTTTATATAACAATATTGATTGAATTTTGTAATTTTGATTTGCATGTTTAACGTAAGTAGTGTGGTATTTTATTTGATTTGCCTACTCGCTCTAACTTTGAATGTTTCTCTTTTCTTAGAAGGTTAAAGCAAGCCTGAATGTTAACAGACGTCTGATGTTGCATTAAGTATTATGTACTTACAAATTTCATTTTTCTGGTTAACCAGGAACACATACAAAAGATAGGTTGGTAAAGATGACTTCATCAGCATTTATCTTTGCAGTCACAACTCAAGTGGACGGTTGGTTAACTCAAACAACTTTTAACAACTCCTGTATGGTGACTTGATGCTAAGGAGAAGGTCCTAAGGATTCAATATCTGTGAAGGTGGTTATCACATTCATGTTTAAATATAACTACATATATTACAATTTAAATTTATATAAATATTTAAGTGGTAACGACATAAAGTTAAGCAACAACAAGATTTTTTGCATCATTTAAACATACAAATTGCTACAAAAACGACCAACAAAGAATTCCAATAATTCGGCCATAATATTCACTAACAAAACGTAACTTCACGTAGGTACATAACGAAACATTTCGTAAAGGTCTCGATTACACCCTGGACATGTTACAAAACAATGTCCTACGAATATGGCCGCAGTTTCCACTCAAGTAAGCGTTGTTAATTAGTTTAACAGATTATGAGGGGTTTTCATTTATCCGTGAGTGGATTTACGTCACGGCAACTTTGTTAAACTCAACATAGAAATAGGCGATCAATGATGTTAATAATAGCAAAAGCTTTCTCGATATAGAACGTAGAACTTATTAAAATAGACAACTAGTTAAATACATAATATATGTAAGTATTATCCTGTAATGAATGTCCCACTGCTGGCGAAAGACCTCTCATCTCACTGAAGATATCAGAACAGTGTGGAGGAGGCATTTTGGTTGCACAAAAAGTGGGGTGTCTGCAAAACTAGTAAATCTAGCTAGGTCGTGTTTTAACACATAGAATTATGGTTAACCTAACTAAGTAACTGTTACTCATCAAAAGAATACTCCGTTACGAGTTAGTTACCTATTTATAGGTACAAAACCAACCCATATATCGGTTAAACCATAAAGCTGGTCATACCAACATAGCGAACCGCAGTTAATCGTCAAATGAACCGTAACCTAAACACGGTTGAGTAACAATAACGTCTTTGCGAATGTTTTCGCGCAGATTTCAGTCGGAGCCACTTACTTTTAACTACCTAGTCAGTTTCTGTACTGGAGAGGATTACTACTGGTCCTTTGGTCAGCTGGATCTACTTTGTAGAATGTTAACTATGTTAAAGTACCAATGTTGTCGTGTCTAATCGTTGGTTATGTTTTTAACACTCTTTAAATCTTAACTAGCTGACAATATATCGAAGTACCTATAATATAAACAAGTAACTGCTGTTGGCTATCGGACCCTATATTCCCTATATTTGACCCTATATTTAAAAAAATATTTTGACGTCGTCTCATGTGAAAAACATTTTGACAATCTATTCAGACTAGTTGAACTGGGATATTGTTTGTTAACACATTAATTTCGAGCCACTAACCTATAGGAACCAACCCTTCCGACATGGTCTAACAATTGAAACTACCGGGACCGACTGCCTGACGTGCCCTCCGATATTGTTTGTGCCGGCGGCGTCCACAACAGAGTCGCCGACACCCGACCAAAATCCCGATCAGACAGTCGATAGTGGGAACAACCAAACGCTTTCCGAGTACCATAGATAGTAGTATACTTAACTACTTTGTTAACTATACTATGGTACTTAACTTAATAAGTATATTAAGAAGCTATGAAACCAACCGTTCTGGGTGCGTTCCGTATAAGGCTAGTGCGGTCGGTGCCTTTGGCGGGAATAACTATAATAATATTCTTAACCTCAACGAAGAAATGTAGTGAAGTGGTAACTTACAAGCTCTAATTAGAAGTCATAGTCAAAACTCTTTGTAAAATGACTACTTGGATAGGTAGCGGACAGTGGTATTATTTATAAGAAAAGAGGGCTAGGTAATTTATGGTATCGCGGTCTTTACTAAGGTGGAGCTTTATAGACAGGCACTCTTTTTATTCTTTGTCCAACTTCAATTAATCAAGTTACAATTTTCCTTAACAATGTCCTTAAGCCAAACAAAGCAAGTTTTATTTAATAAAACAGTCTATCCGACATAAAAATGCGTGTTACTGCGACACTTAAACAATGTTGTTCAACATAACCTAATTCACACCAACGGACTGCGCAGAAAGCAAGCCCCAGACAATAACGAATAAAGGTCTTTGTTAATTAACCAATAAATTGTTAATTTACATAAAACAACGGAAAAATATTGAAACATAGTTATTATCAATGGTGTAAATACAAATAACACTACAATACCTACTTCATTATTAGTTAAGGGCCGTGGGAAATACACGCGCGTTCTCAGTACACTATTATTTTTTCTTAGAAACATACGTCATAGCCAAGATAAGCTCAATTGATTATAACTCGATAATGTATTGAAATAAAAAATCTTATTGTAATCTTTATTTATTGTGATTTTTACTTGAAAACGTGAACCAGGTCGGACACTTGTTTACAGTTTACATAACATAGGATAAAACAAAGACCCCGCTGCGCCGCGACTATCTGTTTTCATGTTCGCGATTTACTAAAAACTATTAAACGGATTCTGATGCAGTTTCCACCAACAGAGAGAGAGGAAGGTTTTTATCCATACAGAATCTTAATTAAAAACTTAAAAGTACCTATCACAATTTTAAGCGCAACTTCCTGTAACCTGTCCGGTAGCCTGTAACCTTCCCTTTGAATGTGGCTATCCATTACAAATAGAATTATTCAAATCGGATTGGTAGTTCCTGTGACAAGCGCGTTGAAAGTTGAAACAAAAAAATATACAAATTCTTTATATTAATTAGGTATATTAAAATAGATTAATATACATAGTTACCTTGACTATGACGTTATCATTACCTAGTAGTAAAGATGTTGGTGTATACTTGTTCTAAGATCCGGGATTTGGCGTCGAGCCATAGAGGCTCTTGAACTTAGTTCAACATCATATTGATATAGAAATAACAGTCTATTGTGTATAAGTGGTGATGTTTTCTCATGCCCGTGGCTACATCGGGGTAGGTATTCATTATCCTTATTAAATTATAATAAATTTATGATTAATGGAATTAATTGGTATTACTCGTTTTAGGCTTTGAGTTTATGCGAAGTTGAGTTCTTTCTTCTACAAGCATTCAAGTTTTACCGATAACGTGATGTTTTTACTCGAGTAAAGAACATACTGGCCATTAAACATCAAGGGGGTGAAAGAAGAAACTAATCAAGCATAAGTATCTAAACAAAACCATAATTGTTAAACAACGCCATTATCACCCGCAACGAACAAAGTATCAATTACAAAAACGAAGCTTATTGAGAACACGTGAAAACTTAACAAAGAAACATTCATTATTATGTGTTTTACACTGTTTAATGTAACTCGGTGGCCGCCATTGAAAGTTGTACGGTTATCATAACAGAGAACTCGAGACTTCGTATCACCACAAAATACATCCAGAAGTGCAACAACGATACATTTCAAAACAGATGCACACATACATGGACGCGCGTTTATTATTATTTTTCACCAATACACCACTGGCAATAACAGCTTACCCTTTGGGTACGGAACCCTTAAAAATCAGCTAGGGGAGACTCCTGGAAGAGAGGGAGAAAGGCCTTTGACCTGCAATGGGTACAGGCTTTAATTCATCGCCACTGGCATTCGTTTGAACCCTACTGAAACTCATGTGAGCGCGAAGTCTATGTGAGTACGAAGTCCGTAGTTGGTCGTCTGGATGTATTTCTTTTGTGGTAATATTACATGGTATTGATGCGCAGGCGCACGCGCTCTGTTGACACAACCACCTGCCAGTAACGTGTTATTGTAAGGAGTTATGTTATTGAGGTAGCTCGTAACATCTTCTGTTTACTTTTGAGTTATGGGTTTTTACAGATTGGCGAATGGGGGCGTTTCTAAAGTTTCAGTAGTTCTTCATTGTAACGACATCGTCATTGTCAGAGTAAGATGTGGCACCGTCACAGTCCACGATATGATTGACGTCAATCCAATACAATAAATACAAAAATTAAAAGTACCTAAATTAATGCTGTCACTGTAGACTTCTTTCTTACACAGTATAGATTTCAGATTAGGCATTTTATCAAACTGGTAATAATATATACATATTATAAAAATCTGCAACAACTAGCGATAACTTCAGACTAGCTTACCTTGCACTATAGGCACATATGTACATACTAATTTAGGTATCGTATTTGATATCGCCGCGTGCGTGACTGCCACTGCCTGGTATTATTATTATGTAACGTTAGTTATGTGACTTATGTCATGTACGCAATAGCCTACTTCCGCTTAGGGATAAAATTAGAAAATTCGCACCCTTCCTAAAAGTTGCACCCTAACTTTAATATACTAAGAACACCATGCCACACACAGCCCATGTTTAAAAAATACTGTGTTGATTATTTGCGGTGGATCAGAATCACTACATAGTATAAAACAAAGTTGCTTTCTGTTGTCTGTCCCTATGTATGCTTAGATCTTAAAAGTACGCAACGGATTTTGATGCAGTTTTTTTAAATAGATAAGAGTGATTAAAGAGGAAGGTTTATATTGTATAAACATTCCTGAAATTCCCACGGGAACGGGCACAACGCGGATAAAACGCGGGCCGCTGCTATTTAATATTTACGTTGTTTTAAAGTTTAAACCAAGCAAACAAATTGCAGCTTATTGATTAGTTTGAGTAAAGATGTGAATGTTAAATGTTTGCCCTCAGAGGGTTTCGAGTCTAGTTGGTCTATTATAGAGTTTATGTTGCGTTAATATGCACCAGCAAGTTTATGGGTGAATAAAGAACTAACCATATTCATTAGCTCGAAAAGCATAGCTTCTACCTATACTTTATATCTACACTTATATATGTATATGCACAGGCTTCAATTCATTACTTAGAGCACTGTGTTAGAGTTTATATTTCGTATGAAACTAACACATTGTATAGATTTATCTTACGCGAGTGGTGGTATGAGGTAAACCGAGAACTGGAGTCTATCTGTCTGTCGGTTATTATCGTTAAAACGCGGGTTTTTCCGTAATCAATGTTTTGTTTTCATATCACGGCCGTGGGCTGCAAGTCGGTTCTTATATATAAAACAACGTAAAATGGGTACAATTTATTTGTAAACAAATACAAAGAGTTACGTTTTAAGTCTATCTTTGCTATAGGCCTTCTAAGCGAAAATGAGATTTTGAATTGAAACTACGTTTTAAGATACGACTTCTTTTGTCTTAAATTTAACCGACCTTGAATTTTTTACTTTTCCCAACACAATTTCCTAAAACAAACAAATGTGTTTCTCTTTGTTATCGAACGTTAGGTAATTACGATATTACCCCGGTATTACCTACATCGGAGTCAGCCGCATTGCAGCTACGGCTACCGTTTATTCAAGTCATTCATACCATTCATAAGATTGCACTCATAAATTCGGAGTATCGAAGTATAGTTCTCGGTTGGATCGACTGCCCGACCTCCACAGCCTCTGTACCACACCGACGGTTATAAAGTACGACAAGACATGGCATGATGCTTAACAAGACATGATACGGAACTAGTGTTGATAAATAAATTACTTTGTACACAGTATAATAATAGTTCTTGCACTAGCACTAGGAGTGCAGTGGTTTCGGTGTCATAAGATTTGAATTCTGACACAAAACCAA
Organism: Cyclophora albipunctata; assembly: GCA_963082685.1. NCBI lineage: Eukaryota > Metazoa > Arthropoda > Insecta > Lepidoptera > Geometridae > Cyclophora > Cyclophora albipunctata. Next base: position 888,371 of record OY720125.1, read on the forward strand.
AGAAACATTTGTCACTAGCTTGTCAGTCAGTCAAACTTTACGTCAGTTTGATTTCAAGCTATACAAAGCCGAAACTTCTTCGGTTATCTCCCCCCAAAGGCCGATGGGTAGCTGTACCGTCCGGGTACTCTACCAGTTATTACATTAACGATCTATTCCGCGGTATTGATCTCCATTTTGTGAGCCTATCAATCAGGCGTTGTCTTTGGAAAGCATTCTATTTGAGTTACGTCTGGACGGAAATAGAGTACAGATTGCGTGGGTGTGCTCAATGTTTTTAACATTTGTTGGTTAGTGACATTACTATTTTTATGACTTAAAAGAAACGAGTTTGTTTGTGTTTAGTAGTAGCCTTACTTAATAATTAGTTATTTAACAAGTATAATTAGCCTGTGTAGTCTTACGGGCTGTAAAATTCTATCCCACTGCAGGGCAAAAGGTTTTACTCGTAGCTCGTTCGAATAAGAATAAATGAAAAACATATCAAAAAACTAATTACAAACGAATGTAATAAATATCTGAACATGGCATTATTAACAGCTATTAAGAGAACTTAAAAGTCCATAAAATATTTAAGTAGCGTGAGTTGAGTGGTGACCAAAATGAGGAGGTGGTATTTATCGATCTGAGAAGACTGCGTCACTGGAAAAGAGCTACATTTTTGTAAAGCTACGTTGAAACTAATACAGTTATAAGAATAAAGTATGTGGTTAAGATCCCTTACGTTAGAAGGAAGCATGTATGTTAAGTTTTAACTACCTAGATTCGCTCAGAAACTATAATCTATATAAATAAAAATGAATTGCTGTTCGTTAGTCTGCTTAAAACTCGAGAACGTCTGAACCGATTTGACTAATTTTGGTCTTGAAATATTCATGAAAGTCCAGGGAAGGTTTAAACGGTAAGCAGTGAGGAAAAAAATGCAGATGAAACCGCAGGGCACAGCTAGTTGATAATAAAATTGTAAAACATCTAGCCAATAAATAGTAAATGTCGATATTATGTATTGTTTCTGCATCAACTGTTCATAAAACAAATCACAAGACTAATTAAAAATCAATGTCAACATAACATGACAATTAAAGGCAGCTGCCACAACCCAATAAATAAAAACCGTAGTTATCTTATCTTTTATCTACAAACGCGAATAGTTTTACCCGCACACGCCAGACTTGATAATTATATATGCGTTTCATACACAGATGAACACAAGATAAAGGATAATAATAAATGTTAATCGCAGAATAAAATTACAGTCAGTATTGAACGGTTGAAATATCAACCGATGATATTTTCGCAGTTAATGGCCCTGCAGAGCTGTATACGGCGTTTTGACCAATATTCTGAGTTCTAAACTTTACATTTTAATCATGTTCTGTGTTAGGTATATTTTTAAACGTACATTTGGTAAGTATAATGGTATATTATTTTGTAACATTTACTTATGGCATTCAACATCTTTAGAGGGATCTTATTTATGGGGTAATCGTCAACTATAAACTGTGCGATAGAAATTAAAGTAAAGACACCTTTTTTGTAAAGAAAATAAAGGGTTCGGTTAAATGGAATTAATATCCATGTTAGTATATAATGATGATAACAAACAACCAATGGTTCCCATAAACAAGATTCCAGTTTGGTCAAAAACTTGTCTAAATGAAAGTAGGCAGACATGTTAGTTAACTCTAGCAGATCATTTATGGCAATTAACAGCCGAGGAAATTGAGAAAAAAGCAGCGTTAATCAATAGAAACCGCGCCGGCTCGCCGGTGGCGGCCGATTTGTCCAACTTCACCTTATTTTATTAGACTTTTTCCAGTCATCTGCATTCTGCCGTATCATTAAATATCAAGGCTGCGATACCGGGTCCGATATCCATTCGAAGGGTCTCAGCCACCAACCTAATTGCATTTTAATTGCAATCAACGGTATAAATCTTGTGTTAAAAAATAAACAATTTCGAAACATATTATATTCAACATTCCATCAAAACGTTCTGGTCGGTCGCATAAAATTGTGGTTTCGTGCAATAATTTTTGATTTCGCGGTGATTAAAGTCATCATATTTTTGGAGATTGGTATTCCTTTCATAATACACGCGCTGTGTTGGCGTTCGGTACTAAAATTAAGTGCCCAAATAAAAATACTGCACGTAGGAATGATAATTTAAAATTATGGTGTTATACTTTATGACTTATGATTAAAAATAATTTCTGTGTATTTTGTTGGAGTTGTTTACACATTACACTCCATTCGATAAGGTATGGTGGGCCAATAAATCGAATTACCTGCAATGGCCTCGGTCGACACTGTCTGGAGCCAAGCCAACCAAGTCGAGGTTTGATAACTTGAATAAGTAGGTAATAACTATGTCTGAAAATATATTCTTGGATGTTGCATCGAATTGGTTAAACATTTGCTTCAACAAAATAACGAAACGCGTATTTTATGAATGAACGATGAAACTTTAAAGTAAAAGTTATAGGTTATAGGTACATCAGAATATTTTATCCGGAGGCGCTAGTGTTAAACTAAGAACTTTGATGAACTTCGCTTTCCATTTGTTAAAACTTGTTAACTATCCTTTTTTTCTAAAGAAACAAAGAATATTCAAGCCACCCCCATACACTAAGCGCATCAATCAATATTAGAAACAGTTTTATTAGCAGAAAACGGATGCGGAAGTTAGAAGGCGGATGCCAAGGCGCTAACGAGTCAGACAATTTTCCTTTTATCTTCCAAATGAAGCGTCTTTTACGGAATAAGAAATGTTTTACTTGCGTTGAACTGGGAGGAGTGGTAAAAGTTTTTTATTATTCCGTTTAGGGTCAGTAAATCCAAAAACCGTTGATTTCATTTCATTTAACTGAACTACATACTATTTTACTTAATTACGGTTTATTGGCGAGATGGTTTCAATGTGGTATCAAAGCCATGCGATCTAAATATGTATACAACAACTTCATTATTATTCAAGATTAAAAAGATAAAGACATCGAACGTCTATTCTAATTCTTAGTGAGTATCTTTAACCCTAACTATACATAGCCCACTCCAATCATCCAGAAACCAACAAAACCAAAATGACCAATATAACATCGTGAAATCGCTTTCAATTTACTATAACTACATTACGTTAGCCAGGCTAGGAAGGCAACAGGAAGCTTCCCCGATTGCAGGGTGGAAAGGGGGTGAAAAGGTTCGCCACTCCATCAGAAGGGCTACCGACTACCGGGGGATGCTATAAGGATATTGAAATGTAGGGTCGTTACATACCGATGCCGTATTTAAAGAGGGATCCTTTTATACTTTCACACCTTGATGGTAGAGAAAAAGTGTATAATAAACTTTTGTTGAGTGGAATGAAAACGTTATTGCCTATCTTCTTTTAATTAAATGTAAATAAATAAATAAGTACAATAAGTATTTAGTTACCCGATTGACTCCCACTTTAGTTGGAAATTGCTTAGGTTGAAATTTGGTAAGTGTATAAGCACTTAACTTAAAGTTAAACGTAACTTAAAGTTATAATATTGTTTACTATCTACTTACTACTTCTAACAATTATACACACTCACACTCAGAAAGTTACCAAGCTACAATAGCACTATCTATGAACGAAGATGCTATTGTAAGTACAGTATCATAACATAACTAACTTCCCCAGTTTCCTAGCAAGTTACTAACACTTAAATAGGTAGTTAATTATTTAAATAAATCCTACGTAACAAAGGATGAGTAAGTTATAATTTCAAAGTTTAACTAGTAAGTGTTATAAACAAATATAGACTCTAACATATCTATGGTAACTATAAGCTTTAAGTTTCTACAAAGGCATGGAAGTAACTTCAATGTTTACAGACAATAACATTCCATTCAATAACTCTGTAGATACATTCAGTGCTTACATATTAACACCGCCTATTAATACAGTAATGTACTAAGTCCATTAACCTACAGAATAATGCATCGACCTATAACAAAAACTGCGCAAATAAGATACCTGTACTGAAGGTATGATTGTCATAAATAAATACCTACTTAGTTATTTGTGTGGGGTTAGCAAAATGTGTTAACATATTCCATTGGGTGCAATAAACTTCCTGCCAATCACATAAAAGTTACTTACTTAATTTGTATACTTGTATAGGAGTGGCAAATCATATGAAACCTTTTATTTGGTTAATTGTTTAGCTTAGCTTAAAACAATGTTGATTTATGGGCGATTCTCTGTAACCTCGTAATTCGCTGTCCCGACCGATTTTGTCAAAAAGTATTTTAATTATTTAAAAAATAATCACTCCTAATAAAACTTTAACCTCGAAACTTTACAGGCCCTTTGTTTTCAGAACCATAACTGTTAAAAGTTTTTTTCTTGAAGTGATAGAAGCTCTAAAAATACAGTCCCCTGGTTGTCCCCGTCACTGCATCCCCACCTAAAAATGATATTTACAAAGAAGTTATTGACACTACATATATTAGGCGGTTAATATTACAAAGAAAAATAATTAAACTATAATATTTTGGTATAAGAAAGTCTCGCTACGAATTTTATTTAATTAGTAAACTCCTGTAAACTATGTCCCCAGAAATTTTATACAGTCCCCTGCCAAAACTTTCAAACCATTTTAAAATAAAACTATGATGTTTACAAAGGTTTTTATTAGTGAAACGAAAAGTAACTGGTATGAAATTGGCAACCTTGCCGAATGCGGCGAAGGAACGCCTTTTTGTTAAGTGTTGCAGCGTCATTTGTAGGGTGAACCCGCGTTTGGACCGGTATCACCAACAGTCCTCTGGTAAGTAATATTGTGTGTTTTAATTACTTTAACAATTATACATATATAGTTTATTGTTTGTATTATTTATGTCTAAACTGATCGGAAGATTCTTAAAAAACTATTTTACATTCGTTTCGTAAATATTGTGAAATCTAACCGAAATACACAGTCCCCTGGCAACAGTCCTCTGTCTGAAAATGATACAGGGGATTGTTTCACACAACAGGGGACTGTATATTTTGTGTATTGGTTATTGTTTTCATGCATTGTTTGTGAAAATTTAACCGTAAGTCTGTTTTATTAATATAAGAATGATCGAAGTGTAATTGCTTTGCATTATTTTCTTTAATAAACTGAAATTATTTTACACAGGCAGATCGAACGCACATGATATGGCTCCTAAAAGAAAAAGTTATCCCGAGAGGAATACTACAGAAAAAGAGAGACGCAGAGCGAATAAGATATCAAAAGAGAAAAATGACCCTGAAAAGAGAGAAGAAATGAGAGAAAAAGAGAAGTTGAAGTACCAAAAGAAGAAAGAAAAAGGTTTGCAAAAGTTAGTAAAGGATATATGACACCTCGTGAGCATAGAGGTGCCTTAAAGAAGTGGAAAGAACATTGCACCGTATACCGAGCCGAAAGACATAAGACTAAAGAGCGTCACTAATACTTTTGTACGCAAAAATACGCCTTTATCGGACCTAGAAGCAGTTACTCCACTTTCAAGACCCACCACTCCAGTTCATATAGCTCAGTTCATATTTCGGTGGATCTCGAGCACATCTGAGCCTGCACACCGTTTTAGAAGGGTTTTAATGGCACGTTAAATGTGCATCAGGTCTCAGGTGTTTATTTCAGACCCATTCCCGGCCTTCCAATTAAATGTAAAACACTTACAATTACAATGAAAAATCTCAGCTGTTTTTGTAACAGTGGATCTTTTGAGCATTATAAGATTGGCAGTATCAATTTTCCTCTAAAACCTAGGTGGACAGTAGAAGAAGTGTTTACGGAATCTGAACCGGAAGATCTTGAATCTGCTGAACCTGAATTGACACCTACACCAAACAAGACTCTTCAAAGACTGGATGATATAGCAGGAACGAGTGGCATTCAGAATTCATGTTACAATACTGGAGATTACGTTCTTGTGCAATTCCCATCTAAACATGTAGAATACCGTTATGCTGCCGTTAATGAGATTGACGATGATGAAAATGAATTGCGTGTTACTTTCCTCAAGATTTGTGACCAAAAAGTGCAGACCTTTAGAATAGATGATAAGGACATTTCAGACGTGTCATATGATCAAGTTATCCAAAAGTTGGATAATCCAAACTTGATTATGAAGGTAAAGAGAATATTTTATCAGTTTTCTACTCAAATTGACGTTTTCGAGCGCTAATAATTTTCAATGTTAAATTGTAATTAAACTTTATGTTGCCTTATTCGATTTAGAAAAAATCCTTACGGTTTGATTGGAGATCTCGATAGCAATATCACATATTTGAGAGAAAATACTTTTTTTTTAATAAACATATTTTAACAATAGGTATTGCGATGAATACTGCATAAAGCATTTAATTATTGATATTACAATAATAAGACTATGTTGATCTCAGTGAGTATAAAAGTGTTTCTAGCAGTTAAGGTTAATTTTTGATATTAATGTTTAAAGAAAGTTATATTTTCTGTTATTTTTTTTAAAGAAACTTTGTTTATTAGTGATAAAAAACTATGCCATAAAAATAATAAATGACTGATTAATATAAAATGACTTTTCTTTTAAGTAGAACAGTCCCCTGTCTCCCTTAACAGTCCCCTGTCACGATTTCTTAAAAAATCGCAAATATCTCGGAATATACGTATAAATTCAGTGGGCCTCCTCATCTTACTAAAATAAAAGCTAATTTTCTTTGTAATAATACACAGTTTTTTGGCAAGTGTTAAAATTTTTTCCCAGGTCAGAATTTATATGGACCTGTACGAGCTTACAGAGAAATGCCCTTATATTATGATACGCGGTTTTACCCGCGTTGTGCCCGTTCCCGTGGGAATTTCGGGATTTTTTTTACATAAAAACCTTCCTCTTGAATCACTCTACCTATTACAAAAAACCGCATTAAAATCCGTTGCGTAATTTTAAAGATTTAAGCATACAGACAGACAAACAGTGTGACAGACACGAAAAAGAGACGACTTTATTTTATACTATGTAGTGATGTAAAAGAGATTCTCGACCAGAAAAATGTTTGTCTCTTAAGCCATGTTTTCACCGAGTTCTGTGATCAGTTTTAAACATTTGCTCGGTAATCAAATGAAAGTCTGACAAGCAATTTGTTCGGAACAATTAATAATTAAAACATATGATGAAAACACAACTTAGAAGAACAGCCCCAAATGATCATGTACGTTTATGTTATACACTAGCAGCGCCCGCGGTTTCACCCGCGATGAACCCGTTCCCGAAGGAAATTTCGCGATAAAAAGTAGCCTATGTCCTTTCTCAGGCTCTGGACTAACTGTGTACCAAATTTCATTCTAATCGGTTCAGTATTTTTGGCGTGAAAGCGTAACAGACAGACAGACAGACAGAGTTACTTTCGCATTTATAATATTAGTTAGGAAGTTAGGATTAGGATTTAATATGTTCTTTTTATGAATTGTACCTCGAAGGATAATATTTGATTGTCTTATTATTTAGAAGACTTTCATTACCCATTAAAAGTCCAGATGGAACTAAAATAATCAGCAACAATAAGAATATAATGAAAATACTTATACGCTAAAATAATCATCATGAAATAATATTCTGTTTATTTACTTCAAATAGGTAGTTCCATACCTATTTAGAAACAAGTTTCTAATCTTTATACCTATCTTTTGCTAGGTTAATACTATAGCACGGTACCTAATAGAATCTAATATAGCAACTATACTGATTACTGATATAGCAACAATTATATTAATAATAGGTAGGTATCTCAAAAAAACCTAATTATGAATCTACCTAAGCTGATCTTTATATAAAAGTGGAGATATACAAAATGTAAATTGATGTATTGCATATTGCGTAAATTTGTTTACCTACTAAGGGATGCTGACATACAATTTATTATTGCATGTCAAGGCAAATCTAAGCAAATTATAGGTAGGTTATAATAAACCTACCTATAATTACTTTTACCTATAATTTACTTTTAACAAACCAAGCAGATTAAACTGTCATTCTATTTAGTTCATCTATAATAATTATGTTACCTAAGTATAGTCTAGTCTAGTAATTACAATAGTTATAGTTTTTTTTAGGCTTCCATAGCTGCCTAGCCCCTATAGAAACCCTGTTTGTCCATCTATCACATTTACTTTGATAACAATCACAACAAATTAACAAACCATCAATTAAAGTCTTACATTTTACCATTCGTTATTGCAATCAAATTCAATTTAATCACAATAATCTTTAGCGAAGCTTGTCAATTTCGCACTCTCCAAAAAAACCAATGTGGGTTGCATTCAAGCTGACAAAGTAATAAGTGGCCGTGTGTGGGCAGAACAATATCATAGGCAGTTGCATAATATTGCAATCATGATTATAGCAAACATATTGTAGAAGTTAACTATAAGCAGTAATAGGTAGGTACTGTACTTATCAAATCACTGTGTATTGTATTATCAACATAAACTTAAACATACCTAGCTAGATTCATAATTAAGATAAATAATAGAAAATTTGCAATAATAAAAACTGAATAATCTAAATAGAATCAAAAAATCTTCTTTTCAGCAACTTTCAGAAATTAATCAACTGTCACATACAAACATTAAACTAAATAAATACTTAGGAGCCTTTGGATAAGACATAGAAACTTTATTAAAATACCTAAATTTTATTAATTACCAATGCATGTCAAGAGAGCGAAACCACAGTATACATCCAGTATTTTAACTCCATATAAACGGCCGAAACGCAAGTTATACCTACGCGCTTCGACCGTGGTACACTCCTGGTACGCAGGCAGTCGCGACTGTGCCGCAGTGACTTACGGGCGGTGTGTTGATTTTTGTTTTTGGTTGTATGAATTTGTTATTAACACATTGTCCATGTTTCCCAAAACAATTTATAATGAAGCTTTATATTAGAATGCGGATTTTTTATACATTAAAATTGAAAAATCAAGCGTTTCGTACGTAGCTGTCGAAAAAAATTTTCGGTCGGAAAATATTTTTCGGTCGGAAATTTAGAACATTGTTATTCAATTATAAACATGTTTTTTAAAATTAAATTTACCATTCACAAATCATCACGCATTTTTATTGAAACTTCCTATTCAATTTTAAGTATTTTAATTCTTTACGTAAAAAAAAAATTACAGTCACAAAACTAAATGGAAACACAAAGTAGGCAAATATAATTAAAATGCTGGCGGGTGGCAGCCTTAGCGCATGTTTACGTACCGCGCGGCTGTAGGTATCTAACTCAAGGTCACAGCCGAGTTGAATTACTGTATGATAGTTATACTGTGGCGAAACTAAGTAAAACTTTTTCATATCTTTAGTGGTAAGGTGGCAAGTGGTCAGGTCTAGGCAGGTCAGTTTGGTATGTAACCAAGTAGGTAGGTACTTAAGTTAGTTATTGTTTAACAACATTTTAAACACAGATAAAGGTGCCATAAACCCTTTTTAGGTCTATGTAAGTGAACAGTCAAAATAGTAGTTATCAGACAATGGAATGTGCTCCAAAACTGATAAGTTTGTTGTACACCAATGTGGGTTATGGCCGCGGTCACTGACTTCAACAAACCCTCAAGGATCTTTCTGATAAGATGATAATGAAGTGAGGTTTATTGACATTTGCTTTTCAATTTCTTTCAGGATTTTAACTAAAACGAATCCCCATGCACATACAAAAATACATTCCATAAAAATATACTGTTTATGTGGCTTAGTTGTTGAAATGTCTAACAACCTCGCATCAAACTAATAATTTATGTCTTCAATGTGTATCTAATATGATACACTTGGTGTTGAAGAAGAAAATTAAGTACTATATGTTATGCCTTAGCCCCAATTTCACCATTACATTGAACTTGATCAGTTTAACTTAACCCTAGTTCACAAGCTAAACAGTGGTGAAATCTTCTAATCTAAATTGTTCACTAAAACCGAGTTCAGTTGGTCGTGGTTCGAGATAGAAATGGTGAATTTAGGGCTAAGTAAGTCTAAGATGTAGTACACAGTGGGTGGACTCACCATTAGAGCTCTTGAGGTCCCGGTGTATGAGCGACATGGGCGCGCCGCCGTGCAGGTAGGCCATGCCCTGCGCCACCTGGATGGCCCAGTCCACCAGGATGTCGGGCCGGATCTTGCGACCCGCCAGCACCCGATTCAGCGGCCCGCCGCGCGCGTACTCCATCACCAAACACAAGTTGGGCTCCTCCAGACACACGCCCTTCAACGACACTATATTCTCGTGTTGCAACACCCAGAACAACCGCGCCTCTTGTAACACACTCTCTTTGATCACTTCTATGTCTTCGTTGGCGTCTTGGCGCGCCGCCTTCACCGCTACCACCTCGTCGTCCCAGTAGCCGCGGTACACTTTCCCGAAGCCGCCGACCCCGATTACCTCCTCGAGCTTGAGCTCCGAAAAGGACACCCGCGGCGGCTCCATCGTCAGCGGGTCCTCCTCGGTCACGTACATGGCGGGGAAGATCCCCACTCGGTCCCCGATCTTGCCCGTCCACCATCCTTCGTCGCCGGAGATGTTCACGTCTTTAGAGAGAACCTCGACGATCTCCCCGCGGCGGAGCGACAGCTCGTCCTCGCCCTGCGCCGCGTAGTCGTACACGGCGGTGAAGAGGGCCAGCGGTGGGCGCTCGCGGTCCTCCTCGGCCGCCATGGCCGCGCGGCCGGCCGCAGGCCGCGGCGGCATCACCCCGGCCGCGCACCCATCGCCCCGCGCCTCTTCTCTCACGCGCCCCGACACTGCTGCAGCCGCCGCCCACCACCGTACATAACGCACAACACACCAACAACAACGCGTTTGGTTAGGATCACCGTATTATTCCGCCATCTTTGTTTTTCACATCGATCATGGCGGTTTGATTAGGGGAGAATAACTGGCTTGTACACGCACGCTAACCGAAGCACTCGCGGCTTTCCGAACTACAATGTTACAAGAGGATACTTCGCTGCGATAAAGTTAATTATTTTCCATTCATCTATCACGAATTTTGATAGAATGACGAAATGACAACCATACCGTAACGAAGTCAGTGACAAACTGACATTTGGTGTTGCAATTATGAACAAGCCAATTTCTTCCCTGACTGAAGTTAGCTTATGGGGGGTTTACACGGGTCGATTTTCGCCGTGCGGCGAGTCGCTTCACTAATTGCCTCACCAAGCCGCATCGCTAGCCCATTTACACAGGTGACTAAAATCGCATGCGGCTCTGTCATTTCCATCCAACTCTGTCATTTCCAACGCTGTAGTGAAACACCTTCATGCGGCGGGCGATCGCCTGCAACTGATCGTTTACACGGTCGATTTTAGTCACCAGTCGCATGCGGCCGGTTGCCGTGCGGCAAAAGTCGGATGCTACCCAACTTTGGGGCTTGCGGCTTTAGTCGCTTGCAACTTAGCCGAATTGCCATTTAGATGGTCGATTTACGCCGCACGGCAAAAATCGTGCGGCTTTAGTCACCCGTGTAAACCCCCTATTAGCAGATAAAACAAAACAAAATTGCCACTTTAAAATTATAATAGAATTTATAACTTACTTCATTAATCTTTTACGAAATTATGAAATAATGAAAACAATTTTAAATTAAATTAAAATAAAATGTAAATGTTCTTCAGTTTTACAATTCAACTAAGCTACAATAATAAAGGCGCCATCTATTAGTTACAAATAAAACTATGAAGTTACGACCACACGTCTTTTCTTATTTATTCATTATAAAGAGGGTTGTAGAACTAAAATTCTTTAAATTATTATTATTTTACTAATAATTTATGTAAAACTCAAGTTTTCTTAAATTCAAAATGTTATCAACTTATAATTAAATTACTTCCTTTTGATATGTATTTTGGATTTCACTGCCGAACGGTCCCATGGTGTAATGGTTAGCACTCTGGACTTTGAATCCAGCGATCCGAGTTCAAATCTCGGTGGGACCTTGATGTAGACTCTTGTCTCTTATTGCTTTTTTTTTGCTAATATTGTATTATTTTTTCAATTTACACACAATATTGTATGAAACCTACAAAAATATCATAGAAACTATCTCGGCTATCGGCTCACAACTATGTAGAAGCGTAGTCTGTGGGAGTTCGTTGGGATGCTGGGTAGGGAGCATTATTGATCGCGCGAAAATGGGATAGTCGCTTCCATTCGGGGCGACCACCCAGCCCGCGATTGTCGGACGCTTTCTCAACCTCTGAAACACGGTTAAACGCCTTAAAAACAAGACTAATCAACCAAAAAACGTTAAAAAATACGCAAATAACCACCTTCGCGATTAAAAACCAATGAAATATGTGAAAAATATAAAAAATACAATAGTGAAACCGCCGTGGCCGATCTAAACATACTGAAAGTGACATGTCACTGTAATAGCGAAGAAAAAATCGTTTAATACCTCACCAATACGCTTCTAACTGCTTAGTTATAGTAACCAAACCAATATTTAATTGTGATATTATATAATTTTAATGGACAACCCACGCTACATTAATTTCCAGTGTTATTAGATTAAAATGATGGCCGATCTGTTATCTCCTGGTTAAACACATGAAAATGGAGATAATTAGAATAATGTACTGTACAAATAGTATTTATTGTGGTCAGTTTTGTTTAAAATGGTGCTGGCGGAAGCGTTGGCCTGAAACCACGTACATAATAGCAAGTGAATAACAAACGTGATTAATACAAGGTTTTATTAATTAAGGTGAAATAATAAATTAATCAAAATGAACACGTTTAACGCCCCAACCACTCAAATCAATGCTATGGAGAAAATAACTACAGTTAAAAGTAATAAAACCGTTGATTTAGAAGGATACGTTATCATAGTTATGCAGACGAAAGATAATAAGGTCAAGTTATACGGTGAGTTAATTAATTAACCTGATCATAACCCTTTGACTAATTTATTGTAAATCCATTAAAACATCACGCCTTACAAAATTACGATAGCAATTTTTATCGGAGTGTAGTATTACAGTTTAATAGGCGTTCTATTAAAAAACTGTTTAATTTTGTGTTTGTGAATAAATTATTTCCTTCTCCCCTTCTATCTTGACTTTGAGTCAAATCTTAGTGTTCCTAATGCTGCCATGGCTTTAAGATAGTCCTATAGGTCGTAGGACTTATTTGGTTCTTACTTTAAAAAAACTTAATATTTAAAATTTATTGATTTCCTTTGGTTATTCTCAGGGTCCCCGGCTGCTGGTCACCTCGACAACTTGGAGGTAGCTGATGAGATCATGGACGTCAACGAAACTAAGCTGGAGAATATGTCACGCGCCGAAGTCTTGGGGCATATTCATGAGGTACTTACCTATCTAAATTAAAATAATATTATTAATAAAGGAAATAATTAACGTACATCGTCCCACTGCTGGGTAAATCTTCTAAAAACGTTCCGTTTTAATTTATTTCTGTTCTTTTAGGGTGATTAAGTATGCGTACCTTATTTAGGTAGGTAATTTAAGTCTAGCTAGATTATTAAAACTTACACGGATATTTTAGCCTGATTTTAATAATGATTTTGCCTTATTCATAAACTATATTTAACTTAACAGTGTTTTAAAGTGTTTTGTCTCTTTCACTCTTTGACAAATAGCGTATGTCGGAAAGGGACAAACCATTTGATAGCTTTAGCTATCAAACAACGCTAGAATTTGAACAGCACTTTAATGCTGTTCAAATTCAAATTATTGTTAATAAGCGTTTATGAATAAGGCCCTTAGAAAATGAGGATTTATCAGCAACTACCTACCTAATTTTCACACTAAATAAATATTATAATTTAGGTGGTAGATGTAGTAGATGTAGATGTAGTCACTATCACTACATAGTATAAAATAAAGTCGTCTCTTTTTCGTGTCTGTCACACTGTTTGTCTGTCATACAGACAGACAACATTTGATTATCCATGTTCAGACGACGAAACAGCATGCTTAATAAAGTGGTATGACCATTGTTATTATATGACCAGTGTCTATCATCACTACATGGTATAAAACAAAGTCGCTATTTTTGTCTGTTTGTTTGTCTGTATGCTTAAATCTTTAAAATTACGCAACGGATTTTGATGCGGTTTTTTGTAATAGGTAGAGTGATTCAAGAGGAAGGTTTTTATGTAAAAAAAATCCCGAAATTCCCACGGGAACGGGCACAACGCGGGTAAAACCGCGGGGCGCTGCTAGTATTAAATAAATGTAAGTAAGTAAGTTAGTATTAGCCAGTAATGCCCCACTGCTGGGCAAAGGCCTCTCATCTAAATAAATGTAAAATTAAATAATATTCCTTGTTGCAGTGCATCTCATCGTGTATGATAAAACTGCGAGTCAAACGGAGAAACGAGTCGAAACTATGTAAGTCATACATTTAATTTTGGAAGCCTTTATTAATTTAATATTTAACACACCCACCCAAATTATAAATTAAATTGATTTAAGTTTTTACAATCACATATTACTATACTCTGATTAATATTGAATCGTATAAAGTAAGTAAAGTCGAGATATAAAAATTATATTAGTCACTTTAGGCTACTAGCATCGCCCCGCTGTGTTATTCGCTGTACGATTATTCCCGTGGGAATTTTGGTATGAAAATTTAGTTTCAAATTTAGTTTTTGAGTGTGCTAATCATAAATAAAAGTAATATTGTATAATTATTGAGCCTCTTGCCAAGAGAATCATTCTGATGCTATTGTATTTGTAAATTAAATAGAGCAACTTTTTCTTTTTGAAAATATTAATACGAATCGATTTCGAGCATTATTTATCTTTGATTTGTCCCTTTAGCAAAACCTTGTTTTAAAAGCCTAGATATATACTAATATTATAAAGAGGTAAAATTTGTAAGTTTGTTTGTTTGTATATTCGAGGTAATCTCAGGAATTATCAGTCCGCTGAGGTCCGACGGGAAGGTTATTAGGCTATTTTTCATCCCAAAATTCCCACGGGAACGGGTACAACGCGGGTAAAACCGCGGGGCGCTGTTAGTTCTTTATATGTACCTAAAATGTGAAGCCCATTTTGTCTAACTCTCTAAGTTTCACTCTGTGTTTGTTCACGCTAAGCTAAATTCAAAAACTAAGTACGTGCTAAATGAATTTTTATGCGGTTTTCTTCACCAACAGAGAAAGTAATTCATTTTTTCATAATTCAGATTATGGTTTTATTAGTCATTTAAATCACGAATTTACTCCAGGACCGATTATTGACCGATGCGAAACGACAGCAGGTCTACAACATCACAGGCTAGTACAACATAAAGAACCTTACTAGATGAGAGGCCTTTGCCCAGAAGTGCAGGGACATTTATTTATTTTATTTGGAAAAAAAACAGTGTAACTTAAACTAAGGAAAAAACATTACATTACTGGTTAATACTTACTTACTTATGCATAGCTGCACAAAAGGCAAATCTTTCCCTGTGTTAACAATTTTGACTTTAACATCTTTGTCGTTATTTCGCAAAGTTTTAATACAGTGTTGCCAAGTCACGTGACCTAGTTCTGGTATAAATATTCAGTAAAAGGCAGCGCAACAGGACAAGAACGTTCTATAATCTAGCCTAGGATAGTAGACTAGATTATAAGCTAGGTAATAAACAATATGCAGAGCGCAATGCACAATGTCAGGTCTAAAAATAAAATAAACAGAAAATCTATTTCTTAAGCTTTATTTATATTAGTTTTTTAAGTAGGTACTTACTTATGTAATTACAATAACAGCCCCCCCGGTTTTTACCTCGATTATAAGGCGAGTAATACCGCAGCGCGTTGCTAGTAAAATATAATAGGAGTCTGGGAAGTTGACTCTGATTGCTTACCCAAGTTTCACCGAGTCCGAATAGATAGATATAATATATAGTTAAAATATTTATAGATAAGAACTAGGAAGAGATGTTTTAACTCCTTTTACCTACTATTAAGCGGGATTTACATTACGAAACTAGTGGCATGCATGATGAAACTAGTTTCGTGAAACTAATTTGAGCACATGTGAAACTACTTTCGTTTAAATTATAGTGTCGTGAAATTATCAGTACCATCGCGGAGATAATGGCCCTGTCAATATCAAAGCTATTGCTCCTGCTGTCTCTGAAATGCTGTCGCGACACTAGTTTCGCGTCGCATCTACACTATGAAATTAGTTGCATGACACTAATTTCACCTAAAAATCGCGCAGGGCACGAAACTAATTTAGTTTCACGAAAGTAATGCATGCATAGTGAAACTGAACGTTTACACGTGAAATAACTAGTGAAATTATGCGGGATTTACATTACGAAACTAGTGTCATGCATGATGAAACTAGTTTCGTGAAAGTAATTTCAGCACATGTGAAACTACTTTCGTTAAAATTATAGTGTCGTGAAATTATCAGTATCGCGGAGATAATGGCCCTGTCAATATCATAGCTATTGCTGCTGCTGTCTTTGAAATGCTGTCGCGACACTAGTTTCGCGTCGCATTTACATGATGAAACTAGTTGCATGACACTAATTTCATCTAAAAATCGCGCAGGGCACGAAACTAATTTAGTTTCACGAAAGTAATGCATGCATAGTGAAACTGAACGTTTACACGTGAAATTACTGGTGAAATTAGTGTTATGAAACTAGTTGCATGCCACTAGTTTCGTAATGTAAATCCCGCTTTACCTGTACGTATCTAGGGAATAGAGTTGGTTCGAATAAGTTGATAATCTCTCTTTAAGGTGGGATGTTCTAGGGATCTTCTTAACGACAAGTAAAGTCAGTGGCCCAAATTGAACTGTTATATGTACTAACGATAACTCAATGGTGGCCCATCCTTGTTATAGTTTTTAGAACGCCTCCGATATAGTCGCCCGTTTTAAGACCTCCGACTTAACTCAGGTCACACAAAAATATAGTTTAGTGTACAACTAACTAACACGATTTTACTCCTACACTAATGTCATTAGTCATTACAGTACACAGATACCAAATGGCTTCACTGAAGACAAACTTAGCCTTAGAAATGAGAAACTCCTCTTAAACCTTAACTCGAGCGTATAAAGTAGAAAATTAATTAACACAGCCGCACTGCATTACGCCATTGTTCAGCCGATAAAACAACGAATGTGTACATGTTCCGTTTAATGGGACAAGGTTGTATTATAGTTCAATTAAGCGTTTGATAGAACTGTGTCACATTAAGCGGGAGGTTTAGCGAGCGCACTTCGTTTCGTACGCACTGGCTACGTTTTCGCTCGGATGTGTTAGCCTTTGAGGTTATATTCTGATGGTATTGCCAGCATTAAATTGGTCCCCTTTGTTTTAGGGAGATTTTGATTAAAAATGTATTGGACCGTAACCGATGAGAGGATAGGGTTGCTATCTTTGCAAATTGTGTATTGGTTTCACCTCAAATAAGTTTAAAATGTTGTTACTGGTTTGTAAATATCCTGATGTAGACAGCGTAAAGTATTACGGTTAGAGTTAAGTCACTTATACATTCCCATTTATCATGAAAAACGATTCAATAAACCGCATAAGAGAGATATTACCCAAAGTTATGTTAAGGAAGCCTTACAAGTTGAACGGGCAAAAGTCCTTCGTCTCTCCCTCTTGCGGTAACTAGACTCAAAAACATAAATTAGTCCTCAGTTTGGCTTCTCTGAAAAAATGCTGAATTCATTTCAAATACTGCGAAA
The DNA here is from genome assembly GCA_963082685.1 of Cyclophora albipunctata. Taxonomy (NCBI): domain Eukaryota; kingdom Metazoa; phylum Arthropoda; class Insecta; order Lepidoptera; family Geometridae; genus Cyclophora; species Cyclophora albipunctata. The sequence goes on from OY720125.1 coordinate 906,076, forward strand.
TTAAAAATAAGTAATAACTTAATTATGTCACATAATAAGGACTTCTAACCTTTATGAAAAAAAAAGTTGATTAAACTAATCTATACGCAAAGTGAATAAAAAAACAGGTGTGGGACATTATATTATGTTCAGGAAACCTCTCCTTATGTTTTACAATACACAAATGACTCCAAACAATCGTGGATGATGAAGCAAAGAAAATTGTCAGATAATCATTTCAAGCATGAAGCGAAGTCTTGAATATTAAAACGAGGAGGGAAGAAATTAAGAGTCTATTTATGGAATATTACAGGTATTTAAATAATCTGAAATTCAAATTTAACTATTGGAGGATATGTAATTGTTTTAGCTCACCTATTTTGTCCCTTATCTGGCCAATGGTCTAACCGAAAAAAATAAAAAGTTCAATAGAATATTGGGATCCCACAGCTGGGTAATAGGCTCTAGGCCTTAAAGTCAACGTTGCTTTAAAAGTTCAAAGTCTTACATCAATTGCTGGGATAGGTACTTATAGAATAGACAGAACCTAATATGTAGCAATGTTTTTTTTATCGGAATACTTAAACAGTAACAACTGTTACTGTTGGCATAATTATCATACATAAGTTAAAACATTATTTGTCTGAGTTATCCCAAAATTGGGCAAAACCTGGCAGAACATATCCGTACATTGATGAAGATCATACTTAATGCAGGTTGGTGATATCAAATATGAACCCTGTTTAAAAAATACTTTAAAAAAGAAGTAGGTATAAACCTGATATTGTATTAGGACGCCTAAAGTACATGTCTATTACAAACGAAGTAACATTTCATATTACGACAAGTGAAAAAGAAAACCAGAAACAGTTTAAACACGAAAATAATCTGTCACAATATCAAATCTTATTAGAATCTCTTTGCAACAACCATCTAACGCCACGTCAGAAATTCAAACGTGGAATCACTTCGGAAAATTGTTGGGTAAAAAAATAAAGAAGGTGGCAACATCGATGGAATTAAAGCCTAGAGTGAGATAGCAAACAGGTTTACTAGTCACCGCCGTTCGTTCTTCATACTTTTACGTACACTGTTTTCCACTTGAAGAAATATATTTAAATATTAAAAGTGTGTTTTTAATTAGTTTCATTCAGTGTGTTTTGAGTTTTAAGTGTTTGTGCTGGTTTGGTTTAGTTTAAAAGTGTTTATTTGGAGTTTGTAGAAAGTAACTGGTCAGTGTAAGGTGAGTGAACTTTTGGTGAAGCAAGGCTCTTGCCCTTTGGATCTGCCGTGGACCCCAGGCTCTAGAGTCTGAACTCTATGAAAATATTTACAATTTCACATATTTTTTTACCCCATTTTTTGTGGTAATTTTCCAGTTTTTCACACAAACACAATTGTGTTGAATGTTTAAACAGTTTAAATGTCAATAAAAGAGTGATTCATGCTAAGCGAAGAATTTGTGTGAAAATATTTTTGGATTCGTACATTAAGGTGTAGTGTTAGCAGTGTTGCCAACTCAGTGGATTTTCCACTAATTCTGGTGGTTTAGACATGTGCTTTAGTGGGTAAATATTCGTTTTAGTGGCTAGTGGATTTCTTTAGTGGATTCGATTGTTCCCGTTAGTGGTAAGTTCCGAATTTAACCACTAACGCTATTAATAAAATGTGGTAGTTTATAAAATAAATAAACCGTTGACAAAATAAAATTGTCTGCCCAGAACACAAAACACTTTTTTACACAAAATATAGAGGACTTTATTGACAAGAATTGCTATTTGGGGTACAGATTTGAAACTTTCCTTAAAACAATGCAAGACAAAGGCCTACCGCGTGACCAGGAAGAAGAAATCCGCAATAGATGCATCCAGTTCATTGTATCTTTGATTAAAGAATTGAGAAACAGATTGCCCGAAAACATAAAACTTATGAAAAATATCCAAGCAATATCTGTTGATAATGCACTATCGCACAATAAGCAACCTATCATGGAATTATTGATGCATTTTGCTAAAACACCCGAGGAAATCGCAACAATTGACGAACAATGGCGTCAAATTCACTTGTTAAGTTGGAAAAATACCAGCATTACAAAAGAGTTTTGGTACCTACGACGTCCTTAATTTCGTAGATGCTGCAGGTGAACACAGATTTCAAAAATTAGCTAGATTTGCAATATCAATTTTAGTATTACCGCACTCCAATGCAGATGTGGAGCGGTTGTTTAGTACAATGAACGTCCTAAAGACGAAGACAAGAAACCGCATGAAATTCGAACTTCTCTCTTCAATACTTACGATTCGGGCTGGCCTAAACGTTGCAGGCCAGTGTTACATACGAATTACCAAATTCTGTTATTAATAAAATCGGGAGTAAGGAAATATACACCTTACCAGAGCAAGCAGAAGCGGATTCGTCGGATGATGATATTTAGTTTAATACATTAGTAGAGGTAAATAATAAAGAAATCATCCGACGAATCCGCTTCTGCTTTATCTGGTCGGATCTTTACTAAATAGGTAAACAGATTATTTCAGATTATGTAAATGTTATTGCTCGTGATTTTACCTGTACGTACCTAGAATAAGGTACATATTTCTACCTCATTGTTTTTTAATTAATTAATATTTGATACTAATAATTACATTGTGGTTGTTTTATTTTTAAAATAACTTCAGGTAACAGGTAGTCATAGCAGTGCAACCAGATCATGGTATATTTTTACTCCCTCTCCACTACTCTCCAGCATGTCTTTGTCTACTTCTCTCTAACGCACGCGGTGCTAAAGAGGGGTAAAAAAAACCCCACGTTCTGGCTGGCTACACTGAGTATTAAGTTTGGATTATCTAGTGGAATTCTGGTGGATTGAGAGGCCGCTAAGTTTTAGTGGTTTCTAGTGGTTCACACTGCCCCATCTGGTGGGTTGGGAAAAATAAAGTTGGCAACACTGAGTGTTAGTACATTGGAAATTATTCAATACATACCTACCATACCTACTGACTACTTACACAGTGGTGATTGTATGAGAGGTATCAATTTAGTGTCTTTTAAGAGGGTCATCACATCACTCATCATCATCATCACTGAATAAGTACAGAGAAGTGAATAGATTTTGAAAAAAGAGTTATACTGTACTACGTGTTGTTATCCCCGAATTCTTCAACTTTTTGTTTTGCAAAAATACCTACCTAAATCTTTCTTCCCCGAAATTTATTATCAAGACAACACCCTCCCATTACAGTTATTCGGGAAAACGAATTTCCGGTTTCACCGGATACGGAGCCAAATTAAAAACTTTCAATTTTATTATTGATGGTAACTGAGCTGAGCTCAACAAAACGAGAAATTAATGTAATTGATTCGTTATTACTCTGATTTAGCTTGGAAATTTACACTTCTATAGGTAGGTACTAACATTATAAAGAGATAATAATGTTCCTAACTTTGTTGGTTTGTTTGTAAGGGTTCATCTCATAAACTACCAATCCGATGTCAATAATTATTTTTGTAATGGATAGCCACATTCAACGGGAAGGTTATAGGCTATTTTTCATCCCGAAATTCCCGCGGGAACGGGTACAACGCGGGTGAAACCGCGGGGCGCAGCTAGTTACTTTATAAAGATACTAGCAGCGCCCCGCGGTTAAAATGGATGTTGTCCGATTCTCAGACCTACCCGATATGCACACAAAATTTCATGAGAATCGGTCGAGCCGTTTCAGAGGAGTTCAACCACGGTACCCGTTCCCGCGGGAATTTCGGGATAAAAAATAGACGTTGTCCGATTCTCAGGCCTACCCGATATGTACACAAAATTTCATGAGAATCGGTCGAGCCGTTTCAGAGGAGTTCAACCACGGTACCCGTTCCCGCGGGAATTTCGGGATAAAAAATAGACGTTGTCCGATTCTCAGGCCTACCCGATATGTACACAAAATTTCATGAGAATCGGTCGAGCCGTTTCAGAGGAGTTCAATTACGCACAATGTGACACGAGAATTATACCTATTATATGTATATCTAAAGTAATATCTGATAGTAACTACAATTATTTCCAAAAGTAGAAAATAATATAGGTACTAAATATTTGATTTATAAAATGAAATTAATATTACTTAAATTAAAACCAGTGCGTCCCGCGGTTTTCCCCGCGCTGCAAAAACGTCAAACCAAAACGCAACAAAAAAGGTTACAAAGGTGTTTGAAAACTCGTTTGTAACTCGTACATAGTTTATTATATAAAGTAATGTACACACAGGTACATATACGTTGAGTTGTTAATACATACATGCCATCACAATAGTCCGAGTACAAAATATAAAATTATAATGTGTTTTGACTCGGTCTGTCTTCTTCAAGGCCAGTCGGTTGTATTGTCGTCTTTTTATATATGTATTTACCTATGTAGGTAACGAATAAGCATAACAAGTATCCTTTGGGTGCCTTACCAGACCTATGTTATGTGACGTTGCCATATAAACTAATACATATTACAAAGAGGTAAAATTTGTAAGTTTGTTTGTTTGTATGTTCGAGGTAATCTCAGGAATTATCAGTCCAATTTGAATAAATCTTTTTGTAATAGATAGCCACATTCAACGGGAAGGTTATAGGCTATTTTTCATCCTGAAATTCCCACAGGAACGGGTACAACGCGGGTAAAACCGCGGGGCGCTGCTAGTACTTATAGGGGTGGGATGGTTCAAACGGTTGTCTATCGTAACGTAACATAGGTAGGTACCTACGTTCGTTCGTGAAAAACTTGATGATATTTGAAGCTGTTCAATGTCTGTTAAATACACAGCGTTGTAACGAAACTTAAATGACAATATGTTAAAGTTAGTCGGGCGACCAGTATACGCAAGCTGGACCAATCTGCCCTACGTACGTTTGATAAGATTGGTAACTAAACTATCAATCTTATGCGGAAAGGCTCAGTCAGATCATTGCACACGCGAAAAGCCAATTTCAAATATGATTTTTATTAAAACTAGGTAGGTTTTGTTAGAACTACCTACCAACTTTTTAGGTATAAAACCAATCTGCAAGTTGATCTACATAAGATTTGGTTTAACCTACTCATTGAACTTCTATGGTCAGTGTAATAAGACGTCTTGGCCCAGCTGTGGGACATTACATGCAAATACTTTTTTAATTCGATCTCGTGTCATGTTGTGTACTCTTTTAAAGGTTTAGAGATAGGGAAAGAAGAAATAAAATCACTAAACCTTTTCTTTTTCAGGATGTCCGATAGATTTTCGTCTCTATACCTACTGTTTTCTGTTTTGTTTAAGAACATTGCAGAATTAACAGACTATTCATATAATAGAGTCTGCAAAGCTGCAGGTTAGGCAATAAAACCATTTATTTAGCAACAATAATAAAACTGATTTAACCGCAACTTGTATTTCGCGCTCGTTACATGCACAACCGTTTCATTGGCTATCTCGTAATTCAGTGTTACATTTAATAATGTAAAATATTAATAAATAATACTACTGTCAGAACTCGCTCCAGATAATCAAAATTGCGTAAAGTTCCTGTAGTAATTCCGGGATTGAAATTACTCCGAAAACTATCCGTAAATCACAGTATTAGGTAGTAAAATCCTCATGAAAATCCGTTCAGTAGTTCAGGTAGGCACGTTGTGAGTTTAGCGCGTTTCCTTCATCTTCCAAACGCCCCTATTTTGGGCCTAATTTCTCCAACCTCTATGCATGGATGTAAGGCATCTAGATCGCAACGCAGGCGTCGTCTCTTTCGGGGACCTTCATCTATTCCTCGCTTCCTCCCGCACTCAAGTCTCATGTACTTTACCATCTACAGTGATGGATTCAGACCCTTACGTTCCTTAGGCACCTCGTTAAGCATCTCAAAGTCACTAGGGCCCCTGCTTTTTTTACTTGACATCTCTTGACCCTTCAGCTGCAGGCGAGCATAACTGGACTAGTCAAGACTTTTTTAAGGGTAAATCGGTACCCATCAATTCCCACACTTGCCAAATTCTACCACAGCCAATTAGGTCTCATTGCAGTGCACCTAGATTAGCTAGACTCAGCCGCACCGTTGTAACCTAACAGTTACGCAAGCGTGACTCAAGACATTACAATGTCTTCCTATATCGCACGTTCTATACTTACTTAGTTAGATGATAATTTTATAATCACGTACTCGGGTACTTAATTATTGATTTAGTTTCATTTTAGAATACCTAGATCTTGTTAGACGAAGTATTTTAGACGTATGACAATTTTGGAATTAATTTTATTGTATAGCTGTAAGCATCTATAAAATATGGCTGATTATTCAATTCAACCCAAGACAATTTTCATTTTAAAGAAGAAACAGTTTAAGTACCTATTGGGGTAAGAAAGGAATCACTAAATACATGTATATATAACTAGCAGCGCCCCGCGGTTTTACCCGCGTTGTGCCCGTTCCCGTGGGAATTTCGGGATAAAATGTAGCCTATAGCCTTCCTCGATACATAGACTATCTAACAGTGAAAGAATTATTCAAATCGGTTCAGTAGTTCCTGAGATTAGCGCGTTTAAACAAACAAACAAACAAACAAACAAACAAACAAAACAAACTCTTCAGCTTTATAATATTAGTATAGATTGTATATTGTTATTTTACAAAAGTGGTATTCAAATCGACCTTAGCTTAGATTTTACCTCTTTCAACAAGAAATAGATTGTAATAAACCACGCTTACATCGCGTGTCTAAACGAGCTTGAAAAGTATTAATATAATAATAAAAGCTTGTCGGTTTGTCGCGTAGTTACGTAAACACTTTCTCCGGGCAGGAATGCGCCTCCTGACTAGACCCAGGGGTCAGATGGGTTACATAATCTCTGCCTCCGGTATTTTTAGACCCTCAGATTTCTATTAATAGTGTGGTTAAAAGTTATTTTGAAGTGAGTTAGGTAATTGGCATCCCCACGCATGCCAATTACCTAACTCACTTCAAAATATAGGCGTTAGGGCCTACCTAGTTAATTTGAATTTAAATTAGTAGTAACAGTCTGGGAACAGCGCCTTAGTTCTTATCAGAGTATTAATTACTTACTTAAAAGAAATTGTCGTTCCCGGTTTTTTCGTTAAATCTTGTCGGTAGCCTTAAGACGGTCTAAAACTCCAGCAAAATATTTGCCTACAAACCTACACGGACTTACTTTTTAGAGTTCCATAGGTACAAGTCTTACGCTCGTACTCAGAATCGTCAAATGCTTCCTTAGTAGTAGAGATTTAATGACAGAAATGTGTGAAAAATTACATCAAATAGTTAAGTGTCTATCTGAGTTAGTACAATTTTAGCATCTTTCTATAGGTAGAAAATGCGAGGTCAAAGTGTGACAATTTTGAAATTACACTGTTCCTAATTTTATACTGAGTATTTCGAATATCGACATACCCAGGAACTATTTTGTTTGTTTTTCGGCTCGCAGCCAGTAAACTCCCTAAACGTCAACAACTTTTAAGCTTCTAGCTCTCTGTACGTCCTATTCAACGACACATAGTAACTACAAGAATAATATTATTATCTCCACTGGGCCAGTTCATTGAATCAACACTGGAATGCAAACTGGTTCTACACTAGACCATAGACGAACATAGATAACTATAGAGCAGCATAGAGTATAGAGTATCACGGACTCAACCGAAATTACAGCACGATTTGGACTTTGATCCGTCAGAATAAGGTTTAAAGTAACGAAAAGTAAGTTGATCTGTTGAAAAATTTTAAATTGTTAGTTTTTGTAACAGACTCTTGAAAAATAGGTATTGAGTATGGGTCTTTTGACGTTTTGCATACATATTTTCTATGATATCATTTAAAGGTAGAGATGGATTAAGATATCTATAGTAAAACAAAAAGATAGATTATGCTATATTCTATAATGAAATGTATACTTTATCATTAAATTAGGTAAGATAACAATCTATTGATTACTTTCCCTTAGGAATTGTATGCTAAATAATAAGATTTCCTTAAACCCCATTTGTTACGCACATCCAAAACAATACAATTACATTTCAACCTATTTCCAAAAGAGTTACAAACAAGAGAAATCCCTTTTTTATAAATTAACTGAACATTTCTTTTTTCTGAAAAATTCCTAACAAAAGCTCTCCGCCGGCACTTTAAAGAACGCCCTCTGAAAGTTGTTGGAACTTAAAATTGCGGGTATACAAAGGAGTTGGCACAAGCACTCTCTGCAAGCTTACCTTGTGAAAAATACACGGGAGGCATACATAGCGTCATGTACAGGCTTATGCCCTTTACACCTATATTTACGTACGTTGGTTATGTACTATTCTCTGTTCTGGGGGTCGATTCTGCTAAATCATTAGATCTCGTTTGCCTAGTAGAATAGACACCTTTGTCAAACTATTATACCAAGACTATGGAGATTTAATAGTAACACAACTTTTACGATTAAGCAAAACTCAAGCCACCAAAAGAGTTTTGAAAATCGGTACATAAAAAACATCACGCGAATTGAGAACTTCTTCCTGATTTCTGTCATAGAGAAGTTTTTATGAATGTGTTTTTTTATGAACACTTACAAACAAACAATAAAACACTTCTAATCCGAATATATGTTAGTAAATCCTTCATGATCCCTATCTGATGGGGAATTCTTCCTCCTTCGTAAGACGTTGTGCTAAACACACCCCGAACGCCAACAAATCACAAAAGAACACAAAAATCCTGGAGTCGCCATTTTTCAACTTTATGAGCTTAACTATCCTTCGCTTGACGGTTTTACTTGTTTTCGCAATACTTTCTGGATTTTTGTAAGAGCTACCGCTATTTTTTAAATGGTTTTATTAACCTTTTGATATACCGAAAGGAAAAGATCCATTCGCAATTTGCCTACTAAGAAAGGTTTAGGCGAATTGCATCTGTTAATATACTTTTAACTGTTTATTAAAGAGAACATTTTGCATTGCACAGTTAGGTACCTCTTAAAGTGAGGTAATTCTTGAATCACCTATATTTATTTAATATAGGTAACCTGAGAATACACAGATACTTTTCCATTTCTGTATTAAAGAAACAAAACCTTTTAAATAAATAAATAAATATACCTGGACAAATTCACTCACGGTTAGTTAGACCCAAACTAAGCTCTAAGCTTGTAATATGGAATCTAACTAACTGATACTACTACATATAGGTATATACACAAATACTTTATATGAATATATAATTGACACCCAGACGTCGTCGCCAACAACTACGAGTATGTCTTGACATATTGTTGACTCCGGGCGGGAATCGAACCCGCAACCCCCGACACAGTAAGCGCTCTCACTGCCACTGTGCCAACGGGCTTGTCAAAATTTGCTCTGTTGCTTTTAGATTGTTCATAGAATACATTTATTTATACTTTCCTTATCCCTAAAGAACTTTAAAGTTGTTTTAGAAAAATGAATTATTAGTCGCATTAAGGCAGCGGTTACTAAAATATTGGTAAAGTTTAGCCAAATGGGAGAAGTTGACAGGATTCCCGGATGATTTGTGGGCCGGCATTTTTTATAATTCTGGATTGTTATTTCTTTATTTGAGTTAAGATACCTATTTAGCAAACGGTGTTTGTTCGTTTAATACATGTCTAGGTAATAAAACGATGCCAGGAATTAATTTGTCCTGTGAATACAATTTATTTTTTAAGGACACTACTTCAGTATTAGATTAGTTAGGCATTGTCACTTACATACTCTCTCTTCCTGGCTATGTTTCCCACATGTTGTCACTTACATACAAGTTTCTTTAAATTATAATACACAACATAAGCACAGATTGAGTTATGTGGGTTGGTACTCTCAAGCAAGACTGATACTCAGTTCATTAAGATTATTTCTGTCTTCACATAGTGAACTAATTTAACGCATATGTGTGAGGATGTATGGATAAAATAAGTCGATATGGTTGAAAATGAAATCGACTTACTTAATTTGATTGCTAGGTAATTCCTAGTAAAAGTATGGGAGTTCGAGGTCAGTGGCCAACCCTGGTGTCAGAGTTTTTAGACAGGTCTCCGACATGGTGTAAAAATTGACTTATAGTGGTAGGTATCCTTATTCATATGCTTATCCTTTTTGGAAGTACAGCCGTGCTATTTGATAATTAATTGAAGCGGCCGATCCCAAAGACCTAAATGTAAAAATTTGGCGGCTCGAGAATCACTTAAAATATGACATTTATTTACATACAATGACAAAACTTGATCTGCCATCAAAGATTGCCGCAGAGATAGCTTATTGTGAAGCCTAAGTAACTGACGTAGCGTTTACCATGGAACATAATCGCTACATAGTATAAAACAAAGTCGCTTTCCGCTGTCTGTCCCTATGTATGCTTAGACCTTTAAAACTACGCAACGGATTTTGACGCGGTTTTTTTAATAGATAGAGTGATTCAAGAGGAAGGTTTATATGTATAAAAAATCCCAAAATTCCCACGGGAACGGGCACAGCGCGGGTAAAACCGCGAGGCGCTGCTGGTTGAACATAATACCTTTAAACTAAACCACATAATACGCATCAGAGTTCATTGATCACCGATTAAAATACAAATACCTTCGCTTGCCTGTTTGTTAATGTATTGCTCGTGGGCGGTACGTACAATGGAGCTTCACCCATTGACTCATGAAGGGAGTGTTGGCACTGAGTGGGAATATTAACGCTGTGAAGGTTATCTTGATTGGATAAGATAGATTAGGTGTGAGTTAGGTCAAATGACGTTACCTAGGATAGAAAGTAATTATAAGGTGCTTGGGTTATATGAAAAACTAGCTGCACCCCGCGGTTTCACCCGCGTTGTACCCGTTTCCGCGAGAATCTCGGAATAAAATATATCTCATGTGTTATTCTGATGTACAATCTATATTACTGTTAAGTTTCATCCAAATCTGTTCAGTAGTTTTTGCGTGAAAGAGTAACAAACATACATTAGATACATAGATCCTCACAAACTTTCGTAATTATAATATTAGTAGGATATAGGTGATGTATAAGCTGCAAGTTGGAAAATCATTCAAATAGGATCGGTAGTTTCTGAGACCTTACAAACAAGCACACAATCAAATAAAGTTAGAAACTGGACTTCTTCAATATTAGTATAGATTTTCAGGGAGAAAATAATGAAGGGTTTGTCATTTTGTCCGCAGTATCAGACATCGGTCACAACATCATCCAGGATGCGTTCCTCATCGCGGTGGAGGAGCAGGCCCGCCAGCGGCTGCAGCGCCTCTCCGCGCTCAAGCGGATCACACCCGTGGACATGTCCAAACTTTCTGTCGAGGTGAGCAACAATGGTTCTTATTCTAAGGCACGAAAGAACACATAAATCAGTGATGACCTGCCAGCGGTAACAGCGGCTTGATTTTGGAGGTCTGTGTTTGGCGTATGGTAAAAAGTACGATACACACGTGTACAAGTCCTTTTAAAGACGAGCTTAACCACCCTAAACCATTTCTATCTCGAACCGCGATCAATTGAACTCGATTTTCATGCAATTTTGTTGTTTTGACCTCAGAGTAGCTCGTGAACCAGGAGAGTTGATTGATGGAGTTCAGTTGTAACGGTGAAATTAGGACTAAGTTATGTTATGTTCAAACTTTGTCTACATACGCGACTCGCAACTTATACACAGCTATCTTAATCACTTCCAATCCTGCAATCCTCAAGGCTTTGTGCAGAGACAATGGTCTGTGTAATTCTGTAAGCCAGCGCCTTGCGCTTCGAAGCCGACTCTTCAGTCAGTCCACTTGTCTAGAACTTCAGTTGCAAGCTGGTGCAATTTGAGAGAGACGGCTTATATGATAAAAAAGAATAATATTGGGTAAATAAAGCAATTTATGATTCATTTAAAGAACTATTTTTGATTGTATGGTTGATTTAGTGTAGTGGCTGAATAAAGCAGTTATTGATACAAGACATTGGTCATTGTATTGTCTAGCTAGACGTAGTGTACAATATATACATGCAACTGATGATGCAATCGATGCAACTCATTGTGTTTGAGACTGCACTTTAAGTGTTAATCCGTTATTATTATTATTTATTAACATAGTTTTTCAGCGGTCGTCATTAGGCAGTTTAAAATGAATAAATGAATCGGTTGGGTGTCAGAAAAAAACTTACATATAAAGCAACTTATTTTTTCCATCTTATGTAATTTTATTTCTTTGGATTTTTTCCTTTAAGCTCTCTATACGTTGACGTTCTCAACATCAACAGTCATCTTACCAAAATCAACACTTTTCTCTATAACGATTCTCACGTCATTAATTTTTGCAAAAATTCGCACTTATAATATTAGGCAGACTAATCCCAATGTTCCTTATTCGCTACCTCTTATAACTTCGTCCAATGTTTGACTAGTACCGCGCGATTCGTTACTTCCTTGTGGAGTGTTCTTGATTCTATTCACGAAATTCTTTATGTGAGTTGTTTCATATGGACTTTATGTAGGGAATAATGTAAGTTTCTTTACCTAGTCTAGCTAGGGGCGAAGTTTGATGTAATGTTGGAAGTAAGGGACAGGTAGGGAAAAGTTTATCTTTTACTAAAGGTCGATGGAGTTACAATAAGGAGGTGTCACGGTAGACGCAAGCGGCGGCGTCTAGCAGCGAATTTTTAAAGAACAAAAAGTTCTTGCCCTCCATCGCTCCATTGTGGCACTCCTGTAAGGCAGTCCTACAAAATCTCTAATAGATACTTCTCTTATTTGAAAAACATATAAATACAACAAAAATAACTGAATACAAACAATGCACTAACGATAAAGAGAACATAATGTTACGCATTAAAATTCTTTGTAATTTTCAAAAGAATTTCATTTCGTAAAAGTTGTAAATGATCTTTGCGTGATGACTATGAAAATGTTAATAACACCAGTCATTACGATGACGCAATGGAGTCGGAATCATCACGAACATCTAATCTGAGAGGCGATCTTTAATGCACTCAACAGTGTTAAGGATTTTTTCTTGGTTATAATGATCCTTAGATTCACTTAATATGGATAATTTGTGGAACTGGTTTTGGACTGAAATTCTCTTTAGATTTCGTTTTTATTTGGATCATCGTAGTCTATGGTCTAGATAAACTGTTTAGACGTTTTTATTTGACACAGTCTAGTCTGTTTTTAGTCGGTATAACAACAGATGTTGATCCAACTATTTAGTCCGACTGACACAAAAGTCTCCAAGTTTAGTTACTGTGCGATCCTTCGATAAAGACTGTATGGACTAAGGCTGCACAGTTTATCTTTTCAAATTGAAATGTATTCTATTGTATTTAAGTACTTAAAACATCTTTTTTGCCATTCCAGATAAGACGTGGCAAACGTCCTCCAACAGAAAACCGGACCGAGCTCAACGGTTACATAGCCAACTCCACAGTGTACGTGACTTCCATCAACGAGAACGGGGCTATAGAGTCCAAACCAGTCATATCCTCACCCAAGTCCCAACCCAAGAGTCTCCCAGCCAAACCCGCTCCCGTCATAGCCAACGGCATAGACAAAAAGGAAGAAGAGGATGAAAAACAAGATGTTAGTGAAAAAAGTGTAAAAGATAGTGAAGTGACTAGTGGTAAAGATGTTAGTGAAGCTTATAATGTGGCCCGTGAACATCTGAACAACGGGAGAAGTGAAAAGTTATTGGGAGAACCTGACCACAGGATCAGGGCGACTGCTATTGTCGAGAACAATAAGTTGGGGCCAGGAGAGAACAGGTCAGTTTTACTTATTTAATTTAGGATATGACTTTCCTCAATTACAAACCGTAGTACATACGAGTAACTACGAGTAGGTACGAACCTTCCTTAACATCACACGTTGGATGTTAAGGAAGGTTCGTACCTACCTGTTTTTAAGTTCCTTATTTCGGTTAATCTTTCGAGTTTTCACTCTTCTTTGACTTTAGGCGGGGTGCCATTGCCACTGTGCATGCAACGACAATCATTCGTTTTTTTCTTAAACTTAATAAAGATTAATATGGCACTCCCACTTGTCACTAAATTTGGAATATGGAACAGAGCCGATGGAATAAAACAAGTTCCAAGCTCTTCTAAACCAACCTTTGAATTTACGAAAACTTTCAAACATCTTCCATCATCTTAAAACTCGAAACCATTAAAGTATCGATACGGCTTCGTCATTGGATGATGCTGTAAAATCTCGTTAACTGAAGATGCAAAACTGAATCCATCTTCTCGACACACGATTTCATTATTAATCCCGGGCGTCCCACGGGAACTACCGACCTCGATGTAATTTTCCCGGATTTTTCCATATCAATAATTTTATGTGAATATTTTACTTACACTATATGCTTGCTAGTGTCGTTACCAACTCTGTGGTAACTTTGAATATTAAGCTGGTGAGGTTTTGCACTGATTTTTGTTTTGGAGATATTTTAAACAGACATTTGCTTAAGCGGCTTTAAAAATATCTGGTGCCGAAGTCTTTAAAGGTCTCCAACATGGTCTGTCGGTTCACGGTTGTTACTTAGGACGGATCGTATTTGCTAAATAACAGTATTACAATGGGCTTGTTTATTGGCCGATACCGAGATGTTGAACGCGTATAATGCAATTGAGGCTTTGCACATAACATAATAGGAGTTCAACGATACAGGAAGGGCGATTATCGAATCATTTGAAAAACGAACGTTGGTGCGTTTCAATTCAAGCGATGTGGAGTCCAATTTACCAATCACAGCGCAGTGAGATTGTCTTACATAGTATTGACATTTGTGTTTGACATATTTGCGTTCTTTTTTTAAAAAATCGCCTATCGCCATTCTTGATATACATATATTGTAAAATAGCTCAGTTATATCACAGATTATATTATAATGGTGATTATTCCTAATCCTCCCCTCCACACTGTACTGATATCTCCAGTGAGATGAGAGGCCTTTGCCCAACAGGGACATTACAGGCTGATACTTACTTTTTATATAATGCGCCTCATACGCACATAAGCCTCCAGTTTCATACTAAGAGCAAATATAATAGGCGAACGTTCGCCAAGTTGGTCACGTTACAGTAACCTCGGTCGCGGCTTCCTATTTCATTCACTTTCTAATGACATTGGAATTCATTTAGATCAATATTAGTTACAGATTGTTACTCTTACACTGATTTTTGATGAACGTAGTAAACTGCAGACTAATCATGGTTGAAGATTACATGAGATGTATTTATATTTTTTGACACTTTTTGAGCGCTACCTCCGAAGCATGGTAGCGCTCAAATGTTAATCCTGCGCACGTGAAATTGTTTATCCTGGTTGTTTCATGTTAGACCATGTTGAGCGGTCTTTAGGCGGTGTAAAATCTTCAATCGACTTCTCAAAAGTTTTTATCAATCTCTATGTTTTCTGCTATCAAACAAGAGGGTGCAAAAGCGAGTAGCGATTTAATTGAAAACAGAAAATCGAGCATTATCTCTTCACTACATAGTATAAAATAAAGTCGTCTCTTTTTCGTGTCTTTCTGTTTGTCTGTCTGTATGCTTAAATCTTTAAAATTACGCAACGGATTTTGATGCGGTTTTTTGTAATAGGTAGAGTGATTCAAGAGGAAGGTTTTTATGTAAAAAAAATCCCGAAATTCCCACGGGAACGGGCGCAACGCGGGTAAAACCGCGGGGCGCTGCTAGTACACTATAATTTTATGTTCTCTTTCAAAATCGACTCTTAATAAGAATGATTTGAAGTATGCTAATAATTCTATATAGTGTATCTATCTATCTAGGTAGGTCGTTTGATTGTAACATTACTTAATCACCGTACAAATTAAAATAAGAGGAAAAAAATCCATTTTCCTGTATTTAACGATCATAATGAATGAATTGATCCTCTCTGATTGTTTAATTGGACGCCATTAGCAATATTTTTATTTAATTTGAACAAAATCGTTTTGGAATGCTACGCTTCCACCATAGATGAGCTAGCGATAGTTAAGCTGACGATTATAAATGATTGTAATGATCTGATATGATAAAGAGATTTAAATATGAATTTTAGCGGTGCGAGGACTATATTCCTATCCGTTAGCTTCTTGCTTCGGAAGGCACGTTAAATTTTCAGTCCCCGTTGTTTTAATCACTAGCAGCGCCCCGCGGTTTTACCCGCGTTGTGCCCGTTCCCGTAGGAAATCCGGGATAAAATGTAGCCTATAGCCTTCCTCGATAAATAGACTATCTAACAGTGAAAGAATTATTCAAATCGGTTCAGTAGTTTCTGAGATTAGCGCGTTTAAACAAACAAACAAACAAACAAAACAAACTCTTCAGCTTTATAATATTAGTATAGATTAGACACTCTGACACGTTAAGGCTGTTTTAAAACTCTGACTCCAAGCTTGGCTACTAACCTTTCCGAACTAGAGAACATAGCTTTGTATCCTTGATGAGTGGACTGTAAGATGATCTTCCTCAACTCGTAGCACAATTATTAGTGGCGAATTAAGCACGGACGGACTGAAGTCCCTTGTCTACGTCAATGCTGACGCGTTTTAGAAGGGCGGGAGGGATTTTGGCGGGGAGCGATATAAATAAAATTGGTTGAACTAGCGTCGGGTTATCAGTAATTTCGAGTGGGTAACTGGCCAACCCGGGTGTCGAATTTTTTTAGACAGCCCAATGGCTACTGACATGGTCTAAAGGTCTCGAATGACCCAACCCGGGGCCACTATTTTACGTACGCTAGCGCCTAGATAAAAATGACACTATCAGTCTCACATACAAGTGGAGGCCGAGCTGCACGTTGCTTAACAATCGCAATTAGCTACCATCGTTTTGTTAAACTACGCCAAGAGCCCTACATTACAGTTGGCAGTACAAAAAGTAAAATGTAAAGAAAAGTATTAACCTGTAATGTCCCTCTGGGCAAATGCCTCTCATATCACTGAAGATATCAGTACAGTGAGGTCGTAATGTCCGTAGGTGAGGATTAGGCGTAATGACCACGCTTGTAAACAAACAAATGAAAATCTTTCCTTGGTTTTACCGGGGTGAGATTAAATGAGGTTTAATCGCACTAATCTTCTCTCCGCTTCTGTGGAATCCATTCCTAAAGACACAATATTGTACTTACATTAACTTGTAGCAATTCAATGAATCATTAAATATGATTTTCCATGTTATAATTCCCAAAGTGACGTCAAAGCATGCGTCAGTGTGGCGCATGGCGTTAATAAGTATTGTAATTCATAAACACTTTTATAATGTAGTCGTTTCTTACTAGCAATGCGATGTGGTTTTGCTTGCATAATAGTTCAAGCATAATCACACAATGTCATAAGTATTTTGGCAACTTTTTGAATGGGTGGTAAGATGGAGATGTCTTCATCGGACTTTACGACATGAGTGGAGCTTTTTTTATGATGAACTATTGAAAGTGAAAAACTAACGTGAAACTTTTGTGAATACTACCTGTTTTGAAATCGGTTAAATTGCTTATTTTCGGCCGTAAACCTTACAATTTGAATTCAATTTTAGAATTCAAATTCTAAACAAAGGATGAATGGTACACGGAAGAGCTAAGTACTTCCACTTCTCTATGGTGCCACAGTGCAGATAGTAAACTCGCTGAATCCAATTACCACGACTATTAACTAAACGGCTCTCAAACTAATGGTATAGTAACATCTAACTGCACAAATGCCGTGTACAGACTAAGCAATTTTCCCGTCCCACAGATCTCCGTAACGGATACTCGTAATTATGCGAAGAAGACGTTATCTTTCTTATAATTATTGTGTGCGTTTGCGCATCAATTGCGTCGAGAGTGGACCGACCTGTTGGTTAGGCAAATAACTAGTAAATTGATGGACCGCAGAGTAATTAATAGCTAGAATAGTTGCTACATGTTATAGATACTTTAATAGTTACTAGAAGGGACATTGATTAGTTTATAGTTACTACCACGGTTACTACACTAGACATACCTGGTGATAGATTCATTAATAGTTACTGCGCGAAGTGCGCGATACATAGATTAGTTAATAGTAGATTAGTTATTGCGATGGATAGATTCATTAATAGTTACTAGGTACCTAGTAACTACTAACTGTATGTTATAGCACAGATTAACAAATTAATTACATACTACGTAAAGCCATAGATTATTCCGTAGTTCCTGTGCCACAGATTTGATGATAGGTACTGCAACTGTCGACAAAGATTTGATATTGTCTAGTAGTCACAGTTTAAGTCATAGTTACTGTACAACTAGTAGGATCCAAACAAGAGACAAAAAATCTATCCATGATTTCATATGTAAGCAACTCAGAAAGCCCATTTGTGGCTTTACTTTTTATTCTACGGCTGTTACCGATGTAGTTCTTACCCTAAGTTCTTAACCTATTTTAAAGAAGGTAGGACTCTAAAAATCTAGATAAAATCGGCTTTTTGCCTAAAACACGACGAAGAAAATAATGTACATCTTCGTACAATAATGTTCGACATCTAAAGTTAACAAACGTAATTATTAACTTAGCACTCAATAACATACTTAAACATGAACTATAATAAACCAGTCCAGCCATTCCTCACAAAACAAGCAAAAGCATACACACAACAAAACAAAAAAGCATCAACACTAAACCAACTTCCCATAATAGGAAAGCAATTAAAAAACACATTCTCATATCTCAAAACAAAGTTAAAACACTTGAAATTCCAAAAAATGCTACAATGAAGAATAATAATAAAACGATGCTCCGTCGACTAGTGAGGTAGTTAGTTAGTTCGATCGGGTTGGTCGCGCGATTCACTCGTGTGGACACAACGTTAGCGTCTTTTTACCTGCGCGTACGCATAGAGAATACAGCACCTGACGCTCTCAGCACCTGCTATTATTACCCAAACAGTGCACAAATTCACAAAACCAGTGTTTTACCAGTGAAATAGTGATTTTTGTGTTGTGATGTGTTTACAGTGATGCATTTCAAACAGATTTTCAAGAGGTATTGTCTTTATGTCGGTTAATTTTGAATTGTTTGCTTTTTATACAGGATGTCTGCCTGTATGGGTAACGAGCGGAACCTTGAGATGGGTCTTTTCATCGTTTTACGAGTTAATATCAAATTTAACGATTTTAACTTCATTTTGTTACCTATAGTGTTAATTAGCTGGTATTTTTTTAAACTTTTGATTTATTTTAAGTCTTGATCAACTTCATATTGTTTTAAACTAGCACGGCAACGCGGTTTTACCCACGTTGTGTGCCCATTCCTGTGGGAATTTCAGTTTTTTTATACATATAAACCTTCCTCTTGAATCACTCTATCTACTAAAAAACTGCATCAAAATCCGTTGCGTAGTTGTAAAGATCTAAGCATACATAGGGATAGACAGACAGACAGCGGTAAGCGAGTTTGTTTTATACTATGTAGTGATAGTAGGAGTGATATTATACTAGGTATATTCGGATTACTGTATCTGTATATCAGACAATTGACAGATATCATAATACTTTTTTGATTTTAAATTGTGATTGAAATTGTATCGGAATGGCAGCTGTCATATCCGTGATGTTACAATAGTTTTGGTATAACTACCATTAAGTTAAAACTTAAACTTAACTCTTCTACCTGTAGTTAGGTCGTCACTTAGTTTATAATGTAACCTAAAACGACCTATTGCACTTAGTACCTGCCGACTGTCGTGTCGGTTAAAACATGCAGGTAGATAATACCTACCTATGTTATCATAACAAATATTCGTGGCTTTACGATTCATTACACGACCGTAAAAATAACCGGTTTTACCCCAAAACTGACTACTGACTAATTAAATTAAAACTACATTTAGCCAACTCCAAAAAAGAATGGAGAATTTGAAAATATTTCTTACTTCTGATAAGTTACATCACTACATAGTATAAAATAAAGTCGTCTCTTTTTCGTGTCTGTCTGTCTGTTTGTCTGTCTGTATGCTTAAATCTTTAAAATTACGCAACGGATTTTGATGCGGTTTTTTGTAATAGGTAGAGTGATTCAAGAGGAAGGTTTTTATGTAAAAAAAATCCCGAAATTCCCACGGGAACGGGCACAACGCGGGTAAAACCGCGGAGCGCTGCTAGTAAGTAAATAAGTGTATGTAAGAGTAAGTAAACCTATCTATCTAACTTCGGCTTACCTGACTGTGCCAGAAAATGAGAGTTATCTTCTTCTTCTTCATCGAGTGGATGGTCAACCTGACCAATCCTGGTGTCAGAGTTATTGAGCCGCCAAAGGCCTCTGACATGGCTCATGAGAGTTATGATTTCGCATTTTTATAAACCCCGACGCAAAAAGAGGGGTGTTATATGTTTGATGTCGAAAACTAAGGCTACAAAGCTTACTGCGACTTTACCCGTATTGGTGCTGTTCCTGTGGGAATTTTGGGATGAAAGTAGCCTATATCCTTCCTTTTGAATGTACCTAACATATGCAATAACAATATTCGAAATCTGATTGGCAGTTTCAGAGATATTTGCTTTGAACGAACACACGTTCCAGCTTTATATCAGAAAAGATGGTATCTTAGTAGTAATGTATATTTTATGTACTAATATCATCATAATTATACCTGTACCGAGCAGACTGTTTGCGCAGTTGTTAGAGTAACCGTGTTATATTTCATAACTACACACGATATAATATTTACTCAGGTCATTATGAACGTGCAATATAGTCTAACCACGGAATACTAACCGTATTTACCTACTTAAAAATAGAAGGAGCACGTGAGCACCTGAATGAGACCCCGATATATATAACTAGCAGCGCCCCGCGTTTTACCCGCGTTGTACCCGTTCCCGTGGGAATTTCGGGATGAAAAATAGCCTATAACCTTCCCGTTGAATGTGGCTATCTATCACAAAAAGAATAATTCAAATCGGACTGATAATTCCTGAGATTACCCCGAACATACAAACAAACAAACAAACAAACTTTAATACATTAGTATAGATTATATACCCCTATCACATCTTCATATGACTTGTACAGATAATCCACATCACATGATATCTAATTGCATGTATTTGTCTGTTTCATGGTGTAGGTCACTACTAAAGGAGTGTTTACATATATGAAACAAATGCAAAACCAATCTATAAAACAATCCAGTAATCTCGTACATCAGTACAGTACGTCAAATGCTTCCTTAGTAGAGATTTAATGATGGATTTTGACTGTAATGTATGAAAAATGATGTCAAGTATTAAGTGTCGATTTAATGAACGCCTAAGCCATCTATGCGCAGTGGTGTTAGTGACAACTGTCTTCCTAGTACATTTTTTATTGAAATTATACCAAGATTATAACTGTAACTAGCTGTGCCCCGGGGTTTCACCCGCAGCGCCCCCGTTCCCGTGGGAATTTTGTGATTTTTATTCCTTATTTTTCTTATATAAAAACCTTGTCCTGACAATAAGGAACACATTAAAAAAAGAATCATCCAATTTGGTGCAGTCGTTCTGAAGTTATGCGCTCACCAACACATTTTGCGATTCATTTTTATATTACGAGTATAGATAGCACCATGATACAGTGAAAGAAGTATAGTTTAAAGTTTCTAATAAATATGTATAACTTAAAAGTTTTGTAATTCGAATTTCTAATAAGTTACAAATGTCCTCTAATTCAAAATTAACGGTAAAAAGAGATTATGAGTCCAACCCCACCCACACAAGTGAACCGCATTAAGTAAACAATCTGTCTTCACGGTGTATACTTAAATTTATTTAAGTAGGTTTTAACTTAACCACTTTAAACTTTTTCAAACTTTCCCAGGGCACGCATTAGTGGCGTGTACAGACTGCGCCCTGGGCGACGTTCCCAGAGTACCCACCTTAATTAGTGGACTACGACTAGACTGCGAGTTGATGTAGTTAAGTAAGGGGATTATAGACTATACTTAAGCTTACTATATATTCTCCTATCCATTGTGTTAGTTATATCAATGCTTTCTAGAAGAAAGAATGATGAAACATCAAATTCTCCAATTAGGAGGTGTTAATTTTGTACATTTTTGACAAACATTGTGTGAACATTAATATTTGAGTATTTGGGTACCTATATCCTTATGCTTTAATTAGCACGTAATTGTGAGCTAATTCGGTATACTCAATTAGCTTTCTTATGCACGAGTTTTCATTGTAGGGAAAAGGCCTCCTTGTCTTATCAGTACGGGTAGACGAATTAGGTACACACACGATTGCATAATGTTAATGACCTTTAATCTATAGTTACTTAAATACAAGTTTTAGTGATGAGTCACACAATATACTCGTACTCGTATAACCGATATAATTACAGTAATATTCCGTGAAGGAAGTTCTATGCACAGTATAAAAATATATATTTAATTCAGCAATGGATTTTCAAAAGGATTTATGGCTATAAAACTCAGTGACTGATCGTCTGTAGGCACCTTTAACAATTACTATGATATTAATCTATGCCACGGAACGCTTTTTATCATTCCTGCGGCTTTGAGCATGCCTTAAGATGAATTTCTTGTTAAAAATGAAGCTTTTAAACTTAAAGCTTTTAAAACTAGTTTCAAGTTATTTCTCCTAGAGGTATTTTAAAACATACCACCGATGATGTCAATAATAATTCGTTTTAAGTTGTTAACAAGGATCTGACGTGTTGGTAAAAGTATAGGTAATATTAACTTTGATGGAAAATCCCTGCAGTTGTATTTAAAAATGATTATAGTTGAAAACACTGTAGTTATTTAGTTTTATTTAACAGTGGGAGGTTACTGGCTAATACGTTTACTTGTACTTCTATAGTTGTATATCATTTATTTCTTTTTTACTGAATTAATATTTGATGAATATTCACAATATTTTTCGGGATATATTATATCCTCGTAAGATATGTTATTTCATGATTTATTCTTCACCCTGGTAAAATTTTCATTGTCTTACTAACTCTAATAAAATAAAAAGTATATTACACTGCAATTACTTCTCAAACCTTATTCTAAAAATAAACCGTAACAGAGGAACATTCCGAACTGCACTTAAAACTCAAACTTACTTCCAACTAAGGAATTCCTAAAACGTTATCTCAAATATCTTACGAACGCTGTAATCGGCTTAGAGGTAGATAAAGGGTCTTTTGTACAAAAAATACAGGATTTTTTAACAATATGAAGGTACTTATAGTTTACTAACAAAGTATGGGATACGGTCCGGCCCATATGGGTGATGAGAAATTTGGAAACACTTGACACTGAATTATAGTTTTTGCTTATTAGTGGTGACTACGGTTTTGCTAAGTGGTGTTAACTAGACAAATTCCTTAGTTTGAGATCACGGAAGAGCGAAGCACTTACTGCTTCTCTATTTCGTGGAGATAACTAAGATACGATGTGGCTTTTTCGATTTTTAAGGCATGTATTGATTGGGCGAGTTTACTAGGGTGAGTTGGCAAATTCCAAAGACATGTGTGACGTTGCTGGCGAGATAAATAGCATGCTAGTCCTATTAGGGCGCAGTCAGAATAGTTCAACCGCCTTATACAACTTGACAGCTACGAATTAGATTTTTAAATGTAGTTTTCAGGACATGCTGCATACGCCTTTTTGCGCCCTCAAACTTAGGAACTCGCTGTTTGTAATCTCGCCCCGTATTCACTACAAATATATATTTATATCAAGAAAGGAAATAAGTATTAACCGACATTGTCTCAATCCCTACGACACTTTGAGAAACACCCATTTTCATAACTTCACGTACACCTTAAAAACGCAAAGAAAACTACATGTTATTGACTAAACAATAAAGTCTTATTTTCAAAGGACACGACTGTGTGTTAGGACGTTTGTGTCGACATACAAACGTACAATTGTGTTGTTTAATATTCAGAAGAGGTAGTTGTTTCTCGCGTCGCGCGTCGGGTAATATGCGAATGAGATACAGATTAGATGTGAACGATTGGAAGTTTCATTTATCGGTTTATTTTCAATGAAAAACGTAATATTTTAAACGCAAAATGTAAGATCAGCTTATTCAAGAGGTACCGGTGATTATTTTGGTTGTTCGGGTCTCCTCGCTTATTCATCATATTTTAATTTACCACTTGTAATTAAAAACAGTCCTGACTAACTACATTCTACTAAGCATTCCCTTTCAGATACAGAATGAATTTTCAAACGACGGATATACAAAAAAAATCGAATAGAGAATCTCTTCCTATGTTTTTGAAGTCGGTTTAAACTGTTTTAAAGTCGGTAACGATCGACTCTTTGTTGTGACCTTACATCATCAAGGCATTATCATTGTACTATAAAACAACGTTCAGAATAAAATGTAGCTTCAATAGTCAAGATATTGGGTGGCTTTATAATCGGTCAGTATGGGCAAGTCTAAAACCACAAGAGATAGGTACGAAGATTAGACTTAGGAAACTGATTTCCTTTTGTCTCTCATGTTACACGGTTCTGTTTATATATATGTACTAATATTATAAAGAGGTAAAATTTTTAAGTGTGTTTGTTTTTTTCCTAATCTCGGGAATTACCAGTCTTTTTTATTAGATAGTAACATTCAATGGGAAAGTTATAGGCTATTTTTCATCCAGAAATTTCTATGGAAACAGGACAACCCGGGTCTTCTTCTTAACGAGTGGATGGTCAATCCTGGTGTCAGAGTTATTGAGCCGCCAAAGGCCTCTGACATGGCTCATGTAACGACTACGATCCGTAGAATGTAACCGGGACCGACGGCTAACGTGCCCTCCGAAGCACGGAATCATCTTACTTTTCGGGCAATCAGGTGATTCAGCCTACAATGCCCTAACCAAACTGAGGTCAGTCTCACAAAGTGATTTTTGTGAGATATCCCCACCGGGAATCGAACCTAGAACCTCCGGATCGCCGAGCCGAGCGCTCAAACCACTAGACCAGGGAGACTGTTACAACCTGGGTAAAACCGCGGGACGTTACTAGTCGATGATAAAATAAATATGCGCTGTATAATGTTACATACTCATTAAAAAGTAAAAGTAAATTGGAATATTCCATCTTTTTTATATGATAGACAGAGGTCATGCAATTAAATGCTCTTTGGGACAATACCTGCAAGATGGCACATGCTTACGGAGCTATACCACAAAATATAAGGTGTTCTATATTTTGTGGCAATTCATTTATCATTCATTTCGAGAAGGTTAGTGGCCAACCCTGGTATTTGAGTTTTTAGACCGCCTAAAGGCCTCCGACATGGTCTAACGATTGAAAGTGTCTATACCTACCCCTCAGAAGGCCGAATCCACTCATTAACTATCAGCTAGGAAAACCCCTATGGTAGTCTAATCAAAGACCAATATAAACAGTTAACTATAAGTACAAAAAGATCTATTATTGTCTGTCAAGGATTGATTTAAATAAAGACTTAAAAAGTTATATGACCTGCCTATGAATATGATAATAACTATTATCTCTAACAGATAATAAAAAGCTTCCAAGATCACTCGATCTTTTACCAGGATTCATAGTAAGTAGTAACCATATTCTGTAACCAATTTGTACTAACTGTACTTTACATCAACTGTGGCCGTAATACAAACTATTATTTAATCTTTAACCGTGTTTATATTAACTGTCAGTCATTCTGTGACCTGTTCATAGCAACTATTGGTTAGTCTACATCTAAGATGGCTTCCATCCTCGTTATTTCTTAATGCCTTCGTGGCGTCGTGATGAAGTATCCTTGAAGGTCGATCGTCTTCCGTGGACATTACAAATATGACGAATTCTTTTGAAATTATGCGGTTAACCTGTTTGAGGGCGACTACGTTTTTAATACTAAGGTACAAAAAGTCTTCTTTTAATTTAACTTACTCTACTATACAGGTTTTTGAAAAAAAATAATGATGATTTCGTTTTGTTTTATACTTGCAAGAGGAAAAAAGATGGGACTTAAATCTTCATCTGAATTTATTGAATTTGTCTTTAGGGAGTTATTTGTAGTTTACATGTTTTAATAGACCAGAGATATATTTTATAATTTGGTCTATTTATGAGAGTATAATTTTGTTTTATACTAGCAGCGCCCCGCGGTTTTACCCGCGTTGTACCCTTTCCCGTCGTAATTTCAGGATGAAAGTAGCCTATACTATAACCTTCCCGTTGAATGTGGCTATCCATTAGAAAAAGAATGTTTCAAATCGGAGCAGTTGTTCCTGAGATTAGCGCGTTGTAACAAACACACAAACAAACGCAGTTTTATAATATTAGTATACCTAGATTACTCAATTTTTAACCCCCGACTCAAAAAGAGGGGTGTTGTATAAGTTTGACGTGGCTGTCTGTGTGTCTGTGTGGTATCATAGCTAGCGATTTCAATTAAGTCGGGGTTTTTTTATTTTATACTGATGATATCATCACCGAGGTTTTGTTCCTGCAGTGGATCATTCTACTACTATATTTTTTTATTAAATGCATATGAAGAATAAACCTTCATTATCCTTACATTAATTTCAATAACTCTTCAAAATGCTACCCCAAATGATGCTTTCGTTGACGTCATCTCGATACCTGAGGCTCAAACTTCGAAGGAATTCACTTTGTTTCTTTTTACAAATATGAATGGACCTTTTGTCCCTTTTGGACCAAAAAGCTAAACTTTACCTGTAAAGCAATTATACACCTTACAGCAAAGGAATAAGGTTTAACCTTAATTTGAAAATTTTAAAGTTATTTACGCACCGCCAAAATGTGAGAACCGTAGTTTCGTCTCAGGTAGGAACTTTGAAAATGGAAAGTTTTTTAGTTGTTTTTGTTTTAAGGAATGTATTATTGCAAAATACTTCCCGGTCCTAAGCCGGTTAGTCAACTCCCCCTAACGTAAAAAGAGGGGATATACATTTACATTTTCCATGAATTGGGGATAATCAATTGACAATTTTTTTCAAATCCTGTTTATTAAAGCCGTTATTACAAAATTAGTTTACCTTTATACATACAATACATACATACATATTCTACAAAAAAAATGTATCAAGGTAATTCTTCCCCATACATATCACGATCTAAAAGACAATCCAAGCCAACCATCTCTCCACATCGCCCTCCCGATCGTGAGAATGTCTCCGGTTTCTGTTGACACTGGACCCGACACCACCCGACACCGGCCGACACCGCGACACTCGCCGATGCGTAGTTACAGTTACTCGAACACTTTCTTATACTTATGTATAGAGTTCATGGAAAGACCATAATGGAGGAGATTAATTGATAGTTACTATGCAAATAATCCATTGAAAAACTAATGTGGTGTCAGAGTTATTTGTATGAAGTTATTTTCTTGAATCGTTGCCAACCACAGGCTGCATACATATGATTGGTACCAGCGTTTCCAGGGTTAGGGACCAGGTGCCGAACGTCACTGACAGGTCCCGAACCCGACTCACCTATCCAGCGGTTGTTGGCGCCAGTAATCGCTGGTGATGTGCTAGTAGTTTTCTTTCGGTATTCGATCTAAATTAAAATGAACATAGGCTTTACATCACAGACAGACACACAACGGTCATCAGTTCATCATGTATACTAACGCCTAAAATTATATTCAATCATTAAAGACCTAACGCTCGCTAGTAACGCCTAATTTCTGCACATATCTCCACTTAATAACAACGCTTACAAACTATACATATAGTGTATAGTGTACAGTTATAATATACGTTCTCAGAAAAAATAGTTCCTAAACATTCCGTCTTCGACGTGACTCTCTAACCGCCTCGTAAAACCACAAATAAAAAACTAGTGAACGAAAAGTAAAATCTCACACACGAAATAAATAAAGAAAGTACATAACGTTACATAAATATTTAAATCAACAGCGAGTTGAGTAATTTGTATGAGAGTCAAAAAGCGAAACGTTTTCAAAAATATATCGAGCGGAGTCGAGTTAATTGTAAGGTCCGACCGAAACTGGTTTTCCAGCCGAAACCGAAACCGAAACCGAATATTCGGCCGTGGCTTCAGTTTCGGCCGAAACCGAAACCGAAACCGAAACTCACGTGGTCAAGTATAAAATTCCGTAAAATACTGAAATTGTGCATTTTACCCATTATTCTGCATTAATTAGGACATGAAATAGAAACACAGTAAGTATATTAATTTTGTTGCAATCATTTATTTAATATAATATAAAAATATATTAATAATATATTTATATTGAAAAATAAATTAGTTCTCATAGCAAAATGTTTATCAATAAACTTTTTAAACTCACACGATTTGCACTCATTATACTAAATGAAACGGGTCTGTATCGTGTTAGATAATTTAACGTATTTACTAAAATACGTACCCGACGTTTCGAGTGGATTACACCGCTCGTGGTCACGGGAAGACTGGCTGGAGAGGCGAATATTCACTGCACAATATTGTTTTTTCCAATTACCCGCACAAACTACCCGCACTTAATGTTTATCACCAAATTGTTAGTCATTAAGTTGGCGACACACCACGCTCACTACATCCGAATTTTCGGTCAATTTGCGTGATGCCGACGACCATTAATTACCGGATTCCACATGGAATTTTAAAATCGTATTCCATAAACACCATATTTACTCCTTTGTCGAAAATAGCACAGCAAGTGAGGTCACCGAAGGACACGATCCCTTACCAGACTCCAGGCGTCTATAAAATTGACTGTAGCTGCGGTAGTTCATACATTGGACAGACCAAGCGCACGATAGCGGAGAGGGTCAGAGAACATATCGCAGCGGTCAAAAACCGCCAGGTTGAAAAGTCCGCGATTGCCGACCATTTATTATCATCAGGACCAAACCATTGGATTGAGTTGCATGCGCCGAAAATCCTTTCCACGGAACGACATTACTACTCCAGGATTGTTCGTGAAGCGGTGGAAATCAAAAAACACTTGAATTTCAACCGGGAAAGTGGTTTTAAGCTCTCGTCCATGTGGAATCCGGTAATTAATGGTCGTCGGCATCACGAAAAATTGACCGAAAATTCGGATGTAGTGAGCGTGGTGTGTCGCCAACTTAATGACTAACAATTTGGTGATAAACATTAAGTGCGGGTAGTTTGTGCGGGTAATTGGAAAAAACAATATTGTGCAGTGAATATTCGCCTCTCCAGCCAGTCTTCCCGTGACCACGAGCGGTGTAATCCACTCGAAACGTCGGGTACGTATTTTATATTGTAAATACGTTAAATTCTCTAACACGATACAGACCCGTTTCATTTAGTATAAAAATGTTTATCAGTTATCAATAAATAATCAAATTATTTGTAACTGTTTCATTAAATACTACTACGTATTGTTATTTTGAAATCATATTAATTAATACTTTGGTTTTTATTTGTTTGTATTTAGAAGAATCATCAATCTCTTTTATGTATGTAGTTACATCTTATATAAAAATAATAATTACTAAAATTACTATTATACTCTTAGTTCCAGTCTCAACAAAGATAATCATAACACCTATTTAGAAAACAAAACATAACCTCTAAAGAATGTTTGCGTCGGGCGATAACGCACTGACTAAGTTGTGTTGCTACAGAGCTTTCCGAACGGCGCACGACAATTCCCGAACAGGGCCGCCAGCGCCCGCCAGAGCGTTGCCGCGAGAAACGAAATTAGGCGAGCGTGCACGACAACTACCGTAATCAGTTTCGGTTTCGGCAAAAGTTTCGGCCAATTTTGGGCCGAAACCGAAACTGCCGCCGAAACTTGATTTTTGGCCGAAACTCGGCCGAAACCGAAACCGAAACCGAAATTTCGGTCGGACACTAGTTAATTGTAAGAGTGTTCCGCACAATAATATTTTATTACGTACATATTATCAACGATATCGTTTTAATAATGTTTTTATTAACTAAAAATTACAAGGCATATATTAATTAGACTGAGTGTGTATTAATATGTATGAGTGGTGTATGAATCGTGAATAAGTTGAATAACTAACCTACCTGTGTTTATTGTTTTAAATTATAAATATTCTTAAAAAAAACATTAAATAAAACTAAGCATTGCTTAATTTGTTAGAAAGGGAGCTAAGGTCTGGAGAATATTACCACAATTACATACATCACTGAACATAAGTAATAAATAAATTGAACGGATATAACCAGTTTTTTTTTCGACAACGTTATCAAAACGATTCACAGAACCCTAAAACTAAATAAATTCATCACAGCTCCCAAACAATGCACTATACATTAGAAAGTAGATTAATTAATTCTACATACACACATACATTCACTTTTCTTATTAGTTCGTGACAAGTGGCTGTAATCGATTGATTTATCCGCAGTTAAATGTGGTTAGTATTCAATTAATCATATTTTGTGTATTCTCTCATTTATATTTATAGTTAGTTGTTTTAAGTAGGTATTTTATATGCATTCTAATGTTTGATGTTGATTTATGAAGCGTTATTATTAGTAATATGAAAGAAATATGTGTTTTTTATTGCTATTTTTAAAGTTTTAATCGACAATTACTCCTACCTACTACTATGGTCTCATACAAAGTTCTGACAAAGTTATAGCATACCAAGTTTGAAAATATTCACTGAGGTATATACAATTATTATTTGGAGTTATACAAAAATAATCCAATAAAAAACATAATTTTGACATTTATGTTTTCACTAGCCGCGCCCCGCGGTGTTACCCGCGTTGTATCGGTGCCCGCAGGAATTTCGGTATAAAATGTATCCCATGTGTTATTCTGATGTATAACGTATATTACTATAAAGTTTCATCCAAATTTGTCCAGTAGTTTTTACTTGAAAGAGCAACAAAAACATACATCCATACATACATCCATCCTCACAAATTTTCGCATTTATAATATTAGTAGGATAATTTTTATACTGAATTTTATTTTACTAAATGAAACGGGTCTGTATCGCGTTAGATAATTTAACGTATTTTACTAAAAAATACGTACCCGACGTTTCGAGCGAATTACACCGCTCGTGGTCACGGGATGAGATTTTTTAGTAAAATACGTTAAATTATCTAACGCGATACAGACCCGTTTCATTTAGTATAATGAGTGCAAATCGTGTGAGTTTAAAAAGTATGAGTTTTATTCAGGTTTTAATGAAACGGGTCTGTATCGCGTTAGATAATTTAACGTATTTTACTAAAAAATACGTACCCGACGTTTCGAGCGAATTACACCGCTCGTGGTCACGGGATGAGATTTTTTAGTAAAATACGTTAAATTATCTAACGCGATACAGACCCGTTTCATTTAGTATAATGAGTGCAAATCGTGTGAGTTTAAAAAGTATGAGTTTTATTTGTCATTAAATAGCTTAGCTTTGCTTCGTGAAGTGCTTGGCTCGCATTTCAATAGACTAACGAAAACTATCCCACTAAGACCCATTCTTGCAGAGTTTACTTTTCTTCTCAACGTGTCTATGCTGCACTCTACACTATAATTTACTATTGTTGCATTCCTCAATCTAAAAACAGACAGACAGTGTCAAGTAACATACTAACGTACTAAGTTATTGTAAACAAGAGCTTAATATCAACTTTAATTGCGCTGTGTTTTGATAACACGGCCGTTACAACAGATATTATGATTTAATGGTACTTGTACTTGACACTTTAAGATGGGTAGGTGAAATAATGTGCTTTCTGGGACTCCCAAGTAAGTAGGAACTATAATGAAATCTATGGCTGTTATTTACTGCTTGGTAAGTTACACTAGCAGCGCCCCGCGGTTTTACCCGCGTTGTGCCCGTTCCCGTGGGAATTTCGGGATAAAATGTAGCCTATAGCCTTCCTAGATAAATAGACTATCTAACAGTGAAAGAATTATTCAAATCGGTTCAGTAGTTTCTGAGATTAGCGCGTTTAAACAAACAAACAATCAAACAAACAAAACAAACTCTTCAGCTTTATAATATTAGTATAGTATAGATAAAATCACCTAATAATTGGTTAGTAGTTTTCTCGACGTGTAGCTGAACACTAGAAACGCGTAAACTGAAAGAAACCTAACACAGTTCGAATATTTATTTTGGTCTATATTGAAATTTCGAAAGATTTTTTAAAATGATACTATTTAGGGACTTTTATCCAAGCAAGACATGCACCAGGCCCCTGAACCTTAAAAAACAATAAAAATATAATATACATACATCCATACATACATCCATCCTCACAAACTTTCGCATTTATAATATTAGTAGGATAATTTTTATACTGAATTTTATTTTACTAAATGCCCAGCAGTGGGACGATATAGGTTAAGGAAAAAAAAAATACATACAAAAAACTAACACATAATATTTGTATCAAAATCCGAAACATCAAGACCAAGTAATCAATTTAAAAAATGCCGTCGCCGTCATTGTGGCACTACTGTGTACAAAACGTTGCTAAGGATTTTTTGCATGGCCATCGCTCATTTATAAATGCAGCTCAATACACATAGATTCTCATACAACCCACACATATAAACGTACCTGAAATGGCCCTCCGATATTTACCTGAAACTGGGCGAGAAGACAGTCAGTTCTATATTTCAGAAAGCAAGTTAAAGGTCAAAGTTTATTTCAAATTACGATTTTGTTTGCTCACAAGTACTTACTTTCGTTTTTTCTTCCTGACCCCGATTCTTTGATTTCAATGAGTGGGATCGCTTTCTACAGCTTTTTTCAGTCAATTAAGAAGTTATTTTTAAGATTTTGGCGAACCTAATAGGGTTTCTTTTGAAACATCAACGCATATACAGGGGTTCTTTAAAGTTGATGTGTATTCAATGTTAAATGATTGATGGTATGTATATAGATGGTATCAGCGCGATTTCACACGAGTTGTTCCCGTTCCAGAAGAAACTTCGGGAAGCAGGTAGCCTCCACTCGAATGCTAATTACCTCGTATAAGACATCTTAGAATTCTTTAAATCCGATTAGTAGTTCCAGAGATGAGCGCGTTCAAAGAAATAAACTTTTTCTTCGTAATTTATCTTTATTTTTGCTGCTAAAAAACTAGACCATTATGTTAAGTAACTTGGTACCATTGCATAATAAGTATTGTTTGGTATCGGAACTAAATATAGACACCTGATCGTGACTGCTGAATTACCGAAATTGACACAGTAATTTACACGTTTTTTAGTGAAAACATGATAATAATGTTGTCACTAAGACGACAACAAATCGTAAAAAAATTCTAAAACAAGTTATTGTTTGCAGAATGTTTGTTTAAACACAAAATTTTGTGAGGAAACGGACAGGCGATAGTTTTCATAATATACTTACATTAATGTTACGTTAGGATGCGCTTGCGCATGCAACGTGACGTCACGGTTAGAGGACGCAGCGTGGGGCTCGATCAATTTCCGGCCATTATTCACGAATTAAAGTTAAAATATTATTATAAGTAAATATTATTGTATTTTTGTCAATGTTGTTTTCAATTTGAATGCGTTATAATGCAATTCGAGTAGACAGAAGTCCTTGCGAGAGGTTAAACGTTGTTGACATAGAGTTTATAACAGACTTAAAACCTGACAGACAAAAAAGCCTGTTAGACATCTCGTCTCTTGTGTACGCTCCTTCATATGTTTTTATAGGCAAGAAGCAGTCAGACTAAGGTCTACACAGGATCTGATACTGGTAATTTTATTTCACACTCAAAAACAACAGTTTAGTCCAAGAGGCTTTTAGCCCAAGAGGCATTAAGATAGCACCATTAGTTTTAGAGCACGATAATGAATGAAGCGACATACATACAATCAAACAACATCAACATAAAAGTATATTTAATAGAAAATACATTACCGGTACATCACCAAGTATCATCCAAGTAAACTAGCTGCAATAACCACAAAAAACGCTTCCTTCCACCATCTGGAGCTACCTGCACCGCTGATCCAACCTGTGACACAATACACTGAAGTACATTCCCACCGCTACAGTTATACACAATCAATGCATGGCACCGGCACAAAAGGCCACACCTCCACGCGTGGGAACCGATGAGCAATGATTGGCAATGCTGAGAAGTAGGTTATGTGGGTTTGATGGTGATCGGCTCTTTATGATGGACGCAAAAATGTAGATGTAGCTTTTTATCCTCCAACGCGAGAACAATGGTGTTCCAAGTCTGGCGTGACATTGCAGCTCCTAAACGGACCTATTATGAAGCGTTTTTTGTTTAGTTCTGAGCCATTTACTGAAACACGCTACGTTTGACCCAGGAATTAAACTTGAATTGGCAGACGAATGAAAGTTCTACCAGACTGTGAAGTTCATAAATTAACAGAAAGGTCACTACCGTTGGGCTCAGTTTTTCCAGCCCGTAGTCAGAATCGTCAAATACTTCCTTAGTAGATTTATTGACTGATTTTGACTTATAATGTAAGAAAAATAATGTCAAATAATTATGGTTGATATAAAGAACATCTCCGAGTTGTATCAGTAAGCGGGGCTTACATAGACAAAGACAATTGAAATCTACAACACTCCCCTCTTGTCAAAGCTACCCGTTGGTTATGATGTTCTTATATTTTCTTCAAACCCTTCATATTACCAATTCATACTTGAATTATCACTCTTCTTTTCTCTGCATTACGTGTGTATGTTAGTATTATCATAACACTCGTAACTTTCGACTTTCGCCGCGACGGCACAGAGACATTGTCCATTGTTAGAGGAACACCAAACACGTTTGTAGTATCAGATTATAAATTAGGACCGTAGCAGACTATCGGCCAGACAGTTTTGAGACTGTTTTTTTTTGGATAAGTCGATAAGTCTGACTTTTTAGTGAGTCTGAAAGTTGTCAGTGCAATTTCTTAGTCAGTGTACCAGATGAAAAAGTATGAAAGTATGTCATCTCAGGCAGTAGTCTGCGTTCCTTCATAGGTTTTCATAGACAAGAAATCAGTCATAAATCTCTTTCGCTCGTACTCGGTCACATCTAATGCTTCCTTAATAGATATTTAAAGAGTGATTTTGACATGTAATGTGTGAAAAATTACGTCAGTTAGTTTAGTGTTGATGTTATGGAGGTCTTTAACTGCAGCAGTTGGTATACCATCCGGCGAAGAAGTCTGTTAGACGTCTTGGATCTAGTATGCGCTCTTTCTTAGATTTTCATAGACCAGACAGTTAAAAAGTCTAAAACCTGTCCCGGCTAAGGTCTGCAATCTCTTACGCATACATATGTATGATGGGTGGCAGCTGTAACAGATTGGTTATGAGCCTCTGTATTGTACTAGGTGTGGTAGCTGGTAGCTTAGGGTTGAGTCCAAGTGATCTCGACAGATTGCATCATCATACTGATAGTATAGGTGCAGGCTTATATCTTTCGCAAGGTGTTTGTTTAGCATCGCGATATGGAGTCTGTAGTATTAAACTAAATAAAGATTAAGTAATTAGTAACAAAATTATGACTTCGAGTTGTCATACTAAAATTCAATCATTAAAAACGTTAATCAAAGTTAAAAAAATATTTCCGTTATAACGTAACAAACTACACAAGCACAGACAAGTGTCCACAAATCAACCTGAGTCAGAAACCACAGACTAAAGCACCACATTACTCTATACCTCATTGTATTGTAAGTGTCACGTTGACATCTTACGCTGATAATAACAGTTTAAAATAATAACGCGCGGCAAGATGCATGAAATTGAACCGTCCCGTTACATAACTGGCTAGGAGTTAAACGCGCTCACAGCGGTTAGATTTACGTGTTACAGTTTTAACTGCTTGTATGTGATTTGTTTTTAACAGAAAAAGGAAATAGTGTGTACTTAATTTAGGGGTTTCTCAGCAAACTCAAAACTGAGAGGGGTCACAGTGTAGCAAAGGGTGTGCAGTATTATAAAGGCGATCGGGACTTAGAAAATGTTTCATAGGAAACTTAATTTGTGTTTTTTTTATGTTTGTTATCTCATAGCTTGTAAAAAAGGGTACCTATTATGCGAATGCACGAATAGTCCCATTGAAACAATTCAAAACACTTGAAGTTAATTAAAGTAAAAAATAACCTTCAATCACTGACATTAATACAATCGCAATCAAAGACAATAGATGAGAAGATGCAACCATAAAGCTCAATTATTATATTCCACCTACTTAGTAAACTATATTTTATTTTATAGGCTGAAGTAATATAAAAATGCATTAGGGTAATTACACCTATTACTGGCACATTGAACGTCGTGTCGTGACTAGTATTTCGCGCGTCGATGGACAATTACCTATTATTTAATTGCATCTATTTACATTGTATTTAGGTCGAGTCAATATTGCAGTACTGACCCGAATATACTTGTCGGGGGTGGAAGTATAATCAAGCTATAGAAGTTTAAGTGTAGTCTGTAAATTCAGCTGACTGATGGAATCTGTAGTGTTGTTATTCCGTGACGTGAGTTCTACCTTCGTGGTGCAGTCTGTGGTATGAGAATAGACTGTGTTAAGCACTATGATAGTGTAGTCTGTGGTATGAGAATAGACTGTGTTAAGCACTATGATGGTTGTTCGATAGAGGGATGATAGTCTATGATATGAAAAGGAGGGAATTATTGGAGTTTACGCGGGAAATGGAGATGGTTGGATTGTGATTAGATGGGAAACGTAGACTGATAGAATAATGTGTTGACGACATCACGATCGTATTGCGAATCGAGTATAGAATTAGGAAAAGATTCTATGGCGTGGACAGGACGACTGATGGGGTGTAGGGAGGTC
This sequence comes from Cyclophora albipunctata, assembly GCA_963082685.1. Lineage (NCBI taxonomy): Eukaryota > Metazoa > Arthropoda > Insecta > Lepidoptera > Geometridae > Cyclophora > Cyclophora albipunctata. The sequence goes on from OY720125.1 coordinate 942,799, forward strand.
GTTTAGGTTCCATCAATTAATTGAATCTAGACGTATCCTAACTGTAATCTGTAATCCATGATGATCGTGTGTAAAATACAAGCAATGTCATTGTAATGAAGTCCTGTGAGTTATTATTTCAAGATCAAGACGAATCCTAAGATATCTGATGTTGTATTGACCGTATAATGCTCGTGCTTATCTTGATGTGACATGTTCCCGATATCAGAAGTAGGATAATGATTGCTATTCCTCGATATCAATATCAGAAGTGGGATGAATCACCACTGAGCCCACAGCAGAGAATCATAAGGATCGCTATTTTGCCCACTGAGCTACCAGTAGAGAATGTTTGAATTGGTAAATGAATTGGTAATAAAACTTGGAATGTTCTGTGAGTATAGTTAGTTAGTGCTCTATTCTATTGTGGAGTTAAGAAGGTAATTATGAGCTTCCGAAAGAGTCAGGTGTAATCATGTACGTAATTTGATATGTTCTAATATGTTTTCTTATTTTCATGTTGGTTCAATGCTGGTAATTATTGTGAGCATTGATAAACCTCGTCCAGGGAAGAACGTGGTTCTCTTCTCAATCCTGTTACCTGAGGAATATGAGGGATTGCGGTATTCCAAGTTATTCAAGAATCTATCACGACAAATTCACATTGGATGTTAAATTGGTGATGTATTGCGGTAATGATTGGCATGGATTGGCTTATTGAAGTATCTTAGTTGGGAAATATCCGGTGAGCTATTTTGTGATATTTGAGTCAGTTAACATTGAGAGTTTTGTAGTGAATCTTCGTACCACTTGATAAAGTAGAAAGCTTATTGAAAGTATTTTGGATGTTTATCCCGTTGTAAAATATGAGAGTATGAGTAAGGGTTTCTATGTGACTATGTGACTTATTGAGTTCAATGTTCGACCTCGGCGATGGTTGTGGTCTGGATTGACCGTACTGTGGAGTGGTCTGCTGAGACCGTGTGTTGTTGAGCAATGTGATTGCTGGTCGGCTGGTTGCCGTGACTAGACGTGACTAGACAAGCTTACTGTTACTTACTCATGGCTCATATTGTAATGTGCATTTGAGATTAATAGTCTATTGGAGTTAAAGTTGAAAATGACGTGGTACCTAGTATTTATGTGTTACATAGCATTGATGATTCATGTGAGATTTTGATGATTTTAAAATAATCCAATTATTGATAAACTAGTAACTGATAGTTAATAGTCAATTTTGATGACTGTTAGTAGTTTCTGAGTACTTTAATTGAAGTAGCTTTTGGGAAATGTTAGTTTGAAGTTAAGCGTTAAAATAATAATTTGGGAGTTTAAGTTAATTAGTTCACATAACAGATTACACAAAATGCCCGAGAGTGACTGATCACAGGGATGATCAGGGTCATGGGAGATCACTGGGATGATCGCGAGAGTGGCTGATCACAGGGATGATCATGGTTATGGGTGATCACTGGGATGGTCACAGCTAGTCACAGGGATGACTGAAGGTGGTCGAAATGTCGTCCGGGCCATGCAGCTGATAGCGGCTGGTCGAAGGGACACATTCATCAGTCCAACCTCAAGTGTTCATTGGTCGAAAGGATAATGTCGTCCGGGCCATGCAGCTAATAGCGGCTGGTCGAAGGGACACATTCATCCGGTCCAATCTTAAGTGTTCATTGGTCGAAGGGACAGTGTCATCCGGGCCATGCACGTGTGGCTGGTCGAAAGGAAACACCCGTCCGGTCCAAATTGATAATGTGTGAAAAATTGATCCTAAGGAGGGACATGCCGATGGAGAGTGCAATGTTTGTTGAGTGATTAGAAAAAGGTGCCGTCCGGTCCATGAGTGGTCGAAAGGACACACGCTTTTATTTTATTCTGAGACAGTTATAGTTGTATGACAGTAACATTACGTCTATAGTCATAGCTTGTCAGGTTGACCGAGCGAGTGCAAATTACTGTGGCAAAACTTATTTTCTTTACAGATACCTCACACGAGGACGTGTGAAACGTCATGATGGCCGTGTCGGGGGTGGAAGTATAATCAAGCTATAGAAGTTTAAGTGTAGTCTGTAAATTCAGCTGACTGATGGAATCTGTAGTGTTGTTATTCCGTGACGTGAGTTCTACCTTCGTGGTGCAGTCTGTGGTATGAGAATAGACTGTGTTAAGCACTATGATAGTGTAGTCTGTGGTATGAGAATAGACTGTGTTAAGCACTATGATGGTTGTTCGATAGAGGGATGATAGTCTATGATATGAAAAGGAGGGAATTATTGGAGTTTACGCGGGAAATGGAGATGGTTGGATTGTGATTAGATGGGAAACGTAGACTGATAGAATAATGTGTTGACGACATCACGATCGTATTGCGAATCGAGTATAGAATTAGGAAAAGATTCTATGGCGTGGACAGGACGACTGATGGGGTGTAGGGAGGTCGTTTAGGTTCCATCAATTAATTGAATCTAGACGTATCCTAACTGTAATCTGTAATCCATGATGATCGTGTGTAAAATACAAGCAATGTCATTGTAATGAAGTCCTGTGAGTTATTATTTCAAGATCAAGACGAATCCTAAGATATCTGATGTTGTATTGACCGTATAATGCTCGTGCTTATCTTGATGTGACATGTTCCCGATATCAGAAGTAGGATAATGATTGCTATTCCTCGATATCAATATACTTAACTAGTAACATAATAACAGTAAAGTTTTTATAGCAGTGTTTGTGGTCGACTAGGAGCAAGGAGGTTTGTTTTATTTAGTATTTTATGTCTGTAGTTAAGAAATCGATTTGGAATTTTCTTTTCTTTCTTATCAGAAAGGATGTTTTTCGATTGATACCATCGTTTTCAATCGATTATTTCAAGTAGAGGTCTTATCGAACAAGAAGTAATTTAGGCGTTTAGACGTAAAATTATTATTGTTGCTAATTTTATAAATTGTTATCAACTTTAAACAACAAAAAAAAAGAAAAGTAAGTTATGATTTTTTTTTATCCGTATTAGAATATAATTTTCAGATTGATATATAATAAAAAATGACTAAGTACTAACATAAAATCGCAAACTTACAAGGTGAACTAACAAGTTAATCAGATTATCTGGCCGCTACACAATGGTTACAAAATCAATAGCACAAAACGAAGTAAATCACATTAGTACCCACGTCATGGATAATGGTTTTATCAGTATTCGTTATCTCCTCAACAATTAGTCAGTTGTTACATACCTTTCGTATTAAGCACAACGTTACACGGTATTTCCAAACAACGCCCATTTTTTCAACTAAATAAATGAGATAAAAAGTAATTTTCGTTCGTGGCCACCGAATGGCACATTTACCCTAATTCGAAATACGAATTTAAATTTTTAGTGTTGTTTGTGGATAAAGTTTTTTTTTAAATTACCGGTGAAACGGGCAGTGATGAATTTTTAATTCAACCTTATTTTGTGTTTTTTAAGGTTTTATAAAGTGGTGTTGAATGTTTAAAAAGGTTTTATTCTGTGATATATTCGCGTCAGCCCCGGCTGCGAAGGATGAAAGGTAATATGGCGGTTGTCCGTTTTGGCGGCTTCTGTTAATCATTGATATCCAATTATTTTCCAAGTTCAGTGAAGGAAATAGTTACTGAAAAACCTTTTCTATTCAACCTGTAAACTTAAACAGCATAAAGACCAAACCACTTATAAGTTGTGGTATGTATAGACAAAACTACTTCGATTTTTCCTCACCCAATTTTGAAATTTTTGATACGTAATTGTAAGGCGTAGATACACATTTTGTGACAAATTATATAATTACGTGATATAATTAATAATACTCATTCATTTCAAGGCTGTAATGTTATGAAGGTTTCATCTGGGTTAGATACAATGGTAGGACCTTAGATTATAGAAAGTACTAGATGTAGCATTGAAATGTATTTACAAGCTACACGCTGTGTCCAAAAACAGAACAAAGTCCCTCGCGTAGTGTTGTTAGCTCTCGCATTATTTGCCCATTTTTGGGGTAAATTTTGGGAGTTTCGAAGGTAATATGATAATAGAATAAAAATTGTCCTTTTCTTTATAACTATGTACCTACCTGATTATCTCAAGAAATAGATAGGTATATTAAATAAAACACGGTGTTAAGGTGGATGTTTGCACACTTTTATCGGGTGATGGAAAAATTATATATTTTTATTTTATTTTATTTTATTTTAAAGTATTCGGAAAACTTACAGCTAGGTACAAGAGTTACATAAAAAACGAATAATAACTTAGGGCCAATTAAAATTTTTCACTATCTAAGATGGCTAATATAGAAACATAATTTTATACCCGCTCCCCCTCTCCCCTTCTACCTCACACGCAAACCAAAAAATTGTTTAGAAATCCTATAGACTAACATACTTACTATTTAATAGGATTGTTAGGTTAGGTACATAGGAGCCGCACTTACGCTTTATACTTTCTTTTTTCAAGTTGGTTATTTTTTATTATATTACTTATTAATATTCTACAACGAATTAAAGCCCTCAAAAGGTAATAAAAAGAAGGGTAAATCAAAACTCTTATATTGGCAACACTAGCATAGATTGACGCATCACTCTCTATGACAATTGAAATCTGAGAAAATAATTAAATATTTAAATAAGACGATACCTAAATGCGATACTTACACGTGAAATGTGATCCCATCCTGTTTCTTTTTCAGACCCACTGCATTTTTACAGGTAGGAATGACACAAGACGGCATAGTTTCGTGAAATTGGTCACGGGTAAAACACGTTAGCGCGTTCCGACGGTCACAAAGTGACTGATCGGTTGCGCATCAAACTACACTATTTAAGGCTAGTTTGAGTAGCTACAGTATTATGCGCGCTCACGGGTTCTGGTTATTCTGTATTCTGAGGGTAGGACATTGTTTATTTTGACGCACTATATAAATATGGGTGTAATGGTGAAACGCCCAGTGCATGTGTACATAATATGATGTATTAGTATCAACTACTTCCTGATGACCTAGGTTAAGATTTGTCCAAAGAAGCCCTACATTTTCATAAATTGGAATTTTAGGCATCTAGATAATAAAGATGTAGGTCCTATATGTATGTATGTGTTTGTATGTTTATTTGTTACTCTTTAAGGAAAAAACGACTCGACGGATTTGGATGAAACTTTACAGTAATATCATCAGAATAGCACATGGGATACATTGTATCCCGAAATTTCCGCAGGAACGGGTACAACGCGGGTAACACCGCGGGGCCGGCTAATAGATCATAAACATTGTAGTTCTCTGAGCAATAGCTATAACCTCCCAAATAGCGGATAATTAGGACTGTGGTAAAGTTAAAAAATATACTCACAAAATGTACTTAATGTTAACTTAAAAGACATTCCAGGGAAGCCTTAAAAATTTAAGATTAACCGCTGTTACTCTCTAAAAGTCTCAAACAAGGAAATATGCACCTTATTTTTACGGTGAACAAAGACTATTTTAACACTATCAGCTGTTATGAAAGACAGAGATAGCCTGTATAGTGGTCTCTATCACAGGCACGCGCGGATACGCGTCACAGTCACTGTTTAGTTTCCGGTATAACCTGCATCGCCCGTCCCGGCCTATTTACATAAAAACCTGTTCCTAAGTTTGTTTGCTACATTTTTGTCAGAGATATCAGATAATAGTGAAAATAACCCTGTATGTGGCGGTGAAATCGTACACTACTACCAAATTGGTGAAAATTATATATTTTTTATTATTGATTTAGGTATTGAAGTGTTTGCTAAGTATTTATTAAACTAGCTGTACCCTGCTGCTTCATTCGCATTTATCGTCACTGCTTACCGTTTAAACCTTCCCTGAAATATAAACATTTCAAAACCAGAATCAACTAAATCGGTCCATCCGTTCTTGAGTTATAAGTGTTATAACATTATAACGAAAAGTGGCATTGATTTATATAAGCGCATAATTGAGGGATGATTTTTGAACGAGCTAATCGTCGGATTAGGAAAAATATTTACAACTAAAGATAGACATATTGAAGAAGAAGCTTATAAACTACTATTTCATACTTCATTTCCCACGGGAACAAGTACAGCAGTACTGGCAAAATCGAGGGACACTGCAAATATAAAGATTTCATAGCCTTCTAGAACAACAAGGCAAAGCTTTCCCCACAACTATCACATTTCCATCAAATCTCCAACTCTCTATATAGCCCTCATTGGCTGGCTTCCAAGGGTTTCTCCAACATTACTATAAACACATTACTAGACTGTTGTGATCATCGGTTATTATACAGATGTATTAAATGTCCCTATTTACTGTATTAGATTCTTGTTATTGTGAGTGATAGCATCGTTACACGATACTCACTTCGGTATATAGTTTTTATGCGTTTTATGGGATGTTTCTGAACGTTTTTAGTTTATATGTTGCAGTTAAAGTGATTAATGCAGCGGTTATGTAAAATGACTGGTCATTAGTAAATGGTATTAGTTAGTATGTAGTTTCGTAATGCAGTTTAGAGTTTATCTCAGGTTTAAAATACTGTGAATTAGCTTGTATTGCTAACAAAACAACTAAAGTAGGTATGTATGTTCGACTAACCCTGGTGTCGGAGTTTTTAAAAGTAGTCGGCCGCCTAATCCTACTCACTGTACTGATACCTTCAGTGAGATGGAGGCCCTTGCCCAGCAGTGGGACAATACAGGCTTATACGCCGGCCGCTTTCGGCAAGCGAAGTTATCAGTCGGCGGACAGTCTAATGTGAAGTTGACGCGACGTTCGGTAACCGAAATAGATTGAAATTAGTTCGGCGACTGCATTCGCGAACACAGTTATAATACCAACATAGAGGCATAATATAATAGAACCATGTTTCGTATCTGTTCAATGTGAATAAGTCACGGTCCATACTCATTGTTCTATTCAGTATGGCTGTGTTCAGGGTCAGCGACCTTCAAATATTAGGAATACTTAGTTTGACACTGATGAGGAATTTGTCAAATAACCCTGTAGTCTAGCGATCTTTGAAGAGAAAAAATTTAAAACCACCTGTGAAAGCAATGTTTACGAAATCGATTTTAAAAAACGGAGATTTAAAAAAGTTAACAAGTGTAATGTGTCACTGTGTGTGCAATGTCCCACTGCTGGTCAAAGGTCGATCTCACCGGTGAGATCTCACAGAACCTAACAGTATAGTAAGGAGGATTAGGTGTATTCACCAGGCTTACCTACCTGCGAACTGGTGATCTGAAACCCAAGCCATGTTAAACAAAATATAAATCAAGTTTCTATTACAAAAGTTGATTTTGTTAAAACTGTTACATCGACCTTCTACACCACACTATCTTTAAAACAATCCCAATCCAATGTATTGCGAGATTTCTTTCGCCCAGTAGGGCTTGCCTCCCTTATTATTCGCGTCACGATCAGCCCCGTAGGTTTAATAATAAATACTTTAATAATAGCATCGCTACAGGGTGTTAGCGAATGGGTGAGTCGTGTAAAAATATACGAACGTGGTTGGTACTTGTTGAAAAACTGTTTTAATAAAACGCACGTATAATACCAGAGTTCTAGCGATCTAGTCTGGAGTCGTGCTGGTTGGGCCGGGGTGGCGATCGTTCGTGGATGCGCTTTCCTAGAAAATATTGTATGATGAATGATTTTTTAAAACGTGCTTTAATTGGCATTTATAAAATAGGATTGGATAATAATACAACTTGTTTATAATTTTAACGCACGTACTTTCATGCTAGTACAATAATTTCAATTTACCACTCACTATTCGATTCCAAAAAATAGCAATAGTTAGAGCGGATGTTTTTATTCCCAGGACTGGTAGTGATAATATCACTACCAGTCCTGGGAATAAAAACATATTATGTCTGGACTCCTGTAGCAATAATGTGGGCGATATTTTCTTTTCAGCCTCTGAAAGGCGATATTAGGCTAATTCTGACTTTGTACAACGTCATCTCTGTCACAATTTGGGTTTGCATATAATAATAATATTTATCCACGTAGCCGTTTCGGCTGTAGGGACTTGACTATGACTAGGTTATCCAATTTTTGCATTGAATGTGCGAGCATAAACAGGACACGTCAGGGTACCGTTGTCACTACGAGTATTATGGTGTATGTTGAAAAGCGGTTTAGTTTTGTTTGAGTTGGTCACGTTGTCCGAACAAGACGGCGGCGAACGTAAATAGTTACGGCGTAGCGCCCTCTCAGTAGAGGGCGCTAGTCAGTACTCAAACTTAATTATGAAAATCACACTACATTTTCTACTACCCGCTTCACATACAGGGTGTAACAAAGAGCTGTGACGTCACACGCCGGACATGTCAACTGTCAAGTGATATCAATAGTGTGGAGATATCCATTATGCGAGGGTGCGGGATTCAAGGGGTAGTTGTCAAGGTACGATTTAGTTCGCGATGTTAAGATAAGGAAGCGTTTCCGATTGAGCTGTTTTCGTTAGTTTTGGTGGTTGGTTCGGTAGTTATAGTGATGGAGTTTGGAATTGTTTAGGGTCCTCAATTGTTTTCGTGTCTGAACTCTGAAATTCAACAAAAATGGGAACGATTTTCATGAAGGTCTCGATTAGGACTTTTTCGAAAGTGGGAGCAATATGATCCTTCACTACACTGTATAAAACAAAGTCGCTTTCCGCTGTCTGTCTGTCCCTATGTAGGTATGCTTAGATCTTTAAAACTACGCAACGGATTTTGATGCATTTTTTTAATAGATAGCGTGATCCAAGAGGAAGGTTTATAAGTACATATATATACAAAGTCCCGAAATTACCACGGGAACGGGCAAACGCGGGTAAAACCGCGGGGCGCTGCTAGTTAAGATATAAAAGACGATATTTTCATATATAAACTGTAATACAACTATTTCCTACACAATCATGTCACATATTTTAATAATCGCACATAAACTTGCCTAGCCTCTATTCTGCATAGACAAGGTTTGAATTGGGTCGTTCATAGACAATAGACCTTTTGCAACTCTAGGTATAGACACAGACATTCCCCGTCCGGTTCTGTTCTCTTTGACGTTTTACCTGTTTTAAATATCATCGTGTAATTTGCGATTGCGAATGAGTTTTATTATACAACTAGTAGCGCCCCGCGGTTTTACCCGCGTTGTGCCTGTACCCGTGGGAATTTCGGGATGAAAGAAACCTGTAACCCTCTCCATATGGCTATCCTTTACAAAAATAATTCATCGAATTGGATAGGTAATTTCTGAGATTAACGCGTTCAAACAAACAAAAAAACAAAATATCAAAATCATTAGCTTTATTATATTTGTTTAAAAAGTACCTACCACGGAAGGGTCTTCTCTATTTCGTGGTACCTACCTACCTATCAATAATCACCAGAATTGCCCGTAAAATAAATTCACATGTACAACTTCGATTACCGATAACACGGCGATGGCCACATTGTCCCGACGTCAATAACAGACACACAACACAACGGATGTTATATTATTATGTTGACCGATCGCGCTTGACGTGTGCATCGATGTATTGGTTTGCGGTCGAAATGATTATGGGACACCTACTTTTTTTTGAGTCAGGGTAATAAGCAGCGAGAAATACGCGCGTCGCTTCCTGTATCTAAGCTATAATTTCCCGTATAAATATAGGTAAAGAGTAAAACTCGGGAACTACACAAAAAAACTTCATAATAACCCAAAGACTTACCAAAAATAAAGCAAGTCGTATGTTTTATCGGGTAATTTTCCCCCAAGTTAACCCTGTGTCGTGTGTTTTATGTTTCCCCGGGCTGTACCCGTCGCAGAGGGTAATAAAACTAAGCGGCGGATTAGTCGAAATAATCATTCGCTTTGTTTGACAATATTCTCGTGCCTGAGAAATGTAGGATCCCGGGATTCCAGGGTATCGGACGGAATCCCGCGGGATATTCAATAGCGTCTAGATAGATCCCGGGATGGATTGGATTTGAATTCGATGTTTGAATAAATGAAAAGTTTTCGCTGGCTGTCGGGATAAAACCTAGGATTCTAAAAGTAACTTTATATACACTATACACGTAAGTGTAACAGTATAACTTATTTACTTACCTACTTAACCCCATGAAATGTTACAATGCCAAATACCTACTTAATAACAAATGCCACCTCGAAGCAGGAAAACAATCAATGCCTCATAAAAACTGAGCGTCCTAATCTAATTCTCTTAACCCTTCCACAACTGACTTAATAAAAATAACCAATTTTTAAATCCCGTCTTATCCGCTCGGGCCATCGCTACGTAATAACCGGCATTGGGTACTAGAAGGGTTAACTGAAACAATTCCACGCCTATAATACCCCGGATCGAGTCTCGGGTTATCTACGTAATATCGAAGCCAGATGCTGCGTATTGTCTGCCTTTTAGACGATCTGCTGACGCGGCAATGAGTCTGTTTTAATTTTATAAAACGTCCTTTTAAATTTTTATTGGGATTGGGTGTATTGGGAATGGGTGGGCGTTGGAGGGTTATGAAGTAGCTAGTTTTTGCAACGTGTTAGTGTTGTATACAAGTTATAATATTATATAATGAGTAGAACTTTGCTAAACTTACATTACCTTTTCATTTGCAGAAGGCAATCGTGGTGATTCCGACCGATTACGCCTACCCCTCATTCTCATATCCTCAGTGAGATGAGGGGTCTTTGTTAAGCCCTAGTGTTCATGCTGCTTTTTAGGTATTTTCATTTATATCCAAATAAGTTTACAAATTGTGAATCAGATGATCACAAAGCAAGACATGAAGGACCAATTCAAGATAATTATGTCATAGGAAAGTTAAAGCTTTAAAAATCATGAGAAACGACCATCATACCGTTAACTCGCAAGTCGATAATAATATGTCTTTATAACCTGCTAGGTTACTCGCATAATATGATCGTCACGGTCCGTCTGTCTGACTGTCCGAGGGGATGCACTTCCTCCAATGAATTATTTATATCAACATTTCTTATACTTAACGAAACATTGTTTCTTGCATCTAGGAATCTATTGTTCAACCTGAGATTTTTCTTGTAAGAACAAAAACGTAATTTGAATCAGCATTTTGAGTTAGTAATTGTGTTGTGTAATTTGATTTAATAGCTGCTAATTATAACTAGGAAATGTTTTAATGTGAGTACCAGTACGCGAATCGTACATTTTGAACTCGATTGTAACGATACCTTTTTTTTTTTTTTTTTTTTTTTTTTATTTAACCTTCTGTGTCCCACTGCTGGGCAAAGGTCTCCCCCAATTCTTTCCACCTGGACCTATCTTTCGCCACTTCTTTCCACTCCTTGTCGAAGTCTTCCAGTTCCTTCCGCCACCTCGTGGGAGGTCTACCGCGAGGTCTCCGAACATTCTGGAACTCCCATTCTGTGGAGATCCTGGCCCATCGATCCGGATGCATTCTGGAGACATGACCTGCCCAGTTCCATTTTAGTGTGGCAGCTTTAATCGCCACGTCTGCAACACCAGTTATGGAACGTAGCGTGGTGTTTCTGACGCGGTCTGCTCTCCTAATACCGAGAATGCTACGTTCCATTGCTCTTTGGCAAACCTTGAGTCGGGTCTTCTGTGCTTGGGTAAGTGACCATGTTTGCGCACCGTAGGTTAGGATGGGCAAGATGCACATGTCAATGAGTTTCCGCTTCAGAGAGATTGGTAAATCTCCCTTCATTAGCGTTTTCATGGACCAGTAGCTTTTCCAGGCGTTATCTATGCGACGAGCAATTTCTGCATCTTGCCTGTTGCCGAAAGACACTAACTGGCCCAAGTAAATGTACTCATTGACATAACTTACTACTTGCCCATCTACCTCGACCCTACGTTCCGTGCTGTTGGTCATCAGTTGGGTTTTAGACCAATTTATCAGAAGGCCCGCTTCAAGGCTTGCCCTGCTCAGGTCTTGGAGCATGAGTTCTAGTTCGGCTGCTGAGTGGGCAAAAAGGATAATGTCATCCGCAAATCTCAGGTTCGATAGGAGTTTGCCACCGATGTTTATACCCCTTGATGCCCATGATGCTGCCAGAGATTTGAAAATCTCTTCGAGAGTGCTGGTGAATAATTTGGGAGAGAGCGGGTCACCTTGCTTTACTCCTCTGAAAATTTTGAAAATAGGACCGGTAGTGTGTAGTTTAATATTTGCAGTGCTATTGTTGTAAATTAATTCTAAGAGATCTATGTAGGCTTTTTCAATATTTTGGTTGTGTAGTGCAGTAAATATAGCTGAATGCTTTATGAAGTCGAATGCCTTCTTAAAATCTACGAAAGCTATGTACAATGGACGTTTTACCTCTTTGTATTTTTCTATTATCTGATTGAGCGTGTGAAGGTGATCAGTAGTAGAAAAATGAGGGCGAAATCCGGCTTGTTCTGGTGGTTGTTGTGCATCGAGCGCTGAAGCTATTCGGTTTTGTATAATTTTAATAAAGATTTTATATATATGTGACACTAAACTAATTGGTCTATAATTATTTATATTGGATGTATCACCCTTTTTGTGCAGCAGGACGATATTAGAATGGCACATGTTTTTGGGAAACTTCCCTGTGTCTATAATGGAGTTGAACAAGTTTGTGAGAGGTGGTATGAGAGTTTGAGAGCCAATTCTTAGTTCTTCTGTTGTGATTCCGTCTTCTCCGGGGCTTTTGCCATACTTCATGGTCTTTAAGGCGTCGTGCACTTCCTTACCCGTTATGCGAGGTATGGATTCTGGTCTGGTATATTGCAAGTTAAAGTCTGTCTTGTCACTATCGCTGTAAAGGGTTTCGTAAAATTTTGTGCATATGTCTATAACTTCACTTCTACTATGGCGCTTTGTTCCTGTTTCATCTTGCAAACTGTTGATCCATTTCTTTCCTTTTGTGATGCCCTGTTTCGCAATCCGGAGAGATGTGTTCCGTTCGATGGCTGCTTTTACCAAGTCGCAATTTAGTCTCCTCAAGTCAAAACGAATACTTCGCTTCACTTTCTTATCGAATTTTCTATAAGTTTCTGTGCCTATTTCATATTCTAGTCTTTCTTCTATATATTGAATGGACTTAGTAGATAATTTAGGTTTATTTCTTTTTTCTGATTTTATTCTTTTACTAGTATTTTTTATTTCCTTTACTATTGTGTCATATTGTGTATTTGCATCATCGGTATCTTCAGTATTAAGGGCTTGAAAAGAGTTCGAAAGTTCTAAGTTGAATTGGTCTGAGTATTTTAAGAGTGTGAGTTTTGAATGGCTTTTAATATTTTTTGTAAAAAGTTTCATGCGGTTGATTTTGAAATCGAACTTGAGCTTGGCTCTGATCGGTCTGTGGTCTGATCCATATTTAATTCTGTTGAGGCATGATACATCCTGTATTATGTGTATAACGATACCTACTCAACTAAATTACTTTGGCACTTTCTTCAATCGGACCCTGTACAATTTGTAGGTAGTAGAACGGGCGTACCTGTATATGTATAAAGGGGGTGTTTAAGGAGTCCAGATCCTACCCGGAGTACTGGCAAAGACACATACTCGATTTATTTTAACCTTGGAACCTTACCTACCGTAGGATGCCTTAGGCAGATGAATTAGTCTCGCTCTTAAAGGAACGCTTACAAATAAGTACTTAAGCAAAAATGGCTACGGCAGGATCGAACATTGGGACAGGACGTTTTACCATTGCAATTTTACCTAATCTTAAATTTCCGTAACCTTAAACATGCCTGATCATGTCCTTTATCTTGTGTTGATATATAGATGTTTAAGCTAAGCTTTTTCAGGCTGGATCGAACATTGGGACCGGCAGTTATATTTCTTCAGTGTTACTTAAGGCTGTCTTTCCATTGAAGCGGACCGGAGCTTAAACGACCAAACAGAACGCATTACGAATATATTTTTACAAGACCTATGCCTCGTTGGACAATTTAAATTGTCAATTGTCATTTTAGCTGTGATTGATAGAGGAGCTCACAGCACCGCCCCACTCAAATGGAAACGCACGCACCCTAACTCTATGTTTCCTCAACCCAACAAGACTTATCACTTTGTCCATGTGTTAATAAGCGGTGTGTCTCGTTCCAGGCCTCGGCGGCGGTCCGGGTCCAGCATCGTGGTGCTCGGCGCCGAGGACGAGAAGGTGCCCCCCACGGATGACGACAAAGACATGCTTACTATGCTCTCGCTCACCGACACAGGTAACCAACTATTTCAATATATTCATTTGTATACTATGTGTAAAGTAAGTAAGTATTAGCCTGCAATGTCCCTCATCTGGGCAAAGGCTCTCGTCTCACTGAAGATATTAGTACAGTGAAGACGATTAGGCATAATCAACAAATCATACTATGCGTATCAAAGTCAAATATTTTTATTCAGTTTCGGCCCCAAGAGGAATAGGTTTAGGTTTCAAAAAGCGTTATATTTTACTAAAAAGTACCACTTTCTATCTTACATGTATCTAGAATGTACATTATTATACCTAAGAATACAATATACCGACCGTTTTAGCCTGAAGCGATCAAATCGTACGACCTCAACACAATGGCGGCTACACGGAAATCCATTCTTAACAACATAGACAAGTAGAATTAACTACGTTATTCAATTAGCCGTTAATTAGTGGTCGTCTATTCTATCTATGGTTCACTCGTACATAGGTAGAGGTGAAGGTAGCGTGCTCTATAGAGTTTGCAAAAGTGTGTAGATTATGTTGAAATTGTTTTTTCTTATACATATATTTATCCATACTTATAAACTAATATTATAAAGAGGTAAATTTTTTAAGTTTGTTTGTTTGTTTGTATGTTCGAGCTAATCTCGGGAATTACCAGTCCGGTTTGAATAATTCTTTTTGTAACGGATAGACATATTCAACGGGAAGGTTATAGTTTATTTTTCATCCCAAAATTCCTACGGGAAAGGGCACAACGCGGGTAAAACCGCGGGGCGCTGCTAGTAACTATATATCTTGCTAGCCCGCTGGTGGAGTCATAATGATATTTTAATGGATAATTTTTGGCATGTATTGTATGTAATGTTACGTCACATTAATTGACTTTCAGTTTAATTGTCGATTGAATTTACTCTTAGTACGTGCGTACTGCTGTACTCAGAGTCGTCGATTTATTCCGATCTAATACCAAAAACTAATACCATTTGGTATTACTTTATTTCCGAATTTATTCCCAACGAGTACCACGTTTTTTTAAACAAAAAATGTATTCCTAACGAATACCAAAACATTAGTTGGAAGTACAGTCAGCTAAAAAAAAATAACCCTAACCTACCGAATTACTTACTATTCGGTAGGTTAGGGTTATTTTTTTTTACTAGTTCCATAGTTATCGGTTAACATTAATTAACATTGTGAGAAAATTAACTAGTGATTGTAATAACTGCAAATTTCTTCTATTTGATTGTTTATAAATAGGTAGGTAATATTGTAATAATGTTGGACTTGGAATGGTAACAGTAAATTATGTGATATCTTTTAAATTTCTACAAATGTCTAATTAGAGGAAAAGAACCTTTTGTGAGTTATATGTATATCAAATCACAATATTGATTAAACATTAACTGAAATCATAACTCAAAGCATTTTAATTTTACTGAACCTGACTGTACTTTATTCCTTCAAACTTATTTTGGTATTGGTTTACAATGTGGTACTCGTTGGGAATGGAAAATAAGTTCAGAAATAAAGTAATACCAAGTGGTATTAGTTTTTGGTATTAGATCGGAATAGATCGAGTCGTCAAATGCTTTCTTAGCAGAGATTTAACGAGTCATTTTGACATGTAATGTATGAAGTCTTATGTCAATTAATTAAGTGTCGATTTAATGGATGTCTCTGAGTGCGGCAGTTAGTGTAGTTTTAGTACGGGTACTGATATTTAGGGAAGTACTAAAATACTCCTATTTGATTATTCATGCATTTGCTTTGTAGAGTTAAAAATCTATTTTGAACATATATAGTTTACGATCATAATTAAACATTATTTCTACTCCATTATGAATACGCAAATAAAAGTAATAACCGTATATACGGTTATCCGAGTGTCCGGTAATTGGTTGATAACCGAATAACCGTCGCCGGTGAGTTACGACCGGGTAACCGGTTGGGAGTCGTTCGTTAATTAATATTATATTCGGTGCCGGTGATAACAAAGGTTTATTATTTTTTGTTCTCTATAGAGAGTGATATTGCGATAATTTTGTTAGGAGATTTTTTACAAGTAGAATAAAGTAGAACTATATTAAGTTTTGGCACCCTGACTCACTTGTGTTAATGAAATGTATGTTGTTCTGGGCTAGAGATCCTCGAAATTTTTTTGTTTCCATTTTCCTAAATACACTTTGAGCGAGTTTACAATCTGTGTGAAGGCGAGTTAATCAAGCGTCACGTGACTTAAACTTGTCTTTCAAAACCTGCTCAATATCAAAGCCTCATACTAATAGAAATTCTCTAAAACTAACAAAGACTAGCCAGTAATGTCCTGTCGAGCAAGACCTCTCATTAAAACTTACTTAAAAATAGAATACTCCAACGACTTTAACTAACTTCTCCCGTCTCTCATTCCAGGTCCCCACCGAGAGATGGCGGTGGACGTGCCCGACAGTTTCATCGCGCGCAACAAGACGCCCCCCCGCTACCCGCCCCCGCGGCCCCCGCAGGTACGCCTCCGCGTCTCCAGGAGCGAAGACCCTCTCCTCTCCTCCGGTGGCTCAGAAAATAGCTTCGGGAGCAAACACAGCATCCTGCAGCCAGACACCTCCGGCCCGAGCTCCGACGGCAGCGGCAGCTTCAAAAATAACGAGCTTCTTTCCAGCTTTAAAAACGAGCTCCTTTCTCTGCCACAAAGCGACGGCTCCGCCTACAGCAATAAGAGCAAAGACTCGTCGACAGCTAAATGCGGCGATTCAGACCGCTCAGAGTCAGTCACCTCTTTGGACCATAAGATACAACTGCTAATCTCTAACGGAGAAGATTCTCTGATCGATTGCAGAGAAGGCGTCACTTACTCCGCTAGGAGCGATTCTGTGCTAATCAGAGAAGCTGTCTACGCTTCCTACAAGCTTCCTCCAGGGTTTGACACGACCCCTGTGCTCCTCGGAAGGGAGGTAGCAGTTGACGTCCCGGATTCCTTCGTCCAGATAGTGAAGACGACGCCTAAGTACCCAGGGACTTTGGACAGAATGAGCGTTGCGTTCCAGGTAAAGCACGCTTTTTCAGTGGCATGGGGCTTGGTGGTGTTGGTGTGGTGGGGACGTTTGGGTCATTTCTAACGAGGTTTGAGGGTTACCTGGTGTACGATTTAGAGTTTACGATAGGTTTTACCATATGTTAAAGTATGGCTACGGCAAACTTGAGTAAACTTAATCTTATCTTTATCTTATTAGCAGAACTGAATATAGATCTTTGCTGACTAAGTTTACTGTATCTCATAAGGTATCATTTCGTGGTGGACTGCAGACAGTAATTGACATGTGGTACATTCGTCACATTGAACATGTCTGCGAATGCTGTTGCTGTGAATGCGATGTACATCCCACTACTGAATGGTACCAATACTTGTCGAAGCAAGTGTAGTATTTTGACTTTCACTGATAGGTACTGAAGGCATTTATTAAAGTTGATATTTTCCAAATTATCATCTAAAATGAATACTTTTAAATACATTATAAACTTACCACTTATAAAAGTTTGCCTAAAACCTATCGTATGCAGATTTGGTCAGTCATCAAGCGGGTAATTAAAACATCTCATTATTTTTATCATTTCCATACTCTGGAGATTTAAAAATATTGAGATTTTTACGGTCTATTAGTTATCATTACTTTGACCAATCGTTACATTAATATACTTTATTTTTTACCAAATAATGGCAAATTATCATTAAACTAAATATAATTTTTTACAATGTAATGGTAACAGATAGCTCTTAAAACAACTAAATCATTGAGATTAGTTACTCACACTCATTTCATATCACTGACACATGGGTTTTGTTGGTTATATTATACATATCTTGGGTAATATTTCTTTGGTTAGATATAGAATATTTGTGAAATATTATAATATATACTTAAATATATACTTAAGCCATTTCAATCAATATTCCTTTTATTTTACTTGAAAATTTTCATTACAAGTAAAAATCACATTTATACTGTCCTTTAAAGTTAGATATCTGGTCAAATCAAAAAAATATTAGCTGGAGAAAATAAAAATACTGAAGCCTTGCAAAATGATTATAAAATACCTTACACTCCTTACAGGATACTAAATCTATCTATTTTAAATCCTGTTACTGTTACTGATAGCCCGTAATGTCCCACTGTTGGGCAAAGGCCTCCGCCCATTCCCGCCACTCTTCTCGATTTTTAATCCTATCTCCATTAAATTATTGATAAAAGTTATTGATTCAAAGTCATTAATTATCAAAGTACTCAAGTTACAAATAAGTCATAAACCACGGTTTGTAGATAGTTCACATTCACTTTGTCATTAGAACTGCAATCATTAAGTTGTACAATAATCATCACTCAATCATTATTTAATGATATCATTATCATTACCATCATCATTATCATATCACGCTTATTGCACAACAACGCTCTTCTGTCTACAGTTACTGGAGAAAAAAAACAAAAAAACAGAGAAATTACTATTTAATTTTTCCAAGTGTTCCAAAATATGTATAGTCAAAATTGCGCCATTATTATTTCATCGCTAACGCTGGAATTATACGAAAATCCATAATTTAAAATTTACTTGGTTTGTCCAAAGTAAATGATGTTTGCATTCATTCAAGATTCCCTCAGTTAGGCGCTAGGCTACAAATCCTTCGTGGCTTCAGTTGTCCTATAACTGAACTCAAAATCTTTAAACGGTGTCCAGATATGGGTGCCACGGTGTAGGCGAGCGACAACAACTGTTGCGATAAACATAACTCGAAAAAAATACATACAAGTAATGTTAATAATCTACTAAAATTATTCATCGCCAGTCGTAGTCGCCGTTGCTGCACCGTAGCGTGGCACCCCCATTAACAGATTTACCCTTTGCAAACATTTTCTTCCTTGTTTTCATCAGTAAAATGGGTCAGTCCACATAATTCAAAACTCTATTAAGTAAAAAGCTATGCAAATATAGCAATATAGATAAAACTAATCTATTCGTGTTTTGTTTACCGTTCCAGTGGCGGAAACATTCGGGCAGTTGATAAAGGAAAGTAATGATATTATCATAATAATGATCGAATAATGATAGTATCGCCATATCATTATCATTTTCGGTAAACAACAATGAATTATAATCGGTATTTGTAACGAGGACGTCAAACAATAACAATTGGAAGTTGATATTACATATTAAGAGCTACAATGGCTTATTAGGGACCTACACGGGGTGCTGTAGACTGTAGGCAACGCCTACGACTAGGGATGTTTTGGAAAAAAGAAAATTGGAGAATCATCTTATAGGGATTTTTCTTCATCTAACTAGCTGTGCCCTGCGGTTTCACCCGCATTTATTCCGTCACTGCTTACCGTTTAAACCTTCCCTGGATTACGACAAACATTTCAAAACCAGTCCGTCCAAATCGGTCCAAATCGGTCCAGCCGTTCTCGAGTTTTAGCGAGACTAACGAACCACGATTGATTTATAATATAAATACATAGATTGTAAAGTAATCTCAACCCTTTGATAGCTGGTCCAGTCATATTGGTCTCATTTGGCGCAGTTACCTTTTTGGTCCCATTTTGTGACTTACTCTTTCTTGTCTATGAACTGTTTTTCTTCTAATCCAATTTTTTTCAGGGTTCTCTAATCTATTGTTGTCATTGTGTTTCTGAATACTCTATCTTTTATGTATTTTTTATGTACTCGTAATAATTATTTAATGTTATATTAATATGTAACTTGTACGTTATCTATGTATTACTTTTATACATAAGTTCATATAAATTGAATTATGTTAAAAGTAAATAATATACTGTATTCTGGGTGCTATAGATAATTTCGCTTGCTTAACAATTTTTATTTTATTTAGAAAAGTTATTTTAAAATTGTATATTGAATTTTAATTAGAGAAGTTACAGTTTTGAATGAACCATTTGGTTTTGGTAAATATTTAGGAATAAGTACACTAAATAAAATAAATTGTTAAGCAAGAAGACTGAAAAATTGAATGAAGTTTAAATGGGAAATTAATAAAAGCATGTTATTTGACTGTAGCATGATCAGTTTACTAAACGGGAATTATGTTAATCAGCCTGATAAAAAACGTGGTATAAAGTTATCTTTAGAATTAACTCAAGCTGTGTTTTCATCATCATTTTTGTTCATCATTTGTTCTGATCAGTTCTGAGCGATCAATCTGTTGTGTCGGTGCGGGCCGGGTCGCGTGACGTTGTATTACTTGTATTAGTATGGAAGGCTCCACACTAGCCCACAGCGGGCCCGCAACGGGCCGCACTAAGTGTATTTTGTGCTTAAGTGAAACAGTGATGATAGCTGGAAACAACTTTTCATTGCCCTATTGATTGAAAGGACATATTCTCTAAATTGAGCGGACATCGGCAGAACAACGAACTATTGCTTAAAACCTTCGATCAACAATACACAACTAGATATCGGGTCACGTACAAAATCAAAGCTAAATACTGTCCGCGCGGATGACGTGTGACAGCTTATTTTGTTTACTATCGAACTGAAAAAAGAGTTTTAAAACAGTTCGAAGTTCAACCTAATTACAACCATGACACCTAGCAATAAAGTAGCAAATCTTATGAATAACATAAGTGACAATAACGCCTCACTTTTCAAATGAGGCGTTATTCACCGAGACGTATTTTTTGCGCCGACCCGACATCTAGTTGTGCATTGTTGATCGAAGCTTAAAACAAAATGTTTGTTCAGATGTTCAGAAAATGCAATGCAAACGCGGCTTAAGTTAATATCGTCATATAGAAACCAAACTGAGTACGTTAACGAATAAATTTTACTTTTCTTTTACCTTTTTATATGACTTTTACAGTAATGGCGGTCCCAAGAGACCTGTCATTCCTGTGCCTCAACGTCAGACAAAAATGTAAAATAAAAATGAAGTGTATCCGTAAATGTTACATATTTAATTCAATGTACAGTCGGCCATTGGAAGAAAACGTTGAACTTTTAGAACCTTTCTATATTCAAACTTTTATAATACCTTCTAGCATGTGGACGAGAATTTTAAAGTTTTTTGATGTGACAAAGTACTTAGCTCTTAACTTAGTACTCTTAACATTTTATAGGTTGAAATGGTTAAAAAAATACAAGATTAACTTTATATCATTTTAGTATGGCTGTATGAATTTGTGGTGTATTTTAATTCGTTATGTAATGGCAAAATAATAAGAAATTGCTTTTGATATGTACTCAGAAATGTAGTATTACATCAGGTACCTATTACTTAAGTTACAAAAGTTAAAATAAGCTATGATATTTGGATATAAAGTAAGATATATTTTTTCTACAAAATCTGTTACAGACTAGTGTCAATATATGTATACTTAGCTATTATGTATGTAGATCAGCAATTTTAAATGTTGAGTACAATCCAAAGCATCAAAACTTATTTTAAATTTTGTTTCATTATTGTATCTTCTGGGATTATTAACTACTAGCAGCGCCCCGCGGTTTTACCCGCGTTGTGCCCGTTCCCGTAGGAAATCCGGGATAAAATGTAGCCTATAGCCTTCCTCGATAAATAGACTATCTAACAGTGAAAGAATTATTCAAATCGGTTCAGTAGTTTCTGAGATTAGCGCGTTTAAACAAACAAACAAACAAACAAACAAACAAACAAACAAAACAAACTCTTCAGCTTTATAATATTAGTATAGATTAATTAATGATTTCTATTAATATCAGGGGTACCAATAATTCTTCTCTTTTTATGTACTTAATGTTAAGTTGATTTAATTGGCATCTTGTATGTTTACAAGCTGCCATAATTTTACATATTATTTAAAGAAAATCTCGTGCCTAACGTAATCAATCGATGGACGCATATTTGTTGTACTCTTTATGCAAAAACTACTGAACGGATTTGGATGAGAATTGACACAGATTTATTATAACATCGAATAAAATAGAAATAACTTTTTATTCAGAAATTCTTTGAGTACGGGCTCATAGTGGGTAAAGACTGCTAATGTTAATACGATTAACCAACTTTGCCCAGCAATCTCTCGTAAGGGTTTAAATAGTCTTCCTAATCGATGTACACCCTAAAATATATAAAAATTAATACCTTGAAGTTAAATCTAAAGATCTTTTCAGACTATAGTCCCGACAGTCATTGACTTGTCCTATGCGGTCAAATCTGACTTTCAGTCAAACTCCAGTTATTGGTGTAATTTGAGACAAAAGAGTGTAATAGACGTTAAAGTTTGTCTCTAGTCTCAGCTTCTTCATAGCTATTCATAGACCCTGGTCTAGACAGTGTGGTCCCAATAGTATAAAGATTATCTGGACTAAAGTCTGACAGGCTCTAAGGGTGCAATTCCATAGAACTAAGCGAAGCGGAGCGGTACGGACCCCGATTCACCAAACACAGCGTATTGGGATTGTCGAACAACGCATTGACACTCAAAATATTAACGCATTGTGATAGGTTGATTGAATTCCGCACAGCTCCGCTCTGCATAAACACTACATACCCCATCTATACCCTATACACTTATAACTAAAAGAAAACCCCTTACTCCAACTAACCTTACTACCCCGTCCAGGTCAATGGCACCACCAAGGCCGCCCCCGCGGTGCCGCCCCGCGAGACGCCCCGGGACGCGCCCCCGCGCCCGCCCGCCCATGACGTCACCAAAGACCAGATGGACTCTATCAAGAAGTATCAAGTAAGTGCTTGTGAAATCAAATTAATATGAACGTTTAATTCGTCGGGTTGAAAACGCTTTTTTGTACCACGATCTTTAAGGGTTGCCTTGTCACCATAGCTATAATTATTAAGCTATAGCATATTTAGAGCTGTGCTTAACGTGCTGCGTTTGATATGATTGAAAGGTAGCATATCAACCCAACCCAGGGTTGACCACTTACCTTCTCGAACTTATCAGACCTCGTGGTACCACGGTCCCAAGGATGACACACCAAAGCGGCGCGGGTACCAAATGTGGCATTGTAACGTAGCTCAGCATAACTGGTGGAAGGCACCCTTAAAGTTACTTTCTGCCAAGTTAAATTATAACACAACGACTCATTGGTGCACTAGTGTTCTTTACAGGAATTGTGGTCACAGAAAACTGTCTTCTGTGACCACCCACGGTTTCTTTTTCTGTGACCACGGTTCCTGTAAAGGGGCCGAAACGTCGGATAAAAATGTAAAATAAAAGCGAGTGTATCCGTGAGCGTAGTTTCAATTCAAAATGAGTAGTGTTCGCTTAAACTTAAGAAACCAATTTGTATTTACATGTTAGTTTTGACACTAATTTGATCCGAATTTGTTTTGGTTATAATTCTATTGCGATTTTTAGGTGAGATATCTATCTTCACCTGGGGCCTGCCTCCTGGTTAGTTCCTAGTTAACATTCTTCACTTCCTCAATGTACTGATATCTTCAGTGAGATGAGAGGCCTTTTCCCAGCAGTGGGACATTCATTACAGACTAATACCTTTATTTTTACTATTTCTTCACAAAGGAAACAATATAATATACCTACATATTGTAAATTGAACTATGTTTACGGATACACTTCACTTCGCACTTTGAATTTTTACATATTCTAGTGTTTGTTAGCAGAAATAAAAATAAGTATTAAGACATGCGTTTATAGGGCTTCTAGTGTTAACAAGATCAAACCTACAGTGGTGACGATACGGTGTAAATAACGATATTCATATACCATGATCTTACTAAAACTATAGTTGAATTACTGCTTTGCATTAAAATTCCCATTGCTCCATGAGGTTTTCGACAGATATTTGTAAACAATTTAACAGCTTTATCTAAGGTTTTTTTCAGTTATAACCAATATCAATATAAGTACAATGGAAAAATGACTAAGAAACTGAAAACCATGACATATTCGTGCCATTTTAAAAAGTTTTTGAAACATTTAACATTTGATAATTTTAAAATCGAAGTTTTAAAATGTTAATTATTGGATATATTGATATCTTGAGTGAGATGACAGGACTTTACTCAGCTGTGCGACAAATAAGCTATTTTTTTTACATAATGTGACAAAGTACTACAAATCTCAACATTTGCAATGACTAATTTTACTTTAATAGTAATTATTTTACTATAATCACAAATTAAACCACAGAATAACGAACAATTAAAAAAGATTCCGACAAACTCAGTGCTTCCTCTTTTAAGGAAGTCGGTAACAAAGAGAAATAAATGTTTCAACCTGTATTATTAGTTTAATCATCGTATAGAAGGTCTTCTAAAAATACCCGGGAAATATGTCCACCGGTGCAGTTTTAATTAAACCAACCGTCTGATTGAAATGTGAGGACTGATAGAAGAAGCTCTCACATAGCTCTGTTACTGATACAAATGTCGCCATTGTTATTAATATCTGACATTTGTTGTTTAAAGCTTGGGATTGAAGAAGAAAATTGAGTGAGAATAATACTTATCTTTATTATGTTATTATATAGTTGTGCCCCTTCCCGCGGGAAAATGTATCCCATGTGTTATTCTGATGTATAATCTACTCGAAATTTCCTAGTTAAAACATGCATAAAAAACCGATGAAGGCATTACTTTTTTACGTTACCTCGCTGTCCCACTGCTGGGCAAAGGTCTAGTTTTATAAAAATACAAAAAGTTTGTATGGGTGTACGTGCAAAATATTTATTTATTTATTTATTTATGTCAATTAAAACGGGAACCCAATTACATCAATTGAAAATACAAGTACAAACTAAAAGCTTGAAATCACAATAATAAAAAATAAAAAAAAATTAAACATATCATAATAATAAAAACAGAATATAAAATATGAACAATAATATATTTGAATACCTCGCGTTATAACATAACTAGCTGTGCCCCGCGGTTTCACCCACAACGCACCCATTCCCGTAGGAAATACGGGGTAAATAGTATCCTATATCCGTCTCCTGGTTCAACACTACCTCACCACCAATTTTCAACCAAATTGGTTCAGCCGTTCTCGAGTTATAAATAGTGTAACTAACACGACTTTCTTTTATATATATAGAAAATACGGGATAAATAGTATCCTATATCCGTCTCCTGGTTCTAAACTACCTCACCACCAGTTTTCAGCCAAATCGGTTCTACCGTTCTTGAGTTAAAAATAATGTAACTAACACGACTTTCTTTTATACATATAAATAGATTATTATCCAAAACAGCAATTTGTTATTTTATACTCAAAGGCTTTGCTTTTTACAAGAGTTAACTTAGAATTAAAAATCATTAATTCATAATTCAATTTCCTTTTCCACGATAGGCTAGTTTTTATTACGTACTAAGATGAATCTAAGAAAATAAAGTTTATTTATAAGCAAGTAGAACACGAAATACAACCGATAACTAACGAGTAACGTGTTCTACCAAATAACTGGTTACTCGCTTTTGAAATATTTTTCACCGCCGATCTAGGAACTTGTTGTGGTTTTGATGCGGTATCTTGTACCTCTACGTTAAAAAAATACCTGAACTATCAAACTGCGTAAATGTAACCGAATCTGCTAAATGACAACTTTCTGAATTAAATTACTTATACATATTTTACATGCTTATACTAACTTTTACAAAGTCTACCATATTGATGATGCTCTTTTTTACTCACCCGTTTCACAAAATACATTTAAAAGAAAAGTTATACTTTATGAACCTGTTCTTAATAAAATCTTAATAAAACTTCATGAATTACTTTTCAACTTCTGAATGAAAAATCTAGATAGTGAGTGAAATAGTTGTGACAGTATGTCAGATTAACAGCCGTGTCCGACCCAATGCCACAATGTTTATATTTCCAATGGCAACATTCATAGCCATTAACAAAACATCATTATGTTCCACTGTTTATAGTTAGCCAGATGAATTTCATTTAAAATATTTTGTTAAGGAATTCTGTTTATAATCACTCTAGAATATGCCTGCCAATCAGAAACTTTGAAAACATGTATGACATTTATACTAACTATTTATATAAGTTCATTGTTTGTTGTTTATTTTAAAATAATAAACAACGATATTCCCTACGGAATACAAACTTAATACCCCTCATACTTATTCATTTTTTTCAGAGAAAAATATAGCATACGTATTGCGCAGCCCCAAAATTATTTATTGTACACATACCACATTAAATACAACATTATACAAAACAAGAAACAGAAAACAAATAAATTACATGACTTTGTGTAAATATACCGCGTTCATTGAGCGCACTCGGTCTCGTTTCGTATTCCATGTTTGTACGTAGTAGGACTATCCGGTTGTGTAGCGAGAGTGGCAGTATGCCGCGAACCTCGGTAGAGAAAAGGCGCGCTTTCGAATTAAAAAAAAACAATTGTCATTCGTTTTTGACAGTGGCGAGTGTTTTCTTTTAAAATTGTGATTAAAATGTTACCAACGGCTTTGATTGTATAAAGCAATGGATGTGCAGTTTTAATGTACGGTTAGCTTTGTACGGTTTCGTTCAATGTTTTTAATGAAATGTTGTGTTTGGTGACATCGGAATTGTGTGGAAAGATTTATAAAGGACTTGTTTGTTTATAAAGGTTTTAGGGTTTTATTAAAATGTTTGGTTATGGTAAGGAACTTATCAAACTCGAAAACAAACATCATCTACACTAATATTATAAAGAGGAAAACTTTGTTTGTTTGTTTGTAATGAATAGGCTCAAAAACTACTAGACCGTTTTTAAAAATTCTTTCACCATTCGAAAGCTACATTATCCACGAATAACATAGGCTATTTTTCATCCCGAAATTCCCACAGGAATGGACACAACGCGGGTAAAACCGCGGGGCGTTGCTAGTAATTTATATTTATTAAATTTTGAACAATTTGATAAAAAACCTGAAAAATAACATAATATTAGGTAGCTACAAATTAACCATATCAATCAATTCGTCGGCCATTCATTAATAAGGCTAACATTTAGTAAGTTTAATAAACCGCTATTGTTTAAAAATTAGTCATCAATGGCGTACTTACCAATTATTTGTTCTTAGTAAATAGGTGTGTAATTATAATTGAATACCTACCAATTACATGAAGTATTATTTAAGTACTATTATAGACGCTTAGCGGTCGATCGCTTTAAGATGAAAATCGCTTGCACTTCAGTTTAGGTCATCTAAGTAATATTGGTATAATCATGCTTCAAACTTCAAGCTATTTTCGTCTATAAGTTAGCCATCAACCTCTTCGAGTGTATCAATTGCGTACATTTATAATATTGATCCATGTACATACATTGTTATGTACATAAATAAATGTACAAGTCTCTTGTTTTCCTCGGTAATGTACGAAGGTTAGTTAAATATGTACCTACTGTGAAATATTTATCTTACGGACTCTTACGAGGCCTACATACTATGACACGCTTTGAATAAATACATTATTTTTGTACTTTGACATTTTGTCGAGGCCAATACACTTACATCATTAGATAGGTCGGTCGGTTATTTTATTTTAACGTAGGTTATCTTTGCTATTAACTACTTAAGTACTTGATCCATGATTTCACGTGGCTTATTCAATTTATTCGCGTCGCAACGTAACGTAGTAACAATTTATGGCGCAGTTTTTCTAGGTATTCGAATTAATATTTATTAAAAACGTATGCATTTAAATTATCAAGGAAACAGAATAATATAAGCGTCGTATTTAATAAAATAGGAATTAAAAATGTATTATAAAAAATGTGTACTGAGCCGATTTATTTAATTAATAACTATTTACCGCATCCATATCATATTAATCTTTCTAGCTCAACGATTTACCACTAATAATTTAATTTCAAAGTGACAACTGACAGGATGTTCTAATTACAAATTTTCGGAAACGTTTTTTTATTGTTTTCCGGTTGAGCAAAGATTTGTTCGCATTCAGCCAAGAATTGAGACATTCCTAAACTTTTGCCGGAAAGGCTTTTAGACAAATATGGCAATAAATAATGTGTATAGAATTTCGTCTTCCAAGAGAGAGTCAGAACTGTACCAGTGTTAATTTATGAGCATTATTATAACAAACGGCATTATTTTAAATCCTTATTCTATGGTATAATGTCCATTTATTTAATGATTTTGCTTGCGATGTGGGAACTGTAGGATGAAATGAACTAAAATATCTCATTACCACAATTGGTAGAGCAGGCAGTTTAAGAGTGAAATACTTACAAAAGACGGACTTTTCAATCCTATCCTACTAATATTATAAATTTGAAAGTTTTTGAAGATGTAAATGTTAGTTACCCTAATTAAACGTTGTAATCGTTCCGCAAATAGCACCCCCGGTCGCGCGGGAGTTTATGTAAAATATTTCAAATATGTCCGCCCTCGTTCGAGGGTAAACAACCCTCGTCTGCAGCCAAATAGAATTCAATTCCTATCTATTTTGGCAACGGTGTGTTATTTAACTGTTTTGTTACGTTATATGGAAAAAATGTGGATACGAAATGGCGGGAAACGATCAAGATCTTTATGTCCATGTCTAAAATAAGGATTTTTGAACTAAGTTTAATAATAATTGAGTAATAAGAGTTTGATAATAAGTATCTGACTTCTATTCTGGTGAAATCCATCATCTGTACAATATGAAATAGAACTTAAAACATTTAAAGTAAAAAGTAAAGGAGTTGTAGCCTTGTCTATGTCTTCGGTCACTTCGGTCAGAAGGTACTGACTACAGTGAGGAGAATTAGGTACAGTCGCGAACCCTCGCCTACCTATAGCAATAGAAATACGTTTTTATTCCTTCAATCTGTGTTTACGCCCTTCATTCAAAGCCCACCGCTCAGTGTTGCCCGTCATAAAACAGATTTAAAGCGGTTTGTATGAATTTTTAAATGAGATTAGTTGAAGCACCAAGGATTTGTCGGCAAATTACGTCGTTAAAATTAGATGTAGCAGTCATTAACATGGTTAATTTAATAGCCAAAGGTATTTTCATAAACTGAATTGTTTGTGCAACATAATACGTGTGTTTATGTCATGTTACAAATAAAAGGTGTTCATTTAATGTAGGTATAAATGTTTAAAACATGCCAACCATACAAAATATTTTTTACGAAAATTCTTTAGTAAACAAAATGGGTTGACAATTTAAGCCTACTGTCTATGGAAATATATATACGGATAAAAACTAGCTAGACGGTGAATTGAAACTACGTTTATTTACATTTTTATCTGACGTTTCGATTCGACCCCTTTACAGGAACCGTGGTCACAGAAAACACCAACCAGTAGTTAAGAAATCAGCAGCTAGATGGTGTTTTAAATAAGTGCTACAATAGGTTAACGATAAAAGTATCTTCCCGTGTTTAAAATATCAATATTCTCACAGCTAACTCTCAGTTTAACATCTAATTAATTAGTTATTCATAACAGCGGAACATTATGCATTCACAATATTAGCATTATCGAAGAAAGTTCTCGAAAACTATATCAGCTCTGTGAAGTCTGTGACATAATCCACAGACTAATGAATAACTTTTTAAATTAAGAAGTGATTTCGTTATTTTCTTCTTTTTGTCTTCAAAAAAATACGATTCTTAATTTGAATATAATTAATAATTATTTAATGCGTTACGATACCGAATGTGAGAGTATTTTTAGAAAGTTTTTATGTACTTTTAATTAAAAAGAAGAAAATATTTTTAAAAACTTTAAACATTTTTACGTAATGGATATTTAGAGTTATCTAGGACGGACATTTTACCCCTTTTATGTAGTAAAATATATTTAATAGCTTTTGTACTAAAAGCAATATCATGTTTATCAAAGTATAACATGAGTTATACTAGCGAACTAGTATAACTAGTATAAAATAGTTGTGTAAACACAATTATTGAATCCGTTCATCCGATGAGACATATCTGGGGTGGAAGTAACTCGAATATACTGCTTCTGCTAGCATACCTAGACTGTAATGTAGGATACCTACGTCTTTAGGAATTTGGAGAAGGCATTGGCTAAGTAGCTTCAACCTATTTCTTTATAAGAGAATATATGTATTGACACTTGTTAATGACAATCAAATACAATATAGTGAAATTACGGTAAGACTACCTGTTATGACATGAGTCAAAAAAAGTTAAGTATTAGCCTGCAATGTCCCACTAGTGCCTCTCATCTCACTGACGATATCAATACAGATTGACATGTCAATCCAATTTTAAATCAAATTGAAGTCAAACTATTAAAAAAACAATTAAATTACTGACAATTGACAGCTGTCAATTTTGACTTTTGCTGTTGTCATTGACAGTGGACGTTCTATTACTTACTTATCAATAACATATCGCCTCATAAAATGAAATTTCAAATATAAGCAAATTTCGTTAGCCGTACGAGTAAACAAACAAGACAAGGTATTAATAGAACGGCGCATAAAGGACGAGTAATTGCAATGTTTGACCGAACAAAATAAAAGGGCCGGCGTTAGGTTGTAACTGGCACCTTTTAATTAGAGGTCGTCATGAGCTGTCTATGAGGAGTGCGGTAAACATTCACTAGATTATGAACGCCCTTATTACTTTCTACATACATATACTAGCAGCACCCCGCGGTTTTACCCACGTTGTGCCCGTTCCCGTGGGAATTTCGGGATTTTTATACATATAAACTTTTCTATTGAATCACTCTATCTATTAAAAAAACCGCGTCAAAATCCGTGTATTTGAGTTTATTGCGGACAGACAGACAGATGCGGCCGGGGACTTTGTTTTATAAATTATAATATGTAGTCATTTTTAACAAACCGGCGAGTTTAACATAATTGTACGATTTGTACGTGAATTTGTGGTGTATTATCAATTCTATTTATTATTATTAAATACAACTCGTTTCCATCGGTCGGTTAACCGTAATGTTTACATTAGTTAATTGAATTCGGTTTAACCGAAACGTTTAACCGGTCGAAACATGGGTCGCAATCGCAACCGAATTCGATCTAAATGTAAACTAGCAATCAGAAATATCTCACTCGTCCACTTTCATTCTATGATACTTGCCAGCTTTTTAATTCGCTCAATTGAGCAATACTTAACTAACGAGGCTTCGTGGCCACAATATAAGTTAACCCTTTAATTGGCGGGGTCGCGGTGTGAAGTGAATGTGTGTTATGTAACCACCTGATGTCCTCGTTTCAGACAGAAACACTCGCAACGGCAGCTGTGGGTTAAAATGCACGATTATTAGAGATTGTAGATTTTTAAGATAAAACAAAGTCTGTACAGTGATTGCTAAAGTAGTAGTTGAATATACGAGGATTTGGTCGTATTGTCATCCTTTTACAACTCAATATATCGCTTTTTTCGTTTTTGTCGATCAGAAAAAATGCCATCATCTCTATAATTATTCTACGCTTTTAATATCAAACGGAACGGAACTGTCACTTTCCTTACAATTAACCCTTCTGATTGCTATAGATTATTACATCAAGTTTTTTGTAATATGTAATACGCTGTCTCCATGGTTCACACTCTAGTCCATGGTTGTAAGATTCTAGCCTTTTAAGCTATTCGGTGCAGTGTTTTACAACATAACATTTTAATATATCAATACAACAAAATGCCTTAAATTATAAGTATAGTTACGAACTTTGAAACACATCTATGGTGGAATATCGTATAGCAAACTGAAAACATTATGAGTTTTGACTGAATGAGGTCGAATGAGGTTCTCAATTTGACGCGTATGTTTTTTATAATAGATTATCATAATGTTTTCCTTAGAAGACTTTAATGCATTGTGTTCTAACGACATTTCAAGGAAATGGATCCCAAAATAAAGTTCGTGACTGTACCTTCCTTCCAAGCTTGCAGCAGGAACCTAAGAGTCAAAATACTTTATAATGTGTCCACAGCTTTTGATATTGTTGCAGCTGTTATTCGTAACATTGTATACAAAAAGTTTATAACACTATCTACTTCGAAAAATATAACAACTTCCTATTGTATTCGTATATGCATTTAAAGGAAACGGCATTAAAGTCCACATATATCAGGCGAAAGCTGTTTAAAACAGTTTTAGTGCTGAAATGCGAGAAAATAGCGAGAACAAAAGATAGTAGCAAACGTGAAGCGTACGTAATCTTCTAATACACACACGGTCTTGGAAGTCACTCCTAGGTACTGTCAGGGTGCAAAATGGAAACACATTTTAAGGGTACTTCTTAAGTCTTAGCAGTGAGAAAGTGATATGTACTCATGAGTTGCATCAAAAGTTATCTAAAGTGTATACTATCCACCGTATAATTTTGTTGTATACTTTTAAACGTAGTATAAATATTTGGCTATAAATTATGCTAAAGATATCGGTTTTATTGGACTCGAAATGTAAGAAATACGTCTAAATATTCAATGTTTATAATATCTATGTAATTTTATAGCCAAAGCAACATGTTCTCAAATGCATAAATGTCACCATTTTATATCCCAAAGACCGGTTTATTTTCGCTCAAATGCTTCACAAATCCTAAAATATCCTTATCTGAAATTGCTAGTCTGACTTAGTATGCAGTTACTATTACCAAAACTAGTGCTCGACCAGTTTCTAACGCTACTTAAGAAAAGCGACGGCTCACGATCCATTATGTTTCTCGAAAAGTCTTTACTCACTGACGTACGTGCGCAGTAGTTCATGGTGTTCGTGTTTTCGTGTTCCGCGGTACGCCTCTGCTAACTTCGCTTAGTGTACAACAAATGAACGCGAGTTCAACTGAAGAACGTCCTCATAAATGCCAAGTGAATAGTTAACTTTGAAACGGGGACGACTTGTGCATTTCTGTTCTTATACATATAAGCACGTATAAATATCATTAAAGTTCTACTAAATATCATAAATGCGAAAGTTTGTGAGGCTGTAAGTACGTATGTTTGTTATTAATTCACGAAAAAACTACTGGACGGATTTGTTTTAAACTTTCCAGTAATATAGCTTAAACATCAGAATAGCACATGAGTTACATTTTATCCCAAAATTCCCACGGGAACGGATACAACGCGGGTAACATCCGGGCGCGGCTAGAGTAGTATTATAACTAGAATAACTACTATTATAAAATTGTTGTTTTTCCCACTAGCTGCGGTCACTGTTCTAGGTACACTATGTAGGTTATCTAAACTAGGTTCTGCTACAGTTTCCATAATTGACTAACTACGTTGTTTATCATAATAAATGGGAATTTTCCATTATTCTGCTTATGAAAACATGCCCATTAATAGAAAAGTAATTGGGTTGTTCCTTTGTTCTTTAGCTTAATTGGTACAATGAGAAGGGCGACCAAAATAACGTTTACAAGATTGGCTAAGTTTTAAGTTCGTTATTTTCCCCCGAAGGCTCCCTGAGGGTGCGACTCGGCGATACAATTGCGGTAATAATAATAACGCTAGCGATCGCGCCGCCATCTTTTCTGCATACAAACTGTTGTATCTACGACGCTATGACGTCATCGCGCAGACTAACCTAACCTAACCCCATTATTCGGCCACTAGCCCCTACTTTATTTATATAAAGTGAAATCTTTTCGGGTCACTCGTGTATTTTATAGAACCCAGTTCAAATTGCACAGTTTATTGAGGATGTAACGGTTATTTTAGAGGGTTTACGTAGTTCGGCGAAAAAATACGGGGTTTTGAAACGTGAATCCGGCGTAGGTTACATACAGGGGCTGGAGGCGGTGCTGACGGACAGTCCTTCGCTACGCAGCAGATCAGCATGCGATTTTTGATATCTTGTAAACTAAGACATTTTTCAGAAATTCGGCATGTCCATATCTGCTACAACATGGTGTCCACTACCAAAAACATTGATACTTTTGACATAATAACATGAACCCTAAGCTACAATACGCCTATTCGCCATAAACCATATTAAGCAAACCCTCTAATCAGGTTTGCCGTTTAATCGTGAAACCCTGAGAGTGGCTTTCGCCTTTACAATATTAGCATGGATTATTATTAGCAGCGGAGCGTGCGGGACGTAAATTGAATACACTTACGAGTATGTGGCTCGTACGCGGACCGTCGTAAATGTTAGGGCTCCCGGAATGACGTACGGTACGCTTTCGGCGGTTTATAGCGAATACAAAATGGTTACCAGCCTACCTGTGTTTGCGTATTTTGTTATCACTTGTACTTTCCGCTGTGAAAGTGTTGGTTTGAGTGTTTTTCTCGGTTTTGTTGGGTAACATAAAGTGGATGGGAAATTCAGTGCGTGGAGGTGCTAGGAAATACATACGTTTTGATACTTATGCAATTTATGGTTGGTTAAAAATTGAACTTTTTAAAGGAATTAAAGTTTTTAAAGGTCTGTTTATCTACGTTAGATATATGTATTTAGGCCCATAGATACAACAGGAACCTCTCTACGGCTTCGTTTTTATAGATCCATTATAAAATATTATTGTTTTCTATCTCGAAATACCGGCCCATAACACTGGTCATAACATCTCCATGACATAACTACTAAAACTGCATAAAAATAAAACACTGCCCCAATTTCCATTAAAAATAAACAACTTTTTAAAACAAGAATACATAGCACACAATGGTCACAGTTTTATAAATAGAATACCAACTTTACGCCGCAAAACTCTACCATTCATTGTCAATGGCCACCCATTGCATTCATAGACAGGAAGTAGGAAGTACGTGACACTATTGTTGCCATAGCTACCAACCTGCACACTTGTTCGCTATCGCGCTCTCTTTTCATTCACCTTTTGTGTATTGAAGAGAGAAAAGGATAAAGATAACGACTGTCAATGGTTTGATATGTTGCTTTGTTTTGGTCTGCATTATCGATTTAGTATTATAGAATTAAAACATGGTAAATCAAACTTGTAGTTTCAGCTTAGACAAAATACCAAATGTCAACAGATGGTATAGTTTCTAGACTTAAAACAGTAAATAAAATAACACTATTATTTTATATTTTTATTTTGATTTGATTTTAGTTTAGATAATAGTTCAAATTACGGATACGCCTCTTACATACAGGAGGTAGCAAATTATGCCCCTAACATATTAGAATTAGTTTCACAATACATAACATAGCGAACAAACGAAAATTGTACGACAATAAGTACCAACATAAAGAAAAAATACAGGACAAAATAAAGGCCCTTAATGAATGTTCTCGCAAACAAGTGATGTCGTTATCAGGTTGTAATTCGTAGTTAATTTCTTATCTGGCGACTCCCTGAGGTCAGCGATTCCATCTGGGGTGGACTTCATTGTACTTCTCCCTGGAGAGGTTAATTAGCAGTACAGAGATACCGAATGTTGTGTGGAAAACATTCCGCTTTTAATGGGTTTCGCCGACTTGTAAAGAGTGTAATTGAGTTTGTGATCGAGGATTGTAGAGTAATGTTAAGGTGTAATTTTTTAACAGAGTAAAAAGTTTAAAAAGAAATTATGAAAATTGCTCCTTGAATATACATTTTTATAATTTACTAGAAAAAAGGGAAAATAATACCGTACCGTAATATCCCATTGCAGGGCAAAGGCCTTTGGTAATAAACAATGAGGATAGTGAAAAAACAAGAGAAGACTTACATTATTTTTATCGAACAAAACCAATACCACGATGTAACAAAGATAAAGTAATCAATTGAATAGATAAAACACGAAAATATATATGAGAAAAACTTAAATCATCGCGGCTCCGAGATGGGCTCTCTATAATGCTTCCCTCTGCCGTATTTATGGAGGAAATAAACTATTTCTCGTACTCCAGGGACGTACGACCGCCTAAAGTACCGAAAACCGACGCAGATAACAAATTTGTGTAATAAACTGAAGAAATATAGCGAATTCCTCCGATTGCCGTTTGATTTGGACTAACTTTAATGGTATTGGTAAAAGTTTCAGATAGATTTTTAGGAGTTTTTTTCTTCTAGAAAATGTCTATCAAGTCGGTTCTTTAATATCGTACAGGCCTATTTATTCTTTATTTAACGACAGATATATGAGAACAAATATTAAACACAAATCGAGAACTATCAAAGATTTTTGATGACGATTTTTGACGTTGACAAAACGAAAATAACCTGTCTATAGTATAAAATATGAAAAGTAAAAACTGTAAGGTTACCAAATTTAAAAATGGAACCTTCTACCAGCCAGTTACCGATCAACTAAAAAGGCGAGTAGGTACCTATTTAATAAAAACTTGTCGTGTACATTGTACGAGTATGTCAAGGCGCCGATCGAGGCTGAGACGAACGCGCGCGCATCTGCGAACATTCCTCGGTTGACAGATGTCACTGTCACCTGGTGTATAGGTATGGTGCGGGGTTTAAGAATTCCTTGCGTGTACTTGGTTGGATAGGATATAGGATACACTTATGGACCCTATAATATCATCTAGGGTTTTTTATATCGATGGTATGATTTCTAAGTTGGTTGAATTTGAAAGTTTATAATAATGTCTAACTAGATTAAATGCTTCGTATACTTACTTACGTTTTGTAAAGCCATTTGGAAAAGTACCAGAATAGTTCCGATATGACTGATGCCGCGAGTATAAGCTAGTACATATAAAGATAAATTACGGAAATTCTTTACAAAATAAAAACGGAAAAATCCATCCAATCCCAAAGGGACACCGGTTTACCAGTTTGTTCCAACGGTAGAGAAAATACGTAAATAACGTACGGTTTGTATTATGCATAGTTAGGACTGAAGTAGGCAGTCTAAAAAGACCTTTCTTCAGCATACATACTTGAATAATTTATTCACCGCCCAAAACAGAAAGGTTGAAAGGTCACAGTGCATTCACCCCGTGGTCCTATTTTATGATTGTCATAGAGATGTCTACAGAGTGCTTAGTGCGAGTTTTCCAATTAACTTTACGTTTGCGTTTAAAGGGGTTCCCAACCAGTGGTCCGTGGACCACTGGTGGTCCGCGGAAGACAAAATGTGGTCCACAGACCCACCAAAAGTCGAAATATAATTCGCGAACATTTTCAAATTAATTTATGAAAATTGAAGGAAAGTCGTTGATAAAATACTGAACGAAATATATTTCACAAATTCGATTACATACACTCATAAACATGCTTCTCTACGTCTTCCGTCCAAGTTAACACTTTTCTTTCTTGGCGCTCGCTTGTTCTGAAATGTATAAGCTTCTCTATGTCTCTTGTTTACGTTACAAGTAAACTTTTCCAGTACAATTTTCGCTCACTTCACAAGTGCGGCCCAAATGTAGCCGACCGCTGGTTTTTAATACCGACTATATACCCATATTGTGTGCACCTACTTTTTTTTTACCCAGCGTGACCAAATAAGAATAGGATAATGTTCTATTCTTATTTCTAAGAAAAAAAAAATATTATTTGGTCACTCAATTATCATTCTGTAAGTACAAAAAGGTAAAGTCGGACCTAAAATGGGTTTAAAGTCCAAGTAAAACATGCACAAACTTCGATCGCGTTCCGCGCTGGCCCAAATGTTTGATTGAATGACGTCGAAAATACATTTTCTTTGAGGTCCAAGATAATAATAATTCATGCTCGAGTCGGACTCGCGCACGTTCAATGTGAAATACAAATAAATTAAACCGCTAATTAATGAAAAAAAATTGACTGGAGGTCCTTGATGACAACAATAATAAAAAAAATGGTCTCCAGTCTAAAAAAAGGTTGGGAACCCATTCTAAACTCTGTGAGTAGTGAACATCGAATAACTGTGAGTGCGAGTTTTTTTTTAGTACTCACGTATGTCATGTATATTCACCGTAGCTCTGTAACGTCCAAACAATAAACCGGCAAAATTGAGTATAACATATCGACTGTGTTTTCATAAGGTATAAAGTACATATAACATTTACGCGGGTTATTTTATTAGACATCGACCATGGAATTAGTATGTCTTACGTATAACTAGTACATACTAATTCCATGGTCGATGTCTAATAAAATAACCTCCTAGTTGTACGTAGTACATACTAATTCCATGTAATTCCATGACATCGACGTCGCGCACTTGACTGACATTGTTTGTTGTTTGTAGGTTGCCATAGCTCCTTACATAAGACATTTTTAACCGACTTCAAAGAAGGAGGAGGTTTCTCAATTCAACCGTTTAGATGATTTTATGGTAAAGCGATATCTTTTAAAAAAAATTGTTTTCCGTCAATTTCATCAGAGGATCACTAGAAACTCGAGCAGTAGAACGAACACTGGACATTATAACAAAGATCATCTTGAGCTCTTGCGGTCGTAAACATCTTCCAGGCGAAAATATAATATGCTGACCATGACATCGTTTGTTTATAACACTACTAGAAGCACCCCGAGGTTTATTTACCCGCGTTGTGCCCGTTTCTGTGGAAATTTCGGGGATCATTATACATATAAACCTTCCTCATAAATCACTCTATCTATTTAAAAAAACCGCGTCAAAATTCGTTGCGTTCTTTTAAAGATCTAAGCAAACATAGGGACAGACAGACAGACAGACAGACAGCGGAAAGCGACTTTGATTTATACTATGTATTGATAAATCACTATAGTTACAAACAAACAATTACATTTTACGTCCGTTCGCCCGTCTCTCACCAATAAATTCAAAGTGAGAACTTTACTTTACGCACAGTGAGCGTAAAGCGATCGAACTGTCAAACTTGCAACTCACACTCGCGAAATGTACATTTACGCCGGTTAACGCGCTTACAACGTTAAATGGCAGATTTTAGTTCGCATAGTGACCACTAGGTGCGCTTTTTAGCTACATATATTTCTGAGTTAGGCAGTGGTCCCACCGCCGGCGAGAAGACGAGTAACTCTCGGCGATTTTCTCTTTCAAGAAACGCACAATAAATGCATATTCCGTATAAACGAAAGAGGTGCAAATATTAAAAGTTTCTCGCTGACTGTTCACACTGCCGGCATCGACTCGTTTTACTACTTAGTTTTGTCGCTGAGCGAGGAGCTTCAAAAATAAACTCGCTCAGCGATACTCGTTCAACGATGCTAGCTCGAATTATCATTTCTTTACAATGCGACATTGAAAGTAGATAGAAGTAGGTTTGCACAGAATTGAGCAACTGCGGGCAAGTTGCGCGAGTAATCGCTCGTCGCACTTGCACACTCGCTTATAGCCCAGCTACAATACTATCGAAACTACACACTGACTTCCTGTTGATCGCCAACTCGTTTATACATAGTTTCTAGTTCTACTCGTTTCTCGTTCATCGTCGGCATCGGCCTTAATGTTGACGCGGTGAACGCGTAAAAATTACTATGGCAACTTACAAACAACAAACAATGTCAACAGACTCACAGAGTTTCTTAGCTTACGCGACGGTAAAGTTATTTGGAAAACTCCCACTAAGCACACAGGTGAATAAACGATCATAGGTTTGTAAAAATAAGATGTATGTACCTACATTCTAAAACAATTTAAAGCTGAGTGTTTTGACTTTGTTCTTTTTTTGTAAGTGGCAATTTATTTCCGTTTTAAAACCAAATTCGAAAAAGGAACAGATTTTGTGCTTGACTGTTTGCTGTTGCAAATGACTGTCCTATTTTTGCAGTCATAAAACAAAATGGCACCGCAACGCCCCCTCGCAAATACATCGATAGTAAACCACACTCCACAATATCTGGCGTGACGAGAGATAGCCAGCTCTGATAACGTCAGTACCAAAACACTTTTCCGATAAATTACACGACTTACATCGCTTTGCCATCGGCAGAAAATATTTAAAAAACAAAAGTGATTAAAAACTCATTTGGCGGCAATTTTAATGACATTTACGATTCAGTGTTGCTATCAGTGAAAAATGAAAATTGAAAAATGGCGAAGGTTATGCAAACTTTGAACGCGTATTTTTTGGACACGACAAAGTGTTGTACGTCCGTGGACCGGTTAAAACATTTCTGTTTATGTCGAAGATACGCAGGAGATGAGGTGTGTACCGAACAAACAAATAAATAACCACTGCCCGATCAAAGTTATTATTTATTGCTTCGAAATTGTTTTTAACGTAGCATTGTTTACGTCGGAACTTTTAGATATTTTCATAGGCGAAATGTTTTGGAACAAACGCCACTGTTGTTTTCGCTGTTTTATTTTAAACATTTGACAGTTATTCTGGGACATGCATGTTGCCATTTCCAATTAACTTTTCAAACGCGGGTCGACTTTAAGATCACTAACACACAGCGGGCAAGCGTGCTGAATGATTAAACGTAATGCTCTTTGTACAATTGTTTCTTACTTTTTACTTTAGAAAATAAAAGACTATAATGTAAACTATAATAAGGTTAAGGTTGTATCGCAACGTTTGTCAATTGTCAATGTCCTTCACAATTTATTTAATTAACGATTAATTTAATAAATATCTGATAATCAATATTAAATCTTATCTAGAGTATAATTACATTCTTTATGATAAAGAGACATGGAGATACCTACTTAGTTATCCTATAATCAAATCAGTAATCATATAACTATTGCAACATTAAATAACTCTCCACTATAAAACCCTTACTACTTTAATCCCGAAATTCCTACAGGAAAGGGCACGACGCTAGTAAATCCGGGACGATACAGATAAATCTTAAACTCATATTATCTCATGTAAGGTAAATATCAAATATTGGGACGTTTGATTTTTATAATAGCATCTTGCAAAGAATGAGAGCGCAGGTGGTTTGGGTCACCGTTATCTTTTATCTCGCGATATTTATCTCGATAACTTATCTACCGATGATAACGTCTTTCTGAACGTAACTCGATATAATACACACACTTGACTCATTTTCCAATATAGATTATTTAGCGCTCGTGGCGTAGATTGACTAAGCTATGTTTACTTATTGCGATTGTTAAACGATCTACAGCATATTCCCTACCTGGATGGGTGGCCGATAGTGGCATTTCAATCTGACCGCTACCCTGCTTAAGTCGTCACGTTAAACCTTCGGTGCCGGTTGTTTCAATAGAGTGAAATAAAAATAAAAACAATTTCCATAATGAAAGAAAGATTAAAGAAAAATGTGGATGAAACATATTAGTTTTTTTATTTAACTGTTTTTGATATTTAAATAAAAATATTATGACATACACAAACATGTTATCCTATCCAAAGAAATCGTGTATAATTGCACCCCACGGCAAAGATTTACCCCTGCGCGGGCTGACTAATATAATTTAATTTACGTAACCTTGCTTGAAAATAAATTATTTCATTTTCATTCCATATGTCTAGGCTTTACCTTTATCCCTTAAGGATAATTATATGGAAAAATATATATTTAATTTAATCTATAGTTATTTAGCTGATATCTTCAGTGAGATGAGAGGCCTTTACTCAGCAGTGGGACAAAACAGGCTAATACTTTACGTTTGTACTTTATAAATACACCATTCAATACAGATACCCAAACAATGACACTAATTAATAAAATATTTCTCTCATACAATGTATCAGTGTCGCCATAACAAGAACAAAAGATTTTCCAATTGTTAAAAAAATTTCATTGTGTGTGTATGTGTGTCATTGCTTTCAATCGGTCATTGATGTCTTAGGATTGTGTCTTTTTACTTGTGACAAATTGTACTGTGTGCGTCAGATTGAATTATGTTAGTTTATCTATGACTAGCAGAGATTTTACCCACGTTGTAGACGTTCCCATGGGAATATCGTGACTTTTTATACTTATAAACCTTCCTCTTAAATCCTTTTATCTATTAAAAAAACCGCAACAAAATCAAAATCTAAGCATACATAGGGACAGACAAACAGCGGAAAGCGACTTTGTTTTATACTATGTAGTGATAAGAATTTCAAGACAGTCGTGTCTCATTCAAGAATACCTTCTCTTTGTATGCATTTCTTTGGGTTACATTTAACCCCGACATCCCTCGGGAATTAATCAAAGATGGTATATCCTAGGGCTAGTGGTATACAGTTATCATCGGTATAGTTATACTCTGTATACAATAAGAAACAATTTAATGACAATATTGCATACATTTTTTGGAGATACCTAAGTGTCAAAATTATAAGAGGATTAAGATTTAAGGATAGTTATACACTGGATGACTTTTTATAAGTAAGACTGAAAGTATTTTCACAAACCCGTGCTGGCAATGGTGCAATCTCAAACCTGGATGAAGTTTAAATTTTGAAAAAGCTCCAAAGCTAATCTCAGGAATTGAAAATATGAGAGCGTTACCTTTGAGCTCTGTTTGAAAGCATTCTTCAGATTATTGTGCTCCCGTTCCCGATACGAAATAACAAACATTACTTCCCTTGTTTTTTTGATTTATTTTTAATTGGTTCTTTGGATGACACCCCTTTGAGTTGTCTTACATTATTTGAATATCTACGTATCAGATACATTAAAAAGAGGACAAATGTTTATATTATACACACACATCAAGCATTTAATGCCCTGTCTTTTTGGGGAAAATATATAAAACATCTTTCGCGTTTCATTTGTTTTTGGATTAAGGCCTGTTTTCAAAAAAGATACCGCGTCATTGCTCTTTCATAGGCCAAATGTAAAACCAATGAAAAGAGGACTTTAATGAATGAACCTAATTCTTTACTCATAAAAATAAATTAATCAAAGTATTTCCAAAATTATTAGGGTTCATACAATAATAAAACCTTTGGCTAACAATTGCTTAGAAAATTGGAATTTGGATTAATGGTAGGATCATACCATATTTTTAGAAAATGAATCTGGAAAATATCACGGTATTTATCAATTTTGATTGCAGTTTTAAATTTCTGTTCAATACAGGCAATATCATTGTTTTATAGCGAAAAGTTTTAATGTGTATATTTTCATGACAACTACCACCTATTTTGGAATCGTTTATGACCATTTTTGAAAAATAAGGTATTTTTTATAATATACTAACTACTACTGGTTTCTTAGGTTAATACTAATCGAAGATTCCTTAATGATCACTACATTTTGGT
The DNA here is from genome assembly GCA_963082685.1 of Cyclophora albipunctata. Taxonomy (NCBI): domain Eukaryota; kingdom Metazoa; phylum Arthropoda; class Insecta; order Lepidoptera; family Geometridae; genus Cyclophora; species Cyclophora albipunctata. Next base: position 985,969 of record OY720125.1, read on the forward strand.
GAACAAACATTTACACTTTTTAAATTCTTATGGTTTTTGAAGATAAAAAAAGATGTTATCCTGACACAGTGGCCGGCGGATATTAATTATCCTCAGTTTTAATGAGTGTCCTCAAAGACGCAACGCGACAGAAATTGGAGGAAGATTTATAAAAACGGTTACAGATACCTACTGTGTAAGAAACTTTGTTACTGAACGCTATTCATTTTATAAGACAGAGGTTGAAAAATGTACTTGAGGTTATAAAAAAATTATAATACATATTAAGATCAAAGGATACATTCCTCTCTGTTCCCCAGTTTTTTTTTAATTTCCTTCATTTTAACCTAAAAGAGCAGTTTGATCTCTCTTCTTTTGATGTATATGTTACGGCTAATACCCGAAGTGCGGCTACACCTAGTTCTAACCGGCTAAAACTAGGTGTAGCCGCACTTCGGGTATTAGCCGTATGTCATTTTAATGAAAAGAGAGAGTTTAAACATGAAAAAAAAAATAACCCTAACCTACCGAATTACTTACTATTCGGTAGGTTAGGGTTATTTTTTTTTCATGTTTAAACTCTCTCTTTTCATTAAAATGACATATATATGCACCTAGTTCTAACCGGCTAAAATTAGGTGTAGCCGCACTTCGGGTATTAGCCGTAACATATACATCAAACTACGATTACGAAACCACAGAGCTTCGTAGCTCCTTTACTCAATGGGTTATAATTATTTAGTTTATTGTTTGAAGGGTACAAAGTTTTTTGACCATCTTAAGATGTATATGACTAAAGAACACACAGCTAACGGTGGTTAAAATTTTCAAAAGAAATCTTTTTTATTTCCACATTCCGTCTTAATTTTCGAAAAACCTCAAACATTTAAGATGCCTCAGCCATCTCCGACATTTAACCGATCTCCTCCGAAGTGTATTCAACTGTTCGTTTCATAACGCGACCTTGGCTCCGGTACTCGCTGATATCGGCGAATCACTTTTACCATTCGCTCCACCACCAGCATTGATTACGTTGGGTTATTGAATATAGACGTAATAACACTTTGATTATAGTAAAGGAACTGATAAGGAACTTTAGTTGACGTGGCGAATGGAGTCATCTCTGGTTAAATGGGGAAAGGTACTAATAACAGAGTTGCTTTGATAATTCGCCTTTTCATCAATTTACGCCGAGCTTATAATATTAAAAACTAGCAGCGCCCCGCGGTCTTACCCGCGTTGTGCCCATTCCCGTGGGAATTTTTATACTTATAAATCTTCCTCTATGTATAAAAAAAACTGCATCAAAATCGTTCGTCGTAGTTTTAAAGATCTAATACATAGGGACAGACAGACAGTGGAAAGTGACTTTGTTTTATACAATGTAGTGATAATAATCAAACGTTGCAACGTTATGTTGTACGTTTAATTATAACTAGCAGCTCCCCGCGGATTTACCCGCGTTGTGCTTGTTCCAGCGTGAATTAGGGGATGAAAAAATAGCCTATGACCATCTCGTTGAATGTGGCTTTTCAATACAAAAAGAATTATCCAAATCGGATAGGTATTTTTTGAGATTAACCCGTTCAAACAAATAAGAAAACAAAATCTGCGTTATTAAATTATAGTATAGATTAGTTGTGGATACCAAACGTAACGTAGCAGTTTAATTATAGGTTTGGTGGAAATCTTATATATAAAATTCTCGTGTCACAGTGTTCGTTCGCGTACTCCTCCGAAACGGCTCGACCGATTCTCATGAAATTTTGTGAGCATATTGAGTAGGTCTGAGAATCGGCCAACGTCTATTTTTCATCCCGAAATTCCCGCGGGAACGGGTACCGTGGTTGAACTCCTGTGAAACGGCTCGACCGATTCTCATGAAATTTTGTGTACATATCGGGTAGGTCTGAGAATCGGACAACATCTATTTTTTATCCCGAAATTCCCGCGGGAACGGGTACAACGCGAGTGAAACCGCGGGGCGCAGCTAGTAATGATATAATATCAAACGGAGAATAGCAAGCCGATTGACAAGCATTCTTATAGTAGGGCCAACTAGACTACGTGCTTAAAGAAAACAGTTGCTTTAAATAAATACGATACATAACAACCTCATAATACTGTTACATAACTAATTATGTAACCAACACGGTTTTAAAATATAAACCGGTTATATTACCAACATCTCAAGTTGAAATAAATTCACTGCTATAATATACTTCAAATACGACTTTAAACTAGATTTTGGTTTGAACTTTAAAGTACTTTATGTAATCTATAGTGTATCATGTACCTGTGTATAGTAATATTATAAAGAGGTAAATTTTCTAACTTTGTTTGTAAGGGCTAATCTCAGGAACTATAGGTACTGGTCCGATTTGAATAATTCTTTTTGTAATGGATAGCCACATTCAACGGGAAAGCTAAACGCTATTTTTTATCCCGATATTCTTATGGGAACGGGTATAACGCGGGTAAAACTGAGGGCTAGCTAGTAGATTTTATAAGATAACAGAAGCTTGCTATCCCAATAACCGATTTCGTAATATCCAAAAAAGTACTTAAGTTTAAAAAATATTTGAGTAAAAGTTAAAAATACTTATTAATACAAAACTCTTGGTTTTCGAGAATTAAAATATACTACAGAGGATAAACCTCGGGATCAGTTAAAAATAAACTCAAAGGCGAGTACATTACGTAAACGTACAACTTTTATTTACTAACGGAACCTTTTTTATCCATATTTGAGTTATATTTTTAACCTACCCTTCGAACTGATTCTCAAAATAACTGATTAAAACTGATACATTTGGTCATTCCATAAACTTAATTAACAGGAAACTGTAATTTACTGAAATTACTGTCGATTGTATTCATTTTCGGGAAATTCATTCGACGGTTATCGTTATTAATTAACTATCCATTCTGTTGTACAATATTTAATTTGTTTTTCTACATTTTAGTAACATCATTATTTGTAGTACATAGTTAAAAATCGAGATTTGATACTTAAATTAAAATATGAACTTGAGATTGGCGCACACAACTGAAAAACTCTTTCGTTAAATGGTATGTTAACGTTTTTTCTATCGTTACAAAGGTAGGTTAGGTTAGGCTTTAACACTAGAACGAGGTTACCTAGATGATGCCATACTTGCCTATGTATAGCATCATTAAGTAACGCTAGGTATAATAATAAGTAGTAATCAAAATAAGTCAAAACAAATATAACACGTTTTCTCGTGCTAAAAACTGTAAGAATAATAGCTAAACCACCAATATATCAGTACAGTTAGGTATAAAAGTCGACTACGACTTGTTATCTACATCTGAACGGTACCTAGGTCTTGTTCAAATGGCGGTGAGATGTCTGATAAGGAGAGAAAATAAAATAAAGGAATTTCGCCCAAAATACACACTTTACGGGTATCATTCCGACTTCTTTGAGATAAACTGTTTGGGTCCCTTTATCCCTTCAGTCGAGTATTTGTAGAGCCTACGTATTGTTTTATTGCTATTTAAGTAAAACTTATGCCCGTTTACACGGGCTTCGTAGCTAAGTGCTTAGTACTTGTCACTATACTAAGCCTCAATATGACAAGTGAAAAGTAACCGTTTACACGTTGGAGCCAGTAAAAGTTATTAGTGACCAGACATTCGAAATGCAGCGACGCCGCCGCCTGATTTTGCGCAGTGTGTTTAAGCAATATTCAAACATTATTATTTCAAACTAACTTGTCGAGCTGTTTACACACGGTCAGCAAGCGACAATCGTGGTGGGGGTATCGACTTGTCGCTTAGTAAATAGGATCGTTTTCTATTCAACAAATACTAATACTAAGCACTAATCAGCGTGTTTACACATGAGGACTTAGTATTAGTGACAAGTACTAAGCGCTTAGCTACGAAGCCCGTGTAAACTAGGCATAAGGACGTCAAATGTTTCCTTATCAGTGATTTTGACATGAAATGTACGAAAGATTACGTCAATTAGTTAAATGTCGATGTAATGGACGTCTCTGAGTGTGACAGTTATTTGTTTTATACTTTACTAGCAGCGCCCCGCGGTTTTACCCGCGTTGTGCCCGTTCCCGTGGGAATTTCGGGAATTTTTTTACATAAAAACCTTCCTCTTGAATCACTCTACCTATTACAAAAAACCGCATCAAAATCCATTGCGTAATTTTGAAGATTTAAGCATACAGACAGACAAACAGACAGACACTAAAAAGAGACGACTTTATTTTATACTATGTAGTGATTTGTGTTTATTATTTTACTTCGATTATACATATTTCTTGTCTTGTGTTTCACGATAGATTTTATCGTGATGTTACACTTATTTTATGTTTAAATTAGGTAGTTTCGATTTGAATTTTATACACCAATCTATGAATGTCATAAAACCTTTTCGAAAACCAAACACAGCATTTCATTTCCGTTACTCAATTTCCATAACAATGGATTCGGCCACATGACTATCTATTACACAGATTACGCCATACATACTGCAAACAATTTTTCATACAACAAAGCGGTAAGCATTCGAAATACGAATAGTAACCAAAGCTCTGTTAAAAAATAGTGTTTATCTGTATGGAAATAAGTGTGAAAGTGTAATGGGGCTCAGGGACCGTTAGATCGTGATCTAAAGAGGATGGTTTCGTCATCGCCGCGTGCGCAGGCTCGCTCGCAACTTGACATCGACGAGAGAATCAAAGCTTATTCAGTAAGTACTTATATAGTAACAAACAAGTAAGGGTATATTATCTTGTAATGTGCCAATGATGGGCAAAATCCTCTCAGCTCACTGAACATTATCATTGATTTAGCGGAATTGTCCCTTTGGAAGAAATCACTTGACCACCCGCTGGCCATAGTGTCCCTTGTGGACAGGCAAGTAATATTGTAGCACATCACAATATTTTTTGAAAGAGACGCCGTATATTGAAAGCATGCGATTGGCCACAATGACTTTCTCGCTCTACACGGATCGCCTATGGCCTTACTTTTTGGGCCAAATTATGCAATTTGTTTTTTATGATTGATTGTAAAGATGAAAAATGGTTGTGGGAAATAAAAGTACATTATTTCGTGTTCGTTTTACAATAGCCTAGGTGTGGTGTTCTCACGTAATCGTTTGATATATTGTAAATTGTATATTGAAGCAATAAATCAAAATTACACCACGTATTTAGATTGTTTCTGCTATTGAGCTAATTTAATTTCCGTACTAGTTTAATTTTCTGTACCTATTTTAACGTTTAACAACTTCCACTTTACCGCAAGTCGGTTAATCGCAAACAAAATAACGCGAAGGTATTACAAAATAGTTGGAGTTCAAGCAAATCGAATGCATAGTGACGTTGGCATCGATTCGATACGATAACGACGTGAAATTATGTGTGTTCGTTATCGATATACGATCGCGTTACGTGTGTGCATAGCTTTGGCATGCGCTGGAGGTAGCGTTGCGAAATATAAAGTTTATTAAAAAGTATACGATACATACGCCTTGGTCTAGTTGTATAGGCACTCGCCTGCCAAGACTGAGGTCCCGGGTTCAATTCCCAGGTTGAGCGAAAAAATCTTTCCCACTTTTCAAATATGGCTCAGGTTTGAGATCACCAGATCGACCAAAATTGAAAATATAATTAATGACTTTGACTTCCGTCGATGAACGGAGGCATCTTTAAGGATATGTTCACGGTCATTTAGAAATGAAGGGGAAACTGTATATATGTGATACACTTTATTTCGGTACCTTTATACGCTGCGTATTGTCGACCGCATAACGCTATGACAACAACGCAACAGATCGCAACAGACAAATATATGTACATATATACAAATGAATTGCTTTGAGTTATTCTCTATCTATGTAAGTTAAATTTAAAAATGCCCGTGCGCAATAACGGCTGGACCGTTTTTTGCCAAACATAGCTAAAAACCACCGCAAGGACACTGGTTTGCAAATGTACAACCGCATCGAAAGCGGTACATCCGTCAATGAGTTACGGTGTGTGCCACAGACAGATACGCACACACACATAGAGACATCGACGTCAAATTTATTGCTACTTATAACTCCTCTTTTGCGTCAGTGGCTAAAACAAATAAGTCGTTTTTGACAATTAGCTCAATAACGAAACATATGACTGCACTATTCACTACTAACCCCCGTTGTACCCGTTCTCGCAGGAATTTCGGGATAAAATGTGTCTTATGTGTTATACTGATGTATAAACTTTATTACTGTAAAGTTTCATCCACATCCGTCGAGTAGTTTTTTCGTGAAAGAATAACTAACATACATACATCCATACATCCATCCTCACAAACTTTCGCATTTATAATATTAGTAGGAAGCAGCTACATAACAGAACTGCATCAAAAATGTATGCACTACGCAGTAATAACAGAAAATTGTCACAAAAAGTCGGTCTACAAAGCTTTTATTAAAAGCTCGCGCCATTCCTCTCGAGTGGGCATGCCGTGCATGCTATTTACGGGCATGCATTATGTGTCACCGCTGCTACACCCCGTCCCAGTTTTGATAGCCTAGGCTTATCGATCAATCACAAGTTGAGTAGGTTAGCCACTTAGGTAGCCTAGGTTTCAGACGTAGGTAGGTATAGAAATGACTAATTAAGAACGTTTGAGTCATGTAGGGGTAGTGAGTGGATAATTTATTTATTTTTTAACCTATTTAAACAAGGAGTAGGATTTTATTTGGATGTTAATTTTGATGAAGATGGTATAACTCTACTGTGAAAATTTTTATTTTTTTGTTTGGAAGAGGTTTCGGAAATGGCCCTATAATTTCATTGAAATCGGTTTATGATTATTAAAGGTCTTCTATTTCAATCCAGGCATATTTTCACGAAAATTTCCAGTAAAAGCATAATCTAGCAGGTAACACCCTATTTCAATTCCCTTGTCTTGTTTAAACGTTCCAACCATAAAAAAGTAAAAATAATGTTAGCCTGTAATGCCCCACTGCTAGGCAAAGGCTCTCATCTCTCCGAAGATATAAGTACAGTGAGCAGGATTAGGTAATTACTCCAGCTCCAACCATAGCCAAACAAAATGCACGAAACCCATCCCTTAATAAATTAGCAGTACGATAAAACCAAAGCACGGTACTTAAACATGGTTTATGCGATGTACCACCCCGTAAACTTGATAGGGGCGACTACATATTAAGTACGCCTCAAGTACGCCGCAAATACGCCACGAATACGCCGCGCTGATGGATGGCCGGAAGTTTATGTCCTGCTGAAGAAGGTCACTGAATGATGGATCAATTCGTTGGACATAAAATGTTTTCACATAAGTACATGTAAACGTAAAAACATGGTAAAAACGTTTTAGGATTGTCATGTTTCATGGTATGTACTCGTATATACAATGAAGGTTGGGGGTTTATGCTTTAAATTAATCATTATACTATTTTAATGGTTAGTTAGCTCGGGTTTGAGATGAATAACCCACCGTAGGTAAGCGTGGTGATCATTTTCTTCTTTACTGTACTAATTCTTCAGTAAGATGCGTCGCATTTGTCCCATTACAGGCAACAATGATTAATTAGAACATATTGTAATGGAAGCCGTTTTTGTCGGAAATTCGGGATAAAATATAACTTGAATGTTATTCCGAATATTCATATGTCAAATTCCATTAAAAACTGTTCTGCATTTGTTTCTAGTTTTGGCTTAAAAGAGACATACCTGTATTTGAAGATTCAGCTCTTATTAATATGGTGTTAGTAAGTTAACAACAAATAAAATAAAAACTTGATGAAACGTGATTTATCCTTAATTACTATTCAAAATTATCAAAAAATGTAAAGTTTTATCGCCAAATAACCATATTTCTCCCCTAAAACGCATGAGTTATCGCGATTTGTTTACATTAGGGAAGGGGATTGCTTGGCAACCAGTGACGTCATGACACTTATGACTCTTTTCGAAACAAAATGTTTAGGTTTATACAATACAATTATTTATATGAATTCTTTACCTCGAAGCAAACGAAAGATGTTTTTTAGAACATTTGCGTCTGTGACATCCTAGCTACAGCTATATAGATCGTTATTAAAATGTTATTATTCTGTCTCAGATTTCCTAAATGATTCCTGTTTATAGTTATTTCATAGTTGTTTGTATATTTTATAGTTGTTTATGGTTAGTTATGTTTATGTTTTTTATTTTTATATAATAATTATTAATTACTTTATGTTTTCGTTATAAGTTTCTTCTTTATTTGTATGCCAAAAGGCGGAATATGAGTTTAAAAAAAAAACAATGTAACCCGTATTCGAACAAATAAATAATTTTGATTTTGATTTGATTTGATTTGATTTGATTATTATGTATTTTGTTATATTGTCGGTCCCGGTTGTTTCAATCGTCAGACTTTGTGGGAAGCCTTTAGGCGGTCTAAAAACTCCGACACCAAGATTGACCACTGACCTATATGAATGAATTTCTAACTTATGTATTTAAATTATTAAAAAATTATAAACTAAACGAAATGTCCTTCACGCGAACTATTCTAACAAACTGTGTCTAACGAGTCGGACATTAACTCTCAAGTTCCATTTCCATCGAAACTTCTGCTTTGGACAAGTTTAGAATTAGCTTAAAATATTTTGTGGTGAACAGGGACGCACTGAGAAGCGTGTTTGAACTTTGAATAACTAGTTAATTTTATTAATTAAGTATAGTATAGTTTTAAAATTAGAACTTAATTTAAATCTCCTATTCGCTAAAGGCCCAGTTTAGTGTGCGATCCGCAAAAGCGGAGCCGAGCGGTGCCGACCTCAATAGACCAATCACAACACAAATGTTTTCGTAACGTTCTGTGATTGGTCAACAACATTGTTTTACTATTTTGTTCGCAAGAAATTTTAAATTCACGATGTTTTCCAAAAACAGATGACTGGTTTATTGCATTTTAAAATGATTTCGCAAACGTACGATACATCCATATACAATGGAATCATAAGGCCGCATCTTTCAAGCAAGTAGAGTTCCTTAACGATGAATTAGCCAAGCGATGCCTAATTAAACGAATTGTAAAGTAAACTAAAATCATAAGTATCTGGAATATTAATAAAAAATATAAACGAGAATGATTTCCAGCTTAAGTTACGATGTCACAAAATATATCTTGTATCATAACTTGTGTTATATCTTACATCATCGGCCGGAGCTTTGAAATGAAAACATTCCAAGTCCGGCCCTGTCCCCACAGGCCAACAATTCAAAACAGACATGACAGGGAGGGACTCTGCAATTTTCCTTATTACTCGACTCGTTTCTTGGCAGAGGACGAACTATGAACTTTATTAGTCTTGGAAAATATACTCTTCATAAAATAACTGCACAGAGAACAAAATGACGTAGAATAACTTACTATAGTTTAAGGGAAATTGATTTTATGGAAGTATTTTAGAATAGAAAATAGAATAGAAAACATTTATTCAGACGAATCACACAACAAGAAACGAAAAAACAAAACAAAGACAAAAAGAAAACAACAGATATTACATAACACTAAACTGCAATTACACGGACAGAACTACTGTGTGAGGTCTGAACAGGCCTCGTCTCAGCGTAATGCCGCCACGATCGTGTGACCCTGGCAGCGCTGATTTTCAGACGATTTTCTCATTTATAATGCATTAAAGCTATGTTTTACGAAGAATCGTTGATTAATTGAAGGTAAACCAATATAAACCTATACCAGGACAGGAATATAATCTACTTCCTATAGAAATGGTATTGTGTTGGTAAATGTGAGTGAGACCCACGTCTCTCACGTGTAGATTTGTTGGCCATTCTTATTCACAAATAGTTGCCAAGGGTATTAAATTATAAGGATCATAAAGCAGTTTGATAAACGATAAACTTTAACATAGATTATTTTATGTGGCAAATAATTAGGAAATAGGAGTCGCAGATTGGCTAAGAGCTACTTACTGCCTCACTCTAAGACTTCCATTAAATAGACACTTAACTAATTGAAGTAATACTTCATACATTACATGTCAGAATCTCTTATAATCTCTATCAAGAATATCTACTAAGGAAGCATACTTATTTTGACGTCTTTGGGCGTAAAACATTATGTATGTTCTGTAAATAATACACGTACATTGTATATCATATACGAAAATTCATAAGAATCCGTCTATCACACCGTTAATCTCGTGTCAAGAATATCGCCCGATATAAAACATGGCAGCGGAAAACATAATCCACTTATATGTAACCTGGTTAGATGCCTTGAGACTCGTGCGGTGTAACCGAGGGCTTAGGGAAGGAAATGTAAATTATTTTATGTGAGACTAGCTGTGATATTATTTATCAAGATTTTAGGATATAAAATAGTATAACTTATTTATATTGGAATACAAATTACCATATTTCAAACTGCCCCTATGCAAGTAGTGGGGTGGTATGTTTTAAGCTTGGCAGGGCAATGTGTCTGTCTATATCATCGTAGCTCCTAAACGAATGTACAGATTATGATGCGGTTTTTTGTTTGAAAGCTGGCGTGATCAAAATGGTTCATAGATACTATTAATTGTGACTACTCGTATTTAACATTTGAAATTCAATTAATTGGTGTTGATTGATAAAAGATGTAAACTTATACCTTAGGCCTAATTATAAATTTTATTTTATTTTATTAATAAACGCGGTGTAACTAAACACTGTTATACAGTGTTTTGCCTCTTTTGCTCTTCGAAAAAATTGCGTATGTCAGAAAGTGACAAACAAAGTTTAGCAGTGTTTTTAGTTACACCACGTTAACTAAAAAAATAAAGCGGTAACTAATACCATCGTACAATATTGTATTCGAACTAAGGTGTACACTGTAAACAGAGTGCCATCTCTCTCTCTCTCTCTTCCTGGCTATGTGTCCCACATGGTGGTGGGGTCAGCCTTCCATATTTTTCTCCTCCACTTCGCTCTTTCGTCGACGTCGTCATCGGAAATCTTGCACTCAGCCATATCCTTGGACATCCGTCCACCTTGTCATGGTCTGCCTCTGGATCTTCGACCGGGGATGGAGAGTTGTAGCGCCAGGTTCTGAGTGCCATACTTGAATAAAAAGGATAAGGCAGTAATATAAGCTTAAACATATGCACATAATCCCAAAGCCTCCATTCAATATTAATAAGAATGAATCAAACATGCCTATCATATGTTTAGACAGTTCATCTTTATCCTTATATTAGCCTTTATTTATTTAATACTACGTAATTGGATGAATTACCTGACGGATTATTTTATCATTTTGATTAAACAACGTTTTGTTAGAATTAATCTGAATTGAATTCATTGTTACAAACCTATTTAGGTATGCTTCTGTTATGTTAGGATGGCATAATACCCATGCCGCTTACCCCATCCTTACCTCAATTCTATAGATACTTATTACCTTTTAGTATTCCTGTTATTCCCGCTCATAGGTTTAAGATTGTAAAATCTAAAAGTTCATCTTGAATAAATGTATGTTTGTTACGGTTTCTTAATTAATCTCTACGAAGTATTTTTTGCGAAGATATTACATTAGCTCACATTGTCGTAATCATAAGCAAATATAATCTATATAAGGTGCTAACAAATTAATCACGGATATTTCAAGAGATGATACATAACATGAAAACAATTAACTTTTAACTGTAATTAAGGAACCTTTGTATATCATTTTTTTGTTTTAATTTTTCGAACAAAAAAAAATATTATAATAAATTTTTAAAATAATCACCCCTTATTATGTACCTGTCAAGATGTTTAACACTGTCTGTCATGTCACGTCAAAAGTTGTTTTTCTTAAATGTCTTTGATGTTTCACCTAAATGATAGTTTAAAGAGGTTCTAGAATATGTCTAAAGAGGTCTCATTTAATTATCTTATTAACAGGGTGTTTTAACGTAGCAAATTTGTTTCCTACGTTTCTCCAAAAAAACATAACAAAACCTATGATGTTTTATACTTAAATGTACTCCGAGAACCGAGTACTATCAGCTGTAAAAATATCCGTGACTAATTTGTTAGCACCTTGTATATCTACACTAATTTTATAAAGAGGAAAACTTTGTTTGGTTGTAATGAATAAGCTGAAAAACTACTGGACCGTTATTAAAAATTCTTTCACCATTCGAAAGCTACATTATCCACGAGTAACATAGGCTATTCCCACAGGAATGGACACAACGCGGGTAAAACCGCGGGGCGCTGCTAGTAATCTATATATCCATTACAAAAATAATTATCCAAATCGGATAATGGTAGTTTCTGAGGTTAGTCCGGTTGTCTGAACGCACTTATCACAAAACAAAAACTCAAACTCATCTGCTTTATTACATTAGTACTAGCAGCACCCCGCGGTTTTACCCGCGTTATGTCTCTGTTACCGTGGGAATTTCGGAATGAAAAATAGCCTTTCCGTTAAATTTGGCCACTACCAAAATAATTATTCAAAACGGAGTGGTAGTTTCTGAGATTATCGCGTTCAAACAAACAAACTCTGCAGCTTTAATATATTAGTATAGATATAGATAGATAGTATAGACGTGTATGACGGCAGTATGTCATGTTGTAAATGTAAAGCATTGTATTGAATCGTTTACTAAAAGTGTCAACAAAGCACCTTCAATTTGACGGGATGATGTCACCGGTAAATACGTTTAAAATTATTCTGACCTTCTATAGGCAGTGCGTATTATTTTAACTGAGGACTAAAAGTCCTTGATACGATCATGGGTACGATAAACCTTCACCTCTGTTGAACTTTTTGCGTTAAAATTTTGGGTTACAATACTCGATATATTATAGTTTATTTTGGTTACATCCACGCCTACAAATTGTTACAATACATAAGAAAAACGTAGTTTACCCCACTTATAAATATATTTGCTAAAATTCCATTCATCTACATCTTATTATCTAATAAATAATATAGGGGTAGGTTTTATCATCAAAATTATCCGACTTAGATATATATTGGTTGGTATGATACTAGCAGTATTTTATACCAAAACTAGCAGCGCCCCGCGGTTTTACCCGCGTTGTGCCCGTTCCCCTGGGAATTTCGGGGATTTTTTTACATAAAAACCTTCCTCTTGAATCACTCTACCTATTACAAAAAACCGCATCAAAATCCGTTGCGTAATTTTAAAGATTTAAGCATACAGACAGACAAACAGACAGACACGAAAAAGAGACGACTTTATTTTATACTATGTAGTGATACTTTGTCAACCCCGTACGTAACGTAACCCGGGGTTAAGCTCAACTACCGCCTTTGACAAACTTTCCTTTTACCTCTCAAATTACATGGGACACGAGCATTTCACACAAACACTTGAAATAACTATGCCAACAAAACAGTAACTTCAAATTGAAGTAACACCACTTCAAATTTAAGTTATTTTCATTGAAACAACACTTAAAATTGAAGTTTTGAGTTGAACCGCCGAAGATGGTTGACTTGACAACTATCCTCTTTACGTGCATAGTTTGAAGGAGTTAAATTAAGTTTTGCTCTTGAAATAGTTGGGATGGCTTTTTATTTTAATATGTTTTGAATTCATGTAGGAAAGAAAAACCAAATTATGTGGTTTTATTTAACACACTTGTTTCGTAAGTAAAATGGGGTTTGTTTCTTACATTTCTATCGTCACCACTTGTTAACGTATAGCTGTTATAAGTCTTCTTCTTATCGAGTGGATGGTCAACCTGACCAATCCTGGTGTCAGAGTTATTGAGCCGCCAAAGGCCTCTGACATGGCTCATGTAACGATTACTATCCGTAGAAAGTAACCGGGACCGACGGCTTAACGTGCCCTCCGAAGCACGGAATCATCTTACTTTTCGGGCAATCAGGTGATTCAGCCTGCAATGCCCTAACCAAACTGAGGACGGTCTCACAAAGTGATTTTTGTGAGATATCCCCACCGGGAATCGAACCCGGAACCTCCGGATCGTGATTCGAGCGCTCAAACCACTAGACCACGGAGGCTGTTATAAGTTATAGTTACGTTACTTGTAGATATATAAAAATATGTCGATAAGATAAATAAAAAGATGGGATATTTTTCCCATCTGAAAATTCTGTTTTATTTTATTTTATGAAACTCGTCAAGATAGAACAAAGCTGTTTAATATGGTTAATATCGTTTGTTTTATAAATCGGTACTCTATCTGTAATCTATATAAGTACTACAATTTGTAAAATAAGGAGAGACAGAAAGGTAGTGCGAGAGAGAGAGAGAGAGAGAGAGAGAGAGAGAGAGGGATAGATAAAGAGAGAGATAGAGTGAGAGACTACTTAACGAATTTATGAATACTGACGTCAACCTTCCTTCCAGGAACAGTTACGGCAACGCAAAGAGGCGGAAGACCGCATAGCAGCCCAGAATGAGTTCCTCCGCACCTCGCTCCGAGGGTCGCACAAGCTGCAGGCGCTGGAGTCCACGCCGCCCGCCTCCGGAACCGCCTTCATCAACGATGCCTATGAAGACGATATCATTGATGACTCGGCACAGCTCTACGCGCTTGTTGGTGAGTTATTTTTCTCTATTTTATAGTTGGAGACAAGTTAGAGTACTTTAAGCTTTTAGTTGTCCTAAGACTAAGGGGCTTACTCATAAACGCTTATTAACAGTAGGTATTTTAGTTATGAAATGGTTTGTCCCTTTCTTACATACGCTATTTTCCATAGAGCAAAAGAGACAAAACACTTTGTAATAGTGTTTTAGTTAAAGGGCGTTTTTGACAAAGGTGGTAAGATTAAACCTTAAGTCTAAGCTTTCTTGGTCTTCTAATAGTAACGACTTCGGGGAGTGCCGCTGTGCATCAGCGAAGGTAAAAGCAACAAGAGTAAAAAAAAAAAGAACATTAACTAAATGTTGTGTTCTTCTTCAAAAAATTAGACAGTCACCGTAGTTTTGAAATGACCTATGCCTATTAAATTATGTCTTCAAATTAACACATTACCTTAAACAATGTGTATGTGAAAATAGAGTCACTTATATTCTAACTAGCATCACATCACAGCTTCACTAGTTAATCGATTCAACCAGTGATTCATCACAATCGAATTGAAAACTCACTGATTGAATAATCCAAATGAAACAGAATCTCGTGACAGATGTTAATCGAACTAACCAGGTGAGCCGGTGCATTGTGACATTATTTCCACCTCACGGCGCGATAGTCCCACTCGTACACATCACTACAATGTATACAGCTGTGGGCGATTCAGTTGGCAAATAAGCAAACAAGCTTCGTATTATGCCACTATTAATGGCAGAGTTTCTAGGCTTAACTAAGACATCTGATCTTAGCGATGCTGCTTATGATCCTTGTCATGTAGTCAAATATGACTTAACACAGTGGATGTTTTTTTAACTAATCGACGAAACAGTCTTTTAGACTGTACTTCGCTCTTCTGTCAAAACTTTCATAGTTCCTTACTTAGGCAATGAATGAATGTGAGACTGCCCTCAGTTTGGTTAGGGCATTGAAGGCTAAATCACCTGATTGCCCGAAAAGTAAGATGATTCCGTGCTTCGGAGGACACGTTAAGCCGTCGATCCCGGTTACTTTCTACGGATAGTAGTCGTTACATGAGCCACGTCAGAGGCCTTTGGCGGCTCAATAACTCTGACACCAGGATTGTTCAGGTTGACCATCCACTCGATGAAGAAGACTTAGGCAATGATACTCAAGAAACCATGCATGGGTAAAGCTCATTCAAATCTGCCCATTCATTCATTTATTTCGAGTATTGACGATTGAAACAACCGGGGCGGACTCATTCACTCATTCATTTCGTATAGGTTAGTGGTATCAAAGTTTTAAGACCCCTAACTTAATAGTCGGTTACTGTACCAACATACGACACTATCTACTATAGTAGATACCTATATGGTGGACGCATGGTAGGTACTATATGGCTATGTTTGGCGTTTAATAGAAACTGGACCGAGTAGCGGTAACGCAGCTGTCGTTCTGGCCTAGCCTGGCTTGAAGCTTCCTTATTTGGATCAAGTGCCTCGCGCTCATCTCGTTATAGTAATGTTTATGTTTTTATTTTCGAAACTGGTTGTGCCTCACTGTTGTCATCGCGTTTGACTTGTAGCGGCAATTTATGTTAAGAATTACGAGATATTACTAAAAATATTTAATATCTACAAGTAAATAATGTATTCTAGTTTACATGCTTTATATTTGACAAACATCTTCTCCTGTAACATAGATACTCCAGCGGGCCTATATAAACCAATGTTTGAAAATAAAACTTTAAAAAAATAATAACTTAATTTCCCTCCACAGATTACCAAGAAGTATGTGCAGCGCTCACGCGGATTCAAAAGGCCCTGGGCGCGAGCGGGGAGTCCGCCCTGGCGGGGCGCGTGGCGTCCGCCGCCGGGGCCCTGCTCTGCCCCGCGCTCCGGACCGCGCTGGCGACCCGGGCCGCCGTGCTGACGGCCGTCAGACACAAACGAGCTGGCCTCTCGCCCCCGCACACGCATAGGGCTAGCGATCGATTGAAAGACGTAAGTGTTTCATGAAGCAAAGTAGTGCACGGTGTCTGAGTATTTCTGATGTATAACTATAGATATGTATAGTATTTAACTATATGTTAATGTTAGCGCAGAGTAACTTCGAAATGTTTGACATAAAACATTCTTTATTAGTTGAAACACTTCCTTTAATTTCCCGACGTATGTTTTTTCTGCAGTATACAGACTCAAGGCATGTAATCTATGTGTGTGATTCCTCCCCCAGTGTATAGACGTGGTGGGGCCGGGCGCGGCGGCGGGCGGCGCGGCGGAGCTGCTGGCGCTGCTGGGCGGGCTGGAGCTGGAGAGCCTGCTGCAGGCGCACGACCAGGCCGCCGCGCTGCTCGACCCCGACTGCTTCGCGCGCTCCCTCAGGCATAAGGTACGCCACTTCTACATTTTGCTAGTTGCTTAAGTTGAAGCGAACACTATTCGGATACACTTCGCCTTTCGTAAAGGCGCCGAAACGTCAGATAAAAAATATGAAAAATGTAAAGTAAAAGCGAAGTATCCGTAATAAAATCTACATTTTACCTTATTTACGATGCGTCAACACCTCGGTGGTCTTGCGGAATGTGCACTCGCCAGCCAAGACTGAGGTCCCAGGTTCAATTCCCGGGTCGAGCAAAAACATGTTTTCTACTTTTCAAACATGGCTCGGGTTTGAGATTACCAAGCATTTGGCAATTGGCAAGCCTGGTGATTATGCATCATAATACATTTACTCATTGATTTATCCATGTTGAATTTTTCTTATAAGGGTTTTGGGATTTTGAAAAAGTTTAAAAAAATACTTTAATCAAATTATCTACTTATCTACTTTTCTGTTTTCCAGTCGAACAACAACTTAAATCACAAGGAAACTGAGAAACCTAGTTCGCCGGACGACGACACTATACCTATCAGGATTATTGAAATCGAAAAGACTAATGAACCACTTGGTAAGTACTCCGAAGAACATTAAGATGACATTAATGTATGACAAAATGGATGCTTTGAAAATTATTCTTAACTCAGTTGCTCTTCAGTTTTCTACCCATCTTTTTCGGAATTTTGGGATGATAACTACCTCATGATTGAACTCGGATCTTCAACTGTCTCTGTACAAAGTTTCATCAAAATTAGTCAAACGGTTTGCCTATAAAAGCTTAACAAACAGGTAGACTGACATTAATTCTTCTAGTGAGGATTTTAAATAAAATACAAATAATAATGATTTGGAATTAATTGGCGATGTTTTTGTTGGTAAAGGTGCTACAGTGAGGAATGAAGGAGAAGCAGTCATTATTGGGAGGATAGTGAGGGGCGGAGCCGCGGAGAAGTCGGGGCTGCTGCACGAGGGGGATGAGGTGCGTATCAACGTGGTTGAGAACTCGAGATGGAAGAATGATTGATTTGAAGAAGAGTTTTAAATGTTTTTGTCGAACTGGACGCCTACAAGAGGGACTGGCAATTGGTGGCCTAAAATCGATAAGAGTCGCGGGAATGGGGAAAGGCCTTTGCCCAACAGTGGGACAATACAGGCGATTTGAGATCACCAATCCGCATTACACCAATTTCCTTACTCTACTGTTTTCTTCGGTGAGATCAGAAATCTTTTCTTAACAGTGGGATAGGCATTTTTGTATAATTCATCGGGAAGTACCTACGTTCGAGTAAGTTAGTGGCTTTCAGGGTTATGTTTCAGTGTTATAATAGTAGATTTTGTTTTATGGAACGAAAGAGAGAGAGAGAAAGGGTGTATGATAGGGTGTATCGGGTAGTGATGAACCTTTAACCCGGGCCGGCAGCTGCTGGAGGTGAACGGCGTGGCGATGCGCGGCAAGTCGGTGCACGAGGTGTGCGGCGTGCTGGGCGCGCTGGCGGGCACGCTGCGCGTGGTGGTGGCGCGGCGCGGCGCGGCGGCGCGCGGCCCGCCCGCGCCCGCGCGCCTGCTGCACGTGCGCGCGCACTTCGACTACGACCCCGAGGACGACGTGTACATCCCGTGCCGCGAGCTCGGCATCAGCTTCCAGAAGGGGGACGTGCTGCACGTCATCTCGCGCGACGACCCCAACTGGTGGCAGGCCTTCCGCGAGGGCGAGGAGGACCAGAGCCTCGCCGGCCTCGTGCCCAGCCAGGCCTTCCAGCACCAGTCAGTACTGCCCACTTCACATCACGATTCAATATTATACTCAGAATTTTCAAATCATCCAACAGCATTTCACTTAATTAAACTTCCTTATATTATCAATCTCTTATAAAATGCTCGATTTTGAACTGTAAAATCACCTCTTTAAATAACTAGCGCTAAAAAACGCGTCGAGCATACCCCTGATATCCCCGCACCCCCTCAGACGCGAGTCCATGAAGCTGACGCTGGCGGGCGAGGCGGCGGCGCGCGACAAGCCGCGCAAGGGCGGCACGCTGCTGTGCGCGCGCAAGGCGCCGCGCAAGCGCAGCAAGGGCAAGCGCGCGCTCAGCGAGGCGGGCTACCCGCTGTACGCCGCCGCCGGCGCCGACGGTGAGCCGCCCCCTCACTCTCATATAGGATCGGCGCTCTTCACATGTTACCATACGTTCATATTTTGGCCTGGCCTGGCCTGCCAAAATATTCATGTACAGAACACTGCCCCTGCCAAACAGAAGCTTCAATTGATGGTCTATATTATTCACTGCCGATGACATACCGTTGTCTAACCCAAGTGCAATTTTTACGTAACTTTCCGCTTAACCGTTATTGGTTGGGTGGTACGCCGGAGATGTTTAACGATTGATGCCGTTACATTTACAAAAATTTACTTAAATGCTAGTAACCTCCTGAGTCCTGACATTATTTTTCTGACATTGTCAATTTGACCGCATGTCCTAAAAAAGAACAATTTAGAGATGTGGCTGAAGACCCGAGACTTTGCACGCTTCGAAATAGGATGTAAAGTTTATTCAACATTTTTAGCTAGAACAAACATTATTGGCATAGATCTAAAGATCATTTTAGCATAAAAAATAATTCCGTACATATTGTTCGGTTTAAAGGTCATTGTCAGTCTCAATTATCATCAAAATTGTAATGAATTATTAGTAAAATCAAAGAAAATACAAAAAACAAAAGTAACCTAAGCTACTTATATCAATCTCAATCTCAATAATATCAAAATTGTGCTAACCTGGACTTAACAACAGCAAGCTTATGTCTATTTCACGTATTAAAACTGTGGTGATCTCCGCGCACCTTAAGGTTACTCAAGTTACGGTGGGCATACATTATATTTTCAAATATATATAACGAAGGAACGGTAAGAATTCGACTGGATTTAAAACGTTCCCTTAGTGACTCACGTGACCCCAATTTATAAATCACGCGAAAAGCTCTCTTTTGAAGTAAAAAAAAAATATTGTACGTCGGCGGCACCTCCCCAAGATATACCATAAGATAGTATACTATGAAAATAAACAAAGTAAAGAATCCTTGCCGTTTCATCATTTATTATTTTCTTTCCATTAGATACGGGAGGTCATTAATGTAGACTAAAAACAAAAAGGGACCTAAAATTGACCCCTGAGGCACGCCTAACTCAATATTAGACCCTTCCTAAAGATTATCGTTAACGTTTACTTTTTGTCGCCGACCGCCTAAGTAAGATTTCATGAGTTCAAGGCACGACCACGGATGCCGTAACATTCTAACTTCAAAATTAACGTTAAATAATCTACACAATCAAAAGCCTTGGAAAGATCACAAAATACTCCAAGAGCATCCTGCAAACTTTCCCAAGCGTCAAATATATGAGAAACTAATTTAGTCCCAGCATCTATGGTTGCTTTACCCTTTGTAAAGCCGAACTGATTTTTATGTAGAATCTTATGCTCATCAAAATGGGAAATTAACTGATCTAGGATTAATTTTTCAAAAATTTTGCTAAGAACTGGAAGAACTGAAATAGGTTTATAATTATTGGGATCATCCTTACTACCGGATTTGAAAATTGGAGTGACTTTACTGTGTCTCATTAGATCTGAAAAAGTACCTGTTTCTAGGCATAGGTTGAAGAGGTTCGTAAGTTCAGGAGCAATAGTGTTGATAATAGAATATAACATAATCAAAATCTGTTTAGTGATATTGGCGACATCGAGTAACAAACATCCAAACACCCAAACTTCCCATTAATAATATTAGTTTAAATGAAGGCCGGATGGCCTTTTTAGCGTACATATTAAATATGCCTAATTTGTATAGCTAAAACCGAAAGTACTTAAAAAATAACATATTGATGTTTGGCTAATTATTCAATCCAGGCGATTAATTTTCGATAAAACTTGAATGTTCACCGATAGACCGTAACAATATCTTAATAATAAATAAAAAGTTAACACATTTTATAAACGATTAACACGAATAAATAAGTATTTACTTACCTGTTGTTCATTGGCGCTCCATTTTCAATCTTGTACACTGGCCGAATGAAAAAATATCTGTTCTCTGATTGGCTTATCCAATAGTAAATTATTTTCTCTGTCAATTTCGTCATTGACATTGACGTTTACGTGTATCGGCGCCGAATTTAAAACGAAAATGTAATTTGTGTGTTAGGAAGGACATGTGGTCATATTACGAGAGTACTAAGAAAAATTTCGGGTCATAAACATGTCGGACAATTTGTTCTGTATATAGGATGCTAGGACTTAAGAGGGTAAAAGCACTATCGTTATCACTCACTATGCATTGTGGCCGAACCTTCACCAGTATTCATTCATCTTATGAGTTACGGCATCAACCCTATGTAACTCATGCATGACACTACAATCGTACGAATACAGTGCCAGAATATCCTGTATGTATCTTCTTAACGCCTCTGTAGTCGCCTAGTGGTATGTGCACTCGCCTGCCGAGACAAAAAAGAGAGTGCAATTTAAAACGCGTAGTCCGCGCCCGATGCCATATCTGGACGGGCCCGAGATGTAAAGCTCCCTGTCCCCCGCAGAGCACGAGGCGGAGGAGATCCTGACGTACGAGGAGGTGGCGCTGTACTACCCGCGCGCGTCGCACAAGCGGCCCATCGTGCTGATCGGGCCGCCCAACATCGGCCGCCACGAGCTGCGCCAGCGCCTCATGGAGGACGGCTCGCGCTTCGCCGCCGCCGTGCCGCGTGAGTCACCATACCATTCTACTTGATTCCTTTCCTACAGTCTATTCATTTGCTTTACCTATATCGTGCCACTGCTGGGCTCTGTCTCCCCCAACCCCATCCGCCCCTCCCAGTCCTCCACTCTCTCCCATCCCTCGCTGTGGTAGGAGACGCGGTGGCCCCAGTGTTTTCTCGGCCACCCGCGGCGCCGCGCCCCTCTCCCTCCGATTTTGTCCGACGAGAGTTAAATTCAAACCATCATAACTGATCTTCCAACCAAATACAACTTTTCTATTGAAGAACAGGGTCAGTTATGGAGTAAGAATGGAATAAAATCACTAAATCTGTTTCCTTTTCAGAAGGAAACAAAAATTAAATGGTTACTTTTAAGTAAATAATGTACCTCAAAGACTTCCGTTTTAAACGCACTAAATATCACTTTATGAAAGTTCCGACAGTGTTTTATCAATCTACGCAATCCTTTACAGACACATCAAGGCCTAGGAAAGACCACGAGGTCCCCGGCCAAGACTATCACTTCATATCACGCACTCAGTTCGAGTCCGACATCCTGAACCGGAAGTTCGTCGAGCACGGCGAGTACGAGAAGGCTTACTATGGTGAGATACTTGGCCGTTCTGTCGGTTTTAAGTGTAACTTTGATTTCTATTAGGTATAGGAGAAAAAAAAATATGATAATATTATGTAGCATAATATTTTATGACATAAATTATGTTCTGGTTAATATAGCAACCACTTCTAAATAAAACAAAGTATTTCCATGTTCCATTCTTGATTACAGAGGAAATACGATTTAGAGCTCCTTGCTAAATGTAACATAGAGAATAATTAGTATTAACTAAAATCGAATGCCTTCCATTGTGATCTCCCGCAGGCACGTCGCTGGAGGCGATCCGGTCGGTGGTGAACGCGGGTAAGATCTGCGTGCTGAACCTGCACCCGCAGTCGCTGAAGATCCTGCGCTCCTCCGACCTCAAGCCCTACACCGTGTTCGTGGCGCCGCCCAGCCTCGAGAAGCTGCGCCAGAAGAAGATACGGAACGCAGAGCCCTTCAAGGTACCGAGCGATTACTCGTTGTTTGACTAAATGATGTTAGTTCCAAGCAATGTGTAGCACAACCCTTACTTATATATCGGCCATCCGGCCGATAGTGGCATTTCTATCCGAACGCTACCGTGCTTCGGAGGGCACGTATAATTGTCGGTGTTAAAGACCCGGTTATTCCAATCGTCAGACCATGTCGGAAGCCTTTAGGCGGTCTAATAACTCCGTCATCAGGGTTGACCACTGACCTACTCGAACTGGCTTCCTCAATAATGACCCTTTTGTCTTGTCATATCGATGACATTTGTTTATTTTTTCCCCGTGGGAAGGTGGCTTGTTGAACTTTCTATTAATACATAAATTTCTATTACAGGAAGAAGAACTGAAAGAGATAATCGCGACCGCGCGAGATATGGAACTGAGATGGGGCCACTTGTTCGACATGATTATTATAAATAACGATACCCAACGTGCCTACCAACAGTTACTGAACGAGATCAACAGCCTGGAGCGCGAGCCGCAGTGGGTGCCCGCGCACTGGCTCAAGCACACCTAGCGGGGCGAGCCGCGCGGCCGACCCGCGGCCGCCGCGCGCCCGCCGCCCGCGCGCCCGCCGCCCGCATGCGGCCCGCCCGCACGCCGCACCGACTCCCGCATCTTCAGACTCGTGCTCGTCTTCGATATAATAGCGCAAATGGTTTTACATTTGCTTTTCTATTTTCTAAACGCATGCGACATTAAAAATAAATTCAACAAAATGATGAATAGAAATGGGCGTAATGTCGATAGAAATAGATTTGAAATTAGCGAAACAGGTATCGACTCGACCGCGGCGACAGAACGAAGTTTAGAGTATAGACATGTGTTCCCGAATTGTTTAGTTAATGAATGTGATTATGTAAACAAAACAGATAGTAATGATAGATATTTTGCGTAAATTGTAAGCGTTACTTGATATCAAAATGTGACGACAGATCGTTTTGATGTGGGTAAGGCGTTTCGATTCGAGGACATCACTTTAGTTTAAGAGTTATTGTTGATTTCATTGTATTTAGGTATATTCAAGTGCGGTGCAAATAACTTATGAAATGTTTAAACGTTAAATATTGAAGAGAGAATATTTAGAAATACTTTATTAATTCGATGGGGTGTTTATCTTTTTATTCACATTAGATTTTATTGTAAGGGTTCATTATTCCAATCCCGATGTACCAATTAAATAATAAACTACCCTCAAGCCGATATGTTATGGGAAACGGCCAATAGAAATGCGTTATTTGGATGATGGAATAACGATTCCGTATTGGTTCGTTTTAAGATCTGTAATAATATTGTTTTTTTGATTATGAATCATTGTTATAAAATAATTATGTTCAACAAAATGGGAATTTTAAGGTTATCGTTCATTCAACCCGACCTGAACCGCCTCAAGTGACGTCATCGTATCTCCTTCAATTTGTGGATTATCTCTATCTCTCTCTATCCCATTTGTACCCGTAGCCCACGCGTGGGAGCGTTACATGAGCGATGACCTTAGTCAAGAGTTCTATACTATATCGAAAATCGAAGTACGAAACTAATAAATAGAGATTTATTAATTCAGTGTTAATGTAAAATCGACCTTATTTTAATGAAAGTAAAAGCAATATCTGATCAAAGCAGCTACTACAATTAAATACAAAATAATTCTGCCAAATATAAAGACTGTTCGCTGTATGACTCGTAGTACTCGGTGTCCGTTGTATCGCATGTCCTAGGTGTTTCGGTAGGCTACTGTATAGGACGCTTCCCCTTCGATATCGTCATTTCTCAAATTATAAAGTGTATTCATAAAAATAATAATTTATAAAAATAAAATTCTAAAATAGATTTTAATAAATATTGTTGAAATTTTACATTTAAATCTAATACTACACAAACAATAATGCGAAGGAATTTATAGTTTGCAAATTAAACATAGATAGTAAAATAAATTACTATGGAAAATTAAAACAATAAAATATTTCTCTATTACCTTTGTACGGTAGTTTTAAAAGTAAGAGATTCTTTGGTAAATTTCTCCCGTAGTAATCTTGTGAATTTCTCTCGACGAGTGATAGGGTTTTAATAATATCTAGTTCCAAATAAACCAATTTAATAAACACTGCTTGTTGGTAGTGTGTAGAAAAGCAATATTTTATAAAAAATGTATAATTGGATTTAACTTTGTACAACGACATATCCGTTTTTATAGTATACCTATTTCAAGTAATATTCGATCGATCGCGTTTTCATTTTGGCGTATTTTATCGGTTTTGGTGTATACCTAATAGATACAATAGTAAATATAGGTAAAGATCCCAAAATCAATGTTTTGCCGCGTAGAACATTAAAGTATCTTCCATTTTTTCTTACTGTTAGCTCTAACTTGGCTGGACTAATGAACCGTTCGGATTTTGAATATTTGAACGGTACAGATCTTTTAAGATCTTTGTCTATTAGTGTTGCCAAATTAAAGGCACCAAGGTAGAAGGAGATAGATCCTAAAATAAAATGCAATACAAAACGAAATAAATATTCTAAAAAAAATCCTAACTAATAAAGTACTTATATTAAACAGTTTCAATACATAACTGTACACTTATGTATGTAGATAGATTTGAGCATTCCAAATGATTTAGTGCCAAATAAATAAATTGTCACTTTTTATTAGTGACATTGACGTTTTTATAATCACAATTTATTATTATTTTGTATGAGATGTATATTTAGATATCATTTACCGTTCCATTTTAGGGCTCATGTTATGAAAATTTATATGAATTACATGTAATTTACCTGTTTTGATAAATGCCTACGGTCAATCTTGAATAGAGGAAGGATAACAAGTATATTGAGTTCAATGTTTGCCCAAAACTTTCTATGTAATGTAATGTATTTGGCCAAAAATTAGGCTGGATTATATAATGGTTTCGCCGAATATTGAGCTTAAATATTTGGACAATTTCCAATAATAAATACTAAAAAGGCATTTTATCACCCTTAGGTACCCAATACCTTGTACAGATATAAATTTTCCTAAGCAAGTCAGTGTACAGATTTCGAGGTATTAATTATTGTGTTATAGTCATTAAATTTTTAAATTTTGATCAAGAAATTATTCCATTAGTTATGTAAGTTCAATAAATATATCAGTTGTAGTGTGTGGAGGTGCTAAAATATTATTGTTTTTTGAATATTCTGTGTGGTTTTTGAAATTATTGTTGTATTGATAAGAGCACGAATATTGATCGAATTTGAATATAAACAACTGCCCTTAATGTAAACCTCGTCTTGTAAACACGGCATTCTTCGTGCACTTATCATTGAATTTATAAGAGTACGTCTACTTGAGTTACTTCACAGTATTGATATTATTGTCTAATTTATAAATAGTCCTGTATATAATTTATTAACAACTGAATAAATAATAAAATATTATAAATAACATGTTATTAGAACAATTTCATGTAAATAATAGAGTACCTATTAAATTTAATATCAGATAAATAAAGTGTTGGTTTTATTTAGTTCTATTAAGCATTATCCATTTTACTGCATCTTAAGTTCAACCACTAATTTTTTATTTATTTTTTATTTATTTTTAGCCATTACTGTCCCACTGCTGGGCAAAGGCCTCTCCTCTATCCCTCCATGCATCCCTATCCTGGGCCACTTCCCTCCAGTTTCTGAGATATGTGTCGAGTTCATCCCGCCATCTACGCCTCGGTCTGCCGCGCCGCCTGTTTGCCGGATCTGGCTGCCACTCAGTGGCTGTTTTTGCCCACAGCTGTTCAGACATGCGGCAGACGTGGCCTGCCCAGTTCCACTTTAGCTTAGCCGCTTTGCCACCACTAAATTCAAGGTAAATTAATGTGTAATGCTATAAAGATCCGAAGACTGGACCATGACTGGACTAATCATAGTGTCTGTTTTTTTTAATCAATATTAAATTTTGACACGGTTATTGAATCAATTATGCTTGAGAAATTATGCTACCTGAGATAAACCTTTAGGCACAGAATAATAAGTACAACTTTAGGGCCATATTAATAAACGCGTACTAAGAACAGTTGAGCTATCAAATGGTATGTCTCTTTCTGACACGCAATTTTCCGAAGAGCAAAAGAGAAAACACAGTATATCAGTATTTTATTTTAGTTACACCGCGTTTATTACTATGGCGGTTATTGTACATAATATCATAACCATGGATTTAATTTGAATATTAGTCCAGTCAATTGACTACATTCACAGACCACGAAGCTACAATCAAAAGGTTATATGCTTTAATTATTGGAATAGTCCGGTTCCAGGTCCTAACAAAAATCAATTTTACGGTACATTCGTGAAGAAAGCATGAAACTTGGCATGAATGTGCTTCAATCTCGATATGGAAGCACGTCAGCAAATTAATGCTTCCCCCCCTTTCCCCCCTTTTTTATCTCCCTCATTCTGGTTTTTCGAATTTTCTACAAAAACTATACGACTGAGGAGTTTACTCTTCAGAGACCAAATCATCGTCGATAAATTGCCTACAAAACGATACTACATTTATAGTGGTAAGATTAATATAAGTAAGGTAAGATTAATTAGTTTCATGCTGTCTTCACGAATGTACCGTATTTTTGGATTTGGACCCGTACTATGTAGAACGAAGTTCCTTATCGCGCGTTGCGAAAGGGGGTTAGGCGGAAAAAATGGTAACGACATTTTTTAGGCCAGAGAGGGACAGACAGAGAAACTTGCGCACGCCAGAGAGAGACAGACAGAGAAACATGCGCGAGAGAGACAGACAGAGAAACTTGTACATGTTTCTCTGTCTGTCTCTCTCTCTTATAGAAAGCAAGCTAGATATTTTTTTCTTTTCGTCTTTCTATTTCGCATTGAACTGTGTGGTGTCGCGACGATTATTTTTGTTGATAATAAATAAACTTCGTTCCATCCGGGTGTCCCTTGACACCACTCAAGTTTTTTTTTATTTTGCATTCCGAAATTCCCATAGCATAATTCGCTTCGATCAACAATACACAACTAGATATCGGGTCACGTACAAAATCAAAGCTAAATACTGTCCACGTGAATGACGTGTGAAGCGTGTGACAGCTTATTTTGTTTACTACCGAACTGAAACAAAAGTTTTAAAACAGTTCGAAGTTCAACCTAATTACAACCATGACATCTAGCAATAAAGTAGCAAATCTTATGAATAGAATAAGAGCTCACTTTTCAAATGAGGCCTTATTCACCGAGACGTATTTTTTGCGATGACCCGACATCTAGTTGTGTATTGTTGATCGAAGATAATTCGGGTTAAAACGCGGACGAGACGAGGCGAATGTCTTTTCCTTAATATTTCTGACTTGCTGTTAAGTCTTTTTTAAGCCAAAAAACATGATAAGTACGTCTGTGGCATTATTGTACCCTGCTGCTAATCTATGAGTCTGTCATAGTCAATTTTTAATTTATGACATGACAGATGACGTGCGTGACGTTTCACTTTCAGAGTTTTGTTTGGCTGGCTTTCTTCCTTCAGCTTTCTTCCTTATTAAAATTAAATTCGGCTGCAACTAATCAACAATTAAGGAATTTAACAGTAAACCCTCAATAATGCCGTCGATGAAAGTCGAGGGTGATAGCGATGGGGACGGTGATTTGTCTGGAGGAGATACTGAAAGGTCGGGGGGATCTTCCCGCGGTCCTGATCGGGATTCCAGTGCGGAGGAAGCTGATGAACCCGATTCCGATGACTCCTCGGAGATGGATGAGAGTGAGTGCGAGAGGAGAAGGAACGAGTGCTTGGATAACCTAGGTGAGTCGCTTAGAAAGTGTCATCAAACTTTGAGGTTATGTTTACAAAACATAGGACCTAAGTTTTTGTTTTTGTTGCGATAAACTTTTATAGACGCTTATCAATTAATGTAAGGTACGTTTATATTGCTGTATAGTACTATACCAAGATATGTTTAAAAAAATAAGCCATAAATTTTTACTGTGAAAGTAGTTTTTTGACAAATGAAAGTAAGTAGGTCAAAAAATTTACCTATCTTTTGGTAATACTTTTATAAAATTATATTCCTTTAAATAAAGCCCATTTTTTAAATGTATAACCTAAAAAACACTTACTAATCAAGTAAACTCAAGACAATTAAAACAAAGCGAACTTGGCCTCTGTAGATCAATACTCAAAATCCATAGATAGACCATTAATAGACAATATAGTAAAATATCATCGTTCTCCTTCCAGCTAACCTTGAGCGGCAGTTCACCCAGCTCCGAGAACAGCTATACTTGGAGCGAGTGAAGCAAGTTGACCACCAGCTCGATGAAGTGAGGGGAGGGAGGTCGCAGGAGTACCTCGGGCCTCTGAGGAGACTGCAGGAAGATATGAGGATTAGGTGGGTATCTACAATACTAAAGAATAACATTTTAATATCCCACTGCTGGGCAAAGGCTTCTCATCTCACTGAAGATAATAAATAAATAATAAATAAATCTTTATTTACACAAAGAGTAGGTACAAAAAGTGCTTTAACATTAACATCAATTCAATTTGATAGCATTGTACAAGCATAGTTGTTGACTAGTGAGATATTAGTACAGTGAGGAGGATACGGCATAAGCACCTCACTTGCCAAATCCATTGGTGATCTCAAACCTGAGTTTACCTGAGTCATGTTTGAAAAGTAGGAAACATGTTTTTACCCATAATATTCTAGATAAGATTCAATAATTATTAATTAATTCACAAATAATGTTCTAGTCCCTGACTTCTGTGCTAGGAAACCTGTATTACAGAAGCCAGTGTATTTGGCAATATACAATTTATAAGTCATGCTTTAAAAGAAATGGAAATCTTCCAACTAAAGACAGTCACTAAATTTTATATAGGATTATTCTTTATTCTATAGGGGAAAAGTGTTTAGAGGAGGGTAATAATGAAATAGATAGCTGGAGTAGGTTAGTGGCCACCCTATTGTTTGAGTTTTTAAGAACGAAATGAAATCAGTAAACATTTTCCTCCCCAGAAAACCCAGATGTATTTTAGGCCCCTCAGTCATAATAGTTTACATTTTAGAATTCAAGTCTTGTTTAGAAATGTTTATTGAAAACCATCAGCTCACTGTGCCTGTGGTTTAAATCGCGCCGTACCTATTCCCGCGGGAATTACGGGATAAAAGTCTTACTCCTTACAATACATAAGAAGTATTTTTATTCTAAAATTCCCAAAATTAGGTTGCCGAGAATTAAAAAAAGTATTAGCCTGTAGTATCCTAGGCTTCTCAGCTCACTGAAGATATCAGTACAGTGAGGAGAAAGCAAAGACTACCAAGTAATTTTTTTTTCGATTATTAGTATAGAAGCATAAAATGATACGTATATACTTAATGTTTTGTTGTAGAATCGAAGTGGCAGGAGTGTTGAAGCAGATGAGGATAGAGAATATAAAACACAAGTACGAGGCGGAGGAGCAGGCGGCGCACCAGCACTTCAAGGTAAGGAACACCTTCAACAGCGTTACAAATATATGAGACAAAGACATGTGAAGGAAAAGTGTCTGACATGTTGTATAGAAATGTGAAGGAGCTTGCACTGAACTGGAATACATGGAGAAGTTAGCATAGCTCTTAAATTTACGATTTATGATGAAAAATGTGCTTAATTAGATGGACACGGGACAAAAAAATTGCAAATTGTTTAAAAAACAATTGACTCATAAAATTCAAATAATCGCTCAGCGCTAATGTTTACTTAGCTCATCATTACATTCAAAATTCACATACAAGAAAATGCTGAATTACTTAGCTAAGTTTGTGAGAGATTATTGCCTGAAGTTAGTAAGAGATACCTGTGGTACTTTCACTAGACTTGTTTATCACGAGATTGTAATTTTTTTTGGTATTCTTGGTTGCAAAGGACATACTTCCTTTGAGAATGGACGATTTCTTGAATAGGTACAGCCTTTTAACTGTAAAATATTTTTCTATTAATAATATGTTATGCTTATGATGACTATCAATCCATTAAGATATATTTAATATTACATTTGGTATCCAGAGTATTATTGAATTATTGAGAACTTAATTTACTTTTTGAAACTCTCTTTAAATTCGATTTGGTTTAACTATTCATATTTATATTGTAAAAAGGGTTGTATGTAGAGGTAGTGTTATAGAATAAGCGATGTATAGGATAAGAATTTGCAGGTGCTAGATAACTAAAAATGTTCCAGTTTATAAGGTAAGTTTATTTTATAAGATTTTTTCAACAATAGTTTTGAAAACTATATATTTTCCTATAAAATTCAAAATATCTTTTCTTCTTGACCTAACATTGCAAAGTGATTCATTAAACTGCCAACAGATGGCGTTGTTACTAATCTTCTTTAAAACACTGTTGCTACACCTTAAACTTTCGCTAGATGGCGCTACTAGTTTCAATAAGGGAAGAATTTCTTGATCCCAATTTGAGTTTTGAGCTCAGAGCCCGTATAATTTTGTGACCCTTCTTTTCTTAATAATTATTAGACGGACGTTATTTATTCATTTTGTTTAATTATTGCATACGAGATTTTTTGTTTTGTTAAATTAATATGCGTAATAATTTTATTTAAATCGATAGGTAGGTATATGTATTTATTTTAAACAAATACTTCAGCCATGAATGTTTAATTAATGTTATTCTTTCATATGAATTGATTAAGTAATCCTCTTCATAAAATGTAAATGCTGATGACGTCACCAACTCATGAATACGGAGATACGAAGTAGGTACTTAAAAGCTTAACGATTTATTTAGCTTCTTTGCATAATAGTAAATTAGAAGCATCGTACCCGAAATGTACCCGCATTGCACCCGTTCCCGTAGGAATTACAGGATGAAAGGTAGACTGTGATCTTCCTCTTGAATGTGGTTATTACTACATATTATAAAACAGTCTCCAGCCGCGTCTGTCTGTCTGTCTGTTCGCGATAAATTCAAATACTACTGTACGGATTTTGACACGATATTTATAAATAGATAGAGTGATTCGAGATGAAGGTTTATTTATATGTATAAAATTATCGAAATTCCCACGGGAACGATCAAACCGCGGGGCGCTGCTAGTCTTAAACAAAAACAATGTTCAAATCTGACTGGTTGTACCAAAGATTAGAGCGTTCAAACAGAAACCTTCAGCTTTCTTAATTTACTAGTATCACTGCGGTCATTACGGGATGAAAAAATAGCCTATAACCTTCCCGTTGAATGTATCTATGTATTACAAAACGAATTATTCAAATTGTATTGGTTATTTCAGAGATTAGCCCGTCCAAACACACAAAAAATCAAACTCTTTGGCTTTATAACCTACTAGCTGCGCCCCGCAGTGTTACCTGCGTTGTACCCGTTCCCGCAGGGATTTCGGGATAAAATGTATCGCATATGTTATTCTGATGTATAACCTATATTACTGTAAAGTTTCATCCAAATCCGTTCAGTAGTTTATGCGTGAAAGAGCAACAAACATACATCGATACATCCATCCATCCTCACAAACTTTCGCACGCATTTATAATATTAAGTAGGATAGGATAGGATATCGACGCGACCCTCTCTTGTTTCACTTCAAATGATTACTTCGATATTGAAACTTCACAATTACTGGTTGTATTTACTACTCAAATACAAGACATTGTACTCGGGAAGCTTTGTTAGATATTGTTAAAAACGACGATTAAACCTTTTTTTGTGTGGTTTATTAGGAAGGGTGAATAAACAGAAACTTAATATTGTACGGAACGTTTGTGTTGTGTTCTAGCTTATAATTCCTTTGCATGGAAAAGCCGCTAGCGTCTACTCTCCTTTGTAAGTTTTCATGGTATTTGGGCTACTTAATATACGTAAGCTACGTCGTCTTTTATGGTCAAAGCATAGGTTATCACCCTACTAATATTATAAATGCGATGTATGTATGTTTGTTACTGATTTGGATGAAACTTGCCAGTAATATAAGTAAGTAAGTATAAGCTTGTAATGACCTACAGCTGGGCAAAGGCCTCTCATCTCACTGAAGATATCAGTACATTGAGGAGTATTAGGCATAATTACCACAGGCAGTAATAGGTATAGGTAATACTTCATTGGAATAACATATATAATACTTTTTATCCCCAAATTCCCACGGGAACGGGTACAATGCGGGTGAAATCGTGGCTAACTATATGCCGCGACATAATAGTGTACCTATCTGTTTTTTTGAAAATAGGCTTTTTCCGGAACAACTCGTTATAAATGAATATCCAAATATGGGACCTCAATGAGCCAATAATTTTGTACTCAACACGTAATCAACATTTGCTTTTCACAACCGCCCATCAAGGAACTCGAATAACCTATACTTTCCTTTTTGTTCTAAGGATATTAAAGGTAGGGGGCGGAAAAAGTTTCTAGTCAAGTTTTAGTCGAAAGCACTGTCTTTGTGCGAATGCGAAACCTTTTTCAGACACCTACCTATATTATCCTTGACTATATTATACCTTGACTAAAAACTTTCTCGCAACAATTCCTTTCATTTAATGATTTATCATTAAATGACTCAATTTACTTATTTACCTCCTAAAATGCGACCCTATGTTCAAAATTCATGTATTTACATGACCATCGTTGTTGGTAACCTAAGACGTGATACATAAAGACAAATTAATTTTGAACATTTCCACTAGAACAAGTTCAAACCACTCAGTCGGCACAGCACTCGTAGTTTCGTAATTCGTAATACATTTGGACAGATAGGCGGACATACAGAGTAACACAATAGTTTTTAGAAAGCATGTAACGTTCCACTTTTGCCTAGGACTTCCACCCACACTGATGATTTCAAGATGTACTATTGGTCACTAGCCGCACTCCGCGGTGTTACCGCGTTGTACCCGTTCCCGCAGGAATTTAAGAATAAAATGTATCCCATGTGTTATTCTGATGTATAACCTATATTACTGTAAAGTTCCATCCAAATCCGTCCAGTAGTTTTTTCATAAAAGAGATACAAACATACAGACATGAATCCGCAAATCTTTACGCCAAAAAGTTAAATTAAATCAGTTTACATAGGTCCTACACTCTTACTATGTGTTATGTGTTATGATATTGAAATAAGTTAAGTAATGTATAAAAGTTTTCCGTATAATTTTTTTCTAAGGCGACACCCTTCATAAACAGTCAGAAAAATTTCCTAGTCGTATACTAACGTTGAGTATTACACACTTATGTTACTTGCCAATACGATGAGTATCGTAATACAAATCAGTTATTTATGAGTCACCCCTTCTGGAAATCTGGACGCAGCGTGAGTCACAGTTTCTCGAATTGAAATCTATATTGCGTTGACATGTTTTATATTAAGTTGCCTCCTACGATTTCCTTTGGGTTTTCTCGGAATTAATGTATTACATTTTCCGATATGAAACGCAATATATGAAATACTAGCCGCGCCCCGCGGTTTCACCTGCGTTGTACCTGTTCCCATTGGAATTTCGGAATAAAATGTATCCCATATGTTATTCTGATGTATAAACTATATTACTGCAAAGATTCATCCAAATCCGTTGAATAGGTTTTGCGTGAAAGAGTAACAAACATACATTCCTCACAAACTTTCGCATTTATATTATGAAATATGTCCGACATGAAATGGTTTGTTATTACTGTGAAACAAGAACTTTGGTCTTCATTTATCATTATTTCATAAATATGAAATCATTCAATTGATATTTTCAGATAGGGATTTACCCAACAGTCGTAAATAACAGATTACTACTTTTGTTTTCACCTATCTGAAAGCTACCGTGTTTCAGGCACGTTCAGCTGTCGGTTCCCGTAATTTAATTGGTTCGCTTGTAATTTTTGAGGTGATTATATGCTTCCTTAGTAAGTAAATTAAATAAATGATTTGCGTAACAAGTCATTGACATTTAAGCTTCGTAATTTTTTACTTAATTATTTAAAAACTGTGCGAATATTTCAACAATCATGATAAAGCTATATCTCCAAAGACATTTATCCACTAACAGGTTCTTATTATATCAATCTTTAATATCAGTCTAAAGGCCACCTCTATATTACTTCCAAGTAAATTACGCTACAAAATTGCACCATTTCCCATACAAATGTAAGGTATTTTCATCCCGTATTCCCGTATCCCATTGGTCCCCCATAAAAGACATCAACGCTAGTAGGAGCGACCCCACGCGGTGTGATGTGACGTCATAGATTCATGACATCAAGGACACAGGATAGAAACATATACTAATCTACATGACTAACTAATACTTCTAATCTACTATGAGACTAATGCATAAATATGGTTTAGTTTTAGATGTCATCGGAAAAATTGCCTGGATAAGAGTTGTGTTAGGAATTAAAGTCTGATGTTTTTAGGAGTCGGGTTATTTATACTTTCTCTTGCACTTTTGAGGTTGGAATATAACAAAAGGAAATTAGCGAATACTCTTAGAAATATTATTAACTAGTAGTTTTCCCGTTTTACTCGCTTTGTACCCGTCTGCGGGTTGATTACAGAATGTAAAGTAGCCTCGTAGCTTCCCCTTGACCACAAAAACAATTTCTGAGATGAAAATGGAAATATACTTGAAGAAATTATTTTGAGTAGGACACGGACAATAAATTCAAATGATTACTTATAGTAACTTGGTATAGCTATAAATCTGTGATAGATACACCATTGAACTTACATATTATTATAACGTAATACTTCGAAGGGATAAATTCAAAGGAAAGTGCGGAAATGGAAGATCTTGTAACTGTTTTTATAGGCCAGATTAGAAAAACATATGCATTTCTAATAGAAATCTAGATCAGATTGCTTTGGACAGATACAAATTACACTTGTTAGGTTGGCCAATTTGAATCCTACAATACTCGTAAACATAATATATAATGTCAATATAAAAG
The DNA here is from genome assembly GCA_963082685.1 of Cyclophora albipunctata. Classification (NCBI taxonomy): domain Eukaryota; kingdom Metazoa; phylum Arthropoda; class Insecta; order Lepidoptera; family Geometridae; genus Cyclophora; species Cyclophora albipunctata. Next base: position 1,021,681 of record OY720125.1, read on the forward strand.
AAAAAGCCTTTGCCTGTAGTGTCCCACTGCTGGGCAAATGCCTCTACACTTACTAAGAGGATTGCACATAATCACCACTCTCGCCTCCTGCGGTAGGTATGTTAAAGCCGAGCCGTGTTGTTTTTACCGCAAAAAAAAATTTCAATATTTGATATCTCGTATTAAATGACTGTTATACACATAACGTAAAGGTATGTAGACGTTTCACCGGAATTAAAAACATTTTAATACTCTATTTTTATCGGTGTATAAGTGCTAAGTTTTGGAGGGCACGTACATATGTCGGTGTCTGTCGTCCTTATGTCAAATGCCTTTAGGGAACCCTTAGGCCTTTATGGAACATAAAAGTTTTGACGGCAGGGTTGGGCTTTGAAAGGTTTGAATTACACCTTTTTCAAAAATATATCATCATGCAGATTTTATTTATAGCCGGGTCATTTTAAACAATTGAAATAAAGAAAATTCCGACAGAGCCAAATTTTCGTAGAGACCTTAGGTTTACCACAAGGAATAAAGTGTCAAAAGTCCCCATCAGTCCCATGTGAGCTTCGGGACTTATTCGGGGCCCAACGTCAAAATTTTAGGTTTTTTGGATTTTTCTCGAAAACGGTAAGTTTTATCGAAAAAGTATCTGAGAATATAAAAAAGCTTATAAAATTCTCTATAACTTTAATTCTATCCACTTTTTCCATATTCCCAACCGTTATTGAACTACACGCTCCAGAAGTGTAAAAATTAAGGACCTCGGGCAGGTAACTATGGAGCCTGCCCCAATGCTCAACAGTGACATGACCTATATCATTTGAAAGGTCTTGAAGAGTTGTACAAGTTACTCCTAGACTGTTATATCGAATTCGACGGCCAACTCGGTGTTTTCGACCACCGAAGAATTACCACTGGAGGTGCTGTGGAGCCTGGACGGAATGCTCAACAGTGACATGACTTACGCATTTGAAAGCTCTTACAAGTCACTTTTTGATAGTTATATCGAAATCGACGCCAAACTCGGTGTTTTCGACCACCGAAGAAAAAACACTAGGTGTATGTGCAGTTGACCCTGATCGTATTGCTCAACAGTGACATGACTGATGTCATTTGAAAGCTCTTACAAGTCACTCCTTGACAGTTATATCGAAATCGACGGCCAACTCAGTGTTTTCGACCACCGAAGTATCGACACTGATCGTATTGCTCAACAGTGACATGACACATATCATTTGAAAGCTCATAAAGAGTTTTATAAGTCACTCTTTGATAGTTATATCGAAATCGCCGTCCAACTTAGTGTTTTCGACCACCGAAGAATGGAGTTGGGCTATGCTATACCGAAGTATCGACGCTGATCCTAATGCTCAACAGTGACATGACCTATGTCATTTGAAAGCTCTTGAAGAGTTGTACAAGTCACTCTTTGACAGTTATATCGAAATCGACAGCAAACGCGGTGTTTTCGACCACCGAAGATCGACACTGGGTGTATGTGCAGTTGACCCTGATGGTATTGCTCAACAGTGACATAACTTATGTCATTTGAAAGCCCTTGAAGAGTTGTCCAAGTCACTCCTTGACATGTATATCGAAATTAACGGCCAACTTGGTGTTTTCAACCACCGAAGAATGGAATTTGCTCAAGGTCCTTTATTCAGCGTGTTTAGGCCCGCCCTTGTATCAGAATAGTATAAAAGTAGAGCGCAATGGAACTCAATAGATGACATTATGGTTTAAAAAATATAAAACGCGCGATAGTTGTGTTCCCGGCCTGAAAGGGTGTCGTATTAGCAACCATGACATATTTGAGTTAACCTAAACATGTGCAGTGACAGTGAGTGATCGCTTATCTTGCCCTTCAACTACTCTATAACTACTTTATTAATTGAACTAATGTGTATATATATATATGTCGGAGCGTGGCATCAGTGGCGCCACACCAGATAGCGGTTTATAACGTCACTACATTATTTTTAATCTGTAGAAGTTTAAGAGTAGTTTGTAAATTCAGTTGACTGATGGAATCGGTAGTGTTGTTATTCCGTGACGTGAGTTCTACCTTCGTGGTGTAGTCTGTGGTATGAGAATAGACTATGTTAAGTCTGTGGTGTTACGCACTATGACAGATGACAGTTGTTCGATAGAGGGATGTGAGCTGGTTTGGTAGTCTGTGGCAGTGAGTGAGTGAGTGAGTCTATGATAAGTAAAGATGGCGTAGATTAGACGTGATGGGACGAATGGAGATGGTTGGATGGCGATTACATTGGAACGTAGATTGGAGGAAGGATGGGTTGACGACATCACGATCGTATTGCGAATAGAGTATAGGATTAGGAAAAGATTCTATGGCGTGGACAGGACGACTCTGGGGTGTAGGGAGGTCGTTTAGGTTCCATCAATTAATTGAATCTAGACGTATCCTAACTGTAATCTGTAATCCATGATGATCGTGTGTAAAATACAAGCAATGTCATTGTAATGAAGTCCTGTGAGTTATTATTTCAAGATCAAGACCTAAGAATCCTAAGATATCTGATGTGACATTATAATGCTCGTGCTTATCCTGATGTGACATTTCCCCGATATCAGAAGTGGGGTAAATATCGCTGTTCATCCGACATCAGAAGTGGGATGATTATCGAGGTTACCCGACATATATTTTTATTTTAGTCTAAAACACCAAGTTGGCCGTCGATTTCGATATAATTGTCAAGGAGTGACTTGGACAACTCTTCAAGGGCTTTCAAATGACATTAGTTATGTCACTGTTGAGCAATACCATCAGGGTCAACTGCACATACACCCAGTGTCGATCTTCGGTGGTCGAAAACACCGCGTTGGCGGTCGATTTCGATATAACTGTCAAAGAGTGACTTGTACAACTCTTCAAGAGCTTTCAAATGACATAGCTCATGTCACTGTTGAGCATTAGGATCAGCGTCGATACTTCGGTATAGCATAGCCCAACTCCATTCTTCGGTGGTCGAAAACACTAAGTTGGACGGCGATTTCGATATAACTATCAAAGAGTGACTTATAAAACTCTTTATGAGCTTTCAAATGATATGTGTCATGTCACTGTTGAGCAATACGATCAGTGTCGATACTTCGGTGGTCGAAAACACCGAGTTGGCCGTCGATTTCGATATAACTGTCAAGGAGTGACTTGTAAGAGCTTTCAAATGACATTAGTCATGTCACTGTTGAGCAATACGATCAGGGTCAACTGCACATTAGTGCACATACACCTAGTGTTTTTTCTTCGGTGGTCGAAAACACCGAGTTAGGCGTCGATTTCGACATAACTATCAAAAAGTGACTTGTAAGAGCTTTCAAATGCGTAAGTCATGTCACTGTTGAGCATTCCGCCCAGGCTCCACAGCACCTCCAGTGGTAATTCTCCGGTGGTCGAAAACACCGAGTTGGCCGTCGAATTCGATATAACAGTCTAGGAGTAACTTGTACAACTCTTCAAGACCTTTCAAATGACATAGGTCATGTCACTGTTGAGCATTGGGGCAGGCTCCATAGTTACCTGCCCGAGGTCCTTAATTTTTACACTTCTGGAGCGTGTAGTTCAATAACGGTTGGGAATATGGAAAAAGTGGATAGAATTAAAGTTATAGAGAATTTTATAAGCTTTTTTATATTCTCAGATACTTTTTCGATAAAACTTACCGTTTTCGAGAAAAATCCAAAAAACCTAAAATTTTGACCTTGGGCCCCGAATAAGTCCCGAAGCTCACATGGGACTGATGGGGACTTTTGACACTTTATTCCTTGTGGTAAACCTAAGGTCTCTACGAAAATTTGGCTCTGTCGGAATTTTCTTTATTTGATCACTATTTTTATGTCTAAAATGACCCGGCTATTAGTAAAAGTATAAGCGTGTGTTTTTATTAGCGTGTAATGTCGGACTCTATCACTGAACTTGCAGCGCCATGTGGTTTTACCCTTGTTGTACACGTTCCGTATGAAATTCGATGGTGTAGATCTGTAGATAGAATATACCTAAATAGAAAGTATCCTAACCTAACCTTCCTCATGATTGCGGTTATTCAATCCAATACAAAGATAACTAGACAATATTGAGATTTACTCTTTCAAACAAACTTAATACATAAAATTATCCTATTACTGTATTCGCTCCTGCCCTCCACCTCAGGGAGCAGGCGGCATCTGAAAATCAGCGCTGCACGGGGCCACCGTCCCGTACAGCACCAGCTGAGATGTAGCCTATTGCCTTGTAATATCAGTTTTTGTTTTTAAAGTGTTTAATTGTGGTCTTTCTGTTTTTTTTGTGGCAATAAATTTATTTTTTATTTTTTTCATTTTATTTTTATTTTTAAAATCAAATTAATAAAACACTACCCGCGCTGTGCTCTCTAGTGAGAATATCGGGATGAAAGTAGCTTAATCCTTCTCTTGAATGGTGCTATTATCGAATCCTATTAGTAGTGCCAGAGATAAGCGCTGTTAAACTAACAACATAAACTCTTCAGCTTTATTATATCACTAGCTGTGCCCCGCGGTTTCACCCGCAGCGCCCCCGTTCCCGTGGGAATTTTGAGATTTTTATTCCTTATTTTTCTTATATAAAAACCTTGTCCTGACAATAAGGAATCATCCAATTTGGTGCAGTCATTCTGAAGTTATGCGCTTACCAACACATTTTGCGATTCATTTTTATATTATAGATTATACTAGCTGCACTGCACCCCGCGGTTTTACGCTCGTTGTGCCCATTCCCGTAGGAATTTAAGAACCGCTCGACTGATTTTGTGCAAATTTAACATAAACCATCTACTAAATAGTCCGAACAAAGCCTAAACATTTGGCTTGGATAGGTGAGCCCGTTATAAAATTACAACGAAAAGTGGCATTGATTTTTATATACAGAGATTATATTTAGTTACTTGTACATAGATCACTACATAGTATAAAATAAAGTCGTCTCTTTTTCGTGTCTGTCACACTGTTTGTCTGTCTGTATGCTTAAATCTTTAAAATTATGCAACGGATTTTGATGCGGTTTTTTGTAATTGGTAGAGTGATTCAAGAGGAAGGTTTTTATGTAAAAAAAATCCCGAAATTCCCACGGGAACGGGCACAACGCGGGTAAAACCGCGGGGCGCTGCTAGTATTGGAAATAACATATTTATACAAGCTTGCAATCAAACACCACTTCGTCGTTTCAGAACACAAGTAAAGCCTTCATCGTTTACCGTTTTATCCTATCCTACTAATATTATAAATGCGAAAATTTGTGAGGATGTCTGTATGCATGCTTGTTGCTCTTTCACGCATAAAATACTGAACGGATTTGAAATTTTACAGGAATATAGGTTATACACCAGAATAACACATGGAGTAAATTTTATCCCGAAATTCCCACGGGAACGGGTACAACGCGGGTAACACCGCGGGGCGCGGCTAGTATTACCTACATGTTATTGATTTCCGGGGCGGGCGCCCGCCGGGGTTTCAGCCGCGCGCTTTAGCAATCCACCCCGGTTACTACGGCACCATGTGACGTAGTGATATGGAAGATTAGCAGCGCCTTCGGTTTTACTGGCGTTGTGCCCGTTCCCGTGGGAATTTCGGGATGAAAAATAGCCTATTACTTTCGCCTTAAATGTGGCTATCGATTGGTAGTTTCTAAGATTTGCGCAAATATCGAACTTTTTCAGTTTTATTATATTAGTATAGATATAGATTGTGTTTTAACTGAATTCTGAATTTAAAGGTTATTCAAGTAAAAATACTTTTTTTTTACTAAGATGTAATTAAAGTTAAATATATTATATTAAGGCTATATTGAAGCGTTCCAATTCAAGTACAATCAATCGATTTCAAAACCTAGATTCCCGATTCGTGAATCTTTATGTGTATATTTACAATCTCTTACCTCTCTTGCATTTTAGAAAAGAATTTTCAAAGATCTTTAATTAATGTTTGGTAACCCACATGATATGAAACGGTATTCTACTGAAATCATCCCATATCTAAACGATTTCAAAAATATACCTGTAATAAAATACGTCGTAAATTGAAATAAATCTTCCATTACTTATTTATGTTATACCTTGAAATATTATAGATTGTCTAGTAAAATACGAGCTTCAAAGCACCGGAAATTAATACTGTCTGTACTCTGATTTGGTTTCTCGGATCGATAGAAACTCTTAATCTTTCACGAGTTACATACCTATAGATATGTAACGTCCAATTCAATAAAGAATATTAAAAACCTTTGCTTAATATATTTTTGATTCGGTTTGACAAAAAGGAATTTTAACAACATGTGCTTGTTTCTTGTGGATGGCTAAGATAATCCTAAAAAAGTATTAGCCTGTAATGTCCCACTGTTGGCCAAGGCCTCTCATGTTACTGAAGATATCAGTACAGTGAGGAGGATTAGGCATATTCACCACGCTTGTCAAATGCGCGTTGGTGATCTCAACCCCGAGCCATGTTTGAAAAGTAGGAAACATGTTTTCGCTCGACCTGTAATCCTATCTAATAGTAATTATTTTCTTCTTAGCTATTTTATATAAAGTATAATGAGTGCATAGTAATCAGTTGGTCAGATTTCCTAATACATACATAGACCATAATTTGGGTACTAATACTTCGTGTGTTTCAAACCTTCACGCATTACGCCATCTAGTAAAACATTATTATGAATAAAACAAATTAAACCACATCAAATGAACTTCTAAAAACAACAAGTTACCACATACTGATAAGCTGACACATGTAAGGAACAATGTGGCCAGTGTCATCGACATGTCCGCCATTTTGTATACACCGTGACGTCACATCCTGTGCGCGGGCGCATTGTGATGCGCGGATCACTCCACTCGTTACAATATGATTGTGGATGGATGTTTTAAATAAATTTCGTTTTATGAACTTTGGTTTTAATTACTTAGTATATCTTACTAGCGACGCAGACTCGGTTCGCTTGAGTTTATTAAGATAACGTAAGGTTCCCTCAGAAACTATGGTATACTGATTTTAAAGTAGTTAGAAACCTTTCTTTTAAATCACTCTGGTGAATACGGCATGAAAATCCTTTCAGAAGTTATTGCCCAGCAGTGGAACCGTACAGGTTAATTCTTTACTTATATATTTCAGCTGTAAAGTTTCTTCAGCTTAGAGATTGCAGTTTAATTTTAAAAGATTTGTTGATAAAATTGTATACTGAAATATTGTCGTTAATTAAAATATTGTCAACTCATCAAACTTCAGTGTTTATTCACTGACACAACATAACTGAATAAACATTGATACCTATATTAATTTATTAAAATTGGTTTAATACTTACTGTTCCCATATTTAAACCCCAAAAGGATTTAGGATAATTTATACGTATTATTGTTAGTTTTCAGCGCATTTTCAGCTTCATTATAATAATTCTATTTCAATTTAGGATGATTTTACTATTCAACCCTTTAGTCAAGTAAGCATAACAAACGGAATATAGTTCAATCAACGGTTACGCAATTTGAACTACACATTGAATTAAACTATGTTCGCACTTCGCTACGGATTCGCCTCGTTTTTATTTTCGGTTCGTAGATAGAATTTATATGTCTGTCTATTTGATGATTAGAGTTGTGCTATGCTACATGTGATAATTGGTGAAAATATCAACAAAGGTAGCGTTCAAGCTAACACTACTCATTTTCAATTGAACATACGTTAACGGATACACTTCGCTTTTATTTTACACTTTTATCTGACGTTTCGGTTCCTTTACAGGAACCGTGGTCACAGAAGACCAAAAGAAGTCTTTTTAGTTTCAATTCATAACGTAGTGTAGCGACGCAGCTCTTGTGAAAAGGAACCTAAGACATATATTCCTGAAATTCATTGTATTTTGAAACTCAGTAGTGAATATTAAAAGATAAGGAATCATTGAAAAATCAATGTCGGTAACAGGTCTTTAGTTCAAAAAGAAGATCATCAACATATAATATTAATAACCTAGTTGCTCCCCGCAGTTTTTCCCGCGCTGTACATATTACCGTGGGTATTTCGGGAAGGTAACCTTCCTATGATCTGTCTAAATGAGGTGATAATATCTAAATACATCTGAAGCATTTGATTTTTTGTTTGTTTGAACGCGTTTATCTCAGAAACTACCCGTCCGATTTGAATCATTCTTTTTGTAATGGATAACCACATTCAAGGGGCAGGTTTAAGGCTATTTTGTATCCCGAAATTCCCAAGGGAACGAACACAATGCGAGTAAAACCGTAGGGCGTTGCTAGTATTAACATTACAAAGAAAATAAGCTTTGACTTTAGTTCCAGAGGTCATCGCGTGTAAGCAATCAAAACACACTTCTTCAGCTTTATTATATGAGTTAGATATGTTATAAACGTTATATATCTCATAACGGTGGTGTGCTCGCGGTATCGCTGCGCAGGCGCACGGTTCATTTATAGAATTGTCCCAGTTGTTTTGGTGTGAGGCCAACGTCGTATAGGTGCGGGTGCAAATAAATCAAATCACTCAAACGATACGACCATTCATGGTTATTGGATCGAACTATCTTTATCTCAATGTTTCTGTTATTTGAGGCGGATTTTAGGAGGAGAGGGCCTTTGAAAACGTTTTATTCATATACTAGCAGCGCCCCGGAATTTATAAACATATAAACCTTCCTCTTGAATCACTCTATCTATGTAAAAAAATCGCGTCAGAATCCGTTACGCAGTTTTAAAGATCTAAGCATACAAAGGGACAGACAGACAGCGGAAAGCGATTTTGTTTTATACTATGTATGTAGTGACGACCATTCATGGTTCATGAATCAAAAGATAGATGGAGATATCTAATTGATTTTTAGATCTTAGAACTAATTGAAGAGAAAAGTAAGTTTTTGGGGTTCTTAGAAGATATAGGAAAGCCTTGGGGAAAGGTTATGCCCAAAAAATTTCCTAAAGTACCCTAATAATATAGGGTAAAATAAAAATACCTGCAATGTACAACCCTATAGTATAGTTACGAAGTTTAATCTAATAGATTGAAATTTAATAAAATGAAGTGGATCTGACACACTTCATTTTTATTGTACGTTTTCAACTGACGTATTAGCCTTGAATACTAACCGTGGACATAAAAGACTGGCTATCTAATGGTTTTCCAATACAAATAGAATTTTAACAATTTATGAGTTCTATATTATTAACTAACTAGCTGCGCCCCGCGGTTTTACCTGCCCTTACGTTGCCCGTTCCCGTGGGAATTTAAGAACTGCTGGACCGATTTTGCGCAAACTTCACATAAACCATCTACTAAATAGTCCGAACAAAGCCTGAGGTTAAAGCCTTGAGTTATAAAATTACAACGAAAAGTGGCATTGATTTTTATATATACAGATACGGCTGATTTACTAACTTAATGACCTTAATGAAATCGAATTTTCTGGTGTGAATCGGTAGAAAAGAAACGATTAGGATTCATTCAACAGCAATCACTAAACTTAATCACTGCTCGGTTAAAGTTACTTTTTAAGCAAAGAGCGGATTGTATAAGAAATTAGAAATCTTAAATCTGTTTAGTGCCTAAATATTTAGAAGAAAAAAAAGCTGTTCGTTCCAAATTGTATTACATTTTGCTCAATATTTTATTCAGTATCTATTTGAAACGAACGTCATTTGTTTTTTAAATACATTTAGGCGCTATATAATTTTAAGACTTCAGACAGACAGACAGACAGTTTTTAGACCCGTAGTTGCTAACAAATTATTGAAAATTAAAGTACATATATAGGAAATATTAGTTGTTATTTTCATCTATTAATAAGCTTAACTACAGATCTGAAAACCGGGGCCTTAAAGAGGATTAGGCGCTATCTATAACCCATCTACTCGTAAGAACCATCCCTTGAAAATCATGTTTAATGTTGCAGATTATTGGTTGTAGCTTAAGGTACAAGTCAACCAAAGACAAATTATTTCTTTTTCAATTATTTCTGTTTAAATTTTATGTTTTTAATTCGTTCTTATCTCATAATTAAACATAACCACTATATAAAAAATCATCTTTAAAAAACATATTCGTTTATACTTCATCTCTTTCTAGAAGAAGAAGAACATCTCGTTTGATCGTACATTATCTTCTATATTTACCAAACCATCTTAATTCTACACTTACACCTTCATAACTCCACCACACACACTAACTAAGTACATAACCTCTATACATAAACGGTTTAATATCCGTCTATTGGTCCGTATATCTGAAATGTGACGTAGCAGGTCATCGACCCGTCCGTTGAACTTACATTATATTAGGGCACTGCCAACCGAATGAACCAAGGGGTCACAATATGAGTGGCTCTAATTGTAAGGGTTCACTGACTTGAAATTGTTATTTTTAATTGTTTTTAGTGTTGATGTTAGATATATATGTATTATGGTGGTGCCGTGGTTTCTACTTTGTGAGTGGACTTTCTGTTATGTATGTAGTGTTGCTCTTTTGTTGGTATTTTGTTAGGTTAGGTGAAGCTAGTTAATACGCTGTTAGCAAACGAGTTGAGTGTCATAAAAAAAGTTAGTAATAGAGTGTTTCCACACGTACCTACCACAACAACATCACGCGGGTTCGCGCACGTTTAGCAGTGAAAGAGTACAATTTACATGACCACATATTGCCGTTATTTTCGACCACGTGAGTGATACATCGCAGCCACAACGAATCCACAATGCAACCACCAACGACACCTCGAACTTCTGTACCTGCTATAGCTGGTAGCCACATCGACAGCTTGTCGGTATCACAACGTAACTACATAAAGTTGCAGTGGCTATTAACAAGTGACCACATTATTTCACTGCGATGTGGTGAGGTTGTGGTACGAACTCGCAGTTTGCAGATAGGAAAGTCATTTATCAATTTGTGGTAAACAATTGTAACATCTACCTTTCTTCTGATTGTACCGGTCATTACATTTATAACAACAATGTGAACACGTAAAAGTAAAACGAAATAAATATATATTTACAGGACAAACTCACACACAGTTAATTACACCCAAACTATACTCTGATGAGCTTGTATGATGAATCTAACTGTAACTATTACATGTTAAATAGAACCAATTTGCATAGAAGAAATTAATTAGCTCACAGAAAAACATGCTCATTCGGAGTGTGCAACATGAATGCGCGGAGGTATTAAAATCCATTTAGAATCTAGACTTATGCTAATGTTCATTTAAACATTGTAAACAGGTTTTATAGAGTAATTAAATGTTTACCTAATCATGATTTGAAACAATAATTCTATTCTAACAATGGCACTTAGTGAAAGCGTGTTTAATTGATTTGGCTTTTGTAAAAATGAGGACTGGTTTCGGTTACGATTATAAATAAACTAGCTGCGCCCCGCGGTTTCACCCGCGTTGTACCCGTTCCCGCGGGAATTTCGGGATGAAAAATAAACGTTGGCCGATTCTCAGACCTACTCAATATGCTCACAAAATTTCATGAGAATCGGTCGAGCCGTTTCGGAGGAGTACGCGAACGAACACTGTGACACGAGAATTTTATATATAAGATAATATACTATTAGATGGTATAGAACTTTACGTAATACGTTCAGAATCACAAAACTATCACTAGTAGTACTAGTAGTATTAATAATGTTATTCGCTTAGAAGAAGAAGAAGACTGTAATATCCTACTGCAGGGTAAAAGCCTCACATAATATATACAGTGTATCAGTACAGGTATCAGTACAGTGAAGTTAACCACTGTTACCACGCTCCACTGCGGGTGGGCGATCTCAAACCCGACCCAAACGTGGGTCTGGTTTAACAAAATCTTTTCTGAATATTGTAAGCGGCCGAGCATATTTTTTTAATCATAGCTTATCGCACTCCTTAGACCAACATTTAACTCATATAGATAAATTAAAAATCTGTCGTCGCGTTTCAGAGCTGTAAAATATATTTTTAATTATCCTCTTCCTTTGATGTTTGAAGTCGGTTAAAAAAGCCAAGTATACATATGTTTGTAGCATATAGCTTTTGGCATAATGTATGCTTACATATGCTTTTGACGACGTAGCAATGACATAGCGACGTAGCATTGGTTGGAAAGGCAACCTTACGGTGAAGGAAAACATAGAGGAAAACCGCAATACTTATAGTTAGCTTCCCAGTTATAGATAGCCTTGTCTGTTTGTGGGAGAAATATGTATGTATACATGGAGAGGCTAATACAGTACAAGGATATAATATAATATAATAGAAATCATTTTATAGGAGGAGGAAAGGGAATATGAAGTACTAGCAGCGCCCCGCAGTTTTACCAGCGTTGTACCCGTTCCCGTGGGAATTTTTATACATATAAACCTTCCTCTTGAATCACTCTATATATTTAAAAAAACCACATCAAAATCGGTTGCTTTGTGTTAAATATCTAAGCAGAATACATAGGGACAGACAGCGGAAAGCGACTTTTTTATGCTGTGTAGCTATAAAATAAATGAAATATAGGGGTAAATATAATTACTGACATGACGAATTTTATTTACGCTGTTAGAATGCTTCCTGTGGTATATTACGATTTTTTTTCCGTTCTTTGGTACTTCAGTTTCCTACAAACAGGATCATATGTTTTAATCAGCCATTTCAGTAGTCGTCTAGTCCATTGAAACCAGGATAAGAGGTCCATGGATAGATATTTCCGATGAGATGCCTCCGTTATCAATAAATCAGATTTATAATATGAATATAATGAGGTCACGATACTTTTGAGATTATTGGCAAATATGGTATTGGAATATATACTGAGAATTGTACCTTTCTGATAGGTACTAAGAACTCATCCTTTTTCATTCAGAGCAACGAACTCATTTTCATAGATGTATTGATGTTTACTTCTATAATTGGTTATAGTTCAATAACTCGTATAAGTGAGTGAGCCACTAAGGTATAAAGTTACGGCATTTACATACAGTTTTTATTATCTCCCTTAATTACTTGATTTATAAGTCGGTCCTCTCTATAAACAAAACAATAAGACAAAACATACAACTGTAATTAAAACCTGCCTTTTTGGGAAACTGATTTAAAGAAAAGGTTTTGTTAACTAAATACTCTAAATTGTGTAGAACTTATCATAAAGATAGTTGTTTATAAAACTAATTAGCGTTTCAATTAAACAGCTTATTTGTATAGTCGGCCAATAGAAGCATTTCTTTTTGAGCGCTACCGTGCTTCGGAGGGCACGTTAAACAGTCGGCCTCGGTTGTATCAATCGTTACACCTTGTCGGAGGCATCTAGATGGTTTAAAACTCCGACACCAGGATTGGCCACTAACCTACCCGACAAGAAGAAGAATTGAACATCGTTTGAGACTTCGGGGATGTAATTAAGTACTATAAAAAATCTAGGCCCTTTGTGATATTATGTCATCATCTGTAACGCCATAAAAACTTTTAATACCTTCTATAATTAATACTACTAATAAAATGTATGTAATGTTGTGTAAGCGATATTGTTTCAACAGACTATGCGCAGGCGCAGTTTGTCGCAGGATGGTGACGTCATAGTGACCATTGTTCATTATTTAACGATATTACTTTATTAATGATGTGTTATGTTGTTAAGTATCGTCGTTATATCAGAGCTGCGACGGTTATGTTGAATGTTATGAAGTCTCTTAGCGAATGTGGCTATCGTAATTTTTTCTTACGAGTCTTAAAATGTTGATTAATGTCGTAAATTTTCCAGCCGAAGACGATTACTCCTGAAGAGGAAAGAGGTTTAGTGATTTTATTTCATTCTTACCCTATCTCTTAACGTTTTTCCTCTTCAGAAGTAGTCATCGGCTGGAAATTTGACATCAGTGTAAATAAATAATACATACCAGGACAAATTCTCAAAATATCTTTTAGACCCGGCTTGCTAGAGATAAGCGCGTTGAAACAAAGAACTATTGTTTAAACACTCTTTCGCTTTAATGTACTTCTAATATAATTGTACTTTAGAAAACTAATATTATTATATACTAGCAGCGCCCCGCGGTTTTACCCGCGTTATGTCCATTCCAGTGGGAATTTCGGGATGAAAAATAGCCTATGTTACTCGTGGATAATGTAGCTTTCGAATGGTGAAAGAATTTTTAAAAACGGTCCAGTAGTTTTTGAGCCTATTCATTACAACCAAACAAACAACATTTTCCTCTTTATAATATTAGTGTGGATATTAAATCATTTAGATATTTCAGAAAGCAAGTTATAATATCTGACAGTTACAGCAAGACAATAATGATAAAAACCAATAACAATATACATTTTCTAGAAACGAGAAATATGTCTACCCTATTAAGAATAGGTAGGAGGACCCTTAGGCGTTGTCCTAATAGAACGCGAATGCGCGATGCGAGCGATGCGACCATCGCGTGTTTCATACATTTGAGACCGCGTCGTGCGATTGTCAGTTAGGACACCTATTAGAGTTCAATATGTTTGATCGCGCGATTCGCGTTCTATTAGGACAACGCCTTAGGCATTCGGCTTGGTGTAACAACTAACCTAACTAACTGAAATACTGAAAATATATTTTATTTAGGATTCAGATCAAATATGTTTGACGGGGACGCTGGCTTAATTAGCACGATTGGCCATTGTTTCTTCATTAGGTTATCTTGCACAGTAATTCTTAAATTCATTTAGTACCTATATATTTCACTGATGATTTCAGTACAGTGAGGAGGATTAGGCATAATCACCACGCTTGGATATGATCTGTGATCTCAAACTAAAGCAAATTTAAAAAGTGTTAATAATTTTAAAAAAGTGGGTCGCATGTGAGATTAGATGCCCTTGCCTACCAGTGGGACATTGCAGGCTTATCCTTTTTTTACCTACATATATATGTATGTTTATGAAAGTCTTACTGCCTCATTCATAAACGCTCTCTAACTAAAACACTGTAGTGTGTGTTTTGTCTCTTTTGCTCTTTGGAAAATAGCGTGTGTCAGAAAGGGACAAACCATGTGATAGCTAAAATGCTGCTAGTAAGCGTTTATAAATAACTAGCAGCGCCCCGCGGTTTTACCCGCGTTGTGCCCGTTCCCGTGGGAATTTCGGGATTTTTTTTTACATAAAAACCTTCCTCTTGAATCACTCTACCTATTACAAAAAACCGCATCAAAATCCGTTGCGTAATTTTAAAGATTTAAGCATACAGACAAACAAACAGACAAAAATAGGGACTTTGTTTTATACTATGTAGTTAATAAAGCCTAAGATGTTTATGCAAAACTGCCAATATAAATGTACAATGTGCCAGTCACAGTGCCAGTTATCTATATTTGACATCTCACTTAAATACGCTACCTTTGTTCATAAGGTACGTTATTTTGTTTTTCCAAATTGTTTCCATTCCATCCCTGTACTAAAGGGGGTCTCTAAGCGATCTTATGTGCCATAGTTTTGTTAAGACAAGCCCGTTGGCACAGTGGCAGTGAGAGCGCTTACTGTGTCGGGGGTTGCGGGTTCGATCACCGCCCGGAGTCAACAATATGTGAAGACATAGTTGTTGGCAACGACGTCTGGGTGTCAATTATATATTCTTATAAAGTATTTGTGTATGTATAAGTAGTAGTATCAGTGAGTTAGATTCCATAACACAAGCTTAGAGCTTACTTTGGGTCTAATTAACCGTGTGTGAATGTGTCCAAGTATTTATTTATTATTTATTTATTTAGGGTAAACTTACCTTGCACAAGCTTACATTACGAGTACCTTAATAATTTAAATGTGACTGTAATGTTTATGTTCTAGTCCGTGGTATCTTTAAAGCGAAACAAGGTCATCAGATCGTTGGTTTGATAACCTTTCCTTATATTTAATTTATTTAAAGTACATTTAGAGATGTTACAGTTACATCGAAACTTACAGATAACAAACTAAATCAAGTTTTAGATCTTCTTCTTCATCGAGTTGATGGTCAACCTGATCAATCCTGGTGTCAGAGTTATTGAGCCGCCAAAGGCCTCTGACGTGGCTCATGTAACGACTACTATCCGTAGAAAGAAACCGGGACCGACTGCTTAACGTGCCCTCCGAAGCACGGAATCATCTTACTTTTCGGGCAATCAGGTGATTCAGCCTGCAATGCCCTAACCAAACTGACAGTCTCACAAAGAGATTTTTAGATAGAAGTTTTCGATTAGACACACTCTCTATAGGTGGTCCTAACGTGGATATATTTTATATTTAGGGGAATATCTCGCCTTTTGTTCAAGGTACACTAAATATTTTTATAAACAACGAGCTCTTTCTTGGACTTTCATCCCCCGCTTTTGTGTTTCCGTGGAAATTTCGGAATAAAGATCTAATCTATATCTAACTTGCCCTGCGGTTTCACTCGCATTTATTCCGCCACTACTTACCGTTTAAACCTTCCCAGGACTATGTAAAACATTTCAAACCACAATTAGTAAAATCGACCCAGCCGTTTTTGCGTTTTAGCGATACAAACGAAGCACGATTGATTCTTTATATATATAGAAAATAGAAGATTATCCATCTAGTCTAAAATGTATGGTTTAGGCGTGAAAGCCTGACAGACAGACGGATAGAGTTCCTTTGGCTGTTTAGTAGTATTTGTATTAGTACGTAAATATAATTTTATTCTGAAAAATAAGATTCAATAAATGTAATTAGCATTACTATGAAATGTTCATGGATCTATTCATTAAAGTTGTCTTTCATCGTAACATAAAGCTTCGGCTATTGAAGGCTTCTGGGAAAGAGAACTTATATTGAGCTATATAGTTTCCATTGAATTCTGGAGATAGTATAACATGGGTGGGGGTAGGTATATACAGGGGTGATTAGAGATCCCTCAGCACCTACAAAGGCATGTACTTGAGGACTTATTATATATTCTCATGAGCTTTTTGAATTCAGGGATGTGAAAGTAGTCTTAAATGTGTTTCTTAAATATGGCAATCCGGACCAGTTTGCACCAATTTTTACCAGTTTGATTATAAACCGATGGCGTTTACAATTTTCCGGTGATATATATTGAGTATAGAGATTTTATAGACATAGTTTTATATCTGAGTCTAAGTCGTTTGCTTACAACAGTTATTTACGCGTATCAAAAAAAAAGGAAACCACATCTATATAGATTTATTTTGTAGGTCTAGCCTACAGGCAATACAGTAGGTACGTATAGAGAATTTGGCACAATAGAGGCAGCACTTTGAGCGGAACACAAAGGGCCGCCACTCACACACCCATCCCTGCGAGGCTGCATGAACGAATGGCTGACTGAACCAACTTTGATTATAATGAAACTTTTAATGAATTCGCACACGAATACATACTTTATTTACTCAGATTTAAATTATGTGTAATTTGAAAGTTAAGCTTTTGTTGTGGCGTTTGTAACTCGTGGTAACTTTTTCATATTTGGGACATATGAAAAAGTTTCTCTCATTTAATAGGTAATGTTCGACTTGCAGTACTTATGAGACAGCGATACTAGGGGCATCTATTTATTAAATAAGTACTAGCAGCACCCCGCGGTTTTACGCGTTTTGTACCCTTGGGAGTTTAGCCGGTGTTTGATTAGATGTTTTATGTCTAAAGGCTCCGACAACACAGTTGGCCACTAACTAACTTGATTATTAGTTTTAAGATCTCATCGAAAACCTCTAGTCGGTTTAAAAAACTGCGACTACAGATTTGGCCGTTTAAATAACATTTATACCATGTCGAAGGCCTTAATGCGGTCTTTTAGACATTACCAAGTTTGACGAAGGTAATCTTAAAGACCACGCCATTTAAACATTATTTACCGAAGAATTATTTGTATATTTTACTTACTTTACGTAATAGAGTTACTTGTAAGACTCATTGTCATTCGCCAAAGCCTTGAAGACGTGAATCCTTACAAATTGTCTACTGCTATTTGTGTACACGTTATTTATGTAGCGGCGAACAAGACGTGGTATTTTGTGGGGATAAAAGATTGTAAGTATTTTACATTTTTGGAAATAGTTTGGTCGGAATAAGACAAATACGTTTGTACGAGCTTTAAGACTACTGTTTGCCCTCTCTGTGGTGGCAGATTTTTTAAATCTATACTAATACTAGCTGCGCCCGCGGTTTCACTCGCGTTGTACCCGAATTTCGGCTTGAAAAATAGATGTTGTCCGATTCTCAGACCTACTCGATATGCACACAAACCTTCATGAGAATCGGTCGAGCCGTTTCAGAGGAGTTCAACCACGCACCCTGTGACACGAGAATTTTATAATATTAGAAGATTATAAAAAGGTAAAATTTAAGAGTTTGTTTGTTTCAGCTAATCTCGGGAATTACGAGTCTGATTTCGATAATTCTTTATGTAGTAGATAGCCACATTCAAAGGGAAGGTTATAAGCTATTTCTCATTTCTGAATTCCCATGGGAACGGACACAACGCGGGTAAAACCGCGGGGTGCTACTAGTAATTATATTTATACTTATATAGAAAGGTAGTATGAAGATATCTTCTCGGTCTTCATCAAAACGTTTGAAAACTTTATTTAAAAATAATAATGTCTGTCATGTCCCATTGTAAGGTAAATGGCTTTCTTTCTCACTGATGATATCAGTAAAGAAGGATTAAGCGTAATGTAATTACCACGTTTGCATACATTGCAGGTACCTTTTCAAAATATCAGAATTTAGAATATATATTATTTCGCAAATTATTTAATTAAAGTTTTAAGATTAAAAATTGTAATATTATATACATGTTAATAAGTACGAAAACACTCTAAACACATTGAATAATACGATAATCAAAAGTAATTCCCTAACCTCACCAAACAACGCCTACAAAACTCATAATACATCATTTGCTACCAGCGTAGTCGGCTAAATACCAGTGAAACGCTGCGCTCGAACACCGCATTCAATAAATATAAGACCGTTTCTCCTTCATATGCCCTTTCAATCCAGGCAGCCGGTTTAAAGACAAAGATTTTCTCAATCTACCACAAAAACATGTAATATACCTTCATTCTAACATTCTAGACGCTGTTTTAGGGTGTAAAGTTGCCCCGTTTTGATGAAACTGTAATTTTAAGACAATTTAATGAACCGTCCAACCAGTCTACATATTTTATTGTTATAAAAATAAACTGTCTTCAACGGTGCGATCGCATCGCTTATAACCTTGGGCCGTTTACCAAGTTATGCGCTAGATGGCGTTAGTGGTCGCGAAAAGTTTACTACAAATGATATATGTGAACGATTTCGATCGATTTATTCAGTTTTTTAATGTTTTTATATACGTTTTTACATAATTTTATGAAATTGAATAACTTTTTTGATTTGAAAATGGTATTTTTGTAATAATTCCTTATGTAATATTATGTTGTATTTACGAGTGTATGTGTTACCTTTAGTATCTTATCTCTGTTATTATGATAAATTACTATTTATTCAATAACCGAATGCGCAATTGATTCAAATTGCATATTTACCATTTTTACATTATTATGTAAAGTATATAATAATGAATTATTATTATTAGCGTGGTAACGTCTCATTTCAATGTTTTCAGACGTTTTGTGTCATTGAACGAAGGTTTATTTGCTTGTATTGAAATCAAAATAAATTATTTTTCTTCACTTTATAAGTACTTGAAAAATCTGTTGAAAAATTCAATTTATTTCATATATGAAACTCTATTTTGGTTAGTTATTACGGCCTTAGTGACAATGTAGGTTATGTAAATACTTGTATAACATAAAACATATTATTATGCATTTTGAAATTGAATATAAATTTATATTTTAAATACTCAAGTACGTTAGCATATTTGCATACACATATTGTACTATAAGCATATGTTTGGTTAGTCAGTGAGGTGAAATAACCTATCAATTATGTACAATGTATCAAACATAGTAACTTTACAAATGCATCAACGTCATCAGTATTAATCAATTAAGATAACAAAAGCAAAGGTCGGAAAAATCTCTCCAGCGACCTCGATCAATAAACTATCACTCCAAACAAAGACAAATAGCATAACTAACAAGAAACTCTTGTGTTACAACAATAAATCAAGAAAGTTGAACCGTAAAACTTGATCAAATAAAGAGGATATCAAATAAAAGTGGTGTGAGCAAAACGATGACAAAATGGCGGATCGCATTAGTCGCGTAGCGTTTCAGAAAGCGTTAGTCTACGGCGCGCCCTGTCCCGCTCTCTCGTAGCGGCTACGAGAGCGCGCGAGCGAGACAGGTTGTTTACCCCGACGGGCCTCGTGTGACGCGCTATACCCCACGCACACATCGACGCCTGCGCGAGCGCAACGAGGTTGTTCTCGCGAATTTCGCTTTTGTTTCATTCTGTCTCGCTTTTTTTTGTATTGACCTCTCGATTCAGCCGTTTTATATTTTGATGAACTGAAACGTTAAATGGTAATGATTAATGATCTGTGTCAGAACGTGTTTTAGTTAAAATATTATTGATTCATTTGAATAAGTTACGTATAATGCTGAATTGAATAAGTTTAACTAATTTATTCTGATTTGTGTGTTCGTTGAACATTAATAAATCATCGTTTAAAGTCTATCTAACATACAATAATTCAACAACTTGATTATTGTTCAAGATGTTTCTACCCAATAAGTATTCCAATTGAAGTAGCCTAGAATTATAAATTGCTATTAATATACTAATAGCAATTTGTTACGAATATGGGAATTTATTTATGTACTTTATTTATTAGTTGACGTTTTCTATCAACATCATACGATTGGCTTTTACCTTGTTTTAATGACGATTATTAAAGTTAATTTACAAAAGTTGATACCAGCTGTAACGTCAATTTGGTAACAAAACGAAACCGTTTAGTGTGCCTACTAAACACAGTATACCTGATTTAATTTTAGTTTGACAACGTCGGATAAATTTAACATTCTTATTGTTATGGACCAAGAGCCCGTGAATCCCAGACCTTCGTTATTTTATAAAAGCTGAAAGTTTGTCAGCGCATGCTCCCAACACAGGTAAGAACGATGGACTATTATGAAGTTTGGGTTATCGTGGCTTTGGCAGGTAAACGGTACTAAAGGTCAATGGTCGAAAACACCAAGTTGGCCATCGATTTCGATATCACCGTCAAAGGGTGACTTGTACAACTCCTCAAGAGCTTTCAAATGACATAGGTCATGTCACTGTTGAGCATTAGGATCAGCGTCCATGGCATAGGCCAACTCCAATCTTCGGTGGTCGAAAACACCAAGTTGGCCGTCGATTTCGATGTCACCGTCAAAGGGTGACTTGTACAACTTGTCAAGAGCTTTCAAATGACATAGGTCATGTCACTGTTGAGCATTAGGATCAGCGTCCATAGCATAGGTCAACTCCAATCTTCAATGGTCGAAAACACCAAGTTGGCCGTCGATTTCGATATCACCGTCAAAGGGTGACTTGTACAACTTGTCAAGAGCTTTCAAATGATATAGGTCATGTTACTGTTGCGCATTAGGATCAGCGTCCATAGCATAGGTCAACTCCAATCTTCAATGGTCGAAAACTCCAAGTTGGCCGTCGATTTCGATATCACCGTCAAAGGGTGACTTGTACAACTCTTCAAGAGCTTTCAAATGACATATGTCATGTCACACAAATCACACTTTATTATTTGATGAATTTAGATCGGTATTTTACACACCTTTAGTAACGTTTACCTGCCAAAGCCATGGTAACCCAAACTTCATAATAGTCCATCGTTCTTACCTGTGTTGGGAGCATGCGCTGACAAACTTTCAGCTTTTATAAAATAACGAAGGTCTGGGGTTCACGGGCTCTAGGTCTATTATAGACTCGAGGCCGAAAACTTTTTTATCCCCAAATATCTGAAAGAACGGGTACATAGCGGGTTAAAGTGGGGGTTCTAAAACAAGAATCAGGGTGCCTCTCCAGCTATTACCAGAAATATTATATTATGCTATATTGGCATATATATAATTTACGTTTGGTATCCACCAATCATATCAAGCGTAGTATATAAATAAATAAATAAATAAATAATAAAAAACATGTTTATTGCCTTTTAAAAATATTACAGAAAACTTAATTAATAGAACACAAACTAAATCTAATATTACTAAAAAATAACAAAATTTGCATAGACTTTAAAAACACAATAATAATAATAAAAAAAGTAATACCTACTAAATAAAAAGGCAAATGGTGGGAGGCTCAGCTTGTGCTGGTCGAAAGGATTTCGTACAGCGCGCTGTTTTTCAGCCGCCACCAGCGGCGTATATCAACATAGCGTAGCATAAATCTTATGTAATAATGATAATAGTAGTTTATGCAACGTCATATAAAGAAGGGTATTAAAACACGAGTGTGAGTTTATGAAACAAGCGCAGCGAGTTTCATAATAGTAACGAGTGTTTTAATATCCGTGTTATATGCAGTTGCATACACTACTTTATCTTCACTATTTAATGCAATTAATCAAACAAAATTTTAAAAACAAAACACATTGCGAAACATTAAATTCACGCGTAGGTACGTGTATTGTCACAGTGAACTTGCCGCCATTAAAATCTAACCAATGAGAGCGCAGCTGCGCGTAGGGCCAATCAGGAGCGAGCGAGATCTTACCAAAGAGTTTTGTGTATGTAGTTTCGACGAAGTTTTCACGTATAACCCAACTATTTTAAAAAGCCAGCATAATATCAAAATTTTATACAACTAGTATGAGGATTTTGACATAAGGCTCGCCAGGTTAATTGGTCGCGTTATAATGATGTTATAATGTTAAATTATAATGATATTATAACATCATGTGCAATTTCTTAAATTGAGTGTTTTAGTTGTCTGTGCTATAACAGTAGTAATTATAAGTCAAGTATTGGAATCCTAAGTAGAATGTTACAACATTAGTGTAGATAAATAATATTAAAGTTTAATAGAATAACAAGTTTACATTAAAATCTATGTAACAATGTTAAGACACTTAAAGCTATTTACATTGGATAGTAACTACATGTATCTTGGCCTGAGGACAATTGCAATTCAATGTTATTTAAGTGCTAAATCTGTACATCAAAATGTAGATAGATACATCCTTAACAAAACCGTTTCATTTTTAAATATTTTCAAGTAAGACCAAAAATAACTTTTTCTTCTGTCGATAAAATAATGATAAACGAAAACGTTTTATCAAAAATCCTGACATGAATTTTTTACCAAGAATTTTACATTTTGAAGGCTGTAAAGGAACTGTTTAAAGAAGGTCCAAAACTAGCTAAAATATTATGTCGTCTTTCGTACCGAAAACCCTAATTGAATGACTAGGCTGAAGTCTGAACGGTATTCATTACATTCAGCTCACGTAGGTTTAGTTTTCTACAAGTCATCACTTTAATAAACGCTGAAAAGGACTCTAATGATATGTGATTAAGAAAGATTATTCGATGTCATGTATTACATGATTGATCATCAGTTAAACATAATAGAAGGTACTTATCTACTACGTTAAAATGGAAGTATATTTTTCAATTTCAGTTCCTCCAAATTATTGAATCTAATTCATTCATTCGAAGTAGGTTAGTGGCCAACGTTGGTGTAGGAGTTTTTAGACCACCCAAACGCCTCCGACGTGGTCTAACGAGTGAAACGACCAATACCGATTGCTTACTGCTTACCGACTCTGTAGCAGGGTCAGAGGGCACGTTAGAGCACGTTAGCGCTCGGGTAGAAATGCCAATTTCGGCCATCCATCCAAGTATACACACCCATCCGAGCTGCACGTTGCTTAACAATGGCAATGAACTAACATCTAAGTCAAACTACATCACGAGCGCTTCGCAAAAAGACCAATAAACTATACGTAAGTTATTTACTACATAGTGCAAGTATAAAATAAAGTTGTCTGTCTAAATGTCAAGGTATCTCAACAAGCACTGAACGGATTTTCATGGTTTGGTTTCCGCCAACAAAGTAATTCAAGAGAAAGGCTACTATTTATGCCAGAATTGTACAATGTTTATAAGCCGAAGCGAAGCAAGGGCGGGTGGCGATTTTCAATAGGCTTGTTTCCCAAAAAACTACATGTTCATACTTCCTCAGCCTTTTAGATTTTATCCAGCTATGGTATGGTAATTGTTGTACCCGTTCTTATAGTCTCGGTTTTAAAATAGCCTATTACAAACTTTCGTTTTGAATGCCGCTGTAAACAAAAATATGTTTAAAATCGTTTGAGACACCAAATGGTATTGGTAGGCTCTAGGCAGTTAAAAAAACGTTACAAAGATTTTTGATTATTTCGATTTGCTTATCTTCGACGCAAAAACATGAGTATTAAATGTTTCATTTGTATGAAAGTCTGTATATTACGTCTCGTGCAGCTTCAAAACAAGTGAATCGATATTTGGAGGTAACACTCGTTTATTTTCAGTTTTGTATCGCACCCGCGGTTCACTCTACAACATTTTTCTTGAAAACGAAGCAAATAATTATGATATTATTCTGCAATGTATCAATGTATCTACATATACGAAAGATTTTGAATTCAGACTGGAAGTTGCCGAGATTCGAGTAGGTTAGTGCCCAACCTTCTTATCGGAGTTTTAAGACCTTAAAGCCTGCGACATGCTTACACGATTGTAACAACCGGTACCGACAATTTAACGTGCCCTTCAAAGCATGGTAGGGCTTCAACTAGCACGACCAAACAGACCAACAGAATTAATAACTTGTTAGCTTTATATTAGTAATAGTCTTGTAGATATTTTAAAATAGGTTCCTTAGATCTAAATGGTCTAGAGTAAAATCTAAATAGATCATATTTAGATCTAGACATATTCGTAGTCAAAGATTTCCCTCCATTTCCCACTCCTACGTCACACTTAGCCCCTAACAACCACATCAGTGCGAAGCAAAATGTATTTTTACCGCTAATGTTTTGTAAACAAAGTGTGTTTGTTTACGTTCCGGTACAATGTACGACCACACTTGTTTCTTTATGTATTTACAAAAATATGTAACAGTATATCGGCCGTGGTGGTATGTTTGGTGGAGCGATGTTTATTTTGAAAGGATTAGGAAAGGGCGGTATAACCATGTCGATCCTATCCATACTAATATACTAAAGCTGAAGAGTTTTGTTATGTTGTATGAACGCGCTAATCGCAAAAAAGTGTAATCCGATTTAAATAATTATTTTTGTAATGGATAGCCACATTCAACGGAAAGGTTCTAGGCTATTTTTCATCCCGAAATTCCCTCAGAAACAGGTGTAAAACCGGGGTGCTGTTAGTTATAGTATCAAGGCTCTTATTGATTATTGATACTATGATAAAAATCAATCGTTTGAAGACAATTAGAAAAGAAAAAACAAACTAAACATCAGAACAAAACAGCATTCCCAGTGTTTTTATGTCAGTAATTTTTAAACCTAGCTTAGTATTTCAATGGCTAGGTGTGCACAGACAGGAACTGTGCCAAACTATACTAATACAAGTGTAACTAATACAATTTTTCTCTCAAACTTTTTACGAGTACAATCTATGTTAGAGGCATTGAATCAACTGGGTTGAAAAATAAAACCAAATAAAGATTACACATCCCGGTAAAGTTTATGATAACCTTGCTTATCATTTACTAGCAGCGCCCCGCGGGTTTACCCGCGTTGTGCCCGTTCCCGTGGGAATTTCGGGATTATTTTTACATAAAAACCTTCCTCTTGAATCACTCTACCTATTACAAAAAACCGCATCAAAATCCGTTGCGTAATTTTAAAGATTTAAGCATACAGACAAACAGACAAACAGACACGAAACAGAGACGACTTTATTTTATACTATGTAGTGATATCTCCTTATTTTAGTAAAGTTTGTCACTAGCGATAAAAAAAACACTAAGTTCGAGTAGGTCAAATATAGGTTGGAGTTTTTAGACCGCCTAAAGGCCTCTGACATAGTCTAACGATTGAAAACAATACGTGCCCTCCGAAGCACGGTAGCGCAGACAGAAATGCTACCATTGCCCACTCATGGCCTACGCATATAAGTAGGGTCCGAATGTACGTTGATTAACAATCGCAATGTGTTAGCATAGCTTAGTGAAACTACGCCACAAGTGACAATAAATGCTATGTACACGGTTTTCTAACACAGTGAAAGCGACTCTCCACCCCACCACCATACGCAGATGGACAGACAGCAAAACCAATGATATAATGATTTACTTGCTAACTAACGTTTGTATAAAGGTTTTGTTTGTTTGTAGGTTTTGAAATTTGATGTACGTCTACGTATATACTTCGCTTTTATTTTAAATTTATGTCTAACGCTTCGGCTTCTGTACAGGAACCGTGGTGCCCCGCGGTTTCACGGGGAAACGGGTGCGCTGTGGGCACTCGTTTTCGTGGGAATTTCAGGATTTTTATTACTTACTATCCTATTCCTGACCAAGATAAATTAAATAAAAAAATAATAATCAAAATCGGTCCAGCCGTTCTAGAGTTATAAATGGTCTAACCCACACGACTTTCTTTTGTATATATAGATTCTTTTATATCTATAGAAATTATTTTCTGATTTGTAGATAGTGAAATTCATAGACATTATTCTATCTATTAATTTATTTGGAGACTCCTGAGAATGGAAATCAAGCATAACGAGACTTTTTAATGTTCTTACATATAAATTCTGTTATTAAAACTTCACTGATAAACATGATTACATTTATTATGTTTTGCTGTTCAAAACATGTATCTCGGGTGAAAATACGTGGAAAACGATTTTTACCTTGGAGATGAGACCCTAGGAGACAGCTCGATCGATCGGGTTTCCCCGAAAAGCCCTACGTTTCTTTCATCAAGTGTAAGCGAGTCTCTTTTCTCACAAGTACGAATCGCTCGCGCAATATACATGTTATTATTAAAACTAACGCCTCGCCCGCGCTTCGCTTCCCTTTTTTTATGTAACCTGCTATCTCCATCATCACAATTAGGCAAAGGTCTTCCTTTATTTCCTAGTATCTGTCTCTCGCTAATATAATACTTCCCATTTTTCGTCAAAGTTGTCCAGCCAGTTTCGTTCTTTTCGTTTCCCTTCATCACTAAATATTATAAAACTAAGTTTAAATTCGCGATAAACTCTAATACTACTTCATGGATTTTGACGCGGTTTTTTTATTAGATAGAGTGATTCAAGAGGAAGGTTTATATGTATAAAAATTCCCAAAATTCCCACGGGAATGGGCACAACGCGGGTAAACCGCGGGGCGCTGCTAGTTGATGTTAAGAAGTAAAAAAAATTAGTACATATAAAAAGTATTAGTCTGTAATGTCCCACTGATGGGCAAAGGCCTCTCATCTCATCTACAGTGAGGAGGAGAACAAAGAGATAAAACATTATTGACAGTAGTGAATCACAGTCTTATGAGCTTATCACTGTCTTATATAATTACTAGCAGCGCCCCGCGGTTTTACCCGCGTTGTGCCCGTTCCCGTGGGAATTTCGGGAATTTTTTTACATAAAAACCTTCCTCTTGAATCACTCTACCTATTACAAAAAACCGCATCAAAATCCGTTGCGTAATTTTAAAGATTTAAGCATACAGACAGACAAACAGTGTGACAGACACGAAAAAGAGACGACTTTATTTTATACTATGTAGTGATACAAGTTTCGTTTGAGAAACTTGTATAATTATATTCGCAGTCATAAAACTTCACTTTGAACGTAAATGACATCATGACATTATTTCGGTTTCTTTTATGTCAGGGCTTTTAGCCATGTTTATAATCATTTGTGTATATATGCAAAAAAAAAACTATTTGTAAGTTTGTAATACAAACTTTGTATGTTCGGGCTTATCTCGGGAATAACCGCTCCGATCCGAATAATTCTGCTTGTACGGTATAGCTACGTTCTGGAGGAAGGTAGCCTATTTTTTTATCCCAAAATACCTACGGGAACGGGCACAATGCGGGTAAAACCGTGAGACGTGGCTAGTCTATGATAATGCGACGTTGCGATTCGTTGTGATTCTACGTTTGATTTTTATTTTATCAAAAGTAGCAACGTTATGTAGCCTTGCACCGGTGGAAAGGAATACTATTGTTCCATATTACGTTTTAATTGATAAATCATAACTGTTAAATCTCTGAATAGATTCTCTTATCAGAAACATCAATATGTATCTGTACAAGCTTAGAGCTTCGTTTGGGTCTAACTGACCATCTGTAAATCAGACTTGTAAATATTTATTTATTACTTTAGAGATTTTTTCTATCTAGATAGAGTTTCAAAGAGACTAGAGAGTGTTTAAGAATATGTATAATAAAACAAACCATATACAAATTTGGAAAATCATTTATTCGAAAAGGAATTACCATGAACAATTTGGAATTTTTTAAAACATTTATTACAAGTACACTTAAAATCTATACGTTTTGTGCCATTTAAAGTCAAACAACATTAAAATCGATTCTTCAGATAGTTTCAAAATACTCAATGACACGTTATTAGATATTATAGAAAGAATGAAGAACCTTGACAGCATATTCATAAAGTACTTTGGAAAGCATGCTAGACATTTTCATGGGCTGACTACAAATGATCTCTATAAACTACAAAGTGAATACCATAAATGCAAAATTCTAGTCTTTAGAAAATTATATTAATTTCCTGAAGAACGAAACTCAATCGTATACATCCTCATCAGAAGATTCAGTTTTCGTCTCAACTTTACAAATATTAGCAACATTGGATGAGGAATCATCAAATTGGTCACCCTCTTCCAAAGTACAAACAGGCGATGGCATTCTATAATTTTGTGCATTGGTAGTTTCATGAGCACCAGTAGCTGCTGAACTACTTTCTTCATAAACAAGCGTATGTATTTTAAACATAAGTTGGTCCTTCCTGCCTTCAGGTAAATTGCGAAGTTTTTCAGCTATAAATTTGCCAAACAAGTCACATTCATCATCTTGAGTCACGATTAGTGATGACTCTCCTTCTCTTGGTCTCTTAGCTGGTTGTATATCGTCTTCCATTTTCCTTTTCAAAGACACTGATTCTTGGTTTTCGGATTTGATGTTTTGGTATGTTTGTGAGTTAGTGAGTGAGGGTTTGGGAAGTGGTTTGGTTTTTGGGAAATCCGGATCATCATCGTCGTCGTCCAGAAAATCGTCCTGTAAAGAAAAGAGTATTGTTAGAATATTTTGTTTATCAAGATGTTCTAAGAGAATAAGAATTACTTTTGGTAGTTCTTTTCGGAAACCTTTTACTGTTCCCTTTAATCACATCTTATTATTGACTGTAGGAGATCTTTAAGTAATCTAAAACTGACACCATGGTCGGCCAGTAACCGGTGGTGTGTTCAAAAGAGCTCCATTGAGGCTTAAACTGAATAATAGTGATTGATCTTAAACAACCTATATCTACTGGTTTCTTAGGTTTAAGCGAATACTACATTGTGAATTGAAACTTAAAGCGAAGTGTATCCGTTAACTTAGTTTCAACCACTATCTTATTTCTTACTTAAAATTTTGACTCGAAAAGAAAGAGAGAAAGAATAACTATAATGTATCCATCCATCTTTGTTTTGCATGGGGTGATCAAAATATCCCTTAGAAAAGTTAAGATCAGACATAGCCCTTGTCCACATGGAAAGTTCATTCAAAATGTCAGTGAAATTAGTTTTGAAATGGGCTGAAAGTTCCCAAGATTTTCCCTTCATTCAGACTTCGAACTTTACCACTTTATAATATGTAAAGGAGATACAAGAGAAAGTCTTGGGACTTTAGAGTTTTGAGATAGTTAAAATGTTTTGGTTGAAAAATCTATGATATTAATTAACATTTTGGGATTTTAAAGAACTAATTATATTGTATTCATCGCTGAAAGTAGTTATTAGTAGAAAATGTTTCTCGGATTTAAGTGCGATTTAGCGCGAAAATGTTTTTGAGGTTTTGCTGTCTTTATTTATGTTTACTATGTGTAAGAGGTTTCTCGCCGGAAATCCTTTTATTTCTTCTAGAAACCTATTCGTTTCTTCATTCCGTCGCTGTAGTAAAGGCCTCACCCAACATCGCGGTTTCTTTCTTTGTTTCTTTTTAAGCAGACTACACAGTAAAACACATGCTGCAGCACAAAGCACTACGTTTTCCTGGCCGTCCATATTAACTACTGAACTGTCTTCGCCAGAAACTCTGCTCAGTGTACATGTTCGCGCACAAATGTGCTGAGCTGTGCGCTTACAAAAGTTACGCACAGCCTTACCAGTGGAGATGGAAGCCAAATGCGATACCAGCTTAGTACCCGCACTGCTGGAGTTTTGCACAAAATGTTTGTAAGCAAATGTGCTGCACACTGTTTTGGTGGAATCGTACCTATAAGTACACAACTGCATTTGTTCTGAGATTTGCTATAGGACTTTTGCAACGACAGTCTTGAATATTGCCAATTCCATCAAATACTTAGTGACAATGTGAACAGAAATAATTTCAAAATAGAATAAAACTTAAACAAACTCGTAACACAAAAATATAGATATTAGATACATACATCATACAATTTATACAAATTAATCGAAATCATACACCTAAAAGGCACTGAAGAAAATCGACACATAACAATTTCCTTCCAACCAAACGCGACGGTCTGTGCCGTGCGACGTTGCCATTTTCACAGGAATGCGACCGCCTGTTGCCGCCTCGGCCGTGTGCGCGCGCGATAAGCCAGGGCGGACATGTTGGGTATTTCAATGTTTATAAAGTTATACGAAAGTAGTGATGCTTTAGTTATCCGTTTCCGTTTTGTGTATCCGTTTTCTTTTGGGACTTTTGGGATAATGTATCCCATTTTGAGTATATTTAGCAATGCTTAAACGTTTTATCCGTTTTGTATTATATCCCATGGGAATTTCAGTTTGTTAGTATAATTAGTACACTATGTGGTTGTACGATATTATTTGGTTGGTTAGGTTGTCGTGCACTGTTATTAAAACGCGAATGTTTGTAAGAATGGATGGATGGATGTTTAGAAGATACTCTTTCACGCAAAAACTAGCGAACGCATTTTAGTTAAACTTTTAATTACATTAACACATTGGCTACTTTTTTCCCATAATTCCCTTGGGAATTAACCGGGAACAGCTAGTCTCTATTTCAGTTTTACATGAAGTTGGTTTCTAGCACGGCTCACTAATTGAATTCACCCTTTGTTTGTATTTATCCCATGTTTCTTTCCCGTAGGAATTTCGGGATAACAGCTTCTTCTGGTGTAAAGGAAAATGGACTGTATGTTACAATTAACCTAAATCATTGTAATGTGGGGTTAATCGTTTTAACGTGAACTGGTCTTAAAGATCCTATAGATCCTCAAATCTAATAAAATAAAGCTGAAGTGTTTAATAGTTGTTTGTTTGAACGAGCTATTCTCAGAAACTACCAAATCGATTTGACTAATTCTTTTTGTAATTGATAGCCATATTCAACGGAGAATTATAGGCTGTTTTTCATCCCGATATTCCCACAGGAACGGGCACAACGCGGGCAAAACCGCGAGGTGGTTCTAGTTAACAATATTCCGTTGACACATACATACATGAGTTGCATTTATAGCGTAGTTGACACTTTTTTCAATTAGAATCTACATTATAATGCAAATTACGACTTAAAGTCCAAGTCGAGTCGATGACAATCGATGTTCAATTATTTTTTAATTAACTGCTAATTGAGGTTAATCAAGGTTTTAGTTACCGTTTACTAAACTTGACTAAATATTATTTATTTTAGTAAACGCATCGAGATGAGATGATGCCTTTGCCCAGCAGTGGGATAGTACAGGGTAATACTTTTTTAGTTAGATAGATAGGTTATTTTTCATCTCGAATTCCCATGGGAACGGGCAAACCTCAGATAAAACCGCGGGGCTCTGCTAGTATATACAACAAAATATGCCTTTATAAGTACTGTTTATTATTTTGCTTCTAAACTTGGAATATAAGTACATAAGCAAAGTATAAAGTAATATCTCCTTGGAAGCTTTCAGTTCGAGAAAGCTTTTTATTGGACAAAGTCATAACAAGTCAAGAGCTTTGAATCGAAGACTTTCAATATAATAAGCTATTTATAGGAGACTAGCCGCGCCGTTAGACTAGCCGTGTCCGTTACCATGGGAATTTCGGGATGAAAAATAGCC
Organism: Cyclophora albipunctata; assembly: GCA_963082685.1. Taxonomy (NCBI): domain Eukaryota; kingdom Metazoa; phylum Arthropoda; class Insecta; order Lepidoptera; family Geometridae; genus Cyclophora; species Cyclophora albipunctata. The sequence goes on from OY720125.1 coordinate 1,053,893, forward strand.
TATGACCTTCCCGTTGAATGTGGCTATCTATTACAAAAAGAATTATTCAAATCGGACTGGTAATTCCAGAGATTAGCTCGAACATACAAACTTACAAATGTTACCTCTGTATAACATTAGTATAGAATATAAATGTTGGTATTAATGATTTCTTTGCTTCAAAACATATATACGTGTTTTTTATTTAGGAACATAGGTACAATTAATACTAATATAAACAAAACTTTTTTCTATGTATATTTGTGCGGCAATTTTTTTAAATAGTAGTTGGATTTGACAACAAAGTGTTTGTATGTGAAAGCTACGAGTATATACACAAGGAAGGTTTTTCTAATGTCGAGAACTAAATATGAATAGCTGTTAGGTTCGAGTATTTTAATTCCTTATCAAAAGCTTTCCTGTTCTAAATAAACTATCTTGAACCACACTTGACCGAACTGGATTCGGGTCGGCGAATCAAGACATCAGTGTTTTGATTCTGCTGTAAATCTTGTCTGGGAAAGTTAGCTTCGGTGAACCGTACCTGTAATATCCGCTAACTAATGTATCTAGGTAGTTAGTATTTCTTCTCAAAAGACTTATAATGTTACTAATATGGCGTAACTGATTCTTCAATCATACAATTCGATCTTCAAATCGACTTTTATAAAATATTTGTTGTAACGTGTGTATATTTGTCCAGATGCAATATATATTTTATTTTATATTTCAGAGCTTAGCTTAGGAACACGTGTTTATTAACCTATGGAAAACCTGAAGTTTTCCCATGAAATCTAGATATCCAGATAGTAAAAATGGTATTTAAGTGGATTCGGTGACGTCACTTGTTGGCGTCGCTACTAGACTAGACTAAGATAATGGGTGTCCAAGGCTCTTGTTGCGCAAACACTCCGATGTGACGACCGCTTCTGTCCGATTTGAACGCGAATCTTACGTCAGTTTGCGAATTCACTGTCGTAAGTTCGATGTTACGTCAGTTTTAGAAAGAATTGTCGCGAGGTATCTGTCTTCATAAATAATAAAGCTGAAGTGTTTGCATTTTGTTTGAACGTGCTAGTCTCAGAAACTAACAATGCGATTTGAATAATTATTTTTTGTAATGAGAAAGGTTATAGGTTATTCTTTATCCCGAAATTAATACGGGAACGGGCACAACGCGGGTAAACCCCGGGGCGCTGCTAGTTTTCTAAACATTTGTATCAAAAACTTTACCTTGTCTTTAATCTAATACTTACAAACGTTTCATTCATCTCCGACGTAGAAGGTACAGTCTCCACTGTCTCCACTTTCGGAGCGATGTTTTCAACTCGTACAAACTGGACTTGTATCGGGTTCACAGCTGCGAATTTGAGGTCTACAATGCTGGCGAACTGTTGGAAATGCTGTGGGTGCATCGACCTGAGGTGCCCCTTCAGCGGCGAGGTGCTCCGCCCCTTACGAGAGTACAGCTTCTCGCATATCTTGCATTTGGCTTGGTTCTGGTCGACCGGGATGAAGTACATCCATATCGGACTCGTTCGGGGCTTCATATGATATTCTGGTGATGAAGAAAAGTTATAAAAACTAACGTCCTAACAAATAAAATGTTTTATTTGAAGTTAATTGTAGGGTCGTTTTAAACAGTTGATTGAGCCGGTACAAATAATAAATCATGATAGCTAATCTTAGATTGCAGCTCAAATTGATCGTGTGTTCTTTGTAAATCTGTTTTTGCAGACGCCAAGATTTGACATTTATTTACGTAATAAATAAAATATCATATAATCTGCAATCTTAGATTGTCAAGATCGCTTATTGGGATCGGCCGTAAGACAGCTGTATCACGATAGAAATCTCTTTAATGCGTTAATGTCCATTCTCTAATGAATAGTTATCAACGTTAATCTACTCTACTAAGTATAATCATGGTAATTAAGTATTAAAACGAAAACGAATTTAATAGCATTTGTTATAGTAAACAAAAATATTATGTCAGTAGACAAAATGACAATTGGTTTTGACGTTTCAAATGACGTAATGAGCCACGTGTGAAATTAATAACCGAGAACGAATGAACACAGAATGAATGTACAAGTACTACTATGGCGCGCGTTTCGCGAACGAACGAATGAATGAAAATACTTACCACGCTCGCTGAGTATCAATCACGAACAATTGAATGAATGGTCAAATACACGTTAGTGGTTACGATCGAAACGAGCGTGCGTCCGACCTTCGCAATAACTCCGCGCGGAATGCGGAGCTTGCGGAGGTGGGAGGTGAAGGCGGCCATGACGGGTGCACGGTTCAATGGAGTTAGGGTGCGGAGGGTACGCGGTGTATCAATGCTTTATACAATTGTATGTGTGAGTTTTGATGCAGGAGTGTTTGACATATTAACCAATCTATCTTAGATACTATACTAATATAATAAAGTTGAAGAGTTTGTTATGTTTGAATGAACGAAATTTTATTTGTTTTTTTGATGATTTTTGAAATTTCAGAAAATAAATATCCGATTTGAGTAATTATTTTTGCAATGGATAGCCACATTCAACGAGATAATTATGAGGCTAATTTATATCCCGAAATTCCCACGGGATTGGGCACAACGGGTAAAATATTGACAACGGGTCTAAAATATTGTTTAATTGAACACATTTTACACATGATAGTGTGGTGATTACGCTTAATCTGACTGTACTGAAATCACTCATTAAACCTAGGAAAGTATTTGACATCTCCGAGTAGGGATGTTAGAGTTACAATATACAAGAGTATTCGCTGAATGTAAGTATCCATCTTACGATAAATAACTTAAGTTTAAACGTAATAGTATGACGTAGTAGTAGCGAAAATTTCCATATGATTTTAAATATTTTTGTTATAAAAATATACCTCAAGAACATAGGGTTGTTTTTTCCTAGTCTTCTCTATTATAAATGACTAGCAGCGCCCCGCGGTTTTACCCGCGTTGTGCCCGTTCCCGTAGGAAATCCGGGATAAAATGTAGCCTATAGCCTTCCTCGATAAATAGACTATCTAACAGTGAAAAAATTATTCAAATCGGTTCAGTAGTTTCTGAGATTAGCGCGTTTAAACAAACAAACAAACAAACAAACAAACAAACAAACAAACAAAACAAACTCTTCAGCTTTATAATATTAGTATAGATAAGTAAAAACGCTAATAATGTCTGTTTACTCTGTTTGTTTGTCACCTTTTTCGTCATTCAATCAATTTTGATAGATCTAGGCATAGATATACATTAATGTCCTTGTATCCTATAACCTATCCTTGTATGGAAAGTAGCCTATGAATTCAGGGTAAAATTAAAAAACAGTGTAGCGTATAATTTATATCTCCAATTTCAATATTATTTTCTTTAAATTGATACGCCATGTTTGGAATGCTGCTCAAATTAAGTTTTAAAATTGCTTCTTATCATGATATCATGCTCTTATCAATTTTATCGCACAATAACAACCTCTCAACTGAATTTCAATCTGATTATTTGAATCTTATCAGCTGATTCAAATAGGTTTTAAAAATTGACCAATTTCAAAATATAACGATTTATTGAAGTATGACTTGTGTAGGCAAATATTATAAAATCTGGTGTTTTAGGTTTAAGTGAATTGAAACTACATATGTTCACAGGTTCACTTTTAATTTACATTTTTATTTGACGTTCCTTTCCTTATTTGCTCCGCTCCTTTACTGGAACCGTGGTCACAGAAGACGGCTATAAAATAGTCGAAACGTAAGATAAAAGTTCTGTAAAGGAATCGAAACGTAAGATAAAAATCGAATTTCGTAAAAGTTTCTATTGAAAATTAGTATAAAATCGTTCGTTTAAATAAAAATGGATTACTATTCGTTAGTCTCGTTTAAACTTGGGTACGGCAGTTCCTTTTTATTTTTTATTCGGCCTATTTTGGTATGGACGTCCTTTTGTCCGGGGAAGATAATAAGTGCCATAGTAACGAATTCAAAGCGAGTGGTACAGCTGCGCGCAGCCAGTGTAAAATATAGAAAGACACAACATTTTCAGTCCCCTTATGACTCAATACCAATTAAATAATAGACAATGATGATTTTATTATTAACTAGCAGCGCCCCGCGGTTTTACCCGCGTTGTGCCCGTTCCCGTGGGAATTTCGGGAATTTTTTTACATAAAAACCTTCCTCTTGAATCACTCTACCTATTACAAAAAACCGCATCAAAATCCGTTGCGTAATTTTAAAGATTTAAGCATACAGACAAACAAACAGACAAAAATAGCGACTTTGTTTTATACTATGTAGTGACTAGCAGCTCCCCGCGGTTATGCCTGCGTTGTGCCTGCCCCCGTGAGCTAATGCCCCTAATGGAAATGAAATAAAATATTGATGTAATGCGACTATCCATTACAAAAAGAATTATTCAAATCGTACTGGTTTCTTAAATACAAGCGAACACTACTCATTTTGAATTGATACTGCGTTTACGGATGTCTTCTGTGAGCACGGTTCTTGTAAAGGGACTGAAACAATCTAAAATAGAAGCGAAGTGTATCCGTAAACGTATGTAGTTTCTATTGAAATCGTATTGGTATTTTTCTGCGATTAGCGCGTTCGAACAAACAAACAAAAACAATCTCCTTAGCTTCATATACTGAGGGGCTTCAGTCGAGAAGAGTGGCGGGTATGGGAGGGATTTGCCCAACAATGGGACGATACGGGTTAACAGCAACTTTAAACTTAAGATCATTTGTAGTTCTTTTCTGTTCAAGGAAAGCCTTCGCTACTGTAAATTATTAATCCTCACTAATATGTATTATAAATGCGAAAGTAACTCTGTCTGTCTGTCTGTGTCTGTGCGAAAGTAACGCCTTCACGCCAAAACTACTGAACCGATTTGAATGAAATTTGGTACACAGTTAGTCCAGACCCTGAGAAAGGACATAGGCGAAATTATTACGGGAACGGGTACAACGCGGGTGGAACCGCGGGGCGCTGCTAGTTAACTAATAATCGATAACATTGAATGGTTTCTATTGTCAGGGTCTTCAGTCTAATGAGCTGTGCTACGAAGTTTCCTAAGTTTCCTGTAATCCAACTATTGGTCAAGCTTATAATTCATACAAATTATTCCGAACAAACGGCTTAAATGTTTTAAAACATATTTAGGTATTTTGAATTGAATCTACGTTCACGGATACACTTCGCTTTTATTCTACACTAGCAGCGCCCCGCGGTTTTACCCGCGTTGTACCCGTTCCCGTGGGAATTTCGGGAATTTTTTTTACATAAAAACCTTCCTCTTGAATCACTCTACCTATTACAAAAAACCGCATCAAAATCCGTTGCGTAATTTTAAAGATCAAAGCATACATAGGGACAGACAGACAGACAGCGGAAAGCGACTTTGTTTTATACTATGTAGTGATTATTCATGCCAAAATTACATAAAAAGTAATCGTTTATTCTGATATCAAAATATTGTAAAAGTCGTGAAAACATTACGCTGTTAGGCTCTTGATGTGTAAGCTGCCGCGCCCCGCGGTTTTACCCGCGTTGTATCCGTTCCCGTGGGAATTTCGGGATGAGAAATAACCAATAACCTTCCCCTTGAATGTGGTTATCCGTTTTAAAAAGAATTATTCAAATCGTATTGATAGTTACTGAAATTAGACCATTCAAACAAACAATAAAACAACTTCTTCATTATACTAGTATTGTTGTACATACATACTCGTATATAGTACACTCGGCGTCACAAAAATCGCACCTTTTAAAAAAGCAACTTTAAAATACTTTTACTCAAACTTTGTCAATAGTAAGGGTATGGTTGTAGGACATCATTGGAAAGGTAATTTAATTGCCTATTAGAAATTATAAACAAATGCATGTGTTTTAAATCTTTTAATTAAGAAAAACATAAAAAATAAAAAAATTACAAAAAATAAAATTAAAAACATTAAAAAAAATACAAACAAGTCCTTAAAATCTAGTGTTTCCGCCTCTTGCCTTGATAACTGCTTCCATCCGATCCTTCATGGACTTTACGAGGGTAACCACTCTCTCCTGGGGTATGTTTTCCCATTCTTCCATCACGGCATCCTGGAGCTCTTGGAGGGAGGTGGGAGCAGGATCTCGTGCTCGTACATGGCTCTTTACATCGTCCCAGAGATGCTCGATCGGGTTCAGGTCTGGGCTTCGTGCTGGCCAGTGCATAACAGGGATCTCAACCTCTTCCAAGTAGTCCCGCACAGCAAACGCAGTGTGGCAACGGGCGTTATCATGCATTAACATGAACCCATCGCCAACAAAACCGGCATACGGGACCACATGGTCTTCTAAGATCTCCGTTATGTACCGCCCAGCATTCAGAGACCCTTGCCCGCGACCACCGCCAGTCCGAGAGACGCACACAAGTTCCGTCTTCCCATCGACGGATATGCCACCCCAGAACATACAGGAACCACCTCCGTATTCGACGGTTTCCTCAATACAAGGCTGAGTAAAACGCACTCCTTTTCTTCTGTACACTCTTCTGCGTCGGTCGTTGCAGAAAAGACACACTCTTGTCTCATCGGTGAAGAGAACGGCCCTCCACTGGTCCAGCGTCCAGTTGATATGCTCCTGAGCAAATTGCATCCGTTCTCTTCGATGTTGCATGGTCAGTTTTGGGCCCCTAGCAGGTCTGTGAGCACTCAATTTCTTTTCTTTCAATCTTCTTCTAATTGTAGAGACACTCACAGACGTTCTGCGAGTTGATCGGAGCTCTTGTTGCACCTCAACAGCATTGCTGAAGCGGTGGCGCAACGACGTGGACACAATGAAGCGGTCGTCTCTTTCGGATGTGCAGCGTTTTCTTCCGGATCCACGTCTTCGGGTATAGCCACTAGTCTCACGGAACCGTTGGTATACTCGGCGAACCGAGAATCTGCTTAGGTTCAACTGTCAAGCAATGTCAGCCTGTCGCAGTCCTGTTTGCAATAGTGCAATGATTTGAGCGGCTTCATCAGGGGTTGTATCCATCTTCAGGTGTTATTCTTTAGCGTATGTGGTTCCAGTGTGTTTACTCTAGCGTCCGGGTAGCGAATGACCCATTTTTTACCTGGACATTACCTTTTATACCCTATTAAGGTAGCTCAACTAGCGCTCCTTAAGTGAGCACTTTTTCCAACATTTTGTTGATTGGTCCCTGGTAAGAAATGGTAATTGTTTTTTTAATGATACCGGTAATTAATGTAAAGGTATTGAAGTGCACTTTACAATGATATATAATTTTTACACGTGGTATGTATGTGCTATATTTTAGGAGCGATTTACTGAAAAAAACATATAGGTGCGATTTTTGTGACGCCGAGTGTAGATAAACGTACCACCAACAAGCGGTAGTTTTATATAAGAAAAAAAAATACAATGAAAGGTATATGGTATAAGGATCTGGATCCCACGACAGTTCCGAACAACAGGGCATTGAAGATAATTTCAGTTCAGCTTCAGTGGAAATGAAAACAGTGATGTGACGTATACGGTAAATAAAATAAATGTCACCTTATGATATCGATAAATAACCACAATACGAAATATGTACTAGCAGTGCACCGCGGTTTTGTTGCCAATTTTCATTCAGATGGGTGGCCGATAGTGGCATTTCTATATGAGCGCAACCGTGCTTTGCCGAGCACGAATATTGTCGGTCCCGGTTGTTTTGCTTCGAGAGGCACGTAAAATTGTCGGTCCTATCGATATCCTTGTTTCTATCGATAGACCATGTCGAAAGTCTTCAGGCGGTCTAAAAACTCCGACACCAGAGTTGGCCACTAATCAAAACAAATTTTTTAGCTAGTATTTCTTTATCTCTCCCATCCTTCCAATTTTTCGTATTCATAATATTAGTAGGACATATGACGTCATTCACTAGGTTATGACGTATCGACCACGCCACGTTCGCAATCATATTATTAGAGGAGGATAACCGCACTCTATCCGAATATCGGTAATATATTACCTTTTAATAGCGGTTGGTGTAATCATTTTCATGATGATACGAATAAAAGGGTCCTCACCTATGTATATTACACTAGCATCGCCCCGCGGTTTTACCCGTATTATGCCCGTTCCCATAGGAATGGCAGGATGAAAAATAGCCTACAACCTTCCAGTTGAATGTGGCTATCTTTTACAAAAAGAATTATTCAAATCAGACTTATAATTCCCGCGATTAGCTCGAACATATAAACAAACAAAGTTAAAAAAATTACGTCTTTATAATATTAGTACCTATAGATGATTAGATAATGACTCCGTTTGATTATAGAAAATAAAATTTTAAAAAGAGCTAAACTTTCTAACTTTGTTTGTTTGTTTGTTTGTTACGGTTAATCTCGGAAACTACCATTCCGATATGAATAATTCTTTTGGTAATGGACCGCCACGTTCAGCGGGAAGGCTATAGGCTATTTTTCATCCCGAAATTCCCACGGAAACGGGCACAACGTAGGCAAAACCGCGGGCGCTGCTAGTGTAAAATAAAAGCGAAGTGTTCAATTCAAAATGGGCTTTTCTTCTTCTCGTCCATAGCATGGAATCGAATTCTAATTAATTCATTTTCATAAGATCTAATGATGAAAATGTGACTCTTTGTTATTAGTCATTGAGTTATATGTATGTACTAACGTGCATATAACTCAATGGTATTAGTAAGTATAGGTCGTAGTGCCCTTGGCGTAGTTTGACTAAACAATGTTAGCTCATTGCGAATGTTCAGCAACGTGCAGCTCGGCCCCTACGTGGACGGGTGGCCGATAGTAGCATTTCAATCTGAGCGCTACCGTGCTTGTTAAATTGTTGGTCCCGGTTGTTGGTGACAAAATACATTTAAATTGGAAGCAAAAACAGCCACTGAGTGGCAGCCAGATCCGGCAAACAGGCGGCGCGGCAGACCGAGGCGTAGATGGCGGGATGAACTCGACACATATCTCAGCAACTGGAGGGAAGTGGCCCAGGATAGGGATGCATGGAGGGATAGAGGAGAGGCCTTTGCCCAGCAGTGGGACAGTAATGGCTAAAATAATAATAATAATATTGGGAGCCCTTTTTGTCAATAATTAGGGAAATTGATATGGCCACACCACTTACTAGCCTCCACCCTCCTCCGGCAACAAACTCGGTACGGTAAACGTAATGAATAATTGTAAAAGTGAAATAAATATATTAAAATAGTAGTATAAGTATTTAAATTAAATAGTGTTTAAATTCATAGCCGTAATCCAGCAACTATTTTAAGAGGTGGTTAATATAGTTTCGATGTCGGAGGCCTTCAGGTGGTCTAAAAAAATTGACACCATGGTTACTCGAACTTGCGTAGGTACTAACTAAGTATAGATTTAAAGGGTCGCTCACTTCGCAAGCAAGCAGGTGGCGCGAATCTCTTATTTATTCTAAGAAGGGTGGTTTTTTCACACACAACCAGTATTCATTTAAGGCGTTTTTTTAACAAATTTTTTTATACGTAAAGTTACCTAAAGGGAACTCTTGAATACATTTTGACAAGTTATATCGTACACTTACTAACGCACTTAGAGACGTTTATTAAATCTACACTTAACTAATGGACGTCGTGAAGTCAGACGAGCGTAATTTTGTGAGTTGTGAGTCGCGTATCTTCGGTCACTCATTTCACGTTCAACTAATTTTGACAACTCATTTTGAGTCGTCGTGTGGCACCGACTGCCTTTTTGTATGAAACCGAATGCAGCAAAATTTCTGCTACCGCAATTCTGCGACTCACGACTCACAAAATTACGTTCGTTTGCCCTCACCCTAGGGTAACAAAAAAAGGATGTCAAAATCACTCATTACATCTTCTAAGGAAACATTTCGCCTCTGAGTACGGACTGTTTAAAATTCCGATACTATAGTTGACCACTTACCACTAACCTGGAGTAGGTTACTTTTTTGTCACATTACAATTCCTTGACACAAATCGTGATCACAAACACATGTTATGGCATATCTTCAACTAGTAGCGACCCGCGGTTTTACCCGCGTTGTGCCCGTTCCCATGGGAATATTGGGATGAAAAATAGCCTATAACCTTCCTGTTGAATGTGGCTATCTATTGCAAAAAAGAATTATTAAAATCGGATTGGTAGTTTCGGAGATAAGCGCGCTCAAACAAACTAAAATAAAAAAGCAAACTCTACAGCTTTATTATCTTCTTCTTCACTACATAGTCACTACATAGTATAAAATAAAGTCGTCTCTTTTTCGTGTCTGTCACACTGTTTGTCTGTCTGTATGCTTAAATCTTTAAAATTACGCAACGGATTTTGATGCGGTTTTTTGTAATAGGTAGAATGATTCAAGAGGAAGGTTTTTATGTAAAAAAAATCCCGAAATTCCCACGGGAACGGGTGAAACCGCGGGCGCAGCTAGTATTAGTATAGATTTAGTATGATAGGTGAAATCTAAGAACAATTATTGTTGCAGTTATAAACTTGACATTAACTTGTTTTCTATGACATCTAGTAAAAAGGCACTTTCTGCTATTTATAACCGACCCGTCACATTAACAGAAGTGTAACTATTTTCGACTCTATTATTGTTAAATATGAAATAAAATGAAATCCACTGGATACAGTGTCGTTTACTTTAGTATATATATTTAAGAAAATAATAAAGTTAATGTGTTCTACTTGGTTGTGCTTAAAATGATTTGATTACTCAACTAATAGGTATTTAGTTAGTTTTCAATATTAAAGCGAAATTACAGTATTCTTCTTCTTTTCGAGTCGAGATGATTATTGAAATTAAATTAAATAAGTTTAGACCAAAATTTGGCCAAGTCTATTGCACTGTCATTTACCCTCCAAACATCCTCCACTGTGCAGGACACGGGGCTGCTCGGGCACTGTAGCAAATGAGGCATTGTTTGGACAGCTCCACACTTGCAGCTATCGTTATCCGAGAAACCCCACCTAACACGGTTTTCTTGGCATCTTCCAACACCAGTTCGGAGCCTGTTAATTATTACAGTATTAACTTCACTTTACTAATTTAAGCTTAGTAGAATAAAAACACTCCCCATTATATTAATCTTTGCAACAAATATAACTAAATTAATCCGGTGAGTTACTAATGCCTCAGGTAGACAAAAAAAACATTTCATAGTGGTAAGATCCTTTTTGCATAGTAACACATTTGTGACAATCAAGTTACTGATCTTTAATCTATCAAAGCCAAGTAGAGTCTATATAATATTGAATCACTCTTGAAGACGGTCATATGTTACTGTTTATCCCAAAATTCCCACAGTAACAGGTAAACTGCGAACGCAACCAGAAATATCTAATATTATTAATATGGATAAAGTCATACATACAATTTACATTACAGACATAGGTACTCATACAATTTCCATACAAATAAAACGAGCTAAGCAACTCAAAATGAGTTTCATTCAATACCAACAAGTTATTTCACAACCTTGCGTCTTATTTGAAACACGAGTGACGCGATATGCACCACACAATACGAGTATAAAGCTAATCGCCCTTTTAACAACTCCGTCCCAAAAGTAGCTTTACTATAAAACATGCGTTTTTATACAATAATCAATACTAAAAATTATGTAATTGTACTGGAATTTGTACACGTATTCTGTAGATGTACGAATCAAAAGTTAAATTGACATATTTTCATACAATATTGTGAGTAATATCAGTTGAATTGTATAGCGTGAAGTGAGTATCGTAAAGCGACTTTGCGGACGGTCGTTTATCTACGTTATGTATGTCTGTACGGGGAATGACGAGCGAGCCAAGTTAATAATAATAAACGAGAGAAAAAACCGCTCTCGGCAAGCGAGGGGCTGTGTCTTCGGTGTAGATATAATGACGCGGACGAAACGCCGAATGTAATGCTTCATACGACGTTTTACCTCCATTTTAACGCTTAAAAACATTAAAAAAAACAATTTCTATACATTTTCTTATATTATAATATGTGTGTAATTAAAATAAGAACACAAATTCAGGTTTTAAAAACGGAATTTGTTGTAAATGTCAGTATTAAAACGTGGTACAGAGATCGCGTCGGTTTGAAGCGGCGTGGAGGTCGGGCGCGCTCGGCCGTTTCCGTGGGCGCTCGGCTAACGGCTCTTTTCCCCGAGATGCGCATGCGACGACTTTCGCTACAAAAATAAACGCTCCTTGGCATCGAACCAACACGAGCCTTCGGTTTTTAATATGCAAGTATTTTTATGGGCGGACAGACATTTAGTTAGTTCTCAGTTTTATACTGAACTAACTCTTCTTCGTTATTTCTTCTTATGAAATTTATCAGATTTCTTCATTTATTTTAGCCCATTAGAACAAGAAATATTTATACTCAGGGAATGTTTATGAATAATGCTCATACCACATAATGAGATAATATTGCAAAAGTTTGAAACAGTGCTCTTTCACATTGATTCATGCAAAGATGTCCATTTCTTCTGTCTTCTGAAATGAGATGTGTATATATGTATATCAATATTTTATTCAAATTCTTGGGGTACTTACTTACTTATACAGAAAACCATCACAGAAACTAAGAGTTATCACTTATACGCGTTAGAGATTCCATGGTGAAATGTACACAAAAGCTTTCCCCTTGAATCACTTTGTCTATTACTTACCCAAGTAAGAACATACAGACAGACGCGATGGGGGACTTTGTTTCACTAATAATGTTAATGATGGGTGTATATTGTCTATATATTTATCACTATGCACCCACGTTGTACCCGTTCCTGCGGGAACTATGTGAATAAATATATCTCATGTGTTACTCTGATGTTATAACCTATATTACTGTAAAGTTTCATCCAAATTTGTATCATACACAAATGTATACATTATCACAAACTTTCGAATTTATAATTTTACTAGCTGACCCGGCAAACGTTGTTAAGCCATATAAAAATTAAGGGGTGGACCACCCTAATCACTATAAATTGAGATGTAAGCTATCCTATCTCTCAAGATGGATCAAATCGGTTCAGTATTTTAGGAGACCATCGTGGACAAAAACGTGGCACGTAATTTTTATATATAAAGATTTATAGGATACAGGAGGATATTGGAAAATATTTCTTTTATACACTTCTAATTTTATTTGACGCTTTAGCCCCATTTGCAGCGTCTGTGGTCACAGAAAACTGAAATGCTATGCGTCCGACGTAGTGGTAATTCGAAATGTGTGTTCGCGTACACCTAAGAAACTATAACATTGGAAACTAGCCCTGCGTCTCGGTTTTATCCACATCGAAAAAGCGAAATCGGCTCGGCCGTTTTCGGGTTTCGGTGAGTTTTATAACTACGCTAGTAGCGCCTCGCGGTTTTACCCGCGTTGTGCCCGTTCCCGTAGGAATTTCGAGATGAAAAATAGCCTATAGCCTTCCTTGATAAGTGAGTGGACTATCCAACAGTGAAAGAATTTTTCAAATCTGACCAGTAGTTCCTGAGATTACCGCGTTCAAACAAACAAACAAACTCTGCAGCTTTATAATATTAGTGTAGATTTTATACGTATAAAGAAAACTTATTTTGTGTTTGTCTCAAAAATATGTGAAAACTAAATGTAAAAATAAATAAATGTCGTAATACTTATCCATATACATATTGTGTTAGACATTAGTTTTAATCATATAACCTCAAAAATAAAATATCTTCTTTTGCACAGCTCAAAGTACAAAAGGAATTCATGATGAATCAACCTTAATATAGCTACATAAAGACATGTCTGTTTGTATGTCACTGCTGATACATCTCCCCACATGCATATATGGAAGGGAATCGTGTGTCTGTCTCAAACATGGTATTGTTTGGATTTGGACGCATTATTTTATGATAGGTAGTGCAACAAGATATTATAGATCTTGTTTAATTGCTGAATAGATTTCGGTTTACGAATCAATAGTCCCAACAAAGATTCTCGATATCATTTGTTAAGTTTGTAATATTAAACCACCAGTACCAGTTTCCGCGGGAATTTCGAGATAAAATCTATCCCATGTGTCATTCTGATGTTGAACCTTATTACTGTAAAGTTTCATCCAAATCCGTCCAGTACTTTTGTCGTGAAAGAGTAACAAACATACATACATCCATCCTCACAAACTTTCGCATTTATAATATTAGTCGGACTAATCCATAATTAAACATCAAACGTTTCTTGTAATATAAAACCTTATAACATAAATTAAGGATGGGGTCTTACTACCAGAGCTACGCTAATCGTTAGCGAGATGAGCCTTAGCACATTACTGGCTATTCCTTCTTTATCTTTCGTAGTTATTTGAAGCTACCAATCAATGGATCTCCTTGCAAGAGATTTCTTGAAAAGGAACTGGATATCTAAGTAGTGTGTTACTTAGGTCTCTGCTCGTTCTTAAGGGAACGTGGAGTACTTAAAAAAATTAGAAAAAAGTGGTGAAGAGAGCACAAAAAGTTTCATTGGGTCGAAGTGATGATGAAGTTGAAGACTAGCCTGGGGATAAAAATAGCCTTACTCCCCAATTCAATCATTATAGAAAGGAGATAGGCTTTATTCATCCCGGTATTTTAAAAGAAGATACACAAAAACAAATAATACTAATTCAGCCCAACGCCTCAGTGGTCTAGTGGTGTGTGCAATCGTCTGCCAAGACTGAGGTTACTTTTCAAACATGGCTCGGGTTTGAGATCACCAACCCGCATTTGGCAAGCGTGGTGATTATGCCTATTCCTCCTCACTGTACTGATATCTTCGGTGAGATGATACACTTTTACCCAACGGAGGGACATTACAGGCTAATACTTTTTATACCACAGCCCAAAGTACCCAAACGCGACAAACCCAGAGCGATCCATTTATATAAACCCAACGATACACATACGAATATGTACATAATATCATTAAAATTCCATCATCGTTCGCGCAAGACCGATTTCATTTTATGAAAACATACCACGTTGAGTTGTGCATGTGTGCTGTGCCGTACATTGCATAGAGTTGTGTGCGAGCGTTATCTTAATCGTATCGGGATCGTAAAATACTAAATAGTCCAGTTTTTTATTGAAACAAATCAGTTTTGTTACACTGGCAGAGCGGTTAGTGATGACTTGTACCCGTTTGAAACAATATACGACCTATTAGACACAGGACGAAATAGATCTTCTTGAAATTTTAAGATAAATGAACACTATTATGTTGCAAGCTCTATACTAGTAGGAAGACAAGCGATTCATGTGAGAGCGCTTACTGTGCCGGGAATTGCGGGTTCGATTCCCGCCCGAAGTCAACAATATGTGCGGATATAGTTGTTGGCAACGTCTGGGTGTCAATTATATTTTCATATATGTATATTGTAATAGTACCAGTTAGTTCGCTTCTATTATACATTGACCGCCTTATTCATAGACGATATTTAACTTAAAGTGTTTTGTCTCTTTCACTCTTTGACAAATAGCGTATGTCGGAAAGGGACAAACCATTTGATAGCTAAAGTGCTCTTAATAAACGTGTGTGAATTTGGACCAGCAATGATCCATCTTTACCATTTAGTACCAGCACTTATTCTAACAGATATTCATATTTATAATATTAGTAGCTATTGCTGTAAAATACCCTTTCCCCTAGGAATTACGGGATAAAAACTATGTGCATCTCTAAGGTCTAATCTATATCAATGACGTGATTAAAATAAATAGCTTAGATGTGCGTATAATAAGAGTAATTACTAAGACATCGTAGCCTGTAATCTACCTGTAATCTGAAGACTACGAGTCTATCTATGTGCCTTACATCAAAATCTGATCAGTAATTTTTGTGTAAAAGAGTAACAAAAATCCACATACTTTTTGGCTCAGGTTTGAGATTTTGAGATCACCAACCCGAAGTAGGCACACGTAAGTGATGGCGCCTAACCTTCCAACTCTACCTACTGATATATTCTATAAGATGAGGGGACAGCTGAAAGGATATTGGAACATTTTTATACATATATTTTTTAAAGAAAAATTACTAGAGTAGTCTAGTCTTAGCAAATCAAATAAATTTAACGCTTAACGTTAAATGGTGCATGTACATATTTCGATTCTTCATACAACATACATTAAGACAAACACAGGTCATTATCTTTCTCTGTCGCACTTCCTAAGGGATCTGTTATTATGTTCAGTAGTTATTAGTTTCACTGCACGAACATACTATAAAAGGTTACTCTATATTTAACAAAGCTTACGAGCTTAGGGTGCATTTCCACTATAACTACGCATAGCATAGTTATGCTATGCTTGGTAACCATCAATAATGTTACAAGTAGCATATCAATGTAACATAGCGATGGTGATCGCGTTGTGCCTGTTGATTTAATTTGTTAATTTTGGGATAAGAAATGGCCTGTAACCTTTCTCGTGAATGTAGCTATCAAATATCGTGAATGTAGCTATCAGTAAGCGCTCTCACAGTGGCAGTGAGAGCGCTTACTGTGTCGGGGGTTGCGGGTTCGATTCCCGCCCGGAGTCAACAATATGTTACAACAATTATATATTCTCATAAAGTATTTATGTATCTATAAGTAGTAGTATCAGTGAATTAGATTCCATAACACAAGCTTAGAGCTTACTTTGGGTCTAATTAACCGTGTGTGAAATTGTCCAGGTATATTTATTTATTTAATCGGACTTTTATTTCCCGAGATTAGCCGTAACATACAAACTTACTCCCTCTTTATAAAGTAAAGAAAAGTTGACTAAACTAGCTCGAATTCCTTGTTGTTTCCATCCGGTAGGATGGGTACAGCATAGTAATAGCCTGTAATGTCCCCTTGCTGGTCAAAGGCCTCTCATCTCACCGAAGATATCTGTATGGTAAGGACGATGAGTCGTATCGTAATCACCACGCTTACCTACTGCGGCATAGTACTAGGTAGAAAAATATAATTTTCTGTATTGTAGCCATATTCATTACGATGCTTCTTCTTATAGTTACTTGCTATGCTACTTGACCATGCCGGACGCCTGAGGCGGTCTAAAAACTCCGACACTAGGTTTGGCCACTAACCTACTAGAGCTTACTTCCATATTGGCTTTGGTTTTAGGATGCTTCTTATACTTTCTAAGCTATTTGACCATATCGGTGGTCCTGAGGCGGTCTAAAAACTCCGACATTTAAGTTTGCCACTAACCTACTTAACTTACACGGCTTGTTTTCCTTTAAAACTGACTTATTTCCATATTTACTCGTTTCCCGCGACTCTCAACTCATACCATAAAATGGAACACATCAAAGTTACTCAGTTACACTCATGGGAAGTCGCAGCGCGGAGTATCGCTTGTTTACAGTTAGCATCGCTATTTTATACGGTGTACCGTTGCAACGCACAGCTCTGTGCACACAGTCGCTTTGATAAGCTAATACTAGTTCTGAAGCTGTTGTACAATTTGTATATTACTTTTCCTAGAGGTAGAGAGAGAACATGTTTCCTACTTTTCAAACATGGCTCGGGTTTGAGATCAGCAACCCGCATTTGACACGCGTAGTGATTATGCCTAATCCTCCTCACTGTACTGATATCTTCAGTGAGATCAAAGGCCTTACTTAGCCCAGCAGTGGCGCATTACAGACTAATACGAGTACTTACTTACCTTAGCACCGCGGTATTACCTAAGTTGTACCCGTTTTAGAACGAATTTTGTGACAAAACGTAACCTATAACCTTTATTTTCAATGTGATTGGTCATACACAAAATATGTTTTCTTGGCTGCGTTTTTCTAAAGCTTATATATAGATGAAATTCTGCGGTATTATTATATTGGTATAGCTAAATTATTTGAAGCGATTTGGATGATAATTCTAACGGACTATACTAATTCTTAAACATATTTAGGTAGTTAGGTACAAAATAGGTTTAAGAGTTTATGAGTAATGGCCCCCTAATCTGTGATATAAATAATTTATTTTCTAATTCAATTAAGTGAATTTAAATTCGAGGGGACATATAAAAATAGCCGACCACGCCACACTAAATTTAAGCCCATCAACTAAAAGCTAATTACATTCATCACAAATCCAATACCTTACAATAACGTTAATAAAACGTTTGTTTAGCGAGTGATTACGTTTATTGGCGTGTCTGCGACCCACTGACCCAGTTCCGGGCCCAAAGACTCGGCTCTCTCTGAAAACTGATGGCCCACATTATTGGATTATTTACTCCGCTTGTTCATTATTTACTTGCTTTAAGTAAAACGTTACTTTGATTAATTTATTTAGTAACTAGCAGTGCCCCGCGGGTTTACCCACGTTGTGCCCGTTCCTGTGGAAATTTGGGGAATTTTTATACATGTAAACCTTGTTATTGAATCATTCTATCTATTTAAAAGAAACTGTGTCCAAATCCGTGCATTAGTATTTGAGTTTATCGCGAACAGACAGACAGACGCGGCCGGGGACTTTGTTTTATAATATGTAGTAAAGTGAACGAATGGCCTTAGTAACGGATCTACAATGAAACCAATTCAAAGACAATATTTACTTATTTATTTTGTATAGATACTAACAGTGACAATAACATTAAACTTAATGTTAGTATGTACGTTATCTGTTCATGATAGTCTATCCAATAAGATTACGGGGCGTCTGAAAACCAGCGTTCTACTGAGGCCTCGGTCCAGGTAGAACATCAGCTGAGACGCCTCCCATTGCTACACTATTTTTTAGCTTTAAGTTTAACTTGTGACTGTCTTTGTCCTATTTTTTTGTGGCAATATTTTAAACTAGCAGCGCCCCGCGGTTTTACCCGCGTTGTGCCCGTTCCCGTGGGAATTTCGGGAATTTTTTTACATAAAAACCTTCCTCTTGAATCACTCTACCTATTACAAAAAACCGCATCAAAATCCGTTGCGTAATTTTAAAGATTTAAGCATACAGACAAACAAACAGACAAAAGTAGCGACTTTGTTTTATACTATGTAGTGACTTAACAGAAAAACATTACGACACTGATATTATGTACTAGTAAACAGATACTTATTATGATTTCTTGAGTTTAAGCGAACACTTCTCACTTTAAATTGAAACTACGTTTACGGAAACAAGTGTATCCGTAAAAGGTACACGTAACATGAACATCACTATAATATTACAAAATTTCCTTATTCGAACATATATATTAACCCAAAAGAAAATGGTCATATTAAGCTTATTTACAAGAGTTAGTTTGTGTAAATAACATAGAATTACAAAACGTCAAATAGACATGTCAAAAGCTACTGGTAAGAGAGGAGTTGAGATGAATCACCTGATTGCCCGAAAAGTAAGATGACCGGTTACTTTCTACGGATAGTAGTCGTTACATGAGCCATGTCAGAAGCCTTTGGCAGCTCAATAACTCTGACACGAGGATTGGTCAGGTTGATCATCTACTCGATGAAGAAGAAGACATTTAAATATGGGTAGAGAGAGTGTCGGAAATTTTTTTGATGGTTTTGCTTTATATATAGTTACATTTGATACATATTCTCGTAATAGCATTATACGTAATAGAATGTTAAAAAAACACTGGTATTTACACACAAAGTAGGTCGACAATTCAACTAATTCGATACTCGAGCCAGCACTTCAAAAATTCCAAGGAAAAGATTTCAACGAAATTCTTTTGGAAATACTGCTTAGTTTCATTTGGAAACTTTTCGAAATATTACCTAAGGTCGTTAATTAAATACTATTTAACGAGTCATTAAAAGCCTGTCAGCTAACGGTTTAATGTTTAATGCATCTTTAATGTTCGTTTGGGTAACATCGCGTAGACACCAAATCCGATTGGAAAGTGAATTCACAGTGACTTCCAATATCTTTTATAACTTTTCATTTTTAACCGACTATCAAAAGAGGAGGTTCTGTATTCGATCCGTTTGTGATCTAAGCTGAGTTACTCTTAAGAGCGAAACTTTAAGCTTATAAGTATTCGCATACGAGTATAAGTTTATTTCGTTCGTCTCTTGTTTTATTGGCGATTTTCTCAAGAACTCTTGATACTATTCGATATTTTACTCTAGTCTATGTAGTAATAGTTTCCTATCCGGTTTGGTTTTCTACTATCAAAATGTGTTGGAATATCAAGTGATAGTCATGTCTTTATACTAAATGAAACGGGCCTATATCGCGTTAGAATATATAACGTATTTAAGACCCGTTTCATTCAGTTTATGATAAGGTATGATAGTCATGTGGTAATGCCAGATTTCCTACAAAAGAAAATGTGTACCTATATCGAATTCATAATAGACATTCAATCAAATTGAATGCGAAGTAATGGTCATTTGTTCAGTGACGACCAATTATTTCAACCATCACACCATGCGGTAGAGATACGGTCCAAAAACTCAAGTCTAACCAGGGTTGGCTAAACTACATAAGATTTGTTCTGTTCTATAAATATCGTATTTATACTTAGTATAGAAATGCATAATATACCGATAGCCGCAACGAATACTGTGCTAACGCGGAATAAACAATTTTATAGAAGAATTCTTGGAAATATTATTTTATATACTTTTTTTATTATTGCGGCTTTTTTTTTGACATAGCCAATTTCTTTAATTAGTGTATTGACATTTAAGTTAAGCGGCGTGATTACGCCTAATGCTTATCAGTACTGATATATTCAGTGGGAAGAAAGGCTTTGGCCCTGCAGTGACATTGCAGGCTAATACTATTTTTGTATTGATTTATAGTAAAACTAAACTAAATAGTATAAAAGTTTCATGATTTACCTATAGTAGGTAATAAATCTACTAGTCTTTTCAAAAACCTAACGAGGAAGTTCTCAATTTGACCGCATGTTTTTTTGTGTGTATGTTACCTCATATCTTCTAATTTATGAAAGGATTTTGAAAATTCTTTCGGACTATAAAACCCATTTTAAACTGAAATAGTGGTACTTCTTATAAAACCTGAAGTGAAGTCGGGTTTCACTTGAAAAAATATATATTGCGAAAAGAAAGTCGTGTTAGTTAAGCCATTTATTTATCTTGGTCGGGAATAAGAAACTGTACGGTGCGGGTGAAACCGGGGTCGCCGCTAGTTAGGTCTAAAAAAGGACCATAAAATGGCGTTTTTCGACTTACAGCAGTATTCATTGCTTATATCGACGCTATCAGTTCAAATTCCATCCGTATAGAGTAAACACACTACTGATACTCGTATTTGAATAACAAATACTGCATTTAATGTATACGCTTTGTATTTTATAATTTACATACACACATTTTACATGTTCATTATATTTTTGGATAGAAGAATGTAATCTCGGGGTTATCCGTATTCTACCGAACCGTTTGACCGATGTTCATTCATACCGAACACGATTCACTGAAATATCAAATGACCTAGTCCTTATTTCATCAATGTTTTTTTACTTGGTTTAATGTTTGATTTGAGCAAAATAAATAATATTTACCTGTTTGTAAATAAATTGAGCATCAAAAATGCTTATTAATGACGTCATTTATAACGTTCAAATGTCATAAAGAGCTCCCATCTCACAGAAGATTAGGGTAAGTACATAGGAAAGCATGATGACGCCTAATCCTCCTCACCATACTATCTTCAGTGAGATGAAAGGCCTTTACCCAGCAGTTGGACAGCAGAGGCTAATACTTACATAAGTAAGTACAGTGAGGATTAAGGTACCTTTTCGCTAGAGTTTATATACAGTGAAACCTGGTTAATTGGGATCTCAAGGGACCAAGACATATGTACCAATTATCGAGGGTTCTCAATAATCCAGTTTTCCAATTAAACAGGTTTAAATTTATAGTTGTCTCATTTACAGAGGTCCCCGTTTACAGAGGTCGAAATGTGCCGTTATTCCATTTTAGAGGTGGAAATGTTAATAAAAATGCGTATTTTTGATGTTATGAATTTAATGTAGGTATGAATGTATGAATGTAATGTGAGTTTTCCTTTTCCATTAATACACTGAGACCGAATTTTCTCTTTGTTGTCAATAATTCTACACAGGGTTGACTTTGGTATGTTATTCTCCCTACACAGTTCATCACGCGACTTTCCACAATCATAGTGTGATAGAAGTTTTAATTTTTCAGATACTGATAACGTTTTATATTTGCGTTTGGACATTTTGTACACTTTTATTCCCTTGTTTTTAGGTTATAACATGAGATAGTTACTGACAATCAAAGCATGACTGACGACGAGAAATGTATACAGTAAACAAACACGTCAAAACGTGTTGAAACCTGATTAATTTGTCTCATTTATACAGGTAATTGAGCTACAGAGTCTCAATTATAGAGGTAAACATCGAAAAAGTCTTAGAACTCAAATCTCATTTATCCAGGTTCAAAAAGTCCCATTAACAGAGGTAATTTAATGAAAAAGAACCGGGACTTCGTTGCAACTCTCAATAATAGAGGTTTCTCATTTATCCAGGTCCCACTTAACCAGGTTTCACTGTACAACGTTGCCATGATACGTTCGATGTGATTGGTTGATACCCAACGTAGCATAATAAAAGTGTAAGGAAACCTATATGCTTAAAAATCGTTAACCAAAACCACGTTTCCTACTTTTCAAAAACACCTCGGGTTTGACAGCACCAACCAGCATTTGGCAAGCGTGGTGATTACGCCTAATCCTCCTCCCTGTACTGATATCTTCAGTGAGATGAAAGGCCTTTGCCCAGCAGTGGGACATTACAGGTTAATACTTTTATAACTTTTTACTACATATCTACATGAAAAGCAGGTTTCAACATCGAAACATTTTCCAATATTCTTTTGCCAAGAGGACGTCACTCGGCCGACCTTTTACATTGTAAATAACTAGTTTATTTATATTCACAGCGAGCTCGGGAAGTACATAATATACTGACGTATGTCTTGTATAGTGTGCAATGGTATTTATTACATAAGAAATATAGTTAGCTGTTTTACCCGAAGCTACATTTTGAGGTTGTCGATGCTTATTCTGCTATTCGGGGTTGATAAGGTCCATATATAAAATATCATGGAAATCGAACCAGCCGTTATTGAGTTTTAACTACGGTTAGGACTTTTATAATATTTAAACAAGCTATCAAAAATACTTTTAACACAGAGTCGGTCAAAAACTTTGTTAGGTATTACATACACATGGCGTGAAAATGGACTAACCCATCGCCAAAATATGAAAGCGATATGTTAGTTAATTGCGATTGTTAAGCAACGTGAAGCTCGGACCGTACCCCTATAGGTGGATAGTATTTCCATCTATGCAATACCGTGCTACGGAGGTACTCAGCAGTCGGTCCCGGTTATTTCAATTGTTAGACCACGTCGGAGGTCTTTAGGCGGTCTAAAAACTCCGACACCAGTGTTGGCCACTGACCTTTTCCAAATGAACGTTGTACCATATTACGCATAAACTGAACAACGAAACATGGGGTTGAAAGGGGTGCTAAGGAAAAATTAGAAGTGTATTTTTAGCCGAAGGGTACTGGAACCCAAAACGTGCCACTATAAATAGATAGGGAGGGGTGAGATATTCTCTTACAGTTCCATTTATTCATGTTATACTCGAAGTTGTGCAACGCTGTCCAGTAGAATATGTTTCCCACAAAAATACTTCTAATAACTTATTAATCATATTTCTATGGAAATAAATATGATTTTTTTAAATATTTTTCGACATGTGACACTTATTTATATGAAACTAGCCGCGCCCCGCGGTTTTACCCGCGTTGTGCCCATTCCCGTGGAAATTTCGGGATTTTTTATACATATAAACCTTCCTCTTGAATCACTCTATCTATTTAAAAAAATGCATCAAAATCCGTTGCGTAGTTATAAAGATATAAGCATACATAGGGACAGACAGACAGCGGAAAGCGAATTTGTTTTATACTATGTATGTAGTGATAATGTCGGGATGAATTTCCCTTGTTACATTCATAATGATGAAAAAAATTATACCTAACCTATCCCGTATTTCCCTCTACAGCTCATAAACCACTAGTCGCTTCTACTCTTAATAACAAAAAAGCTACAAGACGTCCTATAAGTGACATCACTAACATCGCTCAGAAATCTAAATCCGTCTCTAATCGAATTACTTGGAACAACTTGTGCCCAGAGTCTTGGATCGATAAAGTGTGCGCCTCGATGTGTTTCAAGAATCGTGGCTCTTGTACTACTTGATTAGTTTAGTCGATTTGATTATGATATCTTGTTGAAATATAGGCATCAAAGTAATAGATAACGTCCATTCGTCTTAGTTAGAGAAGTCGGCACGTTAACCCGTCGGTCCCGGTTACTTTCTACGGATATTAGTTGTTACATGAGCCATGTCAGAGGCCTTTGGCGGCTCAATTACTCTTGACACCGGGATTCGTCAGGTTGGCTATCCACTCGATGAAGAAGAAGAAGAAGAAGTTAGAGAAGGTAAAGATTGTGTTACGAAAGTTTTGTATAACTGTATTAGGGTGCGTTTCCACTGAAGCGTTGAGGGTTGCTTCATCTTACGATCACGCAGCAGTAAACATTAACAAAAAAACAGACGTTAAAAAACATAACTTTGTACTGGCCGTCCGAATAACTTTAACGGGCTGTCTTTTAAGTTATGTAACGGTACGGTTTGTATTAAACAACTAGCTGTGTCCCGCGGTTTCACCCGCAGCGCCCCCGTTCCCGTGGGAATTTTGAGATTTTTATTCCTTATTTTTCTTATATAAAAACCTTGCCCTGACGATAAGGAACACATTAAAAAAAGAATCATCCAATTTGGTGCAGTCGTTCTGAAGTTATGCGCTTAGCAACACATTTTGCGATTCATTTTTATATTATTAGATGTAAAAAATCGTGAATATTTTAACGACAGTATATATGTAACGATAACCAATCCTTTGAAACGACCCGCCCTAATTGTATGAAAAAATACATCAATTAGTTAATTGCCGATTTAAGTGACGTCTCGGAATACGGCTGTTAGGGATTGGTTCTATGTAAATCGATGTCAAATTTTGACTGAAAAATATTTTTTAATACCTGCGTTGAGGGATAACATGTTTCGTTCTTTTCAAACAAGACTCGGGTTTGCGATCGCCAACCCGCAGTAGGCACGTGTGGTCCTTATATCTTCGGTGAGACGAGGAGCTTTGCCCAACGGTGGGAGTTTACAGGCTAAAGTAATAATGTTCAAACATTGTTTAGGTAGTTTATTGACACTGATCATAAGAAAATCAACCTGACACGTTTTATCTCTTTATAATAGTCTATCTTTTCTTCAATTTTCTCTTTTTATTTCCGATTGAAACCCAAGAGATAAATAAATACTTTTTTATCCTGAAATTCTCATAGGAAATAATGATTAACCGAAGCGAGGTATTGTATTTAGAGTAGGTAGTTTACACAACAAACGGTATTAGTTTTCAATTTTTTTCTTTCCTTCAATCACATTTTAACGAAGAACTTGGTTCTCAGGCACAAATATTTATATGGTTTAGTGGTAAATATAAATTATTAAATTAAGTTGGTTTTAGAATGTAATTGAAAAAGATAAATTTTGATTAAAAATAACTTATGGTTCTTACAAATTAATATTTAAAGAAATGGGTGGAAATTATATTTCAAGTTCTTATCTTCTTCATCCTTAGCCATCTTCTAAGATTATTTATAATTTTTATTAATAACTAGCAGCGCCCCGCGGTTTACCCGCCATGTGCCCGTTCCTGTGGGAATTTCGAGATGAAAAAAGCCTTTCCGTCCCTAAACCTTCCCGTTGAATGTGGCTATCCATTACAAAAAGAATTATTCGAATCCGATGGGTTGGTCTGAGATTTGAGCTAAGCAACACATTCAGCGATTCATTATTATATTATAGAAGATATGATGTTGAATAGTACGATATCATCAAGTAATTATTAACGACAAGTTTAAGATACATAATCATGATTCAAGTACTACATTATATACAATAAGTTAAAGTATATACGAGGTACATAGGAGGGATTAGGTACCTCATGAAGGCTGATCGATCGCTCGGAGTGCGCATGCGTGGTACCTTGACGGTCTGACGTCAATCCTTATTCTACGAGAGTGTAAGGAACTTTTTTGTTATTTTATAGAATGCATAACGATTTTTTTTTCAGTTCTCTTGTAGTGGATTTGAAATTGGAATACTGCAATGTTTTTTGTGCAATTATTTGTCTTTTATGTAGCCTAGATTATGACGTGTTCTATTTTCGTTCTGTTTTTGTTTTTTTTCTTGTTTTGTATATTAGATTTAATATAAGAATACTTGAATCTTTATTTTTAAAATTCTATCAATTCAGAAACTGTACTTTTCCTTTTTACCAAAATTTTTTTTTTTGCTCATTGGATCCCACTGCTGGGCAAAGGTCTCCCCCAAACACCACCAACCCTTCCTGTTCTTTACAGAAGCAATTGTCTTTGCTTGGGAATTTCGGATAATCACCTTAGTTACATTAATATAACTGTTAAAAATCAATGGATCGTAAATCCCAATGCTTTGTTAAGTAGATCAATAGTTTCTTAATCCCTCCTTTATGTATTTTCTCAAGTTAACTCGACATTTACATCACAAAGGTTACTTTTGCGTCGTTTGTCTGTTGATAATAACAAATTAAACGAAAGGTTATCAATTATTTGTTTTATTGCGCACTTCATGCGTTATAATGAGTGATATGATGGTACACGGACTTGTCTCTTTTTGATTAAATAATTAGTTAGTTTATATAACTGTGCCGCGGTTTTATCTCTGTTTCTATTTGTGGTGAAAAGTCTGTTACCTTCCTTTTCAATGTGGCTCGTTATCATTTTCAAGAATATTTAATCGAAACTACTCGTAGCTGTGCCCTGCGGTTTCATCCGCATTTATTCCGTCACTTCATTTTATTTATTGTTTTCTACTTCATTCCAACATTGTTAATATTTCATTTTATTACCCATATTAGTTTATAAGTTCTAGTAATTGTACGTAAACTTCACGGAGGTGGAGTTTGGCTCCCAAGACACAGACTATTCTAGTTTGGGAGTCAAAGGTTTTGTAAATTAGATTAAGTTTTGAGGAATAAATGATCTATTACTATATTATATTACTGCTTACCGGATTACGACAAACATTTCAAAACCAGAATCAACTAAATCGGTCCAGCCGTTCTCGAGTTATAGCGAGTCTTACGAACCACGATTGATTTTTAGATATATAGATTAGCAACTTCAATTTTGGTTCGTTCAAAGACACAAACTCATCCCCGTTATTGTATTAGTATAGACGTACATTAATTTAATGACGATGATTTTTTGTCTTGGTTTAGGAATTATCATTATGCAAAATCTGTACTTAAATTAAATAAATAAATATACCGGGACAAATTCACTCACGGTTAATTAGACCCAAAGTAAGCTCTAAGCTTGTGTTATGGAATCTAACTCACTGATACTACTACTTATAGATACATAAATACTTTATAAGAATATATAATGGACACCCAGACGTCGTCGCCAACAACTATGTCTGCACATATTGTTGACTCCGGGCGGGAATCGAACCCGCAACCCCCGACACAGTAAGCGCCCTCACTGCCACTGTGCCAACGGGCTTGTCAATTAGTACAGATTGTGCATAATGTTGAATAGTTTATTTCAACGAACGAATATCTGGATGTACCAATGGGATTGAGTAAGCGTTATAATAAGTAAGTAAGTATTAGCCTGTACTATCCCACTGCTGGGCAAAGGCCCTCATCTCACCGAAGATTTCAATACAGTGAGGAGGGTTAGGCGCAATCACCTCGCTTGCCTAATGCGGGTTGGTGATCTCAAACCTGAGCCGTGTTTGAAAGGTAGGAAACAAGACTCATACAATAATCTTAAAAAGTTATTATTGATTATGATAGTCACATTCTAGATAAAGGTCTAAACATTCTAGATAGGTTCATATTTATTAGGAATTTCTTTTCGCCGGTTTAACACAAGGGACAATTAGAAACATGATAAAGTAGTGTTAGCGGATTAGACAAGCAATTACGCCTACTTAGATCAAATAAACCAAACAGAAACACGGAAACCAAACCTTTAGATTAACAATACGAGGTTAGGTATCTAAGTAAGTTCTAAGGGCCTTAAAAAGGGGCCTCATAAACGCTTAACAGCACTTTAGCTATCAAACGGTTTGTCCCTTTCCGACATACGTTATTTGCCAAAGAGCGAAAGAGACAAAACACTTTAAAACACTGTTTAAGTTTAATATCGTTTATGAGTAAGGTGGTTAGTATCTAAGTAGGTTAGTGGCCAACCCTGGTGGCGGTGGTTTTATACCGCCTCAAATCCTCCGACTTGGTCTGATTATTGACACTACTTGGACTGACAATTTGACGTGCCGTAGGTTCGGTAGAGCTCAGATAGAGATACCGCTATCGGCCACCCATCCAAATAGGAACTGTTGCTTAACAATCGGGATGAGTAATCACATCACTTACTAGTCAAATACGCCACGGGCGCTACAGGTTCCAATCGCACTATACAGTAATACTTGATATATCTAATTCATTGTACTGCTCATGTCGCAGTTTGACTGAGCGGTTATCAATCGCGAATGTTAAGCTACGTGCCGCGTGGAAAGGTCTACAAACAATAGATACAAAATCATACTTTCATTTTTATTTCACAAATTAAATAATTTTCTCTCAAAAACATTGACACACATTTAATATCATCAATGAAATATTTCAACCAATAACGAAAACTCCAAAATCATGCAACACTCAACCTTAATTGTATGCAAATAAGAGCCACTTAAAATCGCTTAAAGAAGTCACGGACAGACATAAAAAACTGCATAGTTAATATTGTAATGTTAAATACTTTGTAGTTGCGTGACCTTCGTAGCTCGTAGCACTTCGTAGCAACTATGGTGCTACGAACTTTGTTAACTATACATAGCAATAAATTATATACTTATTATTTATAAATAATTTTGATATAATAATGTGTTGAAAACGATATTTAATTGTTTTGATATCAAATTTATATTTTCGGAAAAAAATATTCTAATAGTAGATTTTTTTTATCTGAAATATTTACTCCTATTAATTATCTTTTATAATTTTTAAACTTTATGTTTTATATTTTGTGGAGACACAGATGAATTAGATTACCCAATAGATTATTATCTGCTAACAACACAAACATAAAGTTTATTTTATTTTATCATATAATAGTCTCTACATATGTTTAATTTATTTATGTAAGTACACTACATCCCTGTACCCAAGTAAAATACATAATGAATATTTAATCTGCTCAGAAAAATTTTAAGCATACAAGTAATTTGTCACATTATAATTGAAAATTAGCTGAACCGGCAAACGTTGTTTTGCCACATAAAAATTAAGAGGTGGACCACCCTAATCACTATCAATTGAAATGTAAGCTATCCTATCTTTCAAGATAGATCAAATTGCACACGGTGCAAAAAAACGGTGCTTACCAAATTTAAAATCGGTTCAGTTATAATATAATTAAACCATTAAATGGTTTAAATTATACATAATTATCCAAATAGATAAATTCAATTTGAATAGCATTTATGTTTCTAAAGATTTCTTTGAACATTTTTTCAAACGTTCCGTTAATTCTATTGAAAGACTTATAATTGACTTAATTGAATTACGCAAAGACGAAATCTCAATAAAATTTAAGTCATGATGAATGCCGCCTATAAGAAAAATTTCCATTCCAATGTATTAGAATTGAGGGGCGATATTTTAATGTAATTTTTGGCAGCATTTTAGGTTTTCTTCAATTCATCTTATTGGCTTCAAGAAAATGTTCTCAATTACGGCCTTGCTATATATAATATGAAACATTTTCTCAATTACTGAGTTGCAATGTCATAAAATTGTTTATTATGGCATACTGCCTATTTCCCGCGATTTCACTCACAGATTACCCGTTAAAAGTGGCCAAATTCTTTATTCAAGGTCTTATCTATTTCTTTGCTAAAATTCATCAAATTGGCTCAAAATCAAAAATATTAAAATGAAACGTAGTCAATGTCGATAATCCGCACACTATATATACCTTATATATAATTATACGCTCCTGTAATTTATAAAAGAGTAACATTACAATTTTAACTGAACCAACTTCCCGTTTTGCTTCTTCTTCTTCTTCGTGTCGATGGCACAAAAATTAACTTTCTTTTTTTTCTTTTTTTTTTTTAAATGAGCCCGCTCCAGTGCTTCGCTGCCCCTATGCCCTTGTCATTGGCGCACATGAGGTCATTCAATGTGCAGCTTTCAGGGTTTGAGGGGCAGCAGGTCAGAACGTGCTGCATGGTCTGTTCGGGCGCCCCGCAGTCGCACTGGGTCTGACAAGGATCTATCATGCCCGTTTTGCTGATGCGGAGCCTTTGCTGTGCGAAATCGACCAATCAAAACGCATTGAATTTGTCAAACAACACATTGACATTGTCAAAATCTTTTCGTAATGCGTTGTGATGGTCAGTTGTGCTTCGCACAACTCCTCTCCGATTCAATGGAAACCCACCCTTGTCCTAAAACTACAAAGGTACCATTTAGTATTAGCAAAAAACTTGGCAGGTGCAAGTGAACGAGCCTTTTAATTATTCTCATTCCACAATAAGAACAAGTCGATCAATAAAGCAGATGTGTCCAACATATGACGTCACGTTAGTATTGTCAACTAGAATTGATATGAGTTACAGGTTTATACACTTACCCTCCTATAATAATCGATTTCTGCATTCAAAATAGCTTATGAAAACATAGAAATGTCAAATAAAGTCACTGTCAATGTCGAAACAGTTTTGTAACCATGGTAACAGTCATGAATCATACAAAATCTACCTTGGCCAGAATGACGTAAAGAACAGACAAATAGCAATTGTTTCCTACTTTATTTGACTATCTAGACTACTGTCAAAATGTATGGAATCTCTAATGACCACCTGACTTAAATATGTATATAAAAGTTTTAGTAAGGCACTTTTCTACTGTCACGTGACGACCTTTCTTGTATATATATTTTGATTGTAATCAAGTAAATAAAATGCGAAACGATTGCAACCTGTCTAGTTAATTGTTTTATCGACCTTGGAAGACCTTGGAGGCCTTTTATCCGTTTATTTGTTGTCAACTTACTTGATATGATATCTAAATAATATAATACTAATATACACCCGGACAAATTCACTCACGGTTAATTAGACTCAAAGTAAGCTCTAAGCTTGTATTATGGAATCTAACTCACTGATACTACTACATATACATACACAAATACTTTATAAGAAAATATAATTGACACCCAGAAGTCGTCGCCAACAACTATGTCTTCACATATTGTTGACTGCTGGCGGGAATCGAACCCTCAACCCCCGACACAGTAAGCACTCTCACTGCCACTATGCCAACGGGCTTGACAAATGAATGAATGATTGCAGTGAGCCAAGAACATTGTAATAATCTTTGTTAATTAACGTTTACTTCCAATAGTTTAAGGTAATTGAATTAATTGGATTCAAAGTTAATCTTGGCAGTAGTTCTGACCTACTTTCCATTGTGAAGGCATCGGGATTGTGAAACGAAATCAAATATTCAACGAATTCTGATCTCCGAGTAATTCTACGTATAATAGATCAGTTATTTTAACTTTGCAATTCAGTTTTCAAAACCGATAACAAAAAAGTTAAAAGTAGTTTAAGTTTAGGGTGCTTCTCCACTAGTATAACGCTATGCTATGCTACGTTGTTATGCTAAGCTACGTTGCTATGCTACGCTACGTTGTTATGCTACACAGCGTTGCTATCGTATTAAACGTAGCATAGCTCATTTCTGCAACGGGAAGGTATTACAAACTAACCATTTTTTCATTCTTATAACTTTCTAGGTGACTTTAAAAAAAGTATAGCAAGTTATGGGTTTTGCATAATAATATTACAGAAGAGACATTCAATCAATTACAATATACCAAGTGCTCAATAACTCTGACACCAGGATTGGTCAGGTTGACCATCCACTTGATGAAGAAGAAGAACCAAGTGCAAATCGTTACATCCGTTAGTGAACTATCAGTTCCACGTGTGAAATGTATTACTTGTGTCGGGATCACACACAACATCCTGTGTCTACAGAGAGGCTTTCTTGTTGTTTGCTTTTTCAAAGATGAACACAACAATAAAATTATACTGAAAATGAAAAAAAGCTTACTAATATCATACACAATTTTTACTTTTAAAAGTATTCACCTGTAATGCCCACTGCTGGGCAAAGGAGTCTAAAACTGTCATCAAAAAACGTTTATCTAAACCTACTTATTGTAATGCCTAAAAATATACAATCATAAAATTACTCAAAACAAAATCTATAAAATCATTCACACGAAAGGTATAAACCAAACACACCGAATACAGGCATACAACACATCTAAGTGGGTGAGATAAGTGCGTTTGCGCATGCGACGCGACGCCCGTGTCGACAAAATGGCGGCTACCTCGTGTAATGCCGTCATTTCCCGGAAACGCAGCGAGCGGCGCGCGCGCACCGAGGTCGAGAACCGGGCATGCGACTGCGACACACGGCCGTCAACGTGTTACCTAACATTTTATTAATACGCCACTCACAAAAGCTTAGAACTATAATTTATTAGTTGACTGTAATAGTCAAGCGTGGTGATTATATGATTTTCATTGTTGCCAATGGCATGCCTTGCTTGGATCGCCTAAATATTTTTAAGATTTAAAAAAAAACCTCTCACTGATATCTTCAGTGAGATCAGAGGCCTTTGTCCTGTGGAACATTAAAGGCTTTACTTAATTGTTACTGGTCTGCCACTGTTGTTATTTGTTCAGGAATTTTAATTAAAACCTGAAGACACGTTCCCATAGGAATTTCAGTAAAGTAATTCTTCTAAATCCTAATTAATGTTGCGTTTTTGGTTTCAACTTCCGAAGGAGACAACATAAAAATATATTTATCGATCTTTTTTATTGGTTTAAATAAATAAACCTATGATATGTTAGTAACTAAGATAAGAAAGAGATAGAACGATATTATGAGCGTTTATTGTTTGAGTGTGTATCTTATATGCATACCATACAAATAACCTCGGCCATCTATACCAATATCACTACATAGTCACTACATAGTATAAAACAAAGTTGCTATTTTTATCTGTTTGTTTGTCTATATGCTTAAATCTTTAAAATTACGCAACGGATTTTGATGCGGTTTTTTGTAATAGGTAGGGTGATTCAAGAGGAAGGTATTTATGTAAAAAAATTCCCGAAATTCCCACGGGAACGGGCACAACGCGGGTAAAACCGCGGGGCGCTTCTAGTGTTTTATAAAGCAGAAAAGTTTATCTGTTTGTTTGAACGTGCTAATGTTGGAAGCTACCAATCCAATTTGAATAATTATTTTTTGTAATCGATAATCACATTCAATGGGAAGGTTATATGCAGTTTTTCATCCCTATATTCCCGAGGGAACGGGCACAACGCGGGTAAAACTGCAGGACACTACTGGTTATTTATATTTATGCAAGTCTATGATTTCAGTTTATTTAAGCAGGTCGAACTCAAAGCTGTTATTCAGAAGAAAACCAAGCAAGCGTCGCAATTTTTATTTCATCATCGGGTTATCACTACATAGTATAAAATAGTGATGTAACGGATATTCGCATTCGCATTCGCATTCGCGAATATCCGCATATTTTTCAATATTCGCATTCGCATTCGCGAAAATTATGCGAATATTTAGCGAATGTTTTTAATAATCAAAAAGGAAATTATTATATGCATTGCATGCATATGAAATAAAATACAATAGATAACCTTAGATATTATTATTAAATCATACTTCTACATTCTAAATTTAAGTCTCATTTATGAAAGTTTAGCATTAATCAGCCTTGTTATAACTAGGTTTGTATTTATT
Source organism: Cyclophora albipunctata (assembly GCA_963082685.1). Classification (NCBI taxonomy): domain Eukaryota; kingdom Metazoa; phylum Arthropoda; class Insecta; order Lepidoptera; family Geometridae; genus Cyclophora; species Cyclophora albipunctata. The sequence goes on from OY720125.1 coordinate 1,087,876, forward strand.
TAGTAGTATATTATTACTTTACAACCATTTTAAATAACGTTTACAATTTCTATTTACTAAAAAACTAAACAATTACTTAAAACAAAATTATTAAACTTTATATAATCTAATGTATTAAGTATTAATAACCTTTGCTTTTAAAAGTACCTATATTTTTCATTGCACTTTATGTATCTGAGAAATGAAAATAAACTTAAAAAACAAAACAACGAATACTTAACTATTTGTAATAAACCTTTTTCAAAAACAAAATTATAATTATTTTTATTCTTCTTTTCGAGTCGAGATGATTATTTAAATTAAATTAAATAAGTTTAGACCAAAATTTGGCCAGGTCTATTGCACTGTCATTTGCCCTCCAAACATCCTCCACAGTGCAGGACACGGGGCTGCTCGGGCACTGTAGCAAATGAGGCATTGTTTGGACAGCTCCACACTTGCAGCTATCGTTATCCGAGAAACCCCACCTAACACGGTTTTCTTGGCATCTTCCAACACCAGTTCGGAGCCTATTAAGTGACTTCCAAACTGCCCAGGGAAGATTGCCACCCGGCGGCAGTTTCTCAGACAGCGAAGTGAACGGTGACGGAGGGGGGAATGGTTTTAGGAGCAAGCCTTTCACTCAGACTAGGCTGTCTGAGGAAGCTGTTACGGCTCCTTAGGCGCGACGGTGGTGGAGACAGATTATGGAGTGGGTGCCTGCTATCCCGCTTCTGTTTATATCTTTCCACAGAGCAGGCAATTTTCCGTCGTACACTGGGTGGAGCTATGCCAGCCAGGCTGTATAAGTATGGGAGGGGGGTGGGTTTTAATGTGCCAGTTATTATTCGGCAAGAGGCGTTTAGGGCAACATCAACCTCTTTCGCATGCGAAGAACGTGCCCAGACTGGGCTCGCGTACTCGCCTGCTGCGTAGCATAGGGCCAGGCTGCTGGTGCGAAGAACTTTTGGTGATGCCCCCCAGTGGGTAGACGTGAGACGACGTAGGATATTGTTCCTGGAACTGACTTTGGACTTCAGTTGTAGGCAGTTCTCCCTATAAGTCAGAGACCGGTCCAAAGTGACGCCGAGATATTTAAGCTTGGGGTTGTGTTTAATATCTACGCCGTCCCACTTGATCTTAAGGGCCCTATTAGCCTCTTGGTTATTTGGGGTGCATGAAAGGAGCCTCCACGTGTGACGCACCACAACCGGCTGTGTGCGTCCGGCGCGCCCTGGGGGATCTGCGGGGACAGTGTAGTCGGTAACGCAGATTCGCTGATCCTTTCGCCACGAGATGATTAATCAAAAAAAAATATTTTTATTTTAAACTAAAGTTTCTAATACTTGTTATGTTAACATTTGGTTTCAATTGCAAGTTATTTATTTATATATAAAAATAATGATATATAAGTAAGTAAGAAGGTACACAAAATATAGTTTTTCTATTTCTAATAACATGTTGACTATTTAGTTATTAAAGTTGTTGTATTTGTTTATTCTTAGTAATTAAATTGAATGGCCGACACGAAACGTCAAACCTGTCAAACATTTTACTCGCGCTTTTTTGAAATTTTAAAATATTCGCATTCGCATTCGCGAATGTTGAAGATAAATATTCGCAATCGCATTCGCATTCGCGAATGTGAAAAATACAACATTCGTTACATCACTAGTATAAAATAAAGTCGTCTCTGTTTCGTGTATGTTTGTCTGTATGCTTAAATCCTTTAAATTACGCAACGGATTTTGATGCGGTTTTTTGTAATAGGTAGAGTGATTCAAGAGGAAGGTTTTTATGTAAAAAAAATCCCGAAATTCCCACGGGAACGGGCACAACGCGGGTAAAACCGCGGGGCGCTGCTAGTTTTATCTAATACACTTTTTTAAATAACTAATTTATAATCTCAGTTTGATATCAGTCAACATTAAATTAACTCTATATACGTTTCAATGATAAGTATTTATTTGTATACCAACGTAAAATAGTCGGTCCCGGCTCTTAGACCATCGAAGGTCTTTAGGCGGTCTCGACACCAGGATAGACTGCAAACCTCCTCGTGTTCAGTTTACCCATCGAAACATTTCAATTTCTTATTTCGTTACAATAATCTATTTCAACACGTATACACTTCGCCCACTAACCACCATTTTGCCTAATGACTAATTAATCACACTTTATATATGACTAATTGGCTTCTATTTATAAACATCGCTCCACAAATATAGATCTTGTTCGCTGCTACAATCTAATTTGATTCAATTTTAACACATACATTGATAGTACTTACGAGTATTTCGTGTAACACTTCATACATTGGTAATTATTATGTGTATCACAAGGAACGTTGAGCGGTTAGACCTTGTCATATTCAACGTAAAAAGTAAAGTATTAGCCTGTAATGTCCCACTGCTGGGCAAAGACCTCTCATCTCACTGAAGATATCAGTGTACAGTGCAGTGAAGTACAGTGAGCAGGTCATATTTAAAGTTTTAGAATTTCTACTAACATTACAAAGAAATTTTAAATGGTTTAATATGACAAAATACTAAAGTGCTTACTGTTTTTGTGGGCTTGGCCTAGCAGTGGGATCTTACAAACTAACACCATCTATTAAATGTAACTTGTCTGTTTACTTAATGTAGTTTACTTGAATAATGGTAAGATAACAAAAGAAAGCAATATCGAGTAGGTTAGTGTGGCCACTAACCTTGCGAGGCAAGCATATAACTGCAGACATATCTCTACTTTTACCGGGAGATTTTATGTCTCGCACTCGAGCGACAAAAATAGTACGCATGTTGCCGTTTGTAGACAACATGTAGAGAAAACTCCCACAGATAATAAAGCTATTCGCATTTAGTCTTCACTCGAGATTGAAAACGAGAGTTTTTGAGGTTGCATGTATAATATAATTATTTTTCTAAAAAGTAGAGATAAATCGCAGAGAAAACTTTTGTCTTTAGTTATATGCTTGCCGGGCTGGTGTCGGAGTAAGTCGCTTTATTTTATACCGAACTAGCAGCGCCCCGCGGTTTTACCCGCGTTATGCCCGTTCCCGTGGGTATTTCGGGGTTTTTTATACATATAAACCTTCCTCTTGAATCACTCCATCTATTTTAAAAATTCGCGTCATAATCCGTGCAGTAGTATTTGAGTTTATCGCGAACAGACAGACAGACAGACGCGTTCGGGGACTTGTTTTATAATATGTAGTGATAACCCACATGAATCATGATTAACCGACGCGAAGGATCGCTGGTAATTGAATAAATAATGCTTTATTTATTGATCCAGTTTACCTTTCATTGCATTAATCAATGTATTAATTGTAACCACGATCTCGTGAATATCACGCATTATTTATTCATTAAATCATGGCTTGCTTACCCTTTCCGTATATTTGATTTAATTTAATAATAGCGAGTTGTGGTTTTGTCTATGTTCAGTGGCGGATTCAGGATTTTGGTTTGGGAGTTGAGTGTGGTGAGGGTAGGTTTTTTCAAAATACATGTAAAAATTACAATGTATTTATTCAGTTTTGGCTCTAAAGAGGCATCGTGTTAAGTTTGCTTGGTGAAAACTTTAATTTACAACTAATAAAGATACTCGTACAACAAGCTATAATACTTTACTTATATTAATAAGTGACATCTCTCACACGAAAGTTAATATTCTGTTTTCATATTGAGTTATCATAATTTTGTAAAGAAATACCTATTGAAAACAAATAATAAAAAATACAGCGTAAATTCTGATATTGTTCAAAATCATTACTCTCCTTTTTTACTCGCCAATTCGGGTAAACAAAGGATGAATCGATGTCATATTTATCTACCTTTGAGGCCCATGATAAAAGATGGGGTTGAATTCTCTATAGAAAAACTTTTGGGGTTTCTTTTGTGTATCTAGGGGTTTAATGATTTATTGAGCAAACTACTTTTTCGGATATTTACAAGGTTTAATATTTTCCCAGTTTCTTACATTTTGGCACAAATTGTTTTATTGTATTGTTAATAATTAATAATAATAATCTTTATTAACAGAAAAGGTTGCGAAACAAGTCTAAATACAGAACTATATTATACATTACTAGTACGTGAACTCTGACTCCTAAACTAAAATAACTTGTACTCTGTATATTTATTTAGTCTTTTTAATTGAAATTTAAAACTACAGATTACCTAAGTTAAATTTAAATTGAGAGGTTGAACTAAGTATTCTATTGCTTTACGCTTCAAACGAAAAAAAAAAACAAAAAATATACTATGTATTTAAAAATATTGAAGTAACAACTATGTGTCTTTCTCTGCCTAAATTGATTAACCATCTTTTCATTCAATATTCAAATGAAACTTTGTAAATAAACAGTTCATTTTTATACCGAAATTCCCAAGAGAACATACCGTTACTAGTATTTTGCAATCACCCTTTCACGCCCCTGCGATTGCTTCAAATATATAAACGCTTACCTGAATAAAAACATAATAGTGCGCGTACCTACACTCACCCCACGCTAAACAATAGGCCGGTAGCAACTGCGTGAGCTTCATGAATAATAGATGGATGGATGGATGTAGAACCATGCCCGTCACAACGGAATTACACGTCGATATTGTTTAATTTAATAAGAGATAGTTTGTAAGTTTTGTTTCTCTATCTCTAAGTGCTCGTGGCGTAGTTTGACTAAGCGATTTTAGCTTATTGCGATGGATATGTGCAACTCGACCCCTACTTGAATGGCTGGCCAATAGTGGCATTTCTATCTGAGCGCTTTAATTTTTTCTGGAATGGATAACTACATTCAAGGGGAAGATTAGAGGCTTTTTTTATCTCGAAATTCCTTCAGGAATTAGCACTACGCGGGTAAAACGCGAGGCCCTGCTGCGTTTAAAAAAGAAAAACGCATCTAAACCAATTCTGATTTTTTTAATAGATTAAAAGGCTTGTTTTACCTAAATTTATCGTTAGACCATGTCGAAGGCCTTTAGGCGGTCTAAAACTCCAACAACAGCATTGACCACTAACCTACACGAACTTAGTTACGTACCTAAAATAATTTACAAACATCCACCTAACCGGGTAACAACCGGTTAATAATAACATAATGTAATTACAATAAGACAAACATTACCAACCAAGATATTGTGTGTAATAATTACGTCCCTTAGTAATTACACGACCTTTTATACATAACTTAAACGTTATTACAAATTATTATTACTTTAACATGTGGCTTTCGTTATTTTGTGAGGAATGAAAAATACATGACATCACTCTTCACTACATAGTATAAAATAAAGTCGTCTCTGTTTCGTGTTTGTTTGTCTGTTTGTCTGTATGCTTAAATCTTTAAAATTGCGCAACGGATTTTGATGCGGTTTTTGTAATAGGTAGAGTGATTCAAGAGGAAGGTTTATATGTATAAAAATTCCCGAAATTCCCACGGGAACGGGCACAACGCGGGTAAAACCGCGGGGCGCTGCTAGTTTTATATAAACTATTGGTAAACTATACATACGTGATTGCGTCTAATTCTCCTCACAGTACAGTCTTCTCATAACTTCAGTGAGATGAGATGTATTTGCCCAGAAGTGGGATATTACAGGATAATACTTTTTTCCATGTTCATAGAAGTATCATCCGAGGTTTAGGTGATTATTGTAGGACCTTGACCGCAGATTTCTTTTTACTTTCTAAAAACAAGGGGTGCTTCAAGTTTAATATATGTTTCGCTGTCCCTTTCTTTATGTGATACTGATATCCTTAAAAATCGCAACATTATTTTCAGTTGAAGTTTATAAACAAAACTTTTATTGGACCTCCCTGTCTGTACTGTAACTATATCTGTGAGTAAGACACCTTTGCCCTGCATCTTACAGGACGATAATCAACTCTTCATCTACTTACCGACATATTCATAAAAAAGCTTAAACAAATAAATAAAAGCTCCAAACATTAAACCTAAACCAAATATCTTCTTCTTATAAAGCTTTAAATTGCTTTTATAATCGGCCATTTTATTTTATTTGTGGTATTATTCTATGCGCGGTCATTTTCGTGGGAACCGGTTTGGTTTTACCTGAGTTTTATTACGAAGGTTGATGCGCCTGCGCCGCCGGTGGCGTCACGCCGCGTCTCGCTTCAATTTTGAGTATAGAACGAAGTCGTTTTCAGCTTTGAGTTGGGTGGGGTTTATGAATGATATATGATTATGTTTGCATGTATGTATTATCTTGTTATCTCTTAATTATCTTGTATGTTTTTGTTATATAGTGGTATCTGTAGGTAATATTCTGCAATTTTGTTATATTCTATATAGAAACGTTATATAGGTTTTTATTACTGGAACTGTAGAATGAAATTGTAATAATTGGGTTTTTGATTTATCTTATCATTTTATCCTGATATCGTACACGTTCATACGTTTTTCAAAACAAAGTCCTGGAAAACAAATGAAAGCTCTCTTTAAAATGTCTTAGTAAAACAATTTACGCTTATATTCATTCAAACCCTTTTCCTTTGTCCTCAGAGCGAAAAATGGCTCGCCTACGAGATGATGAAGGAGGAACTGTTAGAAAAGATGAGGAAGCTTGAAGAAGATCGTCACACGGTTGACCTCTGGAGCAGCGGCCAGGAGTGGGGCAAGCGACGCCGCCGCCGGCAGGTGACGGTGTCCCCGCCCTACGTGGTGTACATGCTGAATGATGCAGACATCATGGAAGACTGGAGACTCGTGAAGAAGCTGTTGGACAGGTGTGATTAGGTAGTCGTTGGACTTTGGTTAGTGTGTCTGGTGGAAGTTGTAGGTGAGGTGAATGGTGTGCTGTTGATGAATGAGGTAGCTGTAGCCATGGATATGATGGGGTTACCATGTCTTGATCGAGTAGAACAGAAATAAAATCTTCTTCTACGTGTCGATGGCGTATTTGAACTTAAAACAGAAATGTGATTCCATGTCTTATTCTGATTTATTTAGTATCAATATCAAGATTGACATTAGAACCACTTAGACGTACAACCAGGTGATATCAAATATTCGAAATCAAAAACTTCATTGTTTTAAGAACATCAGTTTTATGATTGAATTAAGCACATTTTGAACTAGTAAATCGGGAACAAGACCGGATCATGTAGGTATGTATTAGGTTTGTTGGTAACCCCACAGATGTTTAGTACCGAGGGACGGTGGGGTAATCTATACCCTTTTCAATACGTTCAGTAAGTTCAGTGTTGCTACCTCAGTAACAGCATAGTGGACAACAGGTGACCCTTTACTGCCCTTTACTTATAAACAATAAATTGAATGAATCGGTCTAATATGGATGTAACTTAAACGTGGCCACCATCGCGCGTTCTCAGGAGTCAATTATACGAGTATATCAAAACACAGCCACAACTACTGTACCTAGAAACTTGGTACAGGATTCCTTTGATGATATAAGTTAAGACTAAGAAGATTTTTGCGAAATTCAACCCCTAACAGGGAGTGGCCCTTTCACCTGAATCAAAATGAAGGCGGCCGCTAGTTGAGGTACAAATACAAACTTGTTTTACAAATTGTCTACTCATTGAAATTCAATTATAATGACACCTGGCTACAGACATCATCATTTTAAGTATACATTGTTTAAATTAAAACATTGTTTAAAAGTAACGGGCTGATTTGTAATACAAATGAGAGTGAGTTTATTTGTAGGTTCTTTTTAAGTAATACATTGAAACTGTTTTCATACTAATTATCTAGCTATAAATTCTATCTTTCTATTTTTAATTTATAAATGAAAATGTGAAATATTTTTCAGTTTCAGCTCAACTCACTTTATTACATTAGTATGAAAATCGTTTCAGTTTAAGTAAATTTAATTATTTGGGAAGCCTTTTCACTAAATATAGGTAAAAGATTTTTAATGTAAACAATCGTAATTAAAACATTAAACGATTGTTAAAAAAGTAACGAGGTGGTTTTGAAATAACTTTATCTAAACAAACTACTTACAGGTTTCAGATATGCCTAATATATATCCAATATCAATACTTCTATAATAATAAAAATACCTTTACCCAAAGTTGGCCTTTCAACTTACACCCTTACTTACGATCACTTACAATTGACGGCCACCTTAACCAATGATTAACTGTGCGCATGACACGATCATAACTTATTAAAAACTTTTTCTACTTTTGACAGGTGATTAATGTCAATGCTAAGTAAACGTCTGGTTAACTTTCAAAAGTTAAAAGTGTGATATACCTTTCAATATAAGAGCACGCTTAATCAAGAGAAATGAAGATTTTAGTTACACGCTTGTATAGGGATAAAATATTCTTTGTAAAATATTAAATTATTGTATTATGAAACTGCTTTTTAATTAGTTCAAGTTTATTTCAAATACCCGCGTTGTGCCCGTTCCCGTGAGAATTTTGGGATTTTTTTTACATAAAAACCTTCCTCTTGAATCACTCTACCTATTACAAAAAACCGCATCAAAATCCGTTGCGTAATTTTAAAGATTTAAGCATACAGACAAACAGACACGAAACAGAGACGACTTTATTTTATACTATGTAGTGATATCCAAGCTTTATTATCTTTTGTAATGATAACAACCTTTTAAGTATATTTAATTTAGTGGAAAGGCCTCCTTCTACGAAAATTAAATAAATTACCATTCTTTTATTTAAACTAGCAATAAGTATTTGTATTCATCGTCCTTGGCAGGGTCGTGAAAGAACTCGGTCCTCCATCAATATTGATTAGTTAAATTATGTTTTTTCTACTCCTTTTAACTTAATTTATATTCTTAAGTATTTTATAAATAAAGTGTTAGGTTAATTCGGATAGATAGACGGAACGATAGAGTAACAAATGTATTTACTTAATGTTGTTTAAAGACAAAGTATTGAACTTCGACCATACCCTTTGATAAGCGTAAAGATATAAAATAAAACATAATTTTATTGGCTTTTAAAAGAAATTCTCATTTATTTTAATGTTAACCTAACTTAAGGTCGATTTTAACAATTTATCCCTACCCGTTATTATCCAAGATAGCAGATCAAGTCACATGTCAATTATAATCCATGTTTTAGCCGTTATAAGACATTTGTTTCAATAGGAACAATGTCAAACGGTTATCTGCTATCTCAGATAGCCCGTAAGGATTCTTTATTGGAACAGGCCGCTAGTTTCTGCTACCCAGCCTGGCTAGCACAACGAATGTCACAGAGAGCGACAAGACATGATATGATAAATAATGATAATATAATAAATAATGATGATATGATAAATATAATAGGATCGAAATAGGCCTGAACTGCTTCGAGCGAAGGATGGAACAGCCATGCCCCTTATTTGCTCGACTTGGCGGGGGCTGGCGGGGGCTGGGGTACCCCCAGATACTGGATGTTGATTGGTAGAATGCTCCAAATTCGATTTTTACAGAAATGTGTCACAATTAAAACACAGTATTTATATTATCATGTCTTGTCGACTTCTGTCATGTTCGTTGTGGATATGTTATATTATGTATTAGGCGATTAAGGGTGGGTTTCTTCAGCTAACGCTCACGTACCGGTTAACGTTAACACAAAATGTCAGTCTCAACAAATTTAAGAAAATGTCAAATCGTGGCTTTCAGACTTTGTTACAGACTCTCTCTTTGTAACTATTTGTAATCTAACAGCGAAAAAAGTCGTAAACTTTTTAACGAACGTATATTATGACTAGCAGCGCCCCGCGGTTTTACCCGCGTTGTGCCCGTTCCCGTAGGAAATCCGGGATAAAATGTAGCCTATAGCCTTCCTCGATAAATAGACTATCTAACAGTGAAAGAATTATTCAAATCGGTTCTGTAGTTTCTGAGATTAGCGCGTTTAAACAAACAAACAAAACAAACTCTTCAGCTTTATAATATTAGTATAGATAACAGTTTGAAACAACCCACCCTAAGATTTTGACAAACATTTCACATTACGTATAGCATCATTAACCTAACACAAATGATAGCTGTCATTTGACTACAATGATTAGTTTGTTTTTGATTTGATTGAAATTGTATTGGTGTCATCCGCATGTACGTTGATGATGCTATATTTAGTTGTTTATCTATGTTGCTATATCTAATAGTTTTCTATTTCTAATAAAATCGATAGCTTTTTTTGAATTTCAGGGTTTCATTTAAGTACTTTAAAAGGTTATAGTTGGTTATAAATAAAGTTATGTCTGAAACGTTTTCACAGACAATGCTAAGTGGATAGGAATACTTAGAACAGCGTAAACATGCGAGCTTATTAACTTAGATAAACTTTGTTTTTATAATCATTTTTGACATAATTAAAGTATTATTAGCTTGTAATGTTCATAACAGGGCAAATGCCTTTCGTTTCACTGAAAATACCATAAGTGATTAAAAATAATCACCACGCTTGCCTACTGCGGGTTGGTGATCGCAAAATCGAACTCTACACATTTTAATAATACTTCATTTCGTATTAAACTTCTTTTTTGTTTATTAACTAAAAAGCATTATTGAGCCAACTCGTAATGAAGCTTTATTCAATTTGTGGTAAAGACTATTTTTAAATATTAGAGAATAATTAATAATTTGTTTTGTGTTAAATATTTGTTACCCATCCCAAAGTGAGTTACTATTACGGAATCAAACATACTGATACTATACGTAGTTTCAGTGAGCGTAAATTGGCCTTTGTTCTAAGACATTACAGGCTATTATTTACTTTTGTTTTTTATGAATTCGGATAACACTTAACATTGTTTGTGAATACTAGACTAATTTAAAGACCTAAAATCGTACCTATAACTTGATTACTAAGGTCTAAGTTCCTAAAACAATGTCCATTCAAAATTTCAATTCGCTGCTCCATGTTCTAACCTATTTGTATTTAGTTTACAATCGAACGTTTTGTAATTTGTGAAATAAAGTATTTAAGAAAATTTCTTGTGATTTTATTTTTTGTTGTAGTCACTAGATTAGTAGATAATAATATATAATAGTTATTTAGATAATTTGGGTGTTTGTGTTCTAGACATGTGGCGATTTTGATAGCTGAAAGATAAGTATTATCTGTGTCAATCTTCGATCAACAATACACAACTAGATATCGGGTCACGTACAAAATCAAAGCTAAATACTGTCCGCGCGGATGACGTGTGACAGCTTATTTTGTTTACTACCAAACTGAAACAAAAGTTTTAAAACAGTTCGAAGTTCAACCTAATTACAACCATGACACCTAGCAATAAAGTAGCAAATCTTATGAATAAAATAAGAGCTCACTTTTCAAATGAGGCCTTATTCACCGAGGCGTATTTTTTGCGCCGACCCGACATCTAGTTGTGTATTGTTGATCGAAGGTGTCAATACTCAATTATAACTGCTTCGAGACGTCAATATATAATTGTTTATTTGACACAATTTTTCTTACAATATACATGACAATAACACTCATTAACCTCTCCTAAGTTAAGTAATCGTTTGCCATTTCTGAATGCGACGGAAGAAATTCTGACTGTACAGTCAACTCGAGAAAGTATTGAGCACTTTAGTACTTTGTCAATTGATAAAATTTAAAAATTTCATTGATATGTCAGTAGGTTTACTTTTAATTAACCTACGAGTATAACGTCCTCACTGTACTGATATCTTCAGTGAGATGATACGCCTTTGCCCAGCAGTGGGACATTACAGGCTAATACTCGCATTTTTACTTTTAAAATGTTCCACTCCTGGGTAAAGGCCTCAACATCTTCCAAGCCATGTTCTGAGTATTATAGAAGTTGGTATGATTAACATTTTCTTGATTCGATTGTACGTACCAGTTGGAAATAGCGGTTGGATTACGAGGGTCGGTCTCAGTAAAGTACGAGGACATCGGCAATAGTTAGTAGTTATTGCAATAGTTGGTTGTGGTCAGATTTTATTGATTACTTTAATAACTATTTTAATATATTCGTATATTCTTTTTTTTAAAGTATTAAGTACTTCTTGGAAGGAAAGGTTTTGTTTACCTTTTTAAAAATAATATATTATCCTTATAGTCCCATCCTACTGATCTTAATATGTATATAAAAGATTTATAAGTCGACAAGGGTTGAACGATTTTAATGATTCTTTTTTATTTATATATTATGGTCAGGAAAATAATATTATGTTATAAAAATCCTGAAACTCCGCGGGGCGCTGCTAGTTCAATATAAATTACTTTGTTTTAATGCGGGTATCTGCTGAAACGTAAAAACTATTTTTCTTTCTTATTATATTTACCTTACAAATGTAATAAGAACTCAAGCGCAATCAAGTAAAAATACACACAACTATTTCTAGATTATTCCAAGATACACAACTCGTGGCCACTCGACCTCTTCTGACCTCAATATACTCCGCTGGATTGAAACTACCTAAGGGTAAGCAAAAAGTCCTTTTACAGTATATTTTTATCTTCGTAATGTACTAATATGTACTGGTAGTAGTCGATTTATGAAAGGCTGAGCTTACATTGAACTTTGTCAAATTCATAGGTACTTCAATATTAGTCGCGCCCCACCCGCGGTGTACCCGTTCCCGCGGGAATTTCGGGATAAAATGTATTCTATGTGTTATTCTGATGTATAACCTATATTACTGTAAAGTTTCATCCAAATCCGTTCAGTAGTTTTTTCGTGAAAGAGCAACAAACATCCATACATCCATACATACATCCATCCTCACAAACTTTCGCATTTATAATATTAAGTAGGAATAGGCATTAGTAGGATAGGATAGGCCTTTACAAATGGCATAAAGAATTTTCAAATTCCTTTACCGGATAATGCTCAATGTGTTAAATATTCGACATTTGATGAGCTGGTTGTAATTATACTGACATGTAGTGCGCGTAGAGAAGTAGCCATTTCTCTAGTGAAACATTTATAAACATCACAGTCTTTGAAGCACATACTAAATAAGATTTTCTAGTTATTTTAATTTTTTAGTTATTGTCTGTTATTTACTCATGCATTAATTTCGAATAGATTAGCTTAGGTTAGAGGCCAAACCTGGTGGCGGAGTTTTTAGACCGCCTAAAGCCCTCTGACATGGTCTAACATTTAATATTTTTTTACTTTCAAACATGATTAATTCGAAATCATAAAATCACCACATTAGATTAATCGTAATCCTCACTACACTGTTATCATCAGCGGAGACTTCGTCTTTTTCAAAACTGGATTACTTTTGTGACTGTGAGTGCCATTGTCATTGACCATGTTTCTAGTGTGGGTACGGCCTTGTAAGCGGAGCGGAAGCTATATAATCATGTACCACCTAACCAGGCCTAGACAGGCCCTATATGTAACAGCATTAAGGTCTAGTTGCTTCAAACAGTTGATAATCGTTACATACGTTCGTTAAAATGGTCACAATGATGTACGCTGTTAACTGTCTGTTAATAACAAAGCATTGTGTCATCTATACTAATATTATAAAGAGGTAAAATTTGTAAGTTTGTTTGTTTGTATGTTCGAGGTAATCTCAGGAATTATCAGTCCGATTTGAATAATTCTTTTTGTAATAGATAGCCACATTCAACGGGAAGGTTATAGGCTATTTTTTATCCCGAAATTCCCACGGGAACGGGTACAACGCGGGTAAAACGGCGAAGCGCTGCTAGTAATTAATATGACAGTCTGTTTAAGTTATTTGGGCCAGTAGTAAGCCACGATTTTTAATTTTTCTACATCTGTTGAGCCTGACGTCTTAACGTTTACTGGTGCCTGATCGTAAGCTGAAGCAACCTAAAGTTGTATGATCTGTATCAGTCATTTAATACAGATGGAATAGAGCTCAATTTACTTATTGTTTTTTAGATATACGAGTATATAAGTCTAATATTAGAAGGTACATAATATAAAGTACCTACATAATGGTTTATGTACAACGTTATCAGCAATATGTTTTATCATAATACTGATAAGAGCTCGGGCAATAAGACACGTTCACTATAACTTATGATAGAGTTATGTAAATTATGTATTTAATGTTATATTTACGTACTCATTGTAAGATTTCCTTTATTTACTGATGTTAACGTAAATTATTAACGCGCTAGTCTGGAACTACTTGCCAGTTAAATTAAAATAAATCCTGTACATGTATGAAACAAGAGAGACTTTTCTACGTTTTCAGAGGTTAGGTATCGTCCAAAGAATCTCACAGTAACAGTTACTAGGCAGATAAACTCGCGGGGTTTTGCTGGTTAGTAAACTTAAGTTTTTTGACCAGCCCTTTGGCACAGTGGCATGGGAGAGCGCATACTGTGTCGGGGGTTGCGTGTCGATTCCCGCTCGGAGTCAACAATCGAGCGACTGCGTCTGGGTGTTCATACTGTCCATTATACATTCATATAAGTATTTGTGTATGTGTAATAGTATCCGTTAGTTAGACAGTAGTTGTGTGTGAATTTGTCCGGGTCTTTATTATTTATTTATAAATAGTTTAAGCAAATGTTTACTAATAATTAATCTTTGTTTACATAAAGTATGTAAATAAGCAGACACTTCCCTATGTATCATTAATTTCCTAAAAACATTTTTAACACGTCTTCATTTATTTAACATCCGCCCGCCCTAGTGGGAACCGCCCCAAACTGCATTGCAGATTACATTGAGTACGTTGTTAAGTAAAACAAACTACAAATATGTTCTTTAGGTATTGGAGGGTAAATAAGTAAAAGCCTGTTATTTCCCACTGCTGGGCAAGGCCTCTCATTTTACCAAAGATATCATAGATATCATTATACGGTGAGGAATATTGGCGACCACGCGCCTGTAATATATATATATATGTTCATCACTACATAGTATAAAATAAAGTCGTCTCTTTTTCGTGTCGGTCTGTTTGTCTGTCTGTATGCTTAAATCTTTAAAATTACGCAACGGATTTTGATGCGGTTTTTTGTAATAGGTAGAGTGATTCAAGAGGAAGGTTTTTATGTAAAAAAATTCCCGAAATTCCCACGGGAACGGGCACAACGCGGGTAAAACCGCGGGGCACTGCTAGTATGTATATAAAACTGAAGGGATAAACATGGGATGTACGAGTATTCCCTTTACAGAATGTACAGTTTAGGTACTTAATCAGTCTTGTTAAATGACATTCGAGGACTAAAACAAAATATAGATTCTATAGGCACTCTAGAAGTCTAGATTACACAGTAAAGTAGAAAGTAGTTAGAAAACTAGAATACATTGAGAAATTTACAAATTTCAGTCAAAAAAATGTACACGGCCTTAATTGTTAACGCTTAAGTTTGGGCGGATGTTTTTTATTTAACGTCGCAATCGAATTCGAATTATTATAATGTACACACATTGAGAGTTGGTTGTTACTAACGGTTGGTTGTCGTAACAAACGTACCGACTAAAAAAAATACGAATGCTGTTAAATCACTACATAGTATAAAATATAGTCGTCTCTTTTTCGTGTCTGTCACACTGTTTGTCTGTCTGTATGCTTAAATCTTTAAAATTACGCAACGGTATGTGATGCGGTTTTTTGTAATAGGTAGAGTGATTCAAGAGGAAGGATTTTATGTAAAAAAATTCCCGAAATTCCCACGGGAACGGGCACAACGCGGGTAAAACCGCGGGGCGCTGCTAGTACCTGATAAAACAAGGTGTTGTTTTGGGCTACCAGTAAAAAGTCACCATTTTCCATTTTCTTATGTCCGTTGAGACATGTTGTCTTAACGTTTACCGGTCTGTGAGCGTAAGCTGAAGTAACCCGCCCTAAATTATTGAATGGGTCCAATAGTTTTTTGAATATACCCGTTGTACCCGGTCCCGCGGGAATTTCGGGATAAAATGTATCCCATGTTTTATTCTGATGTGTAACCTATATTACTGTAAAGTTTCATCCAAATCCATTCAGTAGTTTTTGCGTGAAAGAGCAACAAACATACATCCATACATCCATCCATACATACATCCATCCTCACAAACTTTCGCATTTATAATATTAGTAGGATTTTATAAAATGAACCTTCAAATTAAAATATGTATATTACAATAACCCTTTTTAACACAATAGGTTATCTTTCTAATACAAAATATCTTTATTCCTTTGTAATTGAGCTTGTTTTTTATCTTCGTTTAATATAACCTTTATTTAATTGGCCTTTCTATGAATAGTAGTATCAGAGGGCGTAGGCGGGCGAAGGCGGGCGGCGCCCACACAGATTAATTCAAGAACTCTATTTACTTTTGATGAAAATAGATTTGCGGTAATTATTATATGTTCTTACTTTGTACATTGGTAATTTAATTATTATTATTATTTTGCGTGGTAGTAGTCTGGTTTACTTGTTTCTTTGTTAGTAAAACATCACTTAGGTCTATTCATGATCTTATTTTTTAAAGTATAAATCATTTTGATGCTATCCATTATTGGAAAACACATTTACTTATCTAAATAATTAAATAATGAATGTATACTTTCACAATCAAATGGTTACGTTTAATACTTATAAAGCATGCTCATTTTATGCACACTCACAATTATGCAATGGGCATTACTTTAAAGAGAATGTCTTTATGAGTTTTACAATTGCTTCTTCTTCTTCATCGAGTGGATGGTCAACCTGACCAATCCTAGTGTCAGAGTTATTGAGCCGCCAAAGGCCTCTGACATGGCTCATATAACGACTACGAGTATTTCAATTGCTAGAAAATATTTTTACTCTAGAAATTACCATTATTTTGCCTAGATAATCCGTCTAAGATTAATCATTGACTAATTTATACTATAGTTCTTATTTATACTACTATTATTATACTTATTACGTTAAAGAATTTGATTTTTGATAGTTTGAACGCGTTAATCTCAGGACCTACCTATAAATAGGCTGTATAATAAATAGGCTATATTTGTATCCCTTGATTCCCAAGGGAACATGCACAACGCGGATAAAACCGCGGGGCACTGCTAGTAACTTATAAATTGAGCTTACACCGATAGCTTATATAGTACCCAAGTTATTTAATACAGTTTAGAAACTTAAACGTCCTCATGACAGTAAAATATGTCTTCAGAAACGTAATTCCTTCTCCAAACAATTAGTTCATCGGATGACGCAACAGTTGAGGAATTCTCGTCAAGGCTCGGTTGTTTAGAATATCACTCGGTGAATCACAAACATCCGGGTATTGTTGATGAAGGATAATATGTTCCGATTGGTATGAGGGCTTTTATTGTTCTACTAGCAGCGCCCCGCGGTTTTACCCGCGTTGTGCCCGTTCCCGTGGGAATTTCGGGAATTTTTTTTACATAAAAACCTTCCTCTTGAATCACTCTACCTATTACAAAAAACCGCATCAAAATCCGTTGCGTAATTTTAAAGATTTAAGCATACAGACAAACAGACAAACAGACACGAAACAGAGACGACTTTATTTTATACTATGTAGTGATGAGATTATAGTCCTAATAAGCAAATATATTTATATACGCAGATTAAATAGGTACTGATTGATTTAGTACCGATCCGAATAACCTTTTTATTATTATTTAGCCATTATTATATGTCCCACTGCTGGGCAAAGGCCCCTCCCCTATTCTTCCATGCATCCATATCCGAATAACCTAATAATCACATATACTCTTAGTAGATCAAGTTATGTATGATCCCAGTATGATATTTTACCTTAGACATTATTAAAGGAAGAAATACCTACGTCAAAACGTTATCTGCTATTTGAGGACACGAGTTATCGCAACCGGCCCTCAATATAAATATATTTCAAAGTAAACATACCTAACCTACACCTTATTTTTCTACCCTTTATCTTTGTTTATAGGTAGGTTCCATTTAATTGTGTCTTCTAAACTTACTTACTTATAACTAAAGAGTTGTGCCTTACTATGGGTTTTCAGCTCCAGTGTATTGCACTAGATGGTTGTATTTTGACGGGTACCTACAATAAAGGGGTACCACGGTGCAGGCGAGTGACGACGACTAGCGACTTTTCAAAAGAAAGGACATAAAATTGTAGTGGGAGCCTGAGCACGGTACAGTCACAGCTGTAGATCAGCCCTACTCGAAGTGTGCTCCGCGGAGCCCTGGGGCTTCGTAAAACCGCCGTCTTGAATCTATGTATGTTAAAGAAACAAAAGTTGTTCGATCAAAATTACTTTATGTAAGACGAAATAGAACACTATTTAAAGCTTACGTCACTTGTTTTTAAACATAATTAAGCGCTTAATTAATTGTTAAAAGAATTGTTAAGAATAACAAACAACAGTTTCGTCCGCGTCAAACTCCCCTTCGTCGAAAACCCTCTAAAACTCCCTCTTAAGTCACTCTTAAAACTGTTGTGACTATGATGAATTTGCGCGAGCTCATATCTCATACAAAGTCAAAGTGTAATATTTTTATCCAGTTTGGCCCCAAAGAGGCTCTTTACGGACATCTGCAGAGAAGAATGGGCATGAAATGAAACTCTGCTGGTTATTTTTTACAACACGGCATTGCACATCATTTAAAACTGATTTCTAAAAACATAGTCTAGTATAACCAAGTTTGTTAGAAGCTTTTTAAGCTCCATAAGCTCTTGAATTACAAGTAATATATTATTTAAGTTAATCTTGCTGGTTTTTATGTTCACTGAGTTAGTTTACGGTAGGTAGGTCGTAACTAAACTCAATTCGTTTTGGTTGGTGCTTAAAAACGAAGAGATCTTCCTGATATTTGAAGACATAGAATTACAACGCTTGTTTGAAGATATATAAATCTAACTACAAATTTATCAAATCACACGTTGTTGCCCGTGGTTTTACCCTCAGTTCCGGTGGGAATATTTCAAGGGTCTGGTAATCGGGGCTGAGATGAATCCTAATTATCATGAAAATAAGTCCAGCCGCTCTTGAGTTATTAACTCGAATTTCAACTTTGTTTAATGTTGTTGTTAAACCCGCGTTGTGCCCGTTCCCGTGGGAATTTCGGAAATTTTTATACATATAAATCTTCCTCTTGAATTCAGTACTGTATCTATTTAAAAAAAACACGTCAAAATCCGTTGCGTAGTTTTAAAGATCTAAGCTTAAATAGGGACAGAAAGCGACTTATGTTATATATGTACTATGTAGTGAAGTGATTCAGAAAATATTTGATTTATATAAAAACTGTTTATATAAAACCACATAAATTAAGTTTCAGTAAGGTCAGTAATTTAATTTTTCAATAACTAGGTCGGGTCAATCAGCCGTGACCTCGCGGGTAGCTTGTAGGTCAATGCAAGGATCCAATTAGGACATGCAAACTGTGTTGTATTCAATGTTAATCTGATATACCTATTACCTATTTACAGGTGCTTTATAAAATACTACCTACTTATAAGGGTACGTTTGCATTAAAGCGAAGCGGAGATATGCGGAGCTCCAAGGTGCTTTTTAAAATAGTACCGCGCCCTGCGATAGTCCCGCCTTGTACCCGTTCCCACGGGAATTTCGGGATAAAATTTATCCCATGTGTTATTCTGATGTATAATCTATATTAATGTAAAGATTGATCCGAATCCGTCCAGTCGTTTGATAAAGTAAGTATAGGTTAAAAAATAGCATCCAAAGCGAAATTGGTTCATATGGTTGCGAACTACGATATGAAAAATTAAAGACAAAATGATCAGAGATGCACAGACAAACACACATCACAAACAGATATACATTTCAATTTGTTTCTCGGTGCAGTGGCATAAAACATTAATTAAGAATCATGCTACCTACAAGATGACGAATCCTTTTATGTAAATATACTCTTTTTGTTTTTGATATCCGCTTCATATTAGAAGCCTTTTACTAGACTAGTATCTAGTATAAGGCTCTTATGGTATAGTATACACCGTATACACGACATGAAAGTAACAGGACCTACTAGAAAAACGTCTGAAATCTTCATACTACTGTAACGTCTGAAATTAATAAACGGAATCTTAGACAATACCTAGGACTTGATTATGCTATAATGTATATTCATCTACCTTCTTAATCTTATGCTATAAAATTTATTTAATTAACATTATGAGGGTCGCTTTTTAAATATAATTAAAAAGGCGAAAACGGTACCTTTGCCCATTTTATCTCCGAAATTACTTACTACTAGAATTTCGAAAAATGTACAGGAAATAGTCATTTTCCTATAGATTATCTTTACTATCACTACATAGTATAAAATAAAATCGTCTCTGTTTCGTGTCTGTTTGTCTGTTTGTCTGTATGCTTAAATCTTTAAAATTTCGCAACGGATTTTGATGCGGTTTTTTGTAATAGGTAGAGTGATTCAAGAGGAAGGTTTTTATGTAAAAAAATTCCCGAAATTCCCACGGGAACGGGCACAACGCGGGTAAAACCGCGGGGCGCTGCTAGTCTATAATAAAGGTGAATTTTTGTTTTAGTTAGAAAGCGGTAATCTCAGAAACTTCCAATATATATAATTATTTTTGTATTGTATAGCCATTTTCAACGGGAAGGTTAGGAAAAATAAGCTATATTTCATCCCGAAATTCCCACAGGAAATGGCACAACGTGGGTAAAACCGGGGCGTTGCTAGTGGTAGATAAATTCCCATAGATAATTCCAAGTAAGTAGATAATTAAAATTACGGTTCCCACTTCACACGATACTCTTGTGTGAAGTGAAGAAGGTATTTAGATACTTCGCGTTTTCTTCGAGTTTTTATTAGTAATCACTACATAGTATAAAATAAAGTCGTCTCTTTTTCGTGTCTGTCTGTTTGTCTGTCTGTATGCTTAAATCTTTAAAATTACGCAACGGATTTTGATGCGGTTTTTTGTAATAGGTAGAGTGATTCAAGAGGAAGGTTTTTATGTAAAAAAATTCCCGAAATTCCCACGGGAACGGGCACAACGCGGGTAAAACCGCGGGGCGCTGCTAGTTCGTATTATAATTTACATATAGTTCTTGACACCTTCGGTCAGGTAAGAGGCCTTTGCCCTGCAGTGGGACATTACAGGCTATCTATGCAATCTGTACTAGTCTATGCTAATGTTATAAAGAGGTAAAGTTTCTAACTTTGTATGTTTGGTAAGGGCCAATCTCAGAAAGTACCAGTCCGATTTTAATAATTCTTTTTGTAATAGATAGCCACATTCAACGGGAAGATTATAGGCTAATTTTCATCCCGAAATTCTCATAGGAACGGGCACAATGCGGGTAAAACTGCGCTGCTAGTTATTTATAAACTATAACTGAAACATTGTTATAAAATGTTTTTTCTCTTTTACTCATTGGAAAATAGCGTATGTCGGAAAAGGACAAACCTTTTCGTAGCTAAAATGCTGTTTTGAAGCGTTCATGAGTACGCTGATACTTTTTCACTGCGTAATATATTTTCCTATAGTTACCTACTTATAAGTATTTGATCAATTGTACCTATGTTTACGTAAACAACCTATGCTGTTTAAAGATTACCCCAAAACACCCCTTTAATTGGCTACAATTGGGGATGTTACCCTTTGATAACAGGGATGTAGGATTAACAGACACCCTTTGATTCAAATGTCAATAAACATGCCTAGGTAGGTAAGGGTTTAAGATAGGTACCTAGATTGATTTCGTCTAGCCAGGTCAATATTAGTTAGGTCTTGTATTTTTTTATATTCCAAAGTATTCCCTCTATTTTATTAATTCCTCTTGCTACCTACATTATTTAAGTTTAAAAATTGTTAATACTTGATTGTTCAAAACTATATTTGCATGTCAAATTAAGGTCAAACATGTTGAAACTACCCTTACATATTTAACCACCCTTATGTACACGTGTTATATCAAATATTTTATGATTTCCTTTCATTTGAAAAAACGTAGTATGTTCCTACAAATTCTTTAAAATACGTAACCTATAAATACCTAGTTGTTATTTCTAGTAATAGCTGTAATAAGTACCTAGGTACCTAAGCTCATTACCTAAGTGTACCTCCGTTAATTTATACCCAAGTTCTTATCAAAAATCCTAAAGTAACTTACTCGGTTAGGTACTTATATAAGTTATAAAAGACGGAACTAGGTACATAAATGGTAACCATAAGCGACATAAGCATATATGGTAAGCATAAGGCACGTAAGCATACCTCAACGTCCTAACTCACTCCCCACGCATACTATTATTGCCTACATTTTCCATTTCAGTATATACTTTCTACTAATACATACATACATTAATAAGCAGAAAGAACGAACGTAACTTATTTATTGATTTATTGCAATTAAAAACTAGAATGAACACGTGTCAGCGCTGAAAGCATTTGACCTTGGGACGGGTATGTACTTACATACCTACTTCATGTTTCATATATGTACATTTAGTTACGTAATCCGCCCGTAAAACGCTCAAACCAAACATTAACCACCTAACAACACCTAAAACAATCCAATTCCAAAGTTTAAACAACCAATACATACGTACAAGCACTATTTACATAATTATAAATATTATAATCTCAATTCTCAACTACTATGTTTAATACGATATTAAAGTTAACCTAATTCAATTAATAGACATAAAACGATTGCGTTGCATGATGAAAAGCGTGGCGTATGGTTTAAATGCGCTCATAACATGCAGAAAAGTTGTTTTTAACAAAGACGAAGTGGCATTCGGGTCGAAAATATAAATTGTGGAGAGGCCCAGCAGTC
Organism: Cyclophora albipunctata; assembly: GCA_963082685.1. Taxonomy (NCBI): domain Eukaryota; kingdom Metazoa; phylum Arthropoda; class Insecta; order Lepidoptera; family Geometridae; genus Cyclophora; species Cyclophora albipunctata. The sequence continues at coordinate 1,110,561 of OY720125.1, forward strand.
GGGCGGATGTTATATAGCTACGTAGATAAAACCTTCCGCCGTAGCCAGCGCCCCTAGCGGCGGCTGAACACAACCCGACTTCATGCCGCGTACAGTGCACCGCGCAGGTTTTGATTATTATTTACTCTTTTCACTCATTTTGTTAGGTTATGTTGAACATTTTATTTTACACATTTTTGTTATTACAGTGAAATCGTACGAATAAAATGGTATTCTATAGCATTTAAGTAGCAAATGTGATATTATTAATACATAAAATGCTTTGAAATACGGTTTTAACTTATCGATAACTTAATGATGCTGTATTCCATGAGCACATTTTTGGTATGCACACATATAAATACTATTTTAATTTCTTATTAGTACACTATGATATTTTGTAATTAATAACTAATTGCGTTAATCAAATAAATAAATGAATACAAGTTTTGATACTTGAGAAGAATAATTTATTATTATCTAAATATTAGAAATCAAAGAATCGATTTCGTAATGAATTTTATCTACACTAATGTTGTAACATTCTACTAATGTTTCCAATACTTGACTTATAATTACTACTGTTATAGCGCAGGCAACTAAAACACTCAATTTAAGCAATTGCACATGATGTTATAATATCCACATTGATATCGTAAAATCTCATTATAACATCGTTATAACGCGACCAATTAACCTGGCGAGCCTTATGTCAAAATCGTCATACTAGTTGTATAAAATTTTGATATTAGGCTGGCTTTTGAAAACAGTTGGGTTATACGTGAAAACTTCGTCGAAACTACTAAACTTACATACACAAAACTCTTTGGTAAGATCTCGCTCGCTCCTGATTGGCCCTACGCGCAGCTGCGCTCTTATTGGTTAGATTTTAATGGCGGCAAGTTCTCTGTGACAATACACGTACGCGTGAAAAACTATTGTCAGCTTTTACTCTTGTTGTTTGATTAATTGCATTAGAGTTTAGTTTACACTTTACATTGTGTATTTATGTATGTATATGTAATGGAATTACTTTGGGGTATTTGTATGTAGTATATTGATGTATTTATTATTATGTTTTTATATGTAGGTATATGTATTGTTTTTTAATAGTGGCGTACCTCTAGGCCTCGTCTGAAAATCAGCGCTGCCAGGGTCACACGATCGTGGCGGCATTACGCTGAGACGAGGCCTATTCAGACCTCACACAGTAGTTCTGTCCGTGTAATTGTTCTATATGTAATATCTGTTGTTTTCTTTCTGTCTTTGCTTTGTTTTTTTTTTTGTTCCTTGTTGTGTGATCGTCTGAATAAATGTTTTTCTTTCTTTCTTTCTTTCTTTAGTGAAGATAAAGTAGTGTATGCAACTGCATATAACACGGGTATTAAAACACTCGTTACTATTATGAAACTCGCTGTGCTCGTTTCATAAACTCACACTCGTGTTCTAATACCCTTCCTTATATGACAGTTGCATAAACTACTATTAATTACCTATTAACTTCTTTTATTAATGACCAGCAATTAGATTTAGTACTCTGTATTACAAGTGCAAGTGTTTCGAAAATTTCCTATTTATTAGTTTTTGGTGAGGCTTAACATAACAGGGAAATGAGTATAAAATCACATAGACTTATTAATATCTTTATTCAAACTAAAATGCATACAATAATCAACTAAAATCCCTTAGAAAGGGCCCATTCACGTAGATCAGCAACATAATCACCCTTAGTTTCAATAGATCTCACTAGTTCATGTACTCTAGTCTCAACGTATCTATTATTTTTCTTTTTAAGATAAGCTTTTATTTCTTCATTCATGAGCCAAATGTCGCCATCAATGTTTTTTATTAGTGAAATTTTACGTATTCCACGGTATGTTATGCGTAAAAAGATAGGTAACTCTATATTTCTCGTTCTTCGGAGAAAGTAAGGCTGGTTCAATGCTTCTTCCTTGGGTGGTACCCATCCTGACGGATAGCTATCTTTTGGCTTCGGTATTGGAACAGTTTCGAAAGGAAGTAATTGTTCAACGTATTTCCACTCGGGTGGGTTCTTCACGACATCGTACTCGTATTGCTCCTTTATTCTCGAAGCAAAGGGAGATTGACCATAGCTGGAGTATCTTTTCAATATCTGAAACAAAATAATAATTATAATTTACATTTACAATACTAAACAAATTTAAAAAAAGACGTGTGGCACTCGGGGACTGCCGCGGTAAAGCTATTGCATAGGTAGTTATTTTTTGTATCACTAGATGGCGTTAGTGGGGAGCGTGAGGTTTTTTCACGTGAGGTTTTTCATTACGGAATTTCTGGATTCGGTCCCCGCGCTCAAGGCCCGCGATAGAAGCTATGCAATAGCTTAAAAATTAACATAATAATCATAAAAAGGTTCATTACCAAGGTAATTTGAAATAATAACATACAAGTTCCCTTAATTTACTCTGCAAAATATTTTTAAAAGATCAAAATACTAATAATTTTCAATAACAATTTTTTTTTCTCACAAAAATATATTACTGAAAAATAAGATATTATTTTTGTGAAGCAAAGCTTTGCGGAGGGGTGTACACCCATCGCAATGTCACATGTCGCCATCAAATCGACAATATTACACGAGCCGAGCGAAATTACATGAAAATAATTACCGATTGTGATCCAGGAACTAGTTTTACACCCGAATCAATTGCGTTGTTCAGAATTTGACCATTTTTTCCAACAAAAAGCCGCAAAAACGCGCACTGTGATCGGAACACCGTCGCCATTTTGAATAGCGAATAGAGCGAATTGCTACAAGAGCAATAAGAACTATATTATTCGTTTCGAAGGAAACATTATGGCGGACGCCTGCAGACATTCGGGCTTTTCAAAAATCGTTTTCTAAGTTTTATCGCGTGTTTATATTGAACTTTTTTCCATATTATGGTGCATTGTGTATCTAAATAACTGTTTATTGTGGTTTTTGGAAGTTCCATTGGATAAATTGTGAGTATTTTGCGAGGACATTCTGAGGTGCGCCACGGCTAGGGAAATGATTTGGTGCTTTCGTTCGGTCGACGCACACGCACTCGCTCAGCTGTAGGTGGCGTTAGGTGTCACTTGCAACCTCACGACATCAAAACATTCGAGTTTTTCATGAGTTTTCCGGCGCGATTTTCACGAGACTTAGCAATGTAAACAAATAACTTAGTTCATTTTTATGTGGCCTAACGTTTTATGAATCTAAATATGCACTGATAATGGAGGTTTATGACTTAAATACCGCTCAAATTATTGCGCGAACTGGACTATATCAGCGCGTTCTCTTTTGTTTACCACGATTTTTTAAACTATTCAATACTGGAATTAAGTTCGATTTACATGGTAAATGAGATCATATAACGCTTATTTACAGTCCAAACTGTTATTTTCTGTCAAGAATTCGAGATTTTTAGTTGTATTTGTATTTGTAAATTGGTGTAATTCCCCAACAAAGTATTCGTTATTACCACGTTGCTATCTTGCAATAATGAGGTGTTTTAAATGTTTTAATGTGTTTTTATTACGTTTCAGATCCCGATGGCACATTTTAGTATTGTATATTGGCTCAGTCGTTCATATACAAGAATCAAAGGTTAATTTGAGAGTTGTATCACTTGAATCAAGTTTAAAAAAGAAAGCGGTTGTGATAACTTGCGTCTGTTCTCCTATTACGCTTATTCCTGAAGACTAAATCACCCTGACTGTTGGTCCGGGCTATACACCAATCCAGCAGCCTTCAAACAAGTCTACAAGCTTACATCGGTCTCTTGAACACCACTGATGAGTAAAGCACTAGCCCTTGCCTAATGTCGAATAAACGGGGATATATCCCTCACACATTCCATCATGAAAACTAAACAAGTCAAGGAGGAACAAGCCAAAAGCCTAGATGAGGATACAGTCATAGAACCCAAGACCAGAGCCCGCAAGAAGGCCACTGACATCGGGGACGAAGACAAATCCAAACCTAGCCAAGATGAGGCCAAGACTTCCAAAGATGCAAAGAAGACACAAGCTAAACCTAGAGCTATAGTCAAGAAACGTCCTCTGGGAATCAGGAAGGCATTGAGAGGGAAAAAAGTAGCCGGAATCAAAGATAAACTCAAGAATGTTGTCAAATCAACTGTAACTCGAGGGAGGAAGGCTGCAGTAAAGGTTGAGCCGGAAAGCGCTCAGAACAAGGAAGCTCTCCCACTGATACCTGCCTCAGAGATCAAGAAGGAGCCTGTTGACGAGACTGCACCCAACTCGAGGTCAGCCAGTCCCAAGACTGCGGGTCGGAAACCCAGACTCAGCTCGGACATGGTCATGATGAAGAGCATGCTCAGCGACTCCCCAAGCACCCTGGTGCTGGGTCCACGCACAAGCCCTTACTCAATGCGTTCAGAAAGAAGCAATAGCCCTTCATTATTTGAAGGCAAAAATCTCAGGAGTGGCAAGCCTCGCAAAGTGAAGAACAACCTCCTTAGTGAAGTTGTGATGAAGCAGCAGAAGAAGAGGCGCAGACTGCTCTCAGATTCAAAGAATCCTGAAGTGTCTGACGCGGAGGACTGCAAGAAACTGAAGCGGGGCCGGTCTTGCTCCCGAGACGGTAGTGAGATCTCCAAATGTTCTGACAACACTGAATCAGATCTGAGTTTGAGTGAAACACTCAACGACTCTGACCCCAGGGAGCTCAACAAAAAACTAGATAAATCTAAGACTGACCTAGATGTAGATATTGAAAATAATATTCAGATCTCTACTATTGACAAAGTGCCTTCTCTTAATGTTGACTCTAAACTAGCAGAATCAAAGGTGGACCCGGAGACCAGTAGCGTTGTTAACGACAAGAATAAGAAACTGAGCTTAAAAAGAAGTACTTCATTAGACTCCGACAACAATAATAGTAATAGGATAAAGTTAGAAACTTTAAACTCGCCAGACATAGAAGACAAACTATTGTTGAAGACTGAAAACGATACGCTTTTAGAAGCACGTAGTAGTATATTGACTAGCATGTCGAAGACATTCAACTCGAAGAAGATCACGAAGAACATATGGCGGGCGCGGCGCGGGCGCAAGGCGGCGGCGGAGGTGCGGCGCTCGAGCGCGGCGCGCGCTCCGCCCCCCGCGCCCGACGACGACAAGCACGAGACCATCGAGACGCTGTCGCGGGACATCGACGACCTCATCAAGAACCTCGACCAGAACATCGACCACGACGACTCCGCGCAGCCCGCACCCGCACCCGCCCCCGCACCCGCACCCGCACCCACACCCATCGCCGAGCTCGTACCGGCGCCCGAACATAACGAAACCAAGAGCGTGGCCAAGTTCTACGGCCTGAACAAAACTGAAGACAATACTCCAGCCACTCCCGTCAAAGAGAAGGATCTCTCAGGCTCCTCTTTGACCAATGAAAACACGCCGTCGAAGAACGACGAGAGTGATAACATAAAACTCCACTATGAAGAGGAGCCTCCAGACAAGCCTGAAGGCCCCAGGAATGAGTTACCTTACACTTCTGTAGCAAGTATCGACAAGTTGATGGACAGACTGAAGGAATTCGAAGAGTTCGACAAGAGAAGGCAGCGATTGGAATCAGAATCAAAACCCGACTCCAAACCGATGATGGTCACCAACGACGTGGTCCTGATCCCCAAGTCCGGCGCCGACATCAAACCCTTGAAAGACATTCAATCGGTCAGATCTCCCGAGAAACCTTTCGAAAAGGAAAACGTACTGAGCTGCTTTGAGAATAATTCAGCTATTTCAATAGTGAAACGGGATCAGGTTAGGAAGTCGATTGATGTCGATCTTCCTAACTCCGTGACGCTTATTAAAAGGAACAGCGTGAGTGCGCGCAAGGAGTCTACGAGTTCAAATCATTCGCGGGAATCCGATACGCTTAGCAAGTTTGAGAAAACTCTAGGAAAAGACGTTACTTTGACCGAAATTCGGAAATCGGTAGACAAGTCTGCTCCCCCGCAAGTGGACTTGCATCAGTTCGCTACGCTGCATCCTAACAACTCGTCGCAGATTTTGGCCGGCGTCGGGTTGGACTCCAGTCAGATCTCCATCACTCCGCGAATTTCCGAAGCCAAAATCGCGAGCAATGATGTTCAAATCACAACTGTTACGAAGAGTAAGTCTAGAGAGTCTAAGACATCGGAATCGGCGGATGCTGATGAAAAGTTGGAGAATAAAATCTCTGCTATGAAGTCGCCGAGTCACTCGACCGCGGTGTCCATAACTCCGGCTCCTGTGGCGATCAAATCTCCCGAGTCGGCGCCGGTGGAGACCGAAGCTCTGCCGCCGCCGCCTCTCGAGAACATCAAGCCCATCCCCGACGTGCCAAAAGGGTCCGAAACACCCAAAACAGAAACTGTTGACCAAAAACTCGAAATAGTTGAAGAGACAACTAAAATTGACCCACCTGTCACTGAAAAAGTTGAATCTTCAAATATAACTGAAACTAAAGTCGAAGAAAAGATGGACGTTTCTACTGAAAAGGCTGATGAAGTTAAACCTGAAAAAACTGAAAAAGAAGTCACTGAAAAAGCGGAAGCAGTTGTTGAAAAGGAAGAAGCACCAGTGGTAGCTAAGGTTGAAGAAGTGGTCGTCCCTCGAGGGCCTGGCAGACCGCCTAAGAACCGCATCTCAACCGAAAGCCAACCAGGGCCAAGCAACGCTTTTAACGAGACGCCTGAAAGTCAGAAACGTAAAGAAAACGTGCTGAGAACCTTAGGGCTACTCACTCACAAAGCTGCTGAGCAAGCTAAGATAGATAAGCAGAGAGAGAAGGAGAGGATATGTAGTGGTTTCATGTCCAATAAGGGTAAAGTGGCAAAGTCCTCCGGGGATTACACTGGGACGTTGAAAACTGTGATAAAATTGAATAGAGGGTCGGGGGATAGGAAAAAGCAGAAAAGCTCTCTCAAGATGACCTTCCAGAAGAGCAAGTACCGGGCGAGCAAGACTACGCCAGAAATTGGAGACGCGGTGAACGAGGATGAGACCTTCTACACCATCGAGCGGCGGGAGGTGAGATACACACTAATCTTAACCTATTTTTAATTTTTATCATCTTTTATTTATTTAGGCAGCCAGTAAAACATTACGCAAACACCAAAAACTAATAAAACAAAAAAAAAACTAAAAGCACTTTTTTAGTGCTTTATTTAATAGTTTATCAGCTCTTTCGAACCTGAATAATTTGATTTCGGATAGTTTAAAACCTACAGAGTAGTGAAGTTACATTCGATCGACCCTGGAAAATATTTGTACAAATATTACCTTTTGATATTATAGAAGATTTCATATTCATTAAAAATATATTGGTAACTATTAATATTATAAACCTGCATTATGTATATTCTGTGACATAAAAAATGATTATAATACACAACATACAGGATTGTATATCATTCAGTTTGGTAAATATTTTCCTGTTAAATTTTCCTGATAGGTAGGTACATAAATAAAAGAAACCTTATTTATTTCATATTGTGTATATTACTAGTTATATGAATAGTAAATTGGTATGAAAAAGAGGGAAACTTAGTATTACTGTATTTATTTCTTTATTTATAATATAAGTTAATAATAAGGGTTGCAAACAGCTACAACATATTAAATTATGACTACCGCATTATAAAGATTCTCATTCAAATATATGTGCCACTTACAGGCATTCACAGCATTCACATACAACATGTGTGTGTGTAACATATGTGTACTGTCTATATTATTATATCTTCAGTCAGATGAGAAGACTTTTGCCCTGCAGTGGGACATTACAGGTTAAAAAATAAGCATTACCAATCAGATGTCTATAATTCTATATTTATATTCTTTTGAAACATTAAAGTAATTTTTGTTTGTTTGTTACAGGGTGTCGCGGCATTGACAGAGGGTGGGCAAAGAAAGTCACATTACAGTAATCGACTAAACGCTGGTGTGTGGATTGCAACAACTAACATCACATAATTGTGTGCAAATACAACCCTTTTTCATTCTAAATTGAATTTAATAGTTAACTAATAGCGCCCTTCGGTTTTACCCGTGCTGTACCCATTTGAGTGAAAACTTTGAGTTGAAAACAAGCTAAAAAGCTTCCCAATGAATCATTCTATCTATTGGTGAAAACCAGATGAAAATCCATTCATTCGTTTTTATTAAACTTTAACTTTTGAACAAGAAAGATCTCTGTAGAGTGTAAGCTTTCCGATTTAAGATAGGTCAACTTAAAAGCTTATAATTTTGCTTAAAATTCTTATTAGATATTCGTTATCTAACTGAAGTTTTCAAACATTGAAACCTTGAATAATAGTAAATACACAAAATATAGCTTTTCATATTGTTGAGTAAAAAGCTCTTGAAAGCTCTCTTTACATTATTTGATCCATATGATTGTAATTTAAATATATTTGCACACAATTATTTATTATTATCAGAACTGTAATCAAATTAGCGCACATTTTTGATAAATTTTCCTATAAGGGTGTTTTTCCACTAGAGTTATGATAGGCTATGTTGCTATGCCATTTTTGATGATATTTCGATCTACTACTGCACTGTTACGTTGCTCTGCTTTGGTTATTAATGATGGTTTAATAGACAAAACTAGCATGGTAATGTAGCCAACATAGCTTTGGTAAAAAATCACCCTTAGATATTAAATTATTATACACATTATAAATTCCTGCTTGTGACATTGTTCTGATAGTATATATAAAAACTGACATAATAATATGAAGACACAAACTTATTTAATTGAACACTTAAATTGAATTTAATATCGTAATAATCTAGAGACTTCCCTATGCTTTACTCGCGTTTTTGCATTTATTTATGCCATTTGTATTATTTTGTCAACAATATTAACAGTATATTGACTAATGGTAGTATGGTAAATGGTGTGTGTATGTGTATGGTTGTGGATATTTGAAAAAACATTATTATATTATGGTGTATGGTATTTTCATGAGTGTGAAGTCGCAAAAACAATTAAGTATTATTTCATACAAAAAATATTATGTTAATTTTTCATTGTTTTTCTGACTCTATACCCATAAAGCATGCAGTTTGATTTCGTTTAATATTTCATTTTTATTCAAGCTTATTATTAAATGTACTAGCAACGCCCACGGTGTCACCCACATTGTGCCCTTGTCCCCGAAGGAAATTCGGGATAAAAATAGGCCTCATCATCCTCCTGAATGTAGGTATCCTATATTAAAAGAACTTTTCGAATCGAATTGGGTGTTTTAATACCATTCCGATTTGTTTAATTCTTTTTGTCAATCGCCACATTCAAGGGGAAGATTACAGGCTATTTTCCATCCCGAAATTCCCACGGGAACGGGCACAACGCGGGTAAAACTACGGGGCACTGCTAGTTATCTTATATATAAAATTCTCGTGTCACAGTGTTCGTTCGCGTACTCCTCCGAAACGGCTTGACCGATTCTCATGAAATTTTGTGAGCATATTGAGTAGGTCTGAGAATCGGCCATCTATTTTTCATCCCGAAATTCCCGCGGGAACGGGCACAACGCGGGTAAAACCACGGGGCACTGCTAGTTATAATATATAATACAAAACATAACACATACCACACGTTACTCTGAACAAAGCATGTTTGCTATAACTCCTTCTTCATAAATAGATGGAGAGCCTATAGCTGAACCGACGGAGCCAAAAGAGACCCTGAACCTGGTGATTCCTGAGAAGGCGTCTTCGTTCAGCATCCACCCGGACCGACTGTGCATGGACCAGTGCTTCTATTGTGGAGGGAAGTTCGGACTCTTCGACACTCCTCTGCATATAGCACAGATCAAGAGCTTGGAGAGGCAGAAGAAAGTTTTGGATAGTGAGTGGTTTTTGATTTTTTTACTATCGATGATGTGTGTTTATTAATTGATCCGTTCTCTTGGGAATTTTGGGATAAAAAGATTGGTTTTAACTTATTTAGATTATAAGCAATTTTTCTATAAATTCTCATCAAAATCTGTTGAGAAGTTGTTGGGTGAAGAGTAACATACATCCATTCACATTCTCACAAATTTTTGTCTTTTTCTGAGCTTTTCTGGCCGTATAACTATTTTTCAAAGCTTTTCAAAATTCTTACACATTATAAACTTACCATCATTGAAAAAAGTTCAATTAAAGATCTCTGATCAATCCTGAAAGTATCCAGACCATTGTTTGCATACAGAATCCACATTGACCCTTTTGTAGGATTTTGTAAGATTCATTTGTTTTCATACCAATTATCAAACACAAATCTTAAATTTATACTTCTATACTAGTATTATAAAGAGGTGAAGTTTCTAACTTTGTTGATTTGACCAATCTCAGAAACTACCAATCCGATTTGAATAATTCTTTTTGCAATGGATAGCCACATTCAACGGAAACGTTATAAGCTTTTTTCATCCCGAAATTCTTATGGGAACGGGCACAACGCGGGTAAAACCGCGCGGTGCCGCTAGTCACCTATATATTTCTTCATAGACTAACACCGTATTGTCTATTGTAGACGAGGAGAAGCTGACCATAGACAGTTGTCTATGCGACGCGTGCTACCGGCACGTGGACCGCCGTGCCAACTGCCCGTCGTACCGCAAGCGGCCGCTGCGCCACACCGAGCCGCAGCCGCAGCCGCAACCGCAACCGCACCCGCACCCGCACCAGCCTCATGTGTAAGTAATCAGTACCTTGCGGTTGTATACACTTACAGTTACGCAGTTCCGGTTGTAATTTTCTTTCGGTTGTAAGTCCAAACTTTCTTGTTGGTGTACATTAGTCCAAAGTTCGTTGGTATAACCTAAATTTAGTTTTCGAGTCTACTGCGAGAGAAGGGAGATTTTGTTCTGTAATACCTAAGTCCCAGAATATGATGTCCAGTCCAATTCCATTAAACGAGTCTTAGGTATTCGTGGCTAATTTACTAGTTCCTATTGTTAATAATAGAGATTTATAGAAATGAATAGTATCGCCTGCGGTATGTGATCACTTGTGTATTCATACCTGAATTCCGGTCGGTATCCGCTACAGTATTCATACACTACACTACTCTCTATAGAACCTTAGAAAAAGGGTACTGTAATAGGCACGAGCTGTTCAGATTCAAAGTACCCGACAAGTCAAACTTTTCATTCTATAAATGCTTTCCTCATTATCTGACCCAAAGTTTTCATATGAATGTTTGTTCCCCAATCCGTGATGTAGCCCTCCCGTGTGCGGTCCCGCCGAGAAGCCGGCCAGTCCTCCCTTGGAGGAGGAGAGTGAGGAGGAGGCGGCGCCCGGGCCGGGCGGCGCGGGCGCGCGCGCCGCCGGCTGCCACGCCGAGGGCTGCGGCGCGCGCGCGGACCACGCCATCCGCCGGAAGTGGCTCATCAAGATGCGGCCCAGCGTCAACAAGCTGGTCAGTATGGAGCCGCGGCTCCGGGCCCAGTCTGACCCCACTCCAGCGGCCCGTGTGACCTGTTCCCTGTTCCGTGTTCCGTGTTGCAGCTGAAGCTGCGCGGCGACTACCCGGGGCTGCACACGCTGCCGCTGTGCCGCCTGCACCACGCCGCGCTCGCGCCGCTCATGAGCTGCGCGCTGTGCCGCCGCCGCCTCACCAAGCACCACAACATACACTTCATACACCACGTGAGTGCACTGGACACTACTACCCCGGGCTAGATTATTTCTGTATATCACTTATTAATTGACATGTTCGGAATGGTCGTAGGAGTTCCAGAAGATGAACCCGCTGTTCGCGGCGGCGGGTATCCCGGTGCAGTTCGCGGAGCGGCCGGTGCTGTGCAAGGCCTGCCGCGACTACTGCGCGCTGCTGCAGCGCGGCGCGCTCGACCACTACGCGCACCAGTACCGGAGGAAGTACGTCACATGCCGTGTCAATGTTCTTTTGGATGTGAATGAGATTTTTTGAGATTTCGTATCTTTAATTTCTCATACTCTTCCAAGTACCGATCTCAGTTTTGGATCTAGCTTAGTCAATTCCTATCACGTTAGACCCAAAACAGAGATAAGTACTTGGAAGAGCTCAGTTAAACTTTAAAAGCTACATTTCTGTCACATCTCTTGGCATGAATCTTTGCCCTATGGCTGATCAAAATTGTCTCGCCATTGCTGTCGAATTCTGTCTAATCAGTACCCCTACTTCATTTATATTGATGATTTAAAACCGAGAATTATTTAAAATTTAATTTACTTACGACACTTCATAGGACAAATCATGTCTAAGAATACCTATTTACTCAATTCCAGATTACTAGAAATCTACAACATAGAAGTGCCACCAGAAACTGACACCGAACAACAGCCCGATCCCAATCAAAGCCTCGAGGACGGCGCCAACAAGCACAAGAAGAAACATCGCAACAAGTCCAAACAGCGGAAATCAACCGACCCCGATAACAGCAGCGAGCACTCGGAGAAGACTAACGACAGTACCCCGGAGAAAGAACAGAAGGTTGACGACAACCGGCCTCTAGAAGAAGACATCGAAAGCCTCATTTCGTCTAACAAAATCCCAGTGCCTGGAGCCAAGTCGAACGATGCCACGCCCAGCGAAGGATCGGAAAGCGAAACCACGGGCGACCCGGACCAACCAGCCCTACACGTAGACAAACAAACAGAACTACAATATCTACTACAAAAGCAAAACAATCCTTCACAGTTCCTACAGACCACAAACTTGACTCAAAAACAGAAAAATCCTCTCAAAATACAAAGCTTTGGAGGGATCACTAAAGCCGGACAACAGCATAGGATCAGCTCTAAGAATGCTAAGAGAATACATAGTATAGGGCAGAGCATAGCCAAGGCTGATAAGATTCGCAAAGATGATACCGAATCGGAAGATTCTTCCAGGGAAGGTATTCCAATCCTCAAGAATATACCTCTGAATGAAGAGTGCACGATCGAAAGTATTCCTAACAAGAAACCAGCTGATATAGCTACGCTTAAAAACAAATGGCAAATGTCTGAAAGCTTCACTCAAGTCAAGAAGAACTTGAGCGAGCTGTCTAAGAAATTAACTGTAGAAAAAGAACCAAAGAAAAGTGACGGGAAGTACTCAAACCCTGTCAAGAGATTGGAGACGAACCCTTCGATATCTGTCCGCGAATTATTCCCCGGAGAGGAAGAAATGAACTTACAATGTAATATAGAGTTTAATAACGTTAAAGGTGTCACTCCGGAAGGCTGGGAAAAGTGTAGCACCGTTATACAATACGATGTTGAAACTAAGAAACTCTGGACCGAGTTACAACGCCCTTACGGCAACCAGTCGAGTTTTCTTCGCCATCTTATACTATTAGAGAAATATTTCCGAGCAGGTGACTTAGTACTATCGCATAACGCAGCGCCTAATGCCGCTTGTTACAGCGAATCGGTACAAAGTCGACTAAGAGCCTATGACAACGTGCCAGAGCCTAAAAGAGTTGAACCGGTCAGTTTAATAGAATTCAGGAAGAAACCATCTATGAATGGAAAGAGTTTGCTGAAAAGCAACCAAACTGAAGACAAGGAAACGAAGAAGTTTATGCCACCGCCTCCCGTCACGCCTAAACCTAAGAAAGACAAGGCTAAGACTAAGCAATTGCCTCCGGAATTGATTGCCATCAACACGCCTAACGCACAAGGCCGGAAAGCCATACAAAATGTTTTACACAACATTCAACAGTTGGTCAAAGGTGTTTCTGCGTCAGATCCGACCGAAGTTGCCGCAGCGCCGTTACCTTTGCCTAAATTTGATGCCCCACCGCCTAAATTCGATGCCCCACCGCCTAAAGAGAAGAAGGAAGGCAAAGACACGCCTAAAAAGAGCAAGAGTACTAAACCGTGGAGACCTACGTTGATGCCTATTACTCCGGTAAGTTTATTGAATTATTTTTAGATCCTTGTATCTTGCAGAGAAGGCTTTGGAAGGAAGGGAGATTGGAAAGTGTACTTATTACTACACATTTCAATACATGTTTTACCTATACGCATTCCTGAGGGAATTTCAGGATAAAAGTAAAACAAAACTTTCCTTGTGAATCACTCATCAATTACGAAATTAATCAATGACTCTGCCAATCATTGTAACCTGCATGAGTAATTTTTGAGTTCATCTCGTAATAGACAGACTCGGCAGTGAGATTGAATTATAAATATGCCAGCGTGCATTTTCTTATATCATCTTTCTTTGTTACAGGAAAACCTTGCCAAAATAGCGAGCGAGCCGACGCAGGTAGCCGTCGACGGGCGAGCGCTGCCGAGCCTCGTGCAAGTGATGTCGTCGGGCAAGCGCTACCACATCACGCTGCAGGACTACAACAAGATGTGCGTCATGAGGCGAGAGAAACTCCAGCAACTCAGAGACACCAAGAAAAAACGCACCTCCCTTGAAGAGACAACTGTTGTCACCGAGCTACAACCCTCTACGATGCTCGGTAACGGAGGCTCGGTCATGCAAAACATTAACATGGAAGACAAGGATAAGAAGGATGAGATGAACCAAATTGGAGCCAACGCTGCTACCATACTTAAGAATGTTGGACTGAAGAACATCACTATTGCACCGATACCCGCTAAAACAGCAACGGTGACATCACAAACGCTTCCCGCGCCTACAGTGACGTCGCCATCGTTAATGGTGTCAACGCCCATAAAGATTCCTCAGTTATGTTCTTCCGTGTCAATCACTAGTGAAACAGTGCTAACACCCCATATAGGAACGCCGATGACTACAATGACACCGATGCTTCTCCCAAAAATCCCAAAATCTCTGACCGTTATCCCACAAACAATGGTGGCAACGGTACCCCAAAATGTAGTAGTCGCTTCCCCATCACAAATAACACAAGTGGACACCCAGCGACCATAACGAAACATTATATTCGTGGTGTTATAACCACGATAGCGAACTGTGTATTTATTTTAGTGAGATACTTTTAGTGATGGTTTAGTGAGATCACCGTTGAGCCTTATATGTTTATAATGTACATATAGTGTAGTGGACAGAGCTGTGAATATGGGACTATGAGTGGAATATCAAGTGTAGACTCAATGTGAACTCGTGCGAGTGATGCCGGCGACGGCCAACTGCCAAATATGAAACTACTACAAATATGATCAGACAGTAAATTCCTGACTAACCTGGATTGTAATGTATACGATATTTTTCTAATTCGTCGTCTCTAGTCAGGGGAAAATTGCATTTATAATTTATTGTTTAAATTGCTCGGCGTCACTCGCATGGACCTAGTTAATTACTGTAATAACCGTATCTGTTTAATAAATAGCTTAATGTTAGCGAATCACATATTTTTCCATTGTTATTACTATTAAGTATCATTAATTGAAGAAACACTCATTAAACATTTTGTAGTTATTAAAATGTGAAATATAAATTGTTTTAAATTTTTATTCGTCGTGTTTGTACACCTGTGGGGTAACCCCAAACTATTGCATTGAAGATAGACGAAAATAAATCTTAACTCTATTGGTATAAAGTTGGAATTGGTCTTACGAAACATATCTGACTATGGTAAGCCATTTCCTATCTCTTATCATCAGTCTAAAGTTGTATTTAAGTTTGTGACCTTTTTTTAAGTTTGCTTAGCCCCGCACATAATATAAATAATATACAGAAAATAAAATTAAGAAATAAAGAAAAGTAAATCCATAGAGATCCTCTAATTTTAAAACAAATTAGAGTATTTTTATAAAGTAATAATAAGATACATATATAGCGCGGTTAGCACTTCTATACAAATATTTACTCCTATAGATGTCTCTGCATCAAATTCAATTTAGTAACTTAAATATAATAGAATAACTACAGTAGTAGATATATCCAACTCGAAATAAAACAATATTAATTAATTTAAACTTTATTTAGGTAATAAAATATAATTCACATTTAACTAAGATTACATTATAGAAACTGTATAAAGCAATAGAATACTTAAGCAATAGCAGTAAGGTTCAATTTCGTACTTTACTAAAAGTACAGTCAACAAAACATTGACAGAATAAAAAAAAATATTTTTGACAAAAAAATACTGCCGTGTCGCAGGCTTATTTTTATATATAAAGCAATGCTAGCAAATGATGTATCTATAAATAAATGTAAATATATAAAACTTACATTACTTAATGAAAACGGTATATCGAAAGAGTACACACATCAAAATTATTAAGTGATTGACTTCGTGCCTGACAATTCATCAAATCAAGAATATAAATGAATGATTGCACTGTACATACGTCACCGTAGCTCATAGAAATCTCCATTTTTATATAAAAACAAATAAATGCTCATCGTTGAAGTACTTTGGGCTTATAAACTTTGTTTAACAAAAATAATTGACCTTGATAAATTATTTCCATATTATTTCTCAGTATATTTTGATCTAATAGGAAATTAGTAATTGATATGAATATCCCCGTCCAATAAGAATTCAAATTAAAACAGTAGGTATTTTTTCCGAAAAAAAAACTTTTTTTATATCAAAATATGGTTATTTAAGACAAAATGATGTGTCACAAAGTTTATAAGTCCAATTGATGAATGTTAAACACATATTATTATAAATTGTTGAAATGTTAGCGTATTTTATTTGGTCCACTGTAAACCGGTCCAATGTTGAACGTTAGATGTGTACAGAATAATATTTTAATGCTTTGATAAGACGATGTCTGTATAATACAGAAAAAATACTTTACATATTTAGTTACTTTCTGTAAACATAAAAAAATATATTGCTTTTTCTGCAAACCTTACTAAAATGGCAGTATTTGTTGATTATTAAATAAAAATTATAATAAAATAACTGAATAATAATGAATTCAAATAAATTGTATTATTCATACATTTAGTTATATAGTATTTCTAAAAGTTCAGGCCAAAATTTGTTCCTCAATGTATTAATTACGGCCTAAATACACAGACATCGTCGTATCGAATTATAAATGTTAAGATTTGGAAGTTCAATTATAATGCAGTATATTATAAGCATTTATGATTTATTTGGATGGTACGTAAAGCTGTAGGCACCAGACACTTCCAAAGATTGTGTTAGTTAACGAACTTATTATGTTTATATTTTAGTTTTTATTATTTAGGCGATATTTAATTTTTTCGTCTCCAGTTGTCTAATAAACATATCCTTATCGACAAGTTGTGTTTTTGTTTATTGCAAGTACTGTTGGGGAAGTTGGTGGAAGCTCATTTTGCATGAGTTTTGCGTAAAAGAGGCTAACTGCAGACTTCCCCTACCTTACCTCATAATTTTTAATATAAGATCTTTGGCGTTATTTAAGTTTAGGCCCATCTCGTAGCCAGATTTGGTAGCTAGCTACGAAATGAGAAAAGTGTTTTCCCATCTTGTAGCCAGCTACTAAATGGGAACTATCTATTCGGTAGGCTAGGGTTTTTTTTTTTTTTTTACTAGTTAAAATCCTAAATCTTGCGACTTTCGAATTCCTATTTCGTAGCCAACTTCGAATCGGGATTATTTCTCCCATTTGGAAGCTAGCTACCAAATCTGGCTACGAGATGGGCCTAAACCGTTATTTATAAGTTTAAACGGAATAATTATCGAGCTTTATAATTTATTGTGCCGCATCATTTGTAATGACGTCATCATCATTGTATTTCCTCTTGTGTTTCGAGCCCTTGGTTCTCTTCCATTTCATTCTGCGGTTTTGGAACCAAACTTTCACCTGTGGACAAAATGGCGATTACTTTTCTATGTCTGATATTAAATCTTTATTTTGAATCTCATTATTTGAAATGATGCTAAACTAAGACCACTTCCCTTTCCCATACACAAATCAATCTCCCCCTTTTACAGACCTACACATGAGATGCCTATTGATATTATATTGGGGGCCGTTCACAAAATGTACGTTCGCGTTCAAGGGGGGGGGGGGGAGGGGGTTTGCTGAGTGTGACAAGATGTGACAAGGAGGGACGGGACGGGGGGGGTCTACGGCAACGTGATGTTTGCCGTTCATTTCACACAGATTTTAAATATTTTTTTCAATAAATACTTTTTTCTCAATTTTGATCATGATACAAATTCAGGGGGGGGGGGGGGGGTCTTAGTTTTTGTGACGAAATATTTACATGGGGGTCACAGAAAGTGTGACACAGCGTGACGATAGGGGGGGAGGGGGTGAAAAAAAGTTGATTATAGCGTGACGTATTTTGTGAACGGCCCCTTGCCCCTACGGGGTGTCAAAACTTACATTGTAATATTTATTATGTAATATGTGATAAGCAATAAAGATATTTGAATTTGAAAATGTATACAAATAAGATGCTTCCTATTATGTATTTTATTAAATTCTTAACTAATGAAATTACCTTTCCAAGAAAGACTATTTCTTCCATAAAAGAAAACGATTAGTGGGTTTCATAAGAATGGCATTAAATAACTAAACCCTCCTCCGACTCTGGAAAATCGGAGACATAAGTTCAGACAACTGTGAACAGAAAATAAAGTACATATGAATACCTGTCTCTCAGTGAGATGTAAAGCCACGGCGATCTCGTACCGCCTCAGCCTGGTCAGGTAGTTAGCGCGGTTGAACTCGCTCTCCAAACTGCGCACTTGAGCCTTGGTAAAGGCAGTGCGCTCCTTACGGGACACCGTCGGAGATGGGACCTCTGAAAAGGACAAAAACGGCCTGAAAAACCGTCAGTTAAGAAGTCAGCGGAAGTATTGGCAATTGGCCAATCACAGTGCTTGAGTTCGCAAGTCAAAATCGTATCTATATCAAAACGGTTATGATTGGCCAATTCTTCCGTCGCCGCGTCACCAATGTTCGCGAACGGCCTGCGGTCTGCGGGCTAACTCTCACTGGTACCTACCTTAATTTAATTCGTACCTTACTTTGCGCCTACCCTCAAATCACGGTGGTTAATGCCTTCAGTCTGTCCGCGACCACGAGTGGTGTAATAAATACACTAGAAACACCGGAAAATCATAATTGAGTGTTTTTACTTGCATACTTACGTTAAAAGTATACGTTCCAATCGCGAAAGTATTAAAAAATGGTATGGAACCATGTTGTTTTTTACTAAGTGTTGTGGACATACCAATCTACAACAGTTTAGTGTAGATTAGTGTAGGTACCTCCCATGAAAAGAATACAGTCAGCGATGCGGTAGGTAAGTACTTACATGTATATTGTACAACAGTATGTCAAAGCGCCAGGCGCCTTGTTTGTTTACGGATCATTTTATTGTGTTATTGTAGCGTATCCTGCGCAGGTGCGATTTATTGCATTTCTTTGACGTTTATTACCTTTGACGAAGCTGTTTAAAGTTTGACGTATCAATGCATTATTAACCGACTTCTACACAACTAGACCAGTGCAGATAATATTTGAAACAAAAATAAATCATAATAGAATGAAACCCATTAGAAAAGGAGGGGAATATGATAGAAATGAAAGGAAAAATAAATTACGGGCAATCTGAGGTCGGGAAGGGGGTTGAGTTACCAGTATACCCGTTCGCGTAAGAGTTCTGGGATTGAAATGTGCCATAATGTTCCTCTTGAATTAGGCTATCACGTACGTCCAAAAAGATCCGACCGGTAGATAAGCTCCTACATTCAACCATACAAAATTACAAACAATTTTTACCACAAAATTACAATACCGCGCTCCGCGGTTTCACCCGCGTTGTACCCGTTCCCACGGGAATTACGCGATAAAAAGTAGCCTATGTCCTTTCTCAGGCTCTGGACTAACTGTGTACCAAACAAATTACATTCAAATCGGTTCAGTAGTTTTGGCGTGAAAGCGTGACAGACATACTGAAATTTACTTTGGCATTTATTAGTTAGGAAGTAAGGATTTGAGTAAAAAATTTGCCCAACTGTGGGACATAAGTTAGAAAAAACTTGTAGGTATAAAATATAACAAAACCCACCTTTTTTGAATTGAAACTACGATAACGGAACGGATACACTTCGCTTATTTATCTGACGTTTCGAAATGCGTAGTGTTTGGCTAAGAAGCCATTTAGTTAAGTAGCCTTTTAAAAAAAATTGAACTAACCTTCTTCAAAGCCGTTCCCGGGCGCCTCCTCCTTCACCACGTTCTCCCACGTCCACTCGCTGAAGGGCCAGGCTCCGTACTCCGGGGCCTCGTGATGCACAGGCCCAGGGTACTCGAACGGAGCCTCGTAGTACTGGTCCTGTTCTTCCACTTGGTACGTGAAGTTTGGTCGGATGAACTCCATTTGGTTGTTTGATGCTCTAGGCTGACTCCAAAGATGTGTCATGGCTATGGTTCTAAATTTTACCGTTTATTTATAAAAATATATTTATTTATAAAATAAGGTTGAAAAGTATTGGTTAAGTTGTAGACTTTGCTAACGATATTTAGGTAAATAGACACTGTCTAATTTTATTTAATTTTAAATAGGAAACAAGAGTAAAATAAATATTTTTCTAAATATATTTTTGGACTATAAACACAATAAATGAAATAAAATCAGGGGACGATACTCTTTAAATGAATATTGTGAGACCAGACGTCTTCCCGTGCTCTGGATAACTCGAATAGTGTTGTAACATTTGATTGTATCATAGAAGGATGCGCCCGCGCACGAGGCGGGGCTTCCATTTGGGCGGAGAGCCGCGCTCACATAGAATAGGGGATTTTTTTGATACATATGGCAGTATGTCATTTAATTCACATTTCATGATTAATCTATCTCTATTAATATACCTAGAAAGCTGTAAAGGTCGATTTCTTGTTTGTTTAAACGTACTAATCTCAGAAACTACCAATCCGATGTGAACAGCGCCGGTTTTAGCACTACCAGCGCCCTGGGCGAGATTTATACGGCGCCCCCTAACTGCAATTCAAACCCATATGAAAAAAAAGATATAATGAAATTACCATTTATTAAAAGAAATAACCATTTATTAAAAGAAATAACCATTTGTTTAAAAATACTAATAAAATTTGACTTTTCTAGCCTTTCTGTCGGCGAACTCTTTTATTATTTTATCAAAATCGAGGTTTTCAGCAATTTCATTCTCGATTGACAAAGTTGCCAAGTTTATCAATCGGGATTGCGATATTGTCGATCGCAGATAGGTTTTTATCAGCTTAAGCTTAGAAAAACTCCTCTCCCCACTAGCAACCGTTACAGGTAGGTATCTATACTAATATAATAAAGCTGAAGAGTTTGTTTTGTTTGTTTGTTTGTTTGTTTAAACGCGCTAATCTCAGAAACTACTGAACCGATTTGAATAATTCTTTCACTGTTAGATAGTCTATTTATCGAGGAAGGCTATAGGCTACATTTTATCCCGGATTTCCTACGGGAACGGGCACAACGCGGGTAAAACCGCGGGGCGCTGCTAGTAGTTAATAATATGCGCATTGCTATCCATACATTTGGATACAGTTCTTGTAAGTTGCGATCTTTGATAAAATTTAAAACAAAAACAGGGGTAGCCACATTCTGATCAGGCAAAAAAGATTTCAGACTTAAGAGTTCATCACACAACATATACCCATCTATATCTGATTTAGAGTCTACAGTTAATTTCAATTGTTGATCACCACAGAGTTTGACAAGGTCAGGTTTTTCCGGAATCTGTTTTATATTGTACAAAAAAGACCAATATTCCGAGTACTCATTTAACTGTTCAAATCTTTCATTGACTGAAATTAATGTAGTGTCCAAAAGTCATCGACAAAATAACATCGACTCTCTCTCATATAAACGTAATATAGTTTAAAAAAACTAAAAAAACACGCTTTTATTGCAAATTGAACTAAAAACTAGAAAATAATTTTTCTCCTCAAATCAAAATTATAATAAAATTTAAGTTGTAACACAATGATTTAATTCAGAGTAAAAAGCGTGGGGTGCATTTTAATGTAGTTCATAACTATCCTCTCATAGATAGTTACCAATGATGATTGTAATATTTAAAAATATTAAGCACCCCACGCTTTTTTACTCTGAATTAAATCATTGTGTTACAACTTAAATTTTATTATAATTTTGATTTGAGGAGAAAAATTATTTTCTAGTTTTTAGTTCAATTTGCAATAAAAGCGTGTTTTTTTAGTTTTTTAAAACTATAATTTTATTTTTTATTTTTTAGTAAGCATAACATTATATGCAACTTTTCATCCCGTAATTCCCACGGGAACGGGCCCATCACGGGAAAACCACGGGACGCTGTTAGTGTCTAGTACCATTTAGTAAAATAAAACAGAACTCCCGTTCCGTCCCACAGCGAGCGCCCGTTGATGTCTTTTATATGAAGTAATATTTTTTTAGTAAATCTGGCAAATCCATTAAGGATAACGGGAAACTGTTATTAAATTATTGCATTGTCATCGGTCCTTGATACATATGCAAAGTTTCAAATTAATCAGACTTCTGGAAGTTGGTGAAAATGATGTTCAAAGATTTCATTACATACGTACATACATACATACATACAGGCCAAGCTAATAAAAGCGTGTTAAAAAAAGAGATAGACTAATGTTTTTCTCGATGGTCGGGGATTCCCGGTAAAATTAAATGCATGCTCCGATTTGAACACTGCGTTCCAATCTAGTGTTGCCAACATAACGATTTTTTTAAATTTAGGGAATTTACGAGTAAGTAGGCCTTGCTCAATGAGCGGGAGGAAATAAAGGGGCGCCTGCGGCGCCCCTTTATATTCGGCGCCCTGGGCGGTCGCCCAACCGCGCCCTACCCTAACGCCGCTACTGGATGTGAATAATTCCTTTTGTAATGGATTCCTTCTACCTAGGAAGGAAGGTAAGTACCTACATTCCTTCTTAATAATACCTGCAATCAACGGGAAGTCATGATTTATTTTTCATCCCTAGGGAACGGACACAACGCGGATAAAACCGCGGGGCGCTGCTAGTTATTCACATTTATTATGCTAAGCCTATGTAGAACTTAAGACTAAAAGCTTTTTTCAAAGCTAGTCTTTCAATGTCTAGTTAGCTTTTCATGTAACAGGTAACCTAACCTAACCTACCTCGATACAGTAATGAAAAAGTTGATAGCTAAGTCCGGTTAGGTGGTTAATGGCGTAACATAAACTTTGAAAACTATCAATTTGGAACAAGACTTACCCAGTATTTGTGTAACCAATAGCCTCAGGTCATTAATCAAGTGATTACCTCGTGCCCTGTGAGAAGACCCCTTGGTCCCCGGGGACTTCGCCCCCGTTCCCACGGCCCGACCACAGGGTGGCGATAGGTTTATCACTCTCTTAATAGTGGCCGATATGGGAACAGGGATGTTTCCAGTTTGTGTTGTTTTATGTGTGGACAAGCTAATAAAATGTGTCACACTGAGAAGTTGGTAGATGCTTGAGAAGTAGGGCCAAAATTTCCCATAACGGAGGTCAAAAGTGTGGAACTTAGACTTTTTTAACTTAACTTTGTTATCCCACATGGTATTTTTAAAGTATCTACCTAAATCATAGCTAGAATATTTCTCATTACAATTCCTTTCAAACAAAAAACTAATGTAAAATTGGACCATGCGTTTAGGAGCTAGATTACACCTATTCAACAAAAAGAAAAAGAGTATGTCACACAATTGGACAAAGGCCTCCCGTCTCTCCGAATATATCAGTACAGTGAAAAAGGTAATTACCTCGCTTGCCTAATGCGAGTTAGTGATCTCAAACCCGAGCCATGTTTGAAAAGGACAAAACATGTTTTCGCTCGACCTGGGTATTCAACCGGGGCTTCAGTCTTGGCAGTGCACATGCCACTAGACAATCGTGGATACTTAGCTTTATCTAACTCATGTATCTAGATCTACTACCGTATGCTCTAGCTTCCTATTGGTTAGGAAGTGTAAATGATCCGAATAACCAGCGGCTACCAAGAGGTCGGCTAGTTCATAGAGCCGCGAGTCGTTTGAGTAATGATCGGTAAATCACGCGTTTAATAATCAATTGGATACTTTGTTTGGAGCAAAATTACCTACCATGGAGTAAGTTATGAGATGGGATTAGTAGGTAGGTATGTAGGTATCTAAGTAAGTACTTATTTAGGTGGTTTGTTGTACCAGTAATAAGCGGGCCTATACGTGCCTATACTATGCAATCCCATAATGGGAATGTTATTTATGATCTTCTAGATACCTAAATATACCTAAACTTTTTGTCATATCTTTTCAAAATATAGTAGGTATTTAGCTTAGCTCTACGTTCTCTACCCAATACATATGAAAAAACAGTACAATATAGTTAACAAAACTTTACAATCTGAAATATATATCGTAAGTAATCTGTTATGTTTTTTCCCGCGGGCGCGGCATATTATTTTTTTAACGTCTGTCAGTGCATTGCATCGCGTGCGCCCCCTCGCGGCGTTTGTTTCTTGTTGTGTCAGCTGGCTTGATGACTACTTTATTGAGGCGATATTTCATGATTTATCTCTCATCTTACCTATAGCGGCTGTGGCTAAGTATCTTACAAATTTTGATATGATTCTGTTTGCGGGTATTTTGTAATTTAAATTCAAAATCCTGAATAATTGCGTCTTAGTAAAGTAGACGGGGTTTTAGCATTCTTAGAGCTAGGTTTAGAATACTTACTTAGTCAGATATAAGGTAAGCTAGGTAGTAAGTATACACATATAAGAATACTAGCTGCGACCCTCGGTGTTACCCGCGTTGTATCCGGTCCCGCGGGAATTTCGGGATAAAATGTATCCCATGTGTTATTCTGATGTATGCCTATATCTGTACTGTAAAGTTTCATTCAAATCCGTCCAGTAGTTTTTTTGTGAAAGAGTAACAAACATACATAGTCTTTACATCCATCCTCACAAACTTTCTCATTAAGAAGTAAGATGATGTAGGGATTATCTGCTAGATAAATTATGTATCTGCTACCTACAAGTTTAGTAAACGTAGATACGATGTGTACTTAAGTAATAAGTATCATTACTTGTAGATACTTTAATACTTAATGGACTGTGAGACATGAACACAAAAGCAATAATTTACTTGTAATTCGGGTGTGTAATAGAGTCATATCAGTTATATATTAATATCATTTGTGTAGTATTTTTCATTAGGGTTGCCACTTGCCTTCAGCAGTGCTTATTATTATATCTCTTGCTGTGGAAATTGACGTTCCCAGACGTTACTAGGTTGTTATAGGAGCCTAGAGTACCACCTACATAGGTAGTCTAGGTACTATATCTTAACATACAAGTATTGGGTTCTTTTTCTGATACTGAAATGGATGTTTCTCTGACTCTTGTTATATCTATATTAGAAGGACCCCGCGTGTTTACCCGCTTTGTGTCCGTTTCCGATGGAATTTTGGGATGACAAATAGCCTATATATAACCTTCCCGTTGAATATGAAATAATTATTCAAATCGGATGGGTAGTTCCCGAGGTAAGCGCGTTCAAGAAATCAAATCAAAAATCTATCTCTTCAGCTGTATAATATTAAGTAGTACATAGATACTTAGAGGTCTATTGAGAGAGTTGAACTTAATATTCAATATTGTTTTATTCAAAAGCTATTTTTCTCTTCTAAATATATTATGTTTTAAGACAAGTCAGTGGCAACCCTACATCCTAAATAAATCGCATGGCCTCCCTGATGAGCTTACCAGGCGCACACTCATACACCGTCTTATTTATTGTCGGTCAACAGACGTTCTATATTTTGACTGTTTTTAATGATGTTATAAACTTTATTATGAAATTTACTGCGTTGTCGTCGAGTAGGTATCTATGTAGAAGTCATTCATTCATTTAAATCCACAGACGTACAGAACATATAAAATCTCTGGGCGACTCTGGAGCGTTGTCATTGAAGCGAAGGTCAATCGACCAATCACAACGTCGGTTGAGTTCCGCACAGCTCCGCTTATATGACATCTTGTTTGTATCCGACATTTAGGGGTTGTAAGTAATTTGGTAACAAAAATCTCTTAATAAAACAAAGTAATTTCGCATAATTGTAATAATAAATTGTATTTAAATTAAATATTACAAACTCAGTCATCTTTATAAAACAATCGATCACAAAAGCATCATTAAATTATTGACATTCTTAATTTATTGCACTGATTACATTACGTACAAAAGCAATAAGCTACATTCATTTTCATCTATTCAAATAAAATACTAAGAGGTATCTAGGCTGTTTGTAAATTCCTAGGTCATTGAGGTTGATTAAGAGCTAAAATGACGATCGACCAATGTTAGGTAATGTGTTTTCCAATTGGATTAATTAACCTAGTAAGATTGCTTAATGCAAGTGTATTTTACTTAATAGGTCTTAGTATGTTCCACCGTCGATTTTGCTTAGCGTGCCGAAGTAAATACCTACCGGCTTATTCATAAACGTCCATTAACTAAAGTACTGTTAAAGTGTTTTGTCTCTTTTACTCTCTGTGAAATAGCGTATGTTGGAAAGGGACAAACCATTTCATAGCCAAAGTGCTGTTAAATAAGCGTTTATGAACAAGGCCCTTAAACTTTACTAGACTTTTACCAGAATAAATTATATCTTATTATGCAAATAGCTTTGATTTATCTGTAAATACTTGCTTAGTTTCCTCTTTAAGTATTTTTCATAATAATTGATTGATTAAAGACATTTATTAAGTGTTCTATTAAAATATTTTATTTTTTTATATTTCTTTATGTAAATAAAATATATGAAATATAAACAAGCAAGCAAAACGTATAAAAATCTTGAATAAATAGTTCCGAGTCTGATTAAAGTTATTTCTTCATAAATGCGTAATCCTCTTTCAATAGGTACCAAAGACAGGCAGACATGTTAGGTATAGTTTTTAGTACATATTATTACCCATTGAAAATATTTATTAATAGATATTAAAATAGGTTTTAAGTAAAAAGTTCTGCAATTATCTTATTGTTGTTTTAAAGTTACACTTAAATTATAGACTTACTAACTTAAATTCCAATAAGAAAAAAAAACCATTTATTCGAGATGAAGTTTAATAAATAAATAATACCTATAACACAAAACCTAAAATGCACCTTTAATGTCAATATCTAAGTTTTAGCAATATTTTATGCTCGCTTGCTTCAACACAAGCGCTTCCATTCAATTTAAGCAGCTCTCAGTTCCATAGATTTTTGACTGTTTCATAGTTATGTTGTCCCGGAAGGGCTTTTGAGAGACGTTTGGGTTCGAGGGTAAGATTTCCATTTTAATTCATTTTATACACAGAAAGTGCCGTTTTTAATTTCTAATGAAATGCATGTTATTTGAGAATAGAGGATGTTATAGGCAGTAATGTTAGGCACTTTAAATTCAAGATTCTAAATTATTTTTATAACTAGATTCAAAATGGAATGTTTCAAGTGTGTCAGTGTGAATTGAACGTTAAGTAATTTTTTTTGCGCACGCACACATTTTGATTTTTTTCATGCGTGTAGTGAGTGCAAGAAAAACAACAAGGTGGCGCCGGAATAATCCACTTTGCGGGAAATTATAAAATTTCCCGCCGTTTTCTGTCAATGTCAGATCAAATGTCAAAATTCGAATTTTACTTTCTAAATGTCAATGTGAATATTTTATTTTAATTTTCAAATGTCAGTGTGAATATTCTATTTATTTATTTTTTTTATTATTCCTAAACAGACACGGTCTAGAACTAGAAGCGTAGCGTCATAATTCTGACGAGTGTGTAAGAAGTGTAGGTTACAATGAGATTAGTCCTAGATGTACTAGATGTAGCTGATGGCTACCGCGCCGGCGCGTGCGATTGGTCGGCACTCGTCGATGGGGCGTTACTGAGCGCGGACAGGGAGTTTGCGCGCTTCATGCTGTTGAAACAAAAAACAAACTTTCAGTTTTTTTATGTTTTGTCAATGTCAATAATGAAAACTTACCTTACTTATTATTATATAGTTTATAGAAGAAATGCAGTAGCCAAATGTGCAATTAATTATAATAAATATTGTAAAACTGATAAAATCGAATGAAAATAGCAGACAAGAAAGAGAAAAAATTAAGGCATGACATACTTGGGCATTTAATTCTGAGGCATGGGACAGGTGTCATCTCAATACAACTTCGTTACTTAAATTCAAACTGTACTCAGTTGACAGCTGTCGCCTATATTTACAGTACAAGTCGTTTGCTAGGTCGCATGTCCCTATATTACCTGTCGGGGTCAGTGTAGTCTATGTCAGGCAGGTGCGCCGAGTGCCGGCCCGCGAGTCTGTTCAACAACCTCACCGAGGAGCGCCGCAAAGACTCGCGGAGTTTCGACAAACTGCCGCTTCGTTGCACTTGCACCGCGCACTCCGCCTCCTGCCCCCGTGTTATGCAATTTATAGCTTCTATATGTGTAAACTTATGAATATTTGTATATCTGTGGCATGTTTGTGTGGTCGTAATTTATGGCTTTGGCGGAATGTTAATTCTACTTTGTCAATTTTAATTTTTTTTGGTGGGTAGGGCAGAATGTAATTTTTTTAAGTGCCATTTTTTCATGTAAAAGTCTTTGAACTACTAAAATAATGTACATCTACATAATGTATGTCTACAATGGAAGATAAATATACAATTTTGTTATGTATTTCAGTGTTGTGCTAGTGTTAACAGTGATAGGTAATGCTTTTTCTACAATGGCAATGATGTGTCAAACTAACATGAATATATTTTTGTGACAACATTTAAATTTTAATGACGCTTTCATGGAATTAATGATTAGACCTAATTCCATGAAGCTATCATGCACTAGCCTAGACTAACAGCGAAAGCCGTTTTATACTGAATGTCATGCCAATGTCGCCTCGTTTCGGCTATAAATTGCATAACACGTAGACTCACTTTCATAACAACAAAAAATAAAACAAAACCGTAATGTTACCATAATATTTTTATTTTAACAATTTCAATTAATTCGACACGAATATCGAGACAGTACAAAAATTGAATATCTTTTTAATTGTGACAGGTAAATTATAAGTGGTTTTCAATGGAGATTCTTATTGTAATCTGTGTATGCCAATATTTAATATATAGTGTACATAAAAAACTTGCATTCAAGCAGCATCCACTTACACTGCTATAAAAATATCTATTAATTTCAGTCATACATTTCAAGTTGTCAAAAAATCGGTCAACCAATCAGATGGCTCCATTCCCTGAACGTCGCTTTTGATTGATTGTGCGATTGTCATTGTGACAACTACGAGTGTACGCTTAAAAAGTTAGATTCAATAATAATAATACGCCTACCTACTCATTATAAAGCTTAGACCATACACTGGAATGAAAGTTTAAGCACGTTATAAAACTGACGACAATAAATAAATAACTATTAAATGACGTTCACAAATTAAAAATAAATTCACATGAACCATGCGACGCTATTCTAATTAAAGAATACAAATTATCAGCACATTAAAATTATTAAAAAATAAAAATTGTAAGCGAAATAAAATAATCGTTGTTCGACATGCTAGCTTGTTTAATTATTATTTATTCATTATTTAAATAAATATCCAATTATCCCCAAATCCACAGAATATAAATGCAATGTAATATATTGTATCTCTTTAAAATATTATATACTTGTTTTATCACTTTTTTATAAAGTTTCTCATAACTTTCAATTTAAAACTACTTTGTAAATGAATAAGTACAAAAAGCACCATTTGATGAATTCAAGCAATACAATTATTACAATAAGAAAGCGATTTATTGATTTAAATCAATTATAAGAATAAATTGATCCAAAAAATCAAAAACCCTTTGTTAAAAATAGAGAATCTTTTAATTTTTATAATAAAGAAAAATTAAAGATTCGAAATGAAAATGATATTACAACCGATTGAAGCAAGAAAGTTCACAAAAAAGTGATAAAAAAAGGTTATGAACAAATGAATTTTATACATTAAGTTACAAATATAATAAATATATCAAATGTATAAAATGCACCATCAATTGACTAATAACGTCATTAATTTAAAATACTAAATCAACCGTCTCAAAACTTTGACATATAATTAATATTCATATATTTATTCAAACACGGGGACGGCTAAACAATATGCTTTGATAAAAATCTCTATCACACATAATATTTGTATTTTTTTACGATTTTCTTTTTAATAAAATTCACTTAACAGTTTACTATCAGCATGCTAATAAATAATACTAAGCTAATAATAAAATTTTCTTTTGACGTTTTGTTATAAAATGTGTCAACTACGATATGAGAAAAAGTGACAGAATAACATTGTGGTTAAACTCTTCCTTAAAAACAGTTAAATCGATTTTAATAAAATTTGAAACAAGGTTAGATTACAAAATGAATAGAAAAATAGGATAACTTTTATCTCCATATTCCGAAAGAAACGGGTTCAACGCTTTTAAAAGCAAGATATTTGATTGTATTTATAACATGTTATAAAAAGTCTCCCGATTATAACAAGGTGTAAACATTCATAACAAAACCTCAAAAGTAATTATAAAATATAATTAAGTGTGTGAACGAATATGATCCTTGACATAACAATAAAGAGAGAACGTAGTCTTTTATTTAAATTCTGAGCATGTTATAAAAACATATTTAAAAATATATTATGTTACATTAAATAAGTTTCAAGTTTTGGAAACTTCTCATAAATCACTTTGCTCTATTATTTTGCATATTTTTTGTACACTTTTATTTTAGAAGATTGCGCACAGAAAGTACGCTATTATTATCTTTACGAAGGTTCTCATAACAAAATACTAGGACGAAAGAAGGATCATAAACGTTATAAAAAAATTGTTAAGCGAGTGTACAACTTAAACACTAAAAACGTAGGCATTAACTAAGTTCTAGTCTAGACTATTGGTGTGCTGGACTACTACCAGTGTTGATCCCTAGTGCATTAAACAACTTTGACTTAAGGTTCATGCGTGGCTCACTCGCTTGGTTCGCACCCTATTGTACATGAAAACAAAAGAAATAAAAATAAAAAAGAAATAAAATAAAAATGCAAAATAATGTGTTTGTTAGATGCTTTGTGATGTATGCGTGAGTGAAATGTGTGCGATTTATGATAAATAATGTAAACAATTATGATACAAATAATAAATATTTATGAGACAATATGTAAATTAATATGAACTTATTACGGGGTGGAGTGACACTGTGATCCAAAATGCGACAAAAACAACATAAAAGTTCATCCAAGACAAAATAACACACCAACTGACAACGCAAGACAATGTATAGTGCCATAGAGTCCATTTCTTCCTACCGTGGAATCGAACCCAAGAATGGAAAGTGCAAATAATGTGACCCAGTGCAAATGATGAATTGATTATATTACACACAAACGAACAACAGACCAAGTGCAAACATTAGGTAAAACGAACAGACAAGACATTACATAATGATGCCGAATGGCTAATTGTTTTTTGATTTTAAATAAGTAATTACCATTTGACATCAATAAACATTGCGTAACAGTTTTAAAACCTTGTAAGAACTTTTGAAACCTTGTAAATAGAGGAAATGTAATTAAATTCATATCAATTGAATTTAATATTCATATACATTGTAGTAGCGTAGCTACTTAACTAGGTATGCAATGTTTAAGATGATTGAACAAACGTTACATAAGTCACGTGGCTCGAGTAAAAAGGCACACTGATGGTGAATTGCACAAGAATACTTAATTTTATTTAGTGCTTAAATATGCTTACAAAACAAATGACGTTTGTTTCTTAAACAGATTTTAATACTTAATAATTTAAAGAGCTTTTGTGCAATCCGCCTTTAGTCTGAGATTGCTGACTATGTTATTAAAACTGTTACCCAAAAACGAAAGACGAAGCGACACATCAACCCAGCCAAGACAAGTACACCATCATCACCATCACCTGGTGACCTATCTCCTAACCTCGTCTGCGTCCGGGTGGTGTTCCATGGAGTCGCGGCTGCCGTGCCGCGCGCTGCGGGCGCGAGACTGCTTCATGATGTCCAGGGCCTAGCCAATATCGAGGGGTCAGTTTGGGGACATTACCAATGGGAATTCTTTGGTTGATAGAGAATTGACTTTTTTGGTGGTACACCTACCTCCCACCAATTTGATTGGGGTGAAAGGTAGGGAGTTAGTTTGAAAATATATGGTAGGGGTTTCTAGTGTAGATTTGATTCGCGATTGGTTCTAAATTCAATAATTTTCATTTGAGGTGCCAGGTAGGGGTGAGAGGTCAGCTTGGAAATGCAAAATGGTTAGTGCCTAACATACTCTATAGAGTGATGTGCCACAATATAGCCAATATAATAAGGATCACAATTTTCAAATGTTTGTGATCTTCTTTTTTATATAATTAGTGTTATTAATGTGTCAATTGATTAGACAAAATTTTAACATCCATTTTGAGACACAGATCCTATTATGTAATTTCATTTTTGAATTGTATGTCCACATGACGATTTGTGTATGAATGAGAGGCATTACTGCAAAGTGGTTCTAAATGACATTACTTATATTTATTACTGTACTGCCTTCAGTAAGCGAGAAGCTTCTAAGTGATATATTGTAGGCACTTGATATTTTGCTTGAGAAGGGTTATTTCGTGGTACAATATACTGTGTTTGTCCTGTGTCTAAATCACTTACTTGTTGGACGTGCTATAGCGGCGTGCACAAAACAATTCAAACGTTTTATAGTGAGTTCTTAGCTTATCATAGAATAATACTAAAATAACTCTTATAAATACTAGATATTAAGTATTAATATAATAAATAATAATATTATATTGTGTTCGTGTAGCGTGTACGTTAGTAAGAAAGCAGTAATACTTCTAATATTGAAATAATACGCAAATGTTACTGTGACAAAGGGCTAATTCTAGAAGAAGTTTGAATGATAAAATTATTGAAGTTATACTAAATGAAACGGGTCTGTATCGCGTTAGATATTTTAATTTTACTAAAATACGTGCCCGACGTTGCGACCCACTCGGAACGTCGGGTACGTATTTTAATTAATTAAATATTAAATCATAAATAATTAAAATATCGAACGCGATACAGACCCGTTTCATTTAGTATAATGAGTGCAAATCGTGTGAGTTTAAAAAGTATATTATTGAAGTTCACTACGTTTTATACGGAAATGTGTGATTCGCAGAAATAGAGGTAGAATTAACCCTTTACAGTAGAAACAAACTAAAACACTATTGCACTATTTTGCTCCAGTGCACTAAAATCGACCCACCCAACAATTATGCAAAGATTTTTGTTACTTTCCTGAAAAAAGTTCAGAAGCAAGTTTTTCTGATAACAGGTAATTTGCAACCAGAGATTGTGACAAAAAACCTAAAAGTCCTTTTGAAGACCACCAACATGTGCGAGATATCGATATGGACAAAAAGGTTTAGAATTGGAATATACATTTTATTCGGAATTTTACTGTTTGAAATTAGTCAAAATGGTTCTCATTTTAGGATTCTAAAGACGAAATAGATTGCTCGCCCAAAGCTTATCATTAGCCAGAGTCATCATTAGGTTACCAGCTGACGGTCAAGTCATTTTGTTCAGTTTGACATTGACTTGACACACACTTGACTTGTAAGAGGACGACAGAAGTTCAGTTATTTTAAAAGATATGGAGCCATCATCTAACTGATAATCAATTAGTTTTCCATCAGCTAGAGGACACTAAGCTGACATTAAAAGAAAGCAGACAAAGCTGACTCCAATACGGCCGGCCAGAGCAAAATCTCAGCTCACCAATTAGGTCCTTTTTGGTCAATTTGGTCGAGAATCTTTGACTTGAACCATCGAACAGTGCACGGTTCTGTTGACGGTAGTTCGAGAATCCAAGCGAACCGGGGACCGATGGTCGCAACGCGATTTGGTCGAAACAGTCGCCCCCTGTATGATGTGTGTAAGATGATTAGAGAAAGAATAGAATTTAGGATGATTGTGCTCTTAGACTTTTAGGGCAATATTAATAGCTGCTCAACAGCTGCTGCTGCGATAGCTCTCAAACGGTTTGTCACTTTCTGACATACGCAATTTTCCGAAGAGCAAAAGAGACAAAACAAACTATTACAGTGTTTTACAGAGCGTTTATTAATAAGACGGCTAGGGTAAAGGATCGAATGCTTAATCGGACGTCATATGTGCTTCTGAAATGACAATAGCTCACAAAAAAGGGCTAATTATGAACGACATTTTTAGCTACAATGACCTCTGACGATTTCACATAATCATCGACAAAAGAGGTATGTTGCTTGCTGGGTGAGTCGATTCAGTTGCTAGAATAGATTATTTTATGAATATTCTATTTGGAGTTACGATAGTTTAAGATAGTATAACGCTAATAAAATTCCTTTAAAAATATTTCTGTATCAATAAATTAGTATGTAACCTTAAAACGTAACCAAGTATTGCAAAGGCACGAAAAATATTTAAATATAGTTGTTTTATCACACGAGTGCCTCTGAGCCATACTTGTAGTTGTAATGTATTTGACACGCGTCTTTGTGAGCATAACTATCGGTACCGTTGGTAGGCCATTATAAAGTTATACAGCATAGCATAGCATGCGTTAGACATAAACTCACTACGAACAACTTTCCTCCGTTTACCTTCCATGCTGGCACTGATTCAAAGACATAAACCAAGACGCACACTAAGACAATGCTCATATACATTTACCTATACAAGTATGTAGAGGCAAAAGAGCTGTATACTCGGGTATCGCCTAATCTCAACTCAAAATATCTCAACTCAAAATTCCGTGCAGTGATTTGACATCTCACTTGTCAAATAGCCACACTGATCACTGCACATGTTTATGAGGTTGTACTATATATCATCACCCTCCCCCTCTCACTGATAAGTACTGTACACCTATGAGTGTTACTACATCAATACCCCCCCCCCCCCCCCTCACTGATAGTCCTCTACACTTGCACCTAACTATGAGTGTTACTATACATCAAACCCCTCACTGATAGTACATCATCACCCCCCCCTCCCCCCACTAATAGTCTCTACACTGGGTCCCCCGCGGTAGCGGCGGTGGTGGTTACCTCCTTCCGGCTGCGCAGCGCACAGTCCTCGAGCGTCTCGGCGGCCTCGTACTTGCCCTGGCGGCGGTACAGCGCGCCGAGGTTCTTTAGCGTTGTCGTCACTGTTGGTGAGTCCACCTGTATGGATTAATAAGACATTAATTTTAACTTACTCACTTTCTCTTTCTTTCTCTCTCTCTTTCTCTATCTGTGTCTAGTCTGTCATGTAACCTCCACGAGGTATTTATCCTTTGCTTTACTAATATATGACAATGTGTGGCAGTTGAAGTTTGGTAGTAGGTAGTACTTAGGTTTGAAATTGGCTGTTATAGTTATATTTAGAAGACAATGAATTTATAATGTCACTAACTGTTCGTTCACTGCAGTTTCCGCCCTCAGTATATGCACTCATTATCGTTTTTTCTGTAACTTGGTGGATTGAGTCAAAACAATCACTGTGCCTCTTGGTTATCAATAAAAAATAGAAAAATGTTTAATTATAATTATTGTCAATACATTTTGTTGGTGTTATTTCATTCGTAATAGAAGTACAGAAATTAGACTCAGTTATCCATGACATCACTTGAACTTTCAAATATGTAAAACTCAATCAAAACAGAAATAATCAGCTTATTTACGAAATAGACGACCTAAACCAATAAAGTTATAATTACACGCCCCGGTGGTCTAGTGGCATCTGCCCATTTTCGGGTCGAGCGAAAACAGGTTTCCTACTTTTCAAACATGGCTCGGGTTTGAGATCGCGTTAAGCAAGCGTGGTGATTACGCCTAAACCTCCTCACTATACTGATATCTTTAATAAGATGAGAGACATTTGCCCAGCAATTGGACATTACAGGCTTATACATTTACTTTTACTAATTAATTGTATCATACCTTGGCAGCTTTATGCCATCCACCGTAGTCCCCATACGGCGCATTCTCCTTCTGAAGATGTTTGTTCTCCTCGCGTTCTTCTGCCACTTGCCAAATAGGTTTGTTGTCCCCTGAAAATAGACAAAAAGTTAATGTACTAAATAATTATTAACAGCAGGAAATAATTCGATACATAAGCAAGATAATATAAAAGGGTAAAGTGCAAGGTAAATGTTTGAATATGCCATAATTATACTTTGTTCAGGCAAAAGCGATGATTCTGCTTATTTTTGTGACTGTATGAGACACCGTTACCACTAAGCTTAAGAATTAACTAACAGGTAACATAAATAAACTAATACGAGTATATCAAACACAAACATTAACCTTACACTAAAACATAAAAGCAATCCCTTAATCAATAGACAAAACATGTGACACAAGTCGGGAAGGTGTGACACAATGGCAAAAAGAAAAGAGAGAACAAATTAAAAGAAAATAATTAACCAAATATCTAAAAAAATACTAATTGTTCATGAGTTTTGCCTTTCCTACCTGTGCCACGAAAACCAAACTTGTGTCACTCACCTAGTCAATCAAACTCGAATAACGTAATACAATCTTCATACAGCATCATTAGAAACCAAAAATAATATTGTAAGACTTTTTTTTATTAGGTCTTACTTCCTGTTACATTGACGTCAGTGGTGTAATACGGTTTTAGAAACCGTTACTGTTAATGGAAATGGATATTTCAATGACTCCAGCGTCAGTACGGTATTAATTGACTTAAATAAGATTGTCCATGCCTTGAAGGTCTACTGACGTCAATGTATTTTGCAAACGATACGAAAAAAAAAACAAAACATCTATATCACTGTTTTAATAATATAAAAATATATATTTCGATAACTGATTCAGGACATTGGGATTAACAAATATAGTACTGATCGAATTGTCTGTAATAAAATGCACATTGTACTACACAGTACTACTATCAGTTTTTCGAGTAGTATTTGACACATTTTTATTTGTATTTTTAAAATTAAGCTTTGTAATGATTTTTCATTAGGTAATTGGGCATGAATAATGAATTATAATTATAAAATAATAAATTATTATATTATTAATATCATTCATAAGGTCACTTTGGTATAAAATATCAGACAGTATAACAATTTTAACATCAGAGTTAGCTTGCAAATAGAGTAATGCTGAGCAACACTTTCTCAGTCAGAAAACCATTTTGACGATCTCATATTAGTGAAATTTACTGGAAATAACTAGTGTACAATGTGCATTTTATTAACAAGAAAATGATATTACAAAAATACTTTGACAACTTCATACGTACCATTCATCAACATATAACAAACATACAGTCACATTGAAAATACTATATTGTATAAGCAAATAATATATTTGGTATCTAAGGCAAGGTACAATCGAGACAGGCATTCGAGAACCGTACAAATCATCTTTTTCTAACAAAAAGATAATCGAGACTAATACCAAATTAAAAAACTACTATTCTTTAATCTATGAACGGTATTCATAAACTAAGAACTCTGTAAGGTAACTAATGAGCTAAGGGTATTTCAGACTAGGCAATAAAGCAAGCTATTTGTAAATTTCAATAAATATTCTTTATAACTAGTTTGATTAGAGTTGGATTAAATATATTGCAGAGTTCGATAAACACCCTACTATTAGAAATTAACATTATATGAATTATGTTTTTGTTACCGTAAATATTATCTCAAATGAAAAGAATTAGGGAAAAACCGTGTTAAGATTTTTAACTTTTACTATAACATATAGGCTACTTGGCACGATGATAAAATTACGTAGTGTGAAAATACCCTTAACAAGACATAAAAATGCGAAAACAAGCTTCTTAAAAACAAATCTAAAATACTAAAGGAAGATTTCATTACTACATTATTGAACTAACATAATCTCGTATTATATTTTCGTACATCTACTAAAAATATTCGCAAATCATAACACATGCAATTATAAAATAAATAGGATTAATTAACATTAAAATTGTATATTAATTAACAGCAAGGCACATCATTTGATTGTAATAAAAAGTATAACATATCTGTAGCCTACATTTTTACGTTTTTTTCTGTGCGTATAAATAATATGCAAGGAATATTTTAAAACTATATTGGAAGACTGTAAGTCCTGCTCATCTTTACTTATATAATAAAACAGAGGAAATTGTTTTTTGTTTCGAACTACATCATCTCTCAGTAGGATTTGAAACATTATTTCACAGTCACATTCGAGAGATTGTTCAGTTTTTCATCCTGAATAACCCACGGGTAAATCAGCAGGGCGCTGTTATAATATATTTGGTTAATTCTATTACTGTTGACTGGTAAATTTGATAATAAAATTTATATAAAAATATAAATGGTAATTGGATTTAAAAATAGAATAATAAAATAAGATTTCGAGTAACATAACAACTTCAAATAACATAGCTTAATGAAATTGTAGATAAAATTACTTTGTATAAATGTCCAATCACATTCAAAATACGTTATTAAAATAAGATTTTTTTTTTTATATTAGACATTAGATATTAATAAATTACAAATATAAAATGCATCTTAGCCTCAACATAATATTAGAATGTCCTTCCAATCATATAACAATTAAATTGGTACATCAAAAATCTACCAATATTTTAAATGCGAAATTTTGCATAAAGCCAACTAGGCTAAACTTCGACATAATTTTATAATTAAGTTGTAGAAACGAGACATAACATATTATTAATATTATAAAACAAAGTTACCCCTCGCGTCTGTATGTCTGTCAGTATGTCGCACTAAACTACAAACAACTGAACGGATTATATTTAGCACACACTTAATACCACATAAGCGTAACCTATATTATCCCAGAATTCCCACAGGAACGGGCTAAACACGGGTGAAACCACGGGCCGTAACTAGTAATTAACAATAAGCTTAAATAATATTGGTCGAGCAACAACAAAGTTGCCAGCAACGAATTATCACTTAAAATTGCGAGTTATTTTTTATTTTCTTTTTCACAGCGTTTTAAAATAACTTTATGAAGGAATGCATCAGTAGAGATACGTATTTTTGAAAACATGTCCAAACAAAGTAGGGGTTTTTTGCCTTTTGGGGTTCTCTGTTTAAATAAAAAATATTCAATAACAGACCCCTTAATGAATCAATTCATTTATCTATATCAAGATGTTAGCAAAATCTTCCCCCTATTTTGTTTACACAAGTTTAAATATAACAATTAAACCTACAGTTAGAGAGAACTCATTATTTTTTTGGCTTTTTTAATGATGCTATATACTCTGAAACGGAAAAATAAAATAATAACATAAAATAATACAAACTTAATAAACTTAAATAATAATTAGAAAATATAGTTCATAATATAACGTGTGTGGGGTATATTAATTTGTGTTTTGTGTCACCTAAGGTGGTTTGTTTCATACGGTTGGTTAGAGTAACGTTCGTTAAAAAGTTCACGATTACGTACGCTGTTAAATGTCAGATGAATACAAAATATTTATTCATAACTTAAATGACAGTCTATTAAAATATTTCGGACGGCAATTAGAATGTCACGTTTTCATTTTCTTACGTCTGTTAAGACTGACATTGTGTTAACGATTACTAGTGCGTGAGCGTAAGCTGAATGAACCGTCCTTAGTATTTCGATTTAACCGAGTACCTAGTCTGTTTGCTAGAAAGTGTACCAAAGCAGTGCCAGTGTATAATAATAATGAAATGCTTACCATCAATAGTTCCGAATTCCCGCTCGTGAGCGCGAGTCAACACTTGTTTGTATAACGTCTCGGCTTCCTTGTATTTACCCTGTAAATTATTAATATAGTTTAGCAAGCGTATATCTACTCTAAATATTCGGTCAGATATTTGTCCGTTTCTCCGCTCCCCCAGCTCGCTCCGCGTCAATGGCCAGGCACCCTTACAGAGCTATCCCGAGCGATGGTTCCACCTACGATGTCAATGGATGGCGAATTTTACGGTTACCTATGAACGTATTGTTTACTAACGAAAAATTCTGCGTTGGCAAATTTTACGAAAAATAATGCGTTAAATTGTCAATGGTTTGTAGTTCCCATTCTGTCGACAGTTAGTCAATAATCTTACTGGTTAGATGGTTAACCAAAGACGTTTACAATTTTTCAGTGATTTTGATAGTTTATTGAACTTGTCGCTATAGTGCTGCCATTTCATCTGCATTTTCGGAAAACCCTGATTGTTTCGTTGTATGGATGGTATGTACCTGCTTGAGATAGCAGGAGGCGAGGTTGTTCTTGGTTTTGGCGACGTTGGGGTCGTCGGGCCCGAGCTTGCTCTCGTAGATCTCCAGCGCGCGCTGGTAGTACTGTTCCACCTCCTCGTATTTGTTCTGTAATTCAAACATAAAACATACTTTATCTAATTTCTGAAAAAAATTATAGTATTTATTTATGGTAATTACATATCACAGACATACACACAATGCCTGATTTCATACACGATCCTAGATTTAATGGATACAATGAAATTTGTGATAAAGTAGCTATGACGAGCGACTATGTAGCCGTTGGCCGCCACTTAAACAGATAAAAGTGATGAGTCAAGTCAACGTTAAAGGTTATTTTCCGCTAGAATGTTTTGGAAGCTTAATCCCGAAACTCCGTTATGAATGAGTTACACGACGCTAGTACAAGACATCACCTGGTTCTGACACAGCAGCGCGAGGTTGTTGAGTTGCTTGGCGACGTCGGGGTGGTCCTTGCCCAACACCGCCTCGCGGATGCAGAGCGCGCGCTTGCACAGCGGCTCAGCTTCACGGTACTTGCCTGAGGACATACAAATATGTCATAAAAAGGCTTGATTTTTTCAGCGAATAAAGCAATATTTCAGCTCAGGTTAAAATTAAATTACAGACAGATGCGAGACGTGATGGTAAGTTAAATCTTAGAGAAATAAAAGTTTGTGAGGATGTATGTATGTTTGTTACTCTTTCACCCAAAAACTACAGAACGGATTTAGATTAAACTTTACAGTAATATAGGTTATACATCAGAATAACACATAGGATACATTTTATCCCAATCATCCCGCGGAAACGGGTACAACGCGGACAACATCGCGGCTAGTAAGTTATAATATACATGTCAGTGCCCCTAGAATGTGAACAATAAGAACTTTAGGTCTCAGATTGGATCATACTCTCTGTTGTCTCTGATTTAACGTGTTTGAGAAATAAATATTAACTTGTTTAATAAGTAATGACTCGCACCTCTCTTCCCGTACAAGACGGCGAGGTTGTTGAGCGTGGCGGCGACGGCAGGGTGCTTGTCACCCAGTGTCTTCTCGCGGATCGACAGCGCGTCGTTCAGCAGATTCGCAGCCTCCTTGTATTTGTTCTGGTCTCTGGAATACACCAAGTATAATGGAAATTAAAATAACATTCATTTGCTTTTGAAGTAGAATCGACGATGTAGGAGAAAAGGCTGTTGAACTCAAATGGGACTGGGTTGGTCACGTTTGCTTTATGTCGGACTTGCTGTGGGCCAATTTTTCCACCGTAAGGACCGCCCGGAGACAGCCAGACGGTCAAAGTCAACAAGAGGGACTGGCGATTAGTGGATGTAAATCGAGGATAGTGGGAATAGGACAAGGCCTTTGCCAGGCAATGGGATGACATGGACTAGCCGTCACAGTATTAGAACACACCTGTAGACGAGCGCCAGTATGTTGAGCATGGTGGCGACGTCGGGGTGGTCGTGGCCCGACGTCTTCTCCAGGTCCTCGAGCGCCTGCTTGTACTGGATCACCAGGTTGTAGTAACAGTATTAGTACACACCTGTAGACGAGCGCCAGTATGTTGAGCATGGTGGCGACGTCGGGGTGGTCGTGGCCCGACGTCTTCTCCAGGTCCTCGAGCGCCTGCTTGTACTGGATCACCAGGTTGTAGTAACAGTATTAGTACACACCTGTAGACGAGCGCCAGTATGTTGAGCATGGTGGCGACGTCGGGGTGGTCGTGGCCCGACGTCTTCTCCAGGTCCTCGAGCGCCTGCTTGTACTGGATCACCAGGTTGTAGTAACAGTATTAGTACACACCTGTAGACGAGCGCCAGTATGTTGAGCATGGTGGCGACGTCGGGGTGGTCGTGGCCCGACGTCTTCTCCAGGTCCTCGAGCGCCTGCTTGTACTGGATCACCAGGTTGTAGTAACAGTATTAGTACACACCTGTAGACGAGCGCCAGTATGTTGAGCATGGTGGCGACGTCGGGGTGGTCGTGGCCCGACGTCTTCTCCAGGTCCTCGAGCGCCTGCTTGTACTGGATCACCAGGTTGTAGTAACAGTATTAGTACACACCTGTAGACGAGCGCCAGTATGTTGAGCATGGTGGCGACGTCGGGGTGGTCGTGGCCCGACGTCTTCTCCAGGTCCTCGAGCGCCTGCTTGTACTGGATCACCAGGTTGTAGTAACAGTATTAGTACACACCTGTAGACGAGCGCCAGTATGTTGAGCATGGTGGCGACGTCGGGGTGGTCGTGGCCCGACGTCTTCTCCAGGTCCTCGAGCGCCTGCTTGTACTGGATCACCAGGTTGTAGTAACAGTATTAGTACACACCTGTAGACGAGCGCCAGTATGTTGAGCATGGTGGCGACGTCGGGGTGGTCGTGGCCCGACGTCTTCTCCAGGTCCTCGAGCGCCTGCTTGTACTGGATCACCAGGTTGTAGTAACAGTATTAGTACACACCTGTAGACGAGCGCCAGTATGTTGAGCATGGTGGCGACGTCGGGGTGGTCGTGGCCCGACGTCTTCTCCAGGTCCTCGAGCACCTGCTTGTACTGGATCACCAGGTTGTAGTAACAGTATTAGTACACACCTGTAGACGAGCGCCAGTATGTTGAGCATGGTGGCGACGTCGGGGTGGTCGTGGCCCGACGTCTTCTCCAGGTCCTCGAGCGCCTGCTTGTACTGGATCACCAGGTTGTAGTAACAGTATTAGTACACACCTGTAGACGAGCGCCAGTATGTTGAGCATGGTGGCGACGTCGGGGTGGTCGTGGCCCGACGTCTTCTCCAGGTCCTCGAGCGCCTGCTTGCACAGCGGCACGGCCACCTCGTAGCGGCCCTGCGACGCGTACTGGATCACGAGGTTGTGCAGCGTGCGCAGGCGCGCCGGGATCTCGTAGCCCGCCTGCTGCGCGAAGTGCAGCGGCGGCGTCGGCGACATCGCTGCGGGACCACCGGGGTAACGTTATAACTAGCTACCTAGTAGATCAACTATCTGGTGCCCGTACCGGTCGAGACTTCGGAGTCAAATTATGTCCATATTCCTCATGAATGTAAGTTCGAGTAAGTAGATGGCCAAGCTGGGTTTAAGTTCACTTAACACTTTAATTGCTACTGAATGGAAGATCATTTGCCAGGTCATCATTTAACGCAATAATAACACGAAAAGATTAGTTTAGCTGCATATGCTTAGATGCTACTAGACTAAACGCTATTCGAAGTAAAGTGGTCAATAATTAAAACGTCTCAGCACGACGGGAATACCGACTAACGCGATTGAAAATCAAATCGAAACTGATAAAATTAAGAGCAAACTGGTATTGATTTTGAACTAAATATTTTCATACACAACCAAAAGGTTATGTCAACATGACCGTGTTATTATGGACGTGGTACCGTGTGTAATGTGCACGGCGGTGACACTCACACTTGTTGTTCCGGTTGTCCTCGTGGTCGTCGTCGGGGAACAGGTCCACCATAGGGTCGTCGCGCTTCTTCTCGCCCTGCCCGCCGCGGTTCGAGTCCGACTCCTCGTTAATATCGCTGTCGTATTTACTGCGTACAAGTGGGGTGGGTTAGAT
This sequence comes from Cyclophora albipunctata, assembly GCA_963082685.1. NCBI lineage: Eukaryota > Metazoa > Arthropoda > Insecta > Lepidoptera > Geometridae > Cyclophora > Cyclophora albipunctata. The sequence continues at coordinate 1,154,405 of OY720125.1, forward strand.
TAATGTTGTGGTAATAGGTGAGTTTCTAGGTATCTGGTACCATAGTATAGATTTTAATAGAATGAATGAAAATAGAACTAAGAGAACTAAGAGTATGTAGTATGTTATGCAGCTTATTTTTTAAGCGTTTTAAAAAATACCTAAATCGTTCGTAAAGGTCAACCCTGGTATTTTTAAGTTACCTGCTGCAACTCAGGTAACTGAACTAATGCTGGCATTCGCAACTTCAGATTGTTTATAGCAAAAGAACGTGAAATACATCCGTGGATTTTACCCAGTAACATGACATTACTGGCTCTCGAAGGTATGGAATGCGAAGGTGACTACACAAAAATGGAAAAGACACTTATGAAAGTTCTCTGAGACCAATATCAACTTACCGCATAGAAGCCATAAAGTCCAAATGCTTGTTATCCTCCTCCAGCTGCGCCACCTTCTGCTCGGAAGCCTGCAGGTGCTGCTGGGCCGCCGCCAGCTCGTCCCGGAGCCAGGCGTTCTCTTGGCACAGCCTGCGGACCTGGGTGCGAAGCTTCTGCTTCTCCGCCTCCACTGATTGCAGGTGGGAGGCAAGGGCCATCATCACCTGGTGACAAAGTGATGTATAAGGTTATCAGCTTACTAAACATAACGGAACAGTTAGGAGGGTTATGTGATAAAAGAGCTGGTGGTAAGTTAGCTGTAGGGTAGGTTTCATAAGGGTCGAGGAAACAACCAGCTTCTGAAGTTGGAGTAGGTTAGTGTCCAACCTTCGACAGCACTTCGCGAACCTCGCGCCGCGGCTCTTGAAAGCCTCATCTGCCCTGAGAAGGATCTTGCCCAATGTCAACGGGCCCCAGGATGCAAGCCGCCGCCTCTATCTTGGAGTCGTGCGGTCCATGGCACTCTACGGTGCACCTGTTTGGGCTTACGCCCATCCAGCGAGCACCCTACCCCTCCTGCGTGCGCAACGCGCCATCGCGACGAGGGTAGTTAGAGGGTACCGCACCATATCCGCAGAGGCGGCCTGCCTACTTGCAGGTTCCATCCCCTGGGACTTGGAGGCGCAGGTTCTTGCGCAGGTGTACCACTGGCGCGTGAACCTCCGCTCCCAAGGAGATGATCCAGCCCTCCGCGAGGTCCAAGTCTTTCGGGACCTCGTTCGCGACAACGCTATTGACGCATGGAGGGCGCGTTTGGAGCGCCCGAGTTACGGCACCCGCACAGTCGAGGCCATCAGAGATGTCCTCGACGGGTGGCTTAATCGGCAGCATGGCAGACTCAGCTTTCGCTTGACGCAGGTTTTGTCGGGACATGGTTGTTTCGGCAAATACCTGTGTCGCATAGCTTTGAGGGAGCCGACGCCGATTTGCCACCATTGCGGCGCCGAAGAAGACTCGGCGCAACATACGCTGGAGGTGTGTCCGGCTTGGTCGGACCAACGCATGGCCATGGCCGCCGCAGTCGGTTTTGACTTCTCGCTGCGGGCCGTAGTTCACTCTATGGTCCAAAGTGAGGAGTCCTGGACCGCGGTGGCCACCTTCTGCGAGAGCGTGCTCATGCAGAAGGAGGCGGCAGAGCGCGAGCGTGAGGCGGTCTCCGACTGCCCCATGCGCCGCCGCCGAGGAGGCCGGCGTAGAAGGGCGTACGCGGACGCCCTTCTACCTCCTTAGTTGAGGCTGCGGTGGCCCGCGGGGTGCGGGTGTGCCACTGCGAAAAGGCCTCGAGGTGGCGCGCGCGCGGTGTCTTCCGCGCGCCACTTGACGAAAGACCGGGGGGTGTTAACCCCTAACACCCCCCGAGGAGGGGGCCCCCACCCCAAGGGGCCCGGCGCTGTCGGGTTCGGTGGATGAATCTCCGTTTCCCACGTTCCCGACACTAAGCGCACTGAAGACACAGCAGTGGTTTTAGTGGGTAGTCACTGCGGTAGGTGCGATGAGCCCCGGCAGCGGGGGGAGCTTGCCTACCGGGTTGAGCCCCACATACCCCTGCCGTCTGGCACCACCCGGACGGCGGGGGATGCGTAAATGCATTTCCACTGCTAAAATATTGAGCTTTCCATATTTATAGTAATAGACACTAAAATCATCGAGTTCCATCGTTTGGAAAGCCTCGAGTTAAATTAGAAAAGAAAAGAAAATGGTATAGCAAAACGTCATTTAAACTTGCGTTAGTAAATCAAAGTGATACTCATAAGAGTCAAATCATAAGAAACGTATTATAGCGACCTTTGTATACAAATATGTATATTTTTGAGCCTACAATTAAATCCGAATCAAAGTAAACCCTCAGGTGTACCATACCACCCGTCTAATTAGAGGGAGAATAATTGAAGTCTCCGAGGTTCTCCCGACTTCAAACAACACCAGTTGAGGGTTTACAAAATGCACCCCAACTTGTTTAGATAGAGAACTGCAAGCATTCGCACGTTCATCACTTCATTTAGTCAAGTACATGTGTGGGGACGGGGATGGTGGGGGGCTGTGGTGCAAGTTAAGAGTTAGGAAGGAGAGATAATAGATAAGACGTCGGAAAAATACTTAATTCTTCCCTTTATAGTGTGTATCTTCTTGCCTGTATATTAAAACATAATATCTTCGAGTCTCGTAGGAACTTCTAAAGAAACACATTTCCAAGCGAAAATGGGTCAGTTTACAGTAGCCATTGAATGCGAAGTGAATGTAAAATAAAAGCGAAGTGTACCCGTAAACGTAGTTTCAATTCATAGCGAAGTAGTTCAAACATTCACCTTCTATGATCAAACTACTTTTACCTAATTCGCTCACTTGATTATGTAGGAATTACAAGCGCCGAATAACTTCAAACAATATTATTTTAAATAAGTAATTCTAAGTAGATTAGTGATTTACTATAATTATAAGTAGTAAATTAAGTAACACAAGGTGAGAGGTTTAAACCAAATCATCCCCTAACTTGAGCCACACATAACGTCGTCATCCTCACAAGAGGGTGAATACTCTTTGTGCTGGCTCTTAAACAGGCGTAGTGGTTTAGTCAAGCTATTTACTTAGCTCCCTACCACCCCCATTCATGCACGTACCCTAGGCAACCCTTTACTATAGATAAAACGGAGCGAGAAAAAGGAGTTTAGCTTTAGTCAACTCATTTGTAAATATAATGCGAGAAGAAATATAGATAAAAGTAGATAAAGAGATCTAACGTTCAGCCCATTCTTTACAATTTGCTTTAATTATCAACATATCTCACAATAAATGCATGAAAACTAACTTATGTGGGTACACTGGCAGTGCGTCGCGGTTTACCCGCGTTGTGCCCGTTCCCATGGGAATTTCGGAATGAAAAATAGCCCATAACCTTCCTGTTGAATGTGGCTATCTATTACTAAAATAATTATTCAAATCGAACTGACAATTCCCGAGATTAGCTCTAACATAAAAACAAACAAAATAAAAAAATTGTCTCTTTATAATATTACTATAGATTGTCTGTCTTACCTAAAGTAAGTTCGAGGCCAATCCTAGTCTCCACTAACCTATACGGACCTCCGACATGATCTATTGATTAAAACAGGGACTGACAATTTTACGTACCCTCCGTCTGTTCTAAACATGTCTACCCTAAATCAACTAACTACCTGTCTGTTCTGTACATTAGTACCAAATCTTATGTAGAATTGTGTAACTTTGATGTCGGAGTCGGAAAGCCTGGAGGCGTTGGATAGTAAAACGTTTGGAAGCGCATCTGCAATGTCTCCATAAGGTTTGTAATGTTCCACTGCAGAGCAAAAGCCTCTACACTAACTGAAGATATCAGTACATTGTAGAGGAACGTAAACACCACGCTAACCTCGGTGTAGGCAGGCGACTGTAAATGCCACTACACCACCGAGGGGCGAATAAACTGAATAGTTGCAATAAAGTGAAGAGTTACGAGAAAACCTTAGGCTTTTACATCTAAACCTCCAAGCTTTACCTCGTTATGTCTTTATGTTATAGATAAGCGAAGTTTATACAGGATGGCATAAAGTTTTCAAAGCCACGTTCTGTTAACGACTTGCCGGAGTTTTTGGGACCTTTATTATTGAAGGGATAAGTTGTGAGAGATATAAAATTAATCCTGGATTTTGTGAATATTTCATAAGTTGAATATTGAAGGTTAATATTTAAGCGAGACTTTTTAATTAAAACCAAGTCGCAGTGCTTTTTAATTGTATGTATATGTTTAAAAAAGATTAGACAATGTAGAACTTAGCTACCTTTAAAAAGCATTTTTTATTAATCCTACCGGTAGAATACATTAATGAAGACAACTGAACGCTCAATAAATAAAATAGTAACACCAAGTACGTCCCTAAGCGGTCTCCCAACTTATCTTAACTCACAGACATTACTAGTGACCCAAATAAACCTTTCCCTAACTAATCAGTCCCAACATTCCCTTTTCAAATCCCTTCTATTCAGACGGAGTGTATTCATCACTTCGGCCAGCCCTTTGGCGCGGCGCGGCGGTGACCTGAATACTATCTAGATCCTTTAGGCATTCAATGCAGTCTGAAAGTAGGCCGACGCTTGAGGGTGTTTGATGATGAAAAGTTGGTAGAGCAAAGAGTCTTATATGCAGAGGTGTCTTAGTTTATAAGAAATTGTTTTTTATGTTTACTCAATAGTTTATGCAGCGCACGCCAAAAACTGATTTATTTTGGCTTTTTTTCATACCTTGGGTTACATTATTGCAATTTTAAATAACATATTTCCGTACCTATGTAAAGTGTACTCTTCGTATTGTACACGACGTACAAAGATTAACCCTACAAACAAAGTTAGAAACTTTAAAATATTAGTATAGAAATAAAGATATGCGTGTGTCACAAAAATATAAAACAAAAAAATACGATAAAAACATAAAAAATTAAAACAACTTTATGCGCCACGATTTCTTGAGCACGGTGATCACGAAATATGTATAAATTACTGATATTTAAATAGATTAAATTTAATTGTTTGATTAAAAATTGTATTAAATACTGGGGTTTGTTTCATTAGAATGATAGAACAGTGAGACTCCTTGAGGCACCACAATGAACAAGATTGTATTGTCTATCTTCGTGGTGGTGGCGGGTTTGGCTCTGGTGCAGGGTAAGAAATTATCTTCTATAACTTTTTCATAATATTGTTATTATATTACTACACGGTTGTAAAGTATGCAACGAAGCTTATTAAGCAAGTGGATATGTATCATGCGTCGTGCTTTAATCGACCAAAATATAATAAAATTGTAATTACAGCGTACGTATACTCTATTTTTTCGTGATTGCCCCAAAATGTGAACTAATGTCGTCAATTTTCCGGCCGAAGACGATTGCTCCTGAAGAAGAAAAAGGTTTAGTGATTCTATTTCATTCTAACAATATCTCTAAACCTTTTTCCTCTTTAGAAGTAGTCGTCTTCGACTGGAAAATTGACGACATTGGTCCACATTTTGGAACAATCAAGAAAAAATAGAGTATAAAAGAACTACATTTTATTAAACGGGTCTTCGGCTCTTTGTGATAAATGTCGGTAAAGTTAATGAATTGGTCCTCCCGAATCATAATATCTTTACGTCATCTATTTCTGTGGCAAACCAGCACGGGTAGCATGAACACTGGTAGACATATATCTCTATAGGGTTAAAACTTTTGTCTTGTCTACGGGTTATGGCGCGGTTGCGAGCACATAATGACAGGAAGCGAAAATCTCTACTGTATACAAAACTTTCGCTACGGAAGACATAGAAATATTGCCCTTTACAAATATATTATATTTTTAACATGGTCACACATGATTACCGATAAATTTGTTGGAGCACAACACCGTCACAACACTATTTCATTCATTCGCCATTCATTCATTTCAGTGCGTTTTTGTCTGTGGTTATTGTTTCTTGTTTTCGTTTTTGTTACAAAAATATTATATTTTGTAAGTTTAAAAGTGGTTTTTGTATGCACCTTGGAGGGTAATCTACATATTTGTATACTTTGAAATGTCAAAGTCAAATTAGTCTCTGACGTAGACATAATATGGTCGTCATGCTCAAGGGCGTAGACATTTGTATACAAATGACGTACGAGACAAGACAAATCTATGTCGCGGTAGCTACTGTAGACAAAATCGCGATGACGTCAAACTTGCGCCATAGATGGTAGACATATTTGTATGTCTACTTGTCATGCTACCCGTGCAGGCATCGCTTTAGGTACGCTTTAGGCTTGTTGGGAATTCGATGGCGTTTCTCAGTATAAGTACAAAAAAATAAAAATCTTCGAACATTGGTGTTACTTCGTTTCCAGGTGACGTATTCTTCGACCCATTCTCTGGATACCCTGGTCTGCCTGGTGCGACAGGTTCACCTGGTCAGCCAGGAACACCAGGAACACCAGGAACTCCCGGAACTCCAGGGCAGATCGGTTCAGCAAGCAACAACCTAAACTTAGCTGCGAGTCAAGCCAATACCAATAGTCCTAACTCCCCGCAGTCTACTATCGCAAGTCAAGATGCCCAGTCTGGGCAATCGTCAGGCGGTTCATCGGATGGTGGCTCAACTCAGGGTGCCGGCTCGTCTGGCTCGGCTGGCATAGCTTCGGATGCTCCCTCATATTCTGATGGTGGCTCGTCTCCGGATGACAGCTCTTCACCAAGCGGAGCATCGAATGACGCCAACGTTGCAGCAAGCCAAGGCAACGCCAACAGTGCCAACTCACCACAAACTACCATAGTAGACCAGAACGCTCAGTCTGGTTCTAATTAAAGAAGAATATTACGATTCCTGTACAGTTTCTTCAGTACAATTTTTTCAAAATTTCTCATAAGTTGTAGATTCCGTTTTAAAATTATTGATTATTAAATGCATTTTTTGGAAATTTGTGAACTGTTTTACATATCATAAATATGAAGGGCATTATACAGATTGCTGCGATTTACAAGCTATACCTAAAAACTGCGTATGCTATAAAAGGATTCTTCCTCATATTATTCCTGAATTCGTTTTATTCGTATAGATTTATCACGTTGAGCCAGAATATGAGTCTAACCATAAAATATCTACATATCAATCAGTCAGTACGCAAGTACAATGCACGTTAATTAAATTACATATGGCATACAGATGTAGGGACCGCAAACCGCAAGAATGACGCCTAAGTGTCGACCCGACCAATAGGCTTACATGTGATGCGGAATTCGAGCCAATGACCGCACAACACGTTTCACCCCCATTGGTCAATGCACGTGAGAACGACAATGCAAGCAGGATGAGCTTACGGATGGCGGTTTTTTACTGGATTTCATTCGATTTGCTTGTAGTATAGGATTTGCATATCAAAGGGTAGGTTGTAGTATAGTCATTCAACCAAAACAATTTGTTCTGACCATCAATATAGAATGTGTATGCCAGTGCATACCAATTTCAGTGGATTACAACCAATGATATTCGAAATATTTGAAAAATTTACGTAAAATGTAGATTCTACTTTAGAAAGTTTCATCATACAATTCGATTTTATTCGCCGAAAGCATAATAAAGAAGAAAACGTTTGCAGTTTCGGATTTCGAATGCGAATTTCCACATGACACGATATATCAATGAGCACAGTAAGCAGAAGCTCAAGTTGAATTACATTCGAACTGTACAGAGGGTTAGAAGAAACGTCAAGAAAAAGAAAATATATCATGAGCGTGAACGTGACAAAACATTCATATAGAACTCAGTATTTCCTCAGTATTTCAGTGGTGGCAAAATACTTTCAATACAAAATTGCGTTCTCTTATAAATTTACAAAGGGGGTGACATCAGGGAATTGTGTTCGTGTAGAAAAAAGTACTTATTCTTTAGCCACCATGACCTAATTTTGTTAAAACAGTTAAAAAAACTTAAATTGTCGCTCACACTTACATAATTCGCATGGGAACAGGATTGCCATCAAATACATTAAAAAAAAATCACCAACCTGCGCTTCCCCCAATCCAAGTTCTATAGCATCAATGCTCTTCCTCACGAGCGCAGCCTTCTCGTGTTCATGCTCAGTGTTCGCTGCCAGTCCAGCCAACAGCTGTGAGTGTTCAGCCTTGAGGGCCTCCAAGCCGGCAGCCACGGTGCGGGCGCCGGCGACCATTTCCTCCTGCGACATCGCCGTCATCCTGCCTAAGGATTCGATCTTCTTTCTGTGGACAATAGAAATTGGAAGTTAGCAACGATTATACATTATGTATCAACTTTTTTGAAGGATGAAAATGTAATTATTAAGTTCACTTTTCACTTTTCTATGCTAACACCGAATCAATCAAGGATATGTTATTGCATTCCATCTATCAAACATCATCGTAGCTGCTAGATAGGAAATACTCAACACAAGTAATACAATTAATATATACATGTATTTTTTTAAGAATTTTGGCATAGAAATTCTTCCCTAAAACTCAACATTAACCATCCCACAACTAACCTTTTTATCAATCCTTCTAACGTTGTACTCGAAGCAATTTATAATGATACAAAGCACATAAAATATTACGCCAGTACCACACCCGGTGTCACCGCTCCAACGCGTCAAGTGTACCCGTGCCTCACGTCGCCACTCAAACGTAAACTTGGAGTATCAAGTTGTGTGTTAGATATACGACTGCTAGACATGCCTTGCGGTTTGTATGGTACTTTGAGGAGCTGCGTAAACGTGAGTTGGATGGAAGTTACTAGTGAGGATATTCCAAAAGTTACTACTGGTACTAATAAATTTATTCCAGAAGTATTGATATACAAAATTCATAGATTTTATTTGTTAGCTGCCAATCCAATCAGTATTCATTATTTGTATATTCAGTATCTAAAGCATACATAACCACAAAATCCAAAAAATCCTGAGAAATTGAATACATTAGCAGTAAACGAATTTAACATTTTCATCGCTTTCCGCACGGCCAATTGAAACATATACTAAATTCTGCTACAGTTCAGTCCAAAAATATTTTTTTCCATTGCAATGACAGTGAAACTAGGTGCAGCAGTAAAGAAATAAACGAAATCAGCCATAACAAAATTACCATTCAAAGAGGGTTAGTTTATCATACAATGACATTAATACGAAACGGTCACGCAAATTGAGATATAATGATTTCAACGGAACGCATTATTCAATCAGAGTCGAATCGGTTATCATATTGTCTTCGCAATGGAATGGAAACTGCTTTCTGTATGCATTGCGATATATGTAATATATATATATTATGTTATATATTTTGATTGAATTGAATGAATAACAATAGGTATATAATACGAATACAAAAGTTAATTGTCTGCTTACTCAGGTAATGAGTAACCTTATACATATATTATTCATATGAATGACATAAGCAAGTAAGATATGTATATTGAATAACTGATAAAATGTGGAAACGTTCTGAAAAAAAAAATTTTTGCGACACAAGGTCACAAAAAGGATTCTAAATAAAACAGAGTAACAAACCTTATAAAAAGACAAAATCTATCGGAAACAAAATTACATCTGCATGCAAAGAGCACAAAAGCAAATACATTTCACAAGAACTTCCGACACCACCAGGGCATCAGCCAACGGATGGAGTTCGAACCGCGCCCATCAGACAACACAGTTCCACCGTACAATTGGTGGATGTCACAGTTCCAGTTGCGAAAGGCTGGGGGTGCGCCGATTTGGAACGATATGATGCCGTGAGAAATTTTGATTGATTCAGAATTGTATGGCGTAGAATGTCAAATGTTTAGCAAGAGGAGTCCATCATAGATTAGATGCAGAACAAGTGCCGAGGCATTTTGGACACAATGGAATATATGTGGGAAGAATTACATATAAAGAGTAACTTTAAATAAATTTACTGCTTAGCGTACAAGAAGAAAACGTGTGGGGTTTGCTAAATACTTTTCTTACATATTTATTGAAATCAGAAGGAAACTAGGAAGACATTAAATAATAGCAATCACACATAAAGTATATCTAAGGTTCAATTAAAATATTGCTAGTGTTCACGTGGCCTTGTATTTGTAACCAAAACTTACAAATATATAGTACAACGTTGGAGAAGAAACCTTAAAAAATTATTAGGTCAAGCACATACGATGGAAACTACAAACACGTACAAGAACGTACTTAAAGCGTGGTCGAAACAAGATTAAAGAATGTAAGTACCAAACATTGTATTTGAATCTATAAAGATTACGTTCATAATAAGATTAAGACGTGTTTATACAGTCAGTTATTTTATTACATTAGACATGTCTTTTCGTATGACCAAGGTGACCGGCGTTTTTATATTGCGAGAAATCTATCCTTTTTCAGGTCCAAAACTATGCATCGCATGTCATTCCATCCATATTATATTGACATGGAAACAAAGGTCTATCAATCTTCATAAACTTTCATAAAACCATCACCAAACGGCTAAGATAGAAATAAAACAACCTCACAGTGCGTCCTTGAGTCACCACAATACAAATGAGTCACGAGTTAAATACAAATTATAATCACACACCGCGTTTAACGTACTTAACATAGTTCAAATAAATCCACACAAAATAGGTTAATAGCACTTCCTATCCAGACATTAATATTCAGTATTGACCTCACGGCTAATAACAGTACTAAGTATTGAAACGTAGTGTTACCCAAATATGGAATAAAGTATTATGTCAATAGAACGCAAGACCATGCGGTCGTAATAACAGTGAAGTCAATGTCATGAGGTGATAATGAACGATACTGAGGGTCAGTTGTAGATCGTGAAGTTAAAAATACTAACGCAAATATAGTTAAGAGTGATAATGGAGACTTACATAATAGTAAGGAAATGGACAAGGTAAATATTCAACTATTTGTAAAAGATCGAGCGGCTGTAAGAGTTCGATAAGGCATCATACGACAATATATGATTATAAAGGCAGTATATCTACGAAAAGGTTTAGCGGAATTCCCTTCCAGCTAACGCAAAAAGAATATTAAGGCCTAAAGCAAGAAAGGCAGAATCTATAGATTATAAGCAACTCAAAAATTACCAATGCAAATAAAATGTCCATTAAAGTTCTAACAAAAACACAAAACGAAAAGAAAATAGACGACGCCGTTTTAATTGGAAAAATAACTGAAACAGACTTGTTCTTAATAATATGCTAATGCTACCCGTCGCAGTGCGGTTACGAACCGGCTACCGAGGACTAACAGACAGACAATAGGGCAAGGCGAATGAAAACAAAACTATTGATCGAAGAGATAATAGACTGAAGCGATTGAAAAGAAATACAAACAATGGTATAATAACAATATATATATTTGCCAGTATTATGCTTGGAATATACTTAATCGATGATAACAAAGTCATTTTGTGGTCATTGCGTGTCAATGTTATGATTTCTCCAACAAAATAATACGAATTTGGGAATAAATAAATAATGTTAACTCTTTCGTACAGCTAGGTTCAGCCGTCGGCATTTAATAACGTTTAATCATCATAGCTATGTCTATTTATTGACTTTTCTGAGTCTCATTTTGAACATGGTACGTTCAAAAGAGCCTCTTTGGGGCCAAAACTGAATACAAATATTTGACTTTGAAACAATACTTTTAAGTTTATAAGGCTAGAAACTCTAGAAACGCAGTAAATCTTCAAAAAAGTCATTGCTTTTTTCTTATTTATTTCATAATTTGATACAAGAATATTATTTTCGTCCCTAATGGAGAATATCTTTGCTTAACCTTTAGGCGACGGTTACACGTAAAGTATTTACTGTGATCCATCAGTAAATAATGACGTATCGTGGTATTTACTGAACGTGTAACCTAATGTATTGATGTATGTCAGTATTTATTGATGAATTTCTAGATTTCTTGATTCTGTAATGATGATCCGTCGGATTACGATAAATAATCCGTCCCGTTGCCTGGTAATTCAAAGTTAACGCTAATTTTTCTCTCGGGGTAATAGATTTTCTCAACACGGTATCTTGTTTGGTTAAAAAAGGTGTTACTATTGTCAGAAGTTCTTCAAATCAGGGTTCAGGCATTCGAAAATAATTCTCGTAATCATCCATTTCACCATGTAATTTAATTTCTGCCATTAAATTCAAATGTGTGTACCTTTCCCTTGGTTGTAACCAATTTTTTGCCCATCGCTTTTGCTTGGCCTTTTTATTTAAACTAAGTGCTAAAATAATAGCCACGCAACCTTTAATTTTCAGCTCTGTGGCCATTTTAGACGTGTAAACAGCAGGAGACCGGACACAATACTGACGAAATAAATACTGAACGTGTAGGCTGGTGTATTAATCCATCAGTAAATACTGAAATCCATCAATAAATACTGTTTTGACGGATCACAGTAAATACTTTACGTGTTACCGTCGCCTCAGACCATGATTCAAGTAAAAGCTTGGAGACTATCATGTATTGGAAATATGTGTGTATTCCATTTTCTTATCCCTGTTATCTTTTGCCATTCTACCGTTTACCAAACGAATCGAAAACCATGCACCATCTGCCTCCACAACATATCGAAAATATCGCATAAATATCCAGATACGGCCACAATAAAAGAATGCAGGGATCGACCCTTGCGAAAAACAATGAAACAGCAACAAACATTTTCTGGTTACTTTCTGGCTTTATACCGACATGGGAAACAGTAACGTTAATTCAATTGGTAGAATATATTTTACCTGAGTTTAGAAATTGGATTTGTGTTGCTTTCTAAACGCGAGTTATTTATGAAACCCAAAAGGCTGAAACTTCAATTGAGAGTGTAATACGTTAGGTTAAATAACTACCAATTTCTGTAGTTAATGTACTCATTTCAAACTATCGCGTGATTACTTAAACTTATTAGTATTATTTATTATTATTAAGAACCAAATATATTAGCCAACAATGCAGCTATTTCTAGAATGCTTGTAAGGTAAAAGAAAAATATTTTTCTATAAATGAAAAGCCACAAGAATAAGGGCGGCAATTAAAATACAAATTGATCATTCAAACAGATCTAGTATCAAAGATAAGATGGATAGATAAATTCATAGATACCACAATACCGAACATTGAGCATATAGAGCACATTGAGCTTGACAAGCCCGTTGGCACAGTGGCAGTGAGAGCGCTTACTGTGTCGGGGGTTGCGGGTTCGATTCCCGCCCGGAGTCAACAATATGTGCAGACATAGTTGTTGGCGACGACGTCTGGGTGTCAATTATATATCCTTATAAAGTATTTGTGTATGTATATGTAGTAGTATCAGTTGGCAGAAGCAGCTAACACTGCTGTCTATTTGAAGAATAGATCCATTGCTTCAGGACTTCAGACAACTCCGTATGAATTGTGGTATGGAAGCAAGCCAGATCTCAGTCACATCCGTTTATTTGGCAGTAAAGTCATGATGCATATCCCTAAGGAACGTCGTTTAAAATGGGATAAGAAAGCCATGGAGCATATATTAGTGGGATATAGTGAAGAGGTAAAGGGTTACCGGCTGTATAATCCTACAAAGAAGAGTCTTGTTATAAGTAGAGATGTCATTGTGATGGAAAATGAATCAGAGCTCAAAGAAACTGGCAACAAGTCAGCTATCTGGATTCCTAACGAAGAGGTACTTACAGATAACATTGAAGAAGAGAGCACAGTTTCAGTGGGGGATAAATCATCTCATGTTCTAGAAGACTGCCTTTCAGATTCTTCAGTGTATGAGGATGGTAACGATACACTCATAGAACCTTCATCTTCAACCACAGATATATCAAACACAGAAGTCCAGACAACATCAACTCCAGAACAGACACCAGAATTACCTGAAAAGCGTCACAGGAAAGCACCTGAACGGTATGGTTATACATGTCTTTCCAACATTGTTTCAGCATCAGAGGAGATTGTGTTCTCAGAGGCTCTTGCTGGGCCTGAGAGTGCACAGTGGAAGCGCGCCATGACCGACGAGCTGCAGTCTTTTGAGGACAACAATGCATGGGAACTTGTTGACAACCCAGGTGATGTGACAATTGTTAAGTGTAGGTGGGTGCTTATTAAAAAGCTAGATGTGGACAATAAAGTGCGATTTCGGGCTAGATTGGTGGCGAAAGGTTTTTCCCAGAAACCAGGAATTGACTATACAGATACATTCTCTCCCGTGGTTAGACATTCAACACTCAGATTATTGTTTGCTCTTAGTGTTAAAATGAATATGAGTATTGAACATTTGGATGTTACTACTGCATTCTTAAATGGTTTTTTGAAAGAAACTATTTACATGTCATTACCTGAAGGTTTTGTGAACAAAAGTGGGGGAAAGGTTTTAAAATTGAAAAGAGCAATTTATGGGTTAAAACAGTCATCCCTTGCATGGTATGACAGAGTTAAAGATTTGTTATGCAAATTAGATTTTAAAAACAGTCAGTATGAGTCTTGTTTGTTCACAAAAACTCAAGGTGAAGTTAAGATTTTTGTCGCCTTATATGTAGATGATTTTTTAATTTTTTCTAACTGTCTTGTTGAAAGTAAGAAATTAAAAGATTCTTTAGGATCAGTATTTAAGCTAAAAGATTTAGGTCCTGTAAGGCGATACTTAGGCATGAGAATAAATGTTAGTAAGAATGTAATAACTGTAGATCAGGAACAGTATATTGATCAGCTATTAACTAGGTTCAATATGTTGGATTGTAAAATGTATAAAACACCAATAGAGTGTAAATTAAATTTGGAGAAATCAGATAAATGTGTACCTGATGTTCCATATCAGAGGTTAATTGGATCGTTAATGTATTTAGCAGTATTAACCAGGCCTGATATTTCTTATTCTGTAAGCTATTTGAGCCAATTTAACAGTTGCTATGATCATACACATTGGCATTATGCTAAGCGCATTCTTAAATATTTGCAATGTACAAAAACTTACTGTTTAAAATATTTTAAAGATGGTAGCAAGTTAGAGGGCTTTGTAGATAGCGATTGGGCTAGTGATGCCATAGATAGGAAGTCCTATACGGGCTTTTGCTTTACTATGTCAGGATCGGCCATCTCGTGGCAAAGCAGAAAGCAAAAATCAGTATCGCTCTCTAGTACAGAGGCAGAATATATTGCTTTATCTGAAGCAGCTCGCGAAGGAGTGTATTTGAGAAACCTGTTCTATGAAATAACTGGTAGCTTATCTGAAATACAGATCTATTGTGACAATCAAAGTGCTTTAAAGTTGTCATTAAATAA
This sequence comes from Cyclophora albipunctata, assembly GCA_963082685.1. NCBI lineage: Eukaryota > Metazoa > Arthropoda > Insecta > Lepidoptera > Geometridae > Cyclophora > Cyclophora albipunctata. The sequence continues at coordinate 1,169,601 of OY720125.1, forward strand.
CCAAAGTCATAATAGATCAAAACATATAGATGTTAGATTTCATTATGTAAGAGATGTTGTTAAAAATAAATATGTTAAAGTTATGTACTTGTGTAGTGAGGAAATGCCTGCGGATTTATTTACCAAAGGACTGTGTACTATTAAGCATTATAAGTTTATGTGTAAATTGGGCATTGTTTCTACATAAAATTGTTGTTTATTTTGATAAGTGGGGGTGTGATGATGTTGTATCAAAATTTAAATATAGAATAACAATATGCCATCTCTTGTTGGTTGATAGAAACTGTATGACGTATGTCTAGGATAATTTGTTTTAATAAAGTCAGTCTGTTGCGAATAACGTGTTTCACTACAATTAGATTCCATAACACAAGCTTAGAGCTTACTTTGGGTCTAATTAACCGTGTGTGAATTTGTCCAGGTATATTTATTTATTTATTATTTATTTATATAGATCTCAAAGATGAAAGCAATTTCGACCATAAAATAACGGTATCGGATGATAAAAACCAATCACAACGAAATGTTTATAACCTAAGGGTTAGAAGTAAAGATGTTAAGTATTATCTGTGAAACTGTAAACATCTCGGCCTTGCTGGTGAACTAACTCGGTCAAGATTGTTTCTTAAACAGAGGAAGGAATGAGCTTGCTTGCTGTATTAGATTAACTGCTATAAATAGTATTACAAGTGTTGGTATAATAGATTGTATGGGTATTATTAGCTTTAAACTGTCTGGATCTGGTTGAACAGTCGTATTACTCTCTAACTTCATGATAGGCAGCGATATTTTCTTCTAAATATTAAGAATTCCTTTGCCCTACGGAAGAACCTATGTAATGTTACGCTACGTTGCTGCGCTATGCGCTTTGTTTTCACCAGTCATACCAAACATGGCATTGCGTAGCTTTGGTAAGAGCTACCGTTAATCATTATATGGCTAGTCAATGCCTAGTTGCTTAATATGTAGGAAGAATTGTAAAATAAGAGTAAAAAAAATCCTGCATGAAGTCCACTTAAAATAATTCATTAAAACTCTTTCATTTTAATGACACTTTAAGAGAGAAAATTAATTGAAAACCCGTCCGGAGCTCGACAGTCTAATGAAAAAGTAGAGAATAATTCACAAAGGATTATAACGGTAAACGTTACCAGAATAATTTTAGGACACACTTTAATTTAGGCGAGTGGCAACACAGTGGGTCTGAATATTAAACAAGTTGAACTAAATTCATTAACGAAACAACAACGAAATTGAACAACAAAAAAAGTTTTCTAATAAAATAAGTAAAATCGATAGAACACACAAAGGCAAAGGTTAATGTTACGAATACCACGCAAGAGATAAAAGGCTTTTTATACTAAGGCTTTATCAAAATAGGATATAAAAATATATACTTGTACTTCGGTAACAAGCAGGCATCGGAGATGATTGGCATCTCGAGTCAATTACAAAGAAATATTCCACGTGTTGACATTCCAATAATTCATTCTATTTCGAACCCAAAGTAAGGGACTATGGAGGGGGTGGGGGTAACCTTGCCGAAATTCATAACCCCCTCCCCTGGCGGGCGACGTGGGACGCATAAAACCCCCGTCGCCATGGAAACCAAGGGCGACAACCCTCCGTAAGAGACTGGCTGTATTTGAACAGAAAATTACGATTTCATATACATTTCATAGCGAATCTAACATCTCAAATTATATGGGAGTGATGATGTTGATCTTTTGGGGCTAATGTAATGTTCGAACGTAAAACAGGAACTTGAAGAAATCTGATACACATAGGTCATAACTGAGCAATCTCTGGGATATATTGGAAAACAAGCAATTTACCAATGTAATAAAATAACGAACATATCAATATTGGTTATATTTTACGTGTCTAGAAACGAGAAATAATAATATTATACGGCTAGCCCTAGCGTCCGTAAAACGGCGCTGGAAAACCGGTAGATTCTTTAATTTTAAATTCCTACAGACGTAATAAATCTTGCTTTGCTGCAATAAAGTGGAATACGGCCTGCGGGGGATTAAAGCAACAAGGGTGCCGTACGATGTAAAGCCTTATAAAAATACATCCATCCTGGCGCGGTGCCAAGAATTAACTACGTAAAACATAAACCTACAATATGCGTGCGATGTAAAAGAATAATATAGCTGCTCACGGAAACTGGTGAAGCGAAAACGAACGAGACATTTAGAACAATTTCAGCACCATTTTCTCTTTGAAGGCACCCTTTTCAAGTGGCTTGAGCTCCCGTATTACAGTTCAATGAGCCAAATAAATAAATACTTAAGGGCAAGTTTTTATGTGATGAGAGACATAGATTAATGTACAGTAAATTAGCAATGAAAAAATAACCCGTATTGTTAACTTTATTGTCTCCGAAGCAAACAAAAGTTTTACAACTCAAATTGACGAATACAGACAGTCTGAAAGCCACATCAATCATAATTAACGGTACCATTTCCGATGAGTTCCTGAACATCAGAAATCAATTAAACATTGGGCAGTTGTCGATGAGTCAGAAGTATGTTGACTCTTGAGTCTTGACTCCTAGTTAATGCAATTTACACCGTTCACACACGTAAGGACAAAGCCTAGGCCAATCGATCCGTCTAGACATACTGGCGGGACTCGGACGTATAACCAGACCAGTTTGCATTAAAAATTTCTGAACTAACGTAGGTACAGTTTTTACGTTCAATCGTATTAGCGGACGTGAGGGAGTTACGGGAAGAAAACTGCACGAATAACTTCAGACAGACAGTTATGGATTCGACATTTATTAGAGGGGTATTTTTATTGAATGACGTACTGTGTAATGGCATGAGATAAAACTATCATAAAACTACGTCACGAGAGTTACAGTTTTAGTGGTACATACATACTTAAATTAGTATTTCGTTCTGCAGCAGAATCTCACCAACCAGTACTTTTTAAGTACAAATTAATTACAACTTCAATTAATTTGCACCAACTTCGCAACCAAACCAACCGAAAGCATTTTGTTAAGTACCAACAATCGGAAACTTTCTTAATATTTAACAATTATGATTTCTGTATAAAACACAAACAATAGAGGGTGGATTTGTACAATAGCTGATGTGGGCGTGATTCTGTGAAGGGCACAGGGCACAAAGGGAGCTTACTTCAGGGCTCGAGAAGGGTCAAGGACACTTATAAACCTTTGTTTGAAGATGGGATCCCTGAAATTACGGACAAAATAAATGGCATACAATATGTTAACAAAACTCATTAATGCCTGTTGAAGAGCAATTTTGTGAAGAACTCATACATTATCGATGTACTCGTATTTATTAGGTTGTTTTCCTTACTGAGTAAATAACATTTCATTCCTATTTATTCTTTGGTTACAAGTGCAGATGTTTTCAAATATTTTTTTTATTAAAGATTTAAGTAGTTTTTTTTTTTTTTATTAAGGGAAATTTACTGATTTTATAATCTATTAATTAAAGCTGTTACTACGCCTAATCCTACCGTACTAATCTGAGCAAACCTTTTGCCCTTGGGATTTCAGAAACAATTCCTTTTCTAATTAATGCTTTGTCTTACATAAGTAAAGGGTGTCTCAGAATGTTTTTCGTTTTTGAATTGACCACTAAACATCAACCGCAGGTAGCAGGGGGAGGGGAGTAGTCTCTATCGCTAGGCCGGCTTGTTAAGTTTAGTAGCCATGAATCGCTTCACGGGACCGCAGCGCGCGTTTTGCGTGCGAGCGTTTTATAAAAACAACGATTCCTTCACTGTTGTTCGTCGTCTCTACTGGACACATTTTAATTTAACAAGCTTAAAACATGTGCCAAGTGCCAATTTAATTAAGCATTGGGTGTGCAAGTTTGAAGAGACTGGGAATACAATGCCGGATAAATCATCTGGGCGCAAAAGGACATCAAGAACGAGCATGAACGTCGACCGGGTTGGCCAGTCTGTTGTGGACGACCTACGCCAGTCATTGAGATTGCGTGAGATTGCGTGAGAGTCGTTGAGAGGCTAAATGAGTGTGAAGAAGCGAATGGTGCGCATTTGCAAACGGTTGTTTTTCATAAATAAACTTGAAGAACTGCTCTTTAATTTAACAATAAATAAAACCAGCTTTGATTAATACTGTTGTTTTTTATTGAACATCTAAAAACGAAAAACATTCTGAGACACCCTTTATTATAAAATATTTTGCTATCTGAATTCAGTGTATTTAAAGATTGCTATTATTTACATTTTACTGTCAAACCAATAGTAATTGTGATAGAACAATAGATACCGTTAATATTTCAGAAATTACGGCTTCAATAAATTCAAGGCCAATTCCTTATTAAATATTCTTTGCATTGAAATGAAAGAAAATACTTATAGTATTTAATCCCAAGGTATGCATATAAAAAAAAATACAGTTAAACCATTCGAAATTGTAGACATTTTCTCCGATAAAACGTTTAATTATGATATTATTGACGGTATGACCATTCATATTACTTCATATTACTTACAATATCTTGAGCATTTCAATATTTTATTAATTTAATTGGGAGAAAGAAGTAACTTTCTAAGTAGCGAAACTAGCAAGAAACACACAAGAGCATAGCAAGTTATGTTCTTTCGATATGAATTGTGATTGTTCCATCCTTACAGCTCAATAATAATTGGATTTTGAAGATATAGAAACAAAAATATACCGGCCGAATTGAGAACCTTCGGCGTTTGAAGTCGGTTAAAAGTGGAAAGAGCAGCACTCTAGAGGTGGTTGTTACAGATCTTAAATAGTTACTTATAACGCGTTATTTGCTTTTATTTCACTTTAACGACTAGTACTTACAATAATCAATAAGTATGATAACGGGTATTAACGTTAATACCAATAAATAGTTATGGTGTTACAATAACGAGTACCAATCGATCTCTACGGCACTTGGGTTTACATAACATAGAGAAAGAAATGTGACGAAAACAACAAAATTCCATGTTGATTAAAAGTTAAAGAAATCCAAGTTAGAAGTTTTTAGATGTGGTTGGGTCGCTATTGAGTATAAGCGCCATCTATTCAGCGCAGGAAAAGCCATATGAAACCGCTAATAGATAAAATAAAACAAAGCAAGGTTCAGATAGATACATGATAATAATTATAATAACTTTGAACGGAGTGACCAAAACTAAAGCAACTAATTAGGAATCAGACTAACTAAAGTAAACTACATAAACCAGAGTCCATCATCATAAAAATACTGTTGATAATAAATCTCGCAGTGGTAAATAACGGCCTCGTACTGATTAATTAACTGTCATCCGGTCGTTTCGATGTAATTAACACTAAAGTGGAGTGGTCAATCAGGTCAAATTAGAGGTAATACTCTCTCATTGCACTGATATGCAAGTATGGTATAAAGATTATAACAAACTCTTAATTTGGTCCAACGAAAATTATAATAATATGCAAAAGTGTATTTGCATTTAAAAACGATGACGCCAACCAACATAACACGAACGTTCGATTGTATTTTCCTCTCTCCACATAAATGAAAACATCACAATATCAGGATGATAACAGAATCACTACATAGTATAAAATTAAGTCGTCTCTGTTTCGTGTCTGTTTGTCTGTATGCTTAAATCTTCAAAATTACGCAACGGATTTTGATGCGGTTTTTTGTAATAGGTAGAGTGATTCAAGAGAAAGGTTTATATGTATAAAAATTCCCGAAATTCCCACGGGAACGGGTACAACGCGGGTAAAACCGCGGGGCGCTGCTAGTACATAATAATTGTAAATATAGGACATGGTATGAAATACAATCAGTATAGTTTACTTTACCGTAATATTTAACATCATCAGTCATTCAATGCACCACTTCAATTGTTAATCAACTGAAGTGAACGCACACGTTGAAGACAGAAGAGCCATTCATAAAACCGTCAGTTAATTAGTAACCTGTACTCGCGACACACATGCCTGAACGTGCAAACTAGAGCTTACAGATTTTAATATTCATCATGCTCCAGTTTCAGACACTAACATCGTTAAAACACAACACATTCTCTTTAAAACTAATCATTTCATATAAATTTTAAAGAGGTAAAATTTGTAAGTTTTGTTTGTATGTTCGATCTAATCTCGGAATTACTCGAGCGATTCGAATTATTATTTTTGTAATAGACAGCCACATTCAACGGGAAGGTTATAGAATATATATCATCCCGAAATTCTCATGAGAAAGGGCACAACGCGGGTAAATGCTAGTTTCATATATAGAGAGACCACTGATACACACATCACTAACACATCGACAGGTGCGATAACCGATAACGTTATCCTTAATGGTAATACAACTAAAATATACTCACATTCTGTAGGCGTTAAGGGTCTTCGACATTATAAAACCGTTGTTCAACTAACAGACACAATACATTTCACTCCACATGTAACTACGTAATCGATAAACACTAATTATTCCGCACTTGTATACAAAAATACTAAGCCACTATGTGTTAATACTGTTCACTGTAAAAATGTTGGAATTGATGTTTGTCACGACTTGCTTGTTTGCAACCTTGGTCTCGGTAACGAAGCTAAAGCGCACACACGTAACGAAAATAGATATACCACACAAGCCTTTGAGCAACCGACAATCCGCACCAAACAGACGTTTACATATATTTTTGTGTATTTATCTAAGGGTGCGTCCACATCTGACGAATATGCCGCGAATGCGCAGGTCGCGAACCGTTTGTGAGCTGCCCGCGAGCTGCGCGCGTGCATTTTTGTTCGTGCGCCGCTCTTGCGCCGCTCGCGCGCAGTTCGCTCGCAACCTAAGCGCCGTATGCGATCAGCGCGCGGGCGGCGCGCGGGCGGCGCGCTAGCGGCTCGCGTCTGCCTAAAGTACTGAGCCAATAAGCGCAATTGTAAGCGCGATAATTGAGCGCGCGCAGATCGCGGGCCGCGCGCGCGCTGGGCGCGCGCCTTTTACGAGCCTTGCATGAGTTGCACTAAAGAGGTGCACCAAACCATTGCCGTGACTGCACGCGCGCGGCTTGCGGGCAGCTCGCACATGGCTGGCGAGCTGCACATTCGCGGCGCATTCGCCAGATGTGGACGCACCCTAACAACGCTCAGGTCATCCACGTGTTTTTTGGCACGGATACTAACGGAAAATAAAATCTTGCCAATTGTTGCACAATTCCCGGTGTACTGAGAGGGGAGTATACGTTGTCAGCGAGTGGAATAGGGATGGCTATACAAACTATGTTGTTAGAAATAGATCAACTCCTACGCATCGCGACAGTTGGCGGTACTGTGTCGTTGATCCCTATGGATCATTCCCTGGCTCTTTTGTTTGTTTTGCTCTTTTGTTTGTTGTTTATTTGTATTATGACATGACACGTGTAAACTGCAAAATAACGAGCTACAATATATAAGACATTCTAATCAATACTTTACAACACTAATTGGTCATTGTTATCAACAATATTGTTGAACATATTTCCTCATACCCAATGTACAATGTACGGCAAATTCATTGAACTTGGATATCGGTTCAGTATAAACTTTCATTAGACAATTTGTCGTAAATAGTGGTTGCGCGCGCATGCCTCAAGAATTCACGACAACAAATGCATGACAAGTTAAGCAATTAATTGCATTTACTAAATATTTGGACTTCTAACTTGCATCGGAAATTAAGGATTTTGCGAAGGATAGTGCTGAAATAAAAATTTACTTCTATCCTGATCTTTTGTTATAAATATTTAATATAGATATTTATTTATATTCCATTCTATCCTGTAGCAGATATATGTGTTTTAAGTTTATTGATGAAAGCGGGGTAGAAATAGATGCAAATTAGATTTCAAAACACCATCTTATCATACAAAGGTAAAAAAGATTTTTTAATCTAAATACTCAATTTATTTTCTTTAAAAAAGGTAAAGGTTTTTATATAGAAAAGTAATACTTGACAAGCAGACTTTCTGTTACACTATATTTGAAATTCTTTCAAGGCGTCTAAAGTATATCTTAGTAGAATTTCAATGACAAAGGCGCTTCGTAAAACTGAGAGAGGAAAGGAACCCGCATGTTGAATTCAAATGACTCCCAATATCATTGTGAATAATGTACGGAGGATGAATCATAAGAAATGTGGGGTCAATGGGGATTTGCTTTGAGATATGATCTTTGATAAAGCATGAAAGGCCGCAATATTGTATCGAACATGTAGTGGAATAAGGGTTTCTTGGGTTTTCAAAAGAGAAAATATTAGTAGAATAGCATTGAGTTTGGGTAAAAGTAATTTGATTTTAATTCTATTTGTTTCGTTAAAGAAATGTAACATCTGTATTTTTAGGATGGTTTATTACAGCACTAATTAAGAGTAACATATCCTAAAACTTCAAATTCTACTAACATACTACTACTAGCTACTTCCAGCTAATGACAGACAAGTTATTGTTACAGTCAAAATTCTAACAGTTGAGAACGTTTAATTCAAAATAAAAATGTCATCTAAACTATACATTAGCGCTAAAACCCGATTAAATGAAATTTATCGGGAGATAAACGAGGTTAACGGTACCGGCACTCTGAATAATCCGAGTTAAGAGAGCAATCATTTTTTAATAGACGATGAAAATAGGTCACGCTGTGCCGATAGGGTATTACCAATTGAAAGTACAAAATAGTTTTTGATCGAAAGGAAGTTTTGTTTAGCATAGTTTTGATATAATGTCGAACTTGTACAGGGAATATACTGTAAATGTAAAGGTATTTGTTAAAGATTTAACTTGAATAATATCAATTTTATGATAGAGGTTAGGTTTCCTATTAATTATACTTCTTATTATGTTCATATCACATTATAAATTATTACTTAAAAAACATGATTAATAAATAAAAAATAAAGATTTTATAGTTAGGGTCAACTGTGTGATATTGTGTCATAAGGTGTCAATAATATAGACGAATTTGTCAGTGTCTAGTAAGTGACTAGTAAACTAGACTATACTACGGACGTTAACAACTGAGTCGTGGGGCCATAAACGTCAGTTGAGATAGGAATGTGCCACGTGCTAAACTTGTTATCGATAAAATTTGCTACCTGTATTGGGTTACTGTGACCCCTATTAGCGCTCGCTTATCGCTAGCTTCTGATTGGTCGTAACTCGTAAGATCACGCCGCCGTGTTATCATAATCACAGTGTTGTTGTTTTTCTATAAATACTTGTGGCTTATGATGCATTTAACATTTATAAAACAACTTTCGTCCAATCTCGTCGCCCACAATGAATAATTTATTTTCTAACGTAGATCTCCAGAAGTTACAAGGCGATGTTAACTCTCAAACTCGGACAGTGATTCATAACGTATTTCTGTTGTTTTTCAAATGTTTTTTTCTATTAATTATTCTTAATTCTCATTTTTTTGATCTCATTTGACAATTATGTACGTAATTATACCATACATAAACATATATATTAATATAAACTTCTTTAGTTAAATTGTATTATTTTCCTTGTCCTTTCCTTTCCTTTTTATGATAAACATATCATATATAATAACATTAATGACAAAGGGCACTTTTCAGAGCCACAATACGATCTAGTATGTTTCTATTTGATTTTTTTTAGTATCGATATGCGCCTACAACCATCTTACGCACATCACTATGCTGCTCCATAGGACCTACGAGTGCGAGCGAGAAAAGAATAGACAAATGATTTATGGCCCCACGACTCAGTTGTTAACGTCCGTAGTATAGTAGTGTATACGCATCAATAAAGTATTATGAGGGTTGATGCAATGAAATTTCGAACAGGGTTCAGAATGCGGATAAAACCGTGACGTCATCATCCTCCTGTCTTGACTGTGAGACAAAGAAAAAAATTGCGTTTTCCCTTTGATTTAACAAAGGTTTTGGAAACAACTTGGCACTGAGTTATCTTACAATTTGGATTAGTTAACCAAACAATAAGGTTTTCTACAAAATACTGAGCTTGGATTCAGGCGAGTGAAACCGCGGATCGCTGCTAGTTAATACTATAGCAAAAGTGACAGGAGATAGAAAGTATAAAACAATACATTGTTTGATATAGAAGTCATTATCGTCTGTATCGTTGATAACATTTTAAATTACAGATTAAAATCACGATTAGATTTTCGCTGCTGGTTATTGTAGCTGTAGCCAACAAATGATTAATATGACTTGCTTCTGATAAAAATAATGTTCCAAATCTTTCGTAACTATTAATTATTAAGGGAAAGTTATTGCTTGTTGTCAATATTGAACTAGTTTGGCCAAGATCATTCATATTGTGTAGGTGTGACTTACGTATTACGTCTAATATGCCACATAGTACTGACGTATTTTCTCAGCAAGCGATGGAATGGGATAATCCAGACTTTAATTTGACTATTGCTAAGGAATAAATAAAACATATTAATTGATTAAGTTCCATAAGATTAAAAAGGTCAATGAATGCAATTTGTACATGTCCAGTGTTTTATGTTGAAAACTACTATACAACAAAACTGTTATGGATGGAGTTGTAAATTTCAATAGGAAACCGGCTGCATTTTTTCGGTAAGGAATTAAATAGGATAGTGTTTTACTTCGTTGAGAAGAATCCGTGCAGATCTACAAAATAGAACGCTAAGAATTACAGTACCATGCATACCTAAAAATTTGAATGGTAAGATTCCAGTAACAACTTGTTTCACAAAGACAATCAAAGCATTTTTCTACGTCTCCAGTAAACACTGGATCTATTCTCGTGTTATGAAATCTAGTACGCAAATAGCTTCAACCCTGGGAATATTCATCGATGTTTAATAAATTGATAGCATTCCGGCAGATTACCTAACCCGTACGAACGTAAGGAAATTGTGGAAACGGCTCAGAACCATGATCGAATAAAAATTGTATGTTTGTATATGTAGTAGTAGAAAGGTAGAATATTTGTGGAGTAGGTGCAGTAGGAAGGAATTTGGTATGAGCAATATAAAGAGATCCTTCGTTTATATCGCAACTAAAGTTTCTCGCTTACGTAGGATGTTGCTAATTCAGGATATAATATACAAGCAATTTATGATGGTCCGGCCTGTCATCATTACTTCACAGAATTAAATCCGATTACACCCAATATGACTTGGTATAACAAGAACTGCTTCGCAACGCACCGATAAACTTATCAACGTATATATAACATCTTCTTTTCCTATTAACTGGTGAAAATAGGCACATAATCGATAATATTTACACAAGATCTCAGTACAAACACGCAATCGAATGAAAAATATTCAAAACCACTGAAAATCCGTATAAGGGACACGTACAAACTGATAGTACAAAGGGACGGTAGGTTTAAGGACGCGTCCGGCGTAATATTTTTTTATTTTGTCGCCGGTTCGACGCGCGGAGTACGTCCGTTCGCCACGCGATCTCGATGCGTACTGAAGTGAATCGCGTTTGGTACCGCGCCGGTGGCCTAGTGAAGCGCACGCACTAACTATATTAGCAATATCGATAACAATATGATACGAATGTAGAGATAGAGTTTTAGTAGACTGGTGGTCTAGCTAGTTGCGAAGGAACTGCGTGAACAAATAAATTTGCATTGATCGATAGAGTAAGTTGAAACAATAGCTTCATTTACATGATTGCAAGAAATAGTTATTGTAATATATTATGAAATGAACATCACACCTACTTAAAATTTTTGTTAGCTAATAAAAGGTATGTCATACATAAATTATTGATTGCTTTCATAATCTTTAGAGCTAGGCACTTATCGACGAAGATCTTTTGGTATCTATTGCCACTTTTTTATATGTAAATGCTCCAAAAAACCCATGTTTATAGGATTTTCTTCTTTACTATGCGGTAATGTTTCAAGGTAAATAAAATCAACCGCTACAAATTACTTGACCAAAATTGAGGAAACATCAATACAAAATACAATTGCAGACGTCACTTACTCAAGCAAAACGACAAGGAATATCTCAATAACCAAAACAAGGGTATCCTACACCAACGAGCGTGTAACGAAACACACGTTAAAACGAATAACGAGGTAGCTCTATAACAGAACATACAAAGTAGAGAACTGAGAACGCAACCGTGTTTCACCGCCCTAGTTTTCAAATCGCGTTAGTCATAGCCACCCCAACCCCTGGCGAGCGCCACTACATTAGCACTGCAGCGTACACGGACACACGCACACAGGGACACGATGCAGGGGCGCTGTGATGAGCTGATTGGAAAAAGAAGGGTTCTTGGCGGTCGATATTTTTTGGGATAGTTTTTGATTATGTTATGTTTTTTGAATGCGAAAATCTCATGGGGGTCTTTCAAATACAATTCGAAAATGAATCACTTTGATAAGCCCAGCAAGGATTTTTCCATACTTTTTTAAAATAGTAGGAGTATTGGCGGTGGTAAAGTATAAGGATGTCCTGCTGCAGAGTTAAAAACTCTCATCTCAGTCATCTCTACAGTAAAGAGGATTAGGACGTAATCAACAAGCTTGCCTTCAATTAGACTTTCATATTATTCTTGGTGTAGTACTGTAAGGGAAATTGGTGTGCCTTCGCTATAAATTTTTTCACGTTATACTCGGTGGAGTAACTGAAGTTACTTGGCTCTGAAATTCAAGGGAATTTCGGTTGAATGTGTAATCGACCACCAATTCCCTGACGGTACAAAAGAGAATTTGAATTTCAGAATATAATAGGTATAAAACCTGATAAATTGTTTCGAAAACAAAACTAAGAGAACGGCATGAGAAATCAATTTTCAAGCTCAATTTACATCACGACTATTTATTTATACAATTTCACACGTTGCTATCGCGCCCTTGTATATGCCAAGAGGCCCTTAAATAGTTAAAATTTTCGTCTACACCCATACTAATATTATAAAGCTGCAGAGTTTGTTTGTTTGAACGCGCAAATCTCAGGAACTACTGGTCCGATTTGAAATCTACTTTTTGTAATGTATAGCTACTAACTAAGTTAGGCCTAACTCAATAGAGATTAAATTATTGATTCTCCTAAAACTTTCTAAATTATAAATTGGATTATCACCTTGAAATAACTAACTTGGTCCTAGCTTTAATAATAGGGCGTCTACATTTCAATAACGAACTTCAGAAGGTTATAATTTCATTGAAAGTTCTATGAACTACGAAATCAATAGGAGAGTTCGAATTACTTGGAGATAATGAAAGTAAGATTAACAGAAGAAAGTTTTTTAACACGCTTTTATTAGCTTGGCCTGTATGTATGTATGTATGTATGTACGTATGTAATGAAATCTTTGAACATCATTTTCACCAACTTCCAGAAGTCTGATTAATTTGAAACTTTGCATATGTATCAAGGACCGATGACAATGCAATAATTTAATAACAGTTTCCCGTTATCCTTAATGGATTTGCCAGATTTACTAAAAAAATATTACTTCATATAAAAGACATCAACGGGCGCTCGCTGTGGGACGGAACGGGAGTTCTGTTTTATTTTACTAAATGGTACTAGACACTAACAGCGTCCCGTGGTTTTCCCGTGATGGGCCCGTTCCCGTGGGAATTACGGGATGAAAAGTTGCATATAATGTTATGCTTACTAAAAAATAAAAAATTAAATTATAGTTTAAAAAAACTAAAAAAACACGCTTTTATTGCAAATTGAACTAAAAACTAGAAAATAATTTTTCTCCTCAAATCAAAATTATAATAAAATTTAAGTTGTAACACAATGATTTAATTCAGAGTAAAAAAGCGTGGGGTGCTTAATATTTTTAAATATTACAATCATCATTGGTAACTATCTATGAGAGTATAGTTATGAACTACATTAAAATGCACCCCACGCTTTTTACTCTGAATTAAATCATTGTGTTACAACTTAAATTTTATTATAATTTTGATTTGAGGAGAAAAATTATTTTCTAGTTTTTAGTTCAATTTGCAATAAAAGCGTGTTTTTTTAGTTTTTTTTTTTGGAAATAGGTCTTTCTATGTGATACTTGATAAATTTGAAAATATCGAAGTTTTATCAAACTGCGTGAGTAGCCATTGTCATGCGATTTAAAAGTTTAAACAATTTTTAAGCAACGTGCAGTTTGGTCACAACTGGGATCGGTGGCCGCTATTGGCATTCCTATATGAGCGCTACCGTGCTTCGGAAGGCACGTTAAATTGTCGGTCCTAATTTCCTCAATGTTAGACTATATCGGAAGCCTTTAGGCGGTCTAAAAACTCTCGACACCAGTGTGGCAGGCGACTGAACTACTCAAACTTTCTTGCATAGTATAAAGGTTAGCTTGCCCTACCTATGTAAGGTGACTTGAGGACTTTAGGGGGGTGTGCGTGGTAATATTGGTTGAATTAAACCACAAAGATGAATTGCCAAAGTTTATTAGCCACACACAACACACACTATTTTAGTTTTTAGAAGGATAGCAAGACAGGATCAATGTAGCACATAATACATATCATGTAATTAATCAAAGTAGTAAGTGAACAGTTCACGCGTGGGCAAAACGCGAGTGCGCGTGAGAACGAGTTGTATGTGTCTCTCGTAGCATACGCTGTGATCGACTGCGCGCGCGCGATGCGCCTCCGCGTGGCTTCACATTCCACAATTAACTTAAATGCAAGATTTGCACAAATTCGGAACAACGCATATCGCGCGGGTTTGCTTGCCGAATTATTGTTTGTTTACATTTGGTTAGAAATTATTTATTTGTGTTATGAATGTTATGTTACTGGGATATGAATGTGTGATGTATGTAAGTGGTTTTTAATATATTATTGTGTGTAAATAAAATATAATTATAATTATAATGTATGTTTAAGTGGAGGTCACCTACATCATCCCCCTCCAGAGACCGACTAAGGGCGATAAAAGTCAGGGAACCGTACTGTACGACCTGAACGCGTAGTTGTTAGCGCGGTCTTTTCCTGCGGTGGATGAACAGGGACACGTTCTGGAGTTGCAGTGTAGGATCGAGGAACGGGTACACGAACGTCTAGTATATAGGCTGGCTTAAGGCGGTCTATAGTTACTGTGAGATCTTTGTTCCTAACGCGAATAATAAATGTTTTACTCCTTCTTTTGAGCACTTCGTATGGACCAGTGTAAGCAGGCTGGAATGAGCCACGCATCACTTCTTCCCTAAGGAATACGTGACTGCATGTAGCTAGATCTTGGAATACGAAAGCTCTGCGATTTGAGTGGTGTTGGGAGGGAACCGGACGAATATTTTCCGCAAAGGACTTCAACCGAGCCGCGAAATCGGTGATGTCGGTGGTGTAGTACGCAATATCGTGACCGAAGAATTCGCCAGGGAGACGAAGTGGTTCACCGTACACCAACTCAGCTGATGAAGTCTGGAGGTCTTCCTTAAAGGCACTCCTAATGCCTAGCAACACAAGTGGAAGTGATTCGGTCCACTTGGTGTCTGCATGACAGGTAATTGCAGCTTTTAGTTGCCTGTGAAAACGCTCCACCAATCCGTTGCATTGCGGATGATAACTCGTTGTCCTACGGTGATCGTAACCGATGGACTGAGAAAGCTGTTGAAACAGTGCCGATTGGAATTGTCCGCCTCGATCGGTTACGATCTCGGTAGGACAACCATATCGTGCCACCCAACAGGAAATAAACGTTTTGGCCACTGTTTCCGCGGAAATATCGGTAATAGGCACAGCTTCCGGCCATCGCGTAAAGCGATCGACGGCTGTGAGGCAGTACCGATAATTATTGGATGATGGTAGTGGGCCGATTAGGTCTAGATGTACATGTTTGAACCGTGCTGAAGGTAAATCGTGCGTACCTAAAGGTGAGGCAACGTGTCTCGTTACCTTCGAGCGCTGGCATGCCAAACATGACTTAGCCCATTCTCGGCAGTCCCTTCGCATCAGTGGCCAAACAAAACGTTGTGCAACGAGTTTGGCGGTAGCATTTGCACCGGGGTGGCTGAGGGAGTGGAGACTGTTGTAAACTTGCATTCGAAGTTGTTTAGGGACGAAAGGTCTGGGTGTCGGTGTACTGACGTCGCAGTACAGAACGGTACGACTCCCAGGTATATTCGTCTGTGTAAGGCGAAGTGAAGTGTCACCTTTGAGGTGTTCCGCAAGGTCTGGATCTGAACCTTGGAGCTCAGCCATCACTTCAAGGTCAACTGGTACCTGCAGTTCATCGACGCGTGATAGTGTGTCGGCAACCACGTTGTCCTTACCAGCAATAAAAACGATATCGGTGGTGAACTGCGAGATGAAATTAAGGTGTCTATACTGACGTGGTGAGCAGTTACTTTTACGTTCACTGAATGCGTAACAAAGAGGTTTGTGGTCAGTATAGATAGTGAAGTGAGTAGCTTCCAGCATATGGCGGAAGTATTTTATACTCTCGTAAATGGCAAGGAGCTCACGGTCATACGGAGAGTATTTCGTTTGTGACGGGCTTAACTTGCGAGAGAAAAATGCTAATGGCTGCCAGTCTCCATCCTTGAGCTGTTGCAGGACACCACCTATCGCCGTGTCTGAGGCGTCAGTGGCCAATCCTAATTTAGCTTGCGAATCAGGATGAGCTAAAAGTGCTGCATTGCACAGACTCTTCTTGCAGTTTTCGAACGCTTGCGATGATTCTTTAGTCATAACAATCGGATCGGATGCCTTAACCGATCCGGACAGTAAGGCATTCAGGGGTGCTTGAATCTGAGCGGCGTTGGGTAAAAATCGCCTGTAAAAATTTACCATGCCCAAAAATCGTCTGAGTTCTCGGACGGTTTTTGGTAGAGGGAAATCAGACATTGCCTTTACCTTGCTGTCCAGAGGTTTGGTGCCGCTTTCAGAGATTTCGTAGCCGAGAAATTGAATATTAGACACACCGAAGACACACTTGGCCGGATTGATTAATATACCGAATTCTCTCATTCGCGTAAAAAGTTGACGCAAGTGTTCTTCGTGCTCACGTGGCGTGCGGCTGAACACAAGAAAATCGTCCTGGTAAGGCCAGCAAAAGTCTAAGCCACGAGTAAGCTCATCAACAAATCTCTGAAAGGTTTTACTTGCGTTACGAAGTCCAAATGTCATGACTAAAAATTCAAACAATCCGAAGGGTGTTGTTATTGCAGTTTTCGGAATATCTGCCCTATTAACACTAATCTGATTATATGCTTTCACTAAATCGATACTCGAGTATACAGTACAACCCGACAGGTTTTGCGAAAAATCCTGTATATGACGAATCGGATACTGATCTGGTATAGTACGAGCGTTTAATTGGCGGTAATCGCCGCATGGACGCCACCCATTATCTTTTTTAGTCACGAGATGAAGAGGTGATGCCCAAGGGCTGTCAGAAGGACGTGCGATACCGCTTGCAATCATAGCGTCAAATTCTTGACGAGCTACCTTCAATTTATCAGGCGCGAGACGGCGAGGAGAACATGATACAGGTGGACCTGGTGTGGTGCGAATGTGGTGTTGTGTATTGTGTTTTGCGATTTGAGGAGTTCCAAAAGGACGTGTAATTTCCGGGAAATTAGACAAAATTTTATGATACACAGTATCACCATTAAAACTAGCTACCTTAACACTTAAAACAGCATTGTCGCTTAAATCTAAACAAGCTACAGTGCTAACATTGGTTAGACTATCGATAAGCTTCTGTTGGCCAACATCAACAACCAAACGATAGTGAGAAAGGAAATCTACGCCTATGATTGCTTTTGTGACGTCAGCAACAACAAAACGCCACGGAAAATCACGCCGCAGACCCAAATTCAAATTTAATTGCATGTAGCCGTAAGTGTCGATAGTCGAACCATTGGCAGCACTGAGCTGATATGTTGATTTACAAAGTTGCCTTTTAAGGGCTGAAACCGGGTACACACAAATGTCACTTCCAGTGTCTATTAGAAACTGTATCTGTGAACCACGATCCGTGATGAAGAGGCGACCTGAGCTGGGGTTGTGGCAATCATCAGTCGCCATCACTGACTGCCTCTCTCGTTTCCCTGGTTGTAGTCGCACGGCTGGATACACCGACGAGCTTTGGAACCATGCCGTGAGTGGTACCAACAAACTGGGTACTTGCGGTAGTTCGACGCTGAACGTCGTGACGTCGATCGGCTGCGTTGCGCATCTCTGCGGCGCTCGGTGGGTCGAGGTCGATGTCGCGATTGGATAGTTAAAGCGCTCACCTGGCGCGTCAGCTGAGCTACCTGGCGTGTGAGCTCCTCAACAGCTATTGATGATGACGGTACCGTTGAGGTTGCAGCAACTTGATGAGATGGCACTGCGATGTCATGGACGCGGTCAGCGAGTTCAGCGAGTGCGTCAAGACCCAGGGTAGGCTGTGACGCAACGATAGGCTGAAGTGAAACGGGTAGTCGGCTCGTCCAGATTGTTTGGAGAAATTCTTGAGGGATATCTGGACCGGCGAGATGTTGAAGATGCCGAAGGAATTGTGACGGCTTGCGATCACCTAGCTGCTCGTAGGTCAAAAGTTGTTTGACTTTCTTTTCTCTCGACGCAGACAACCTTTTGATTAACTCCTCTTTGAGGCGTTGGTAATTGGGAGGACCAGTGAGGATGTCCTCTATTTCAGCAGCATACTGACGGTCGAGCGAAACCAAAATGTGATAGAATTTGGCTGCTTCGTCTGTCACGCGCATGATTGCAAACTGTCCTTCTACTTGTGCGAACCAAATTGCTGGTTTTTCAGGCCAAAAAGGTGGTATTCTTATGCTCACTGGATTACTTGCAACTGTTAAAGCGGGCACGACGGGAGACGCCATCTTGATTTTGGAGTGGCGTCGTGGACGCGTGTCCACGTTACCGGTGGTATCTGAACCACTCGACGCCGACATCCAGGCTGCGAATTGCTCCTTGTCTTCCGTGTTCCTCAGTTTGTTCCGGGGTCACCAGTTTTAGGGGGGTGTGCGTGGTAATATTGGTTGAATTAAACCACAAAGATGAATTGCCAAAGTTTATTAGCCACACACAACACACACTATTTTAGTTTTTAGAAGGATAGCAAGACAGGATCAATGTAGCACATAATACATATCATGTAATTAATCAAAGTAGTAAGTGAACAGTTCACGCGTGGGCAAAACGCGAGTGCGCGTGAGAACGAGTTGTATGTGTCTCTCGTAGCATACGCTGTGATCGACTGCGCGCGCGCGATGCGCCTCCGCGTGGCTTCACATTCCACAATTAACTTAAATGCAAGATTTGCACAAATTCGGAACAACGCATATCGCGCGGGTTTGCTTGCCGAATTATTGTTTGTTTACATTTGGTTAGAAATTATTTATTTGTGTTATGAATGTTATGTTACTGGGATATGAATGTGTGATGTATGTAAGTGGTTTTTAATATATTATTGTGTGTAAATAAAATATAATTATAATTATAATGTATGTTTAAGTGGAGGTCACCTACAAGGACAAGCCATAATCATTTCCCGGCACTTTTTCACATAAATTGATGTTCGATTTATCAGAAAGTATGTGATCTAGGAAATTCTTTGCTCAGATAACAGGGAAATCGAATCCAAACGACTACACGGACGATAACACTAACGACATTGCTGGGACATCAACATTGCATGGCGCTGTTTCTAATCAAATATTAGATAAGATGCGATTGTATGAAGTAAATATTGATGTATGTAGTTTAAACGTAATCTTCTAGCTTTTATAGTGGTTATGTCTAAATCGAATGTGGATACCAATTATAAAAGCAAAGTGGTAAGTCACCCTAAGAATAAATATGATAGATTTTGTCCAAAATATAATATTATCGTGTATCTATGTGTATACTGGCCTTTTCTAAGGCTAAAGTAATCAACATTGTTACAGTACCTAATGCTTAAAACATAATCCATTTTCTGCTCCCAATCCTGCACTCTTTCTAAAGAAAGCAATAAATTAAATTCCCACGAGAAACCTACATTGTTTCAATAAAATACGACTTAAAAATAAGAGCACAGGGTCTCCACAAGGTTCATTTGTTAAGCTTAGGTGTAAACATTATATAAGTGAGGTTAAGGTCGCATGAATCGATTTCAAGACGCCTAAACGTCTAGCAAGCGTTTTTATAAAGAAAATTCACCTTCACTGTAATGCTTGCGAATTCAGCTAGATCTAAATGGAAGCTAGATCTAGTGACGTAAGTAGAGGAAATGATCCCGTATAGAAGTGGAGTTATTTTGGAGATTTGGATAATCAAGATATGGGTATGAAAAAGAATTTGCATGGTCTTTAGATAGGTTCATTCTCAACATTTGTATAGGCGTTTTGTAATATATGAGGGATAGTTTTAAACGTCACTAAACATCCCTATCGGAGGGCACGTTAAGCCGTGGGTCCCGATTACTTTCTACGGATAGTAGTCGTTACATGAGCCATGTCAGAGGCCTTTGGCGGCTCAATAACTCTGACACCAGGATTGGTCAGGTTGACCATCCACTCGATGAAGAAAAAGAATCCCTTAAACTTCCGAAATTAAATTAGTCTTATGTTAGAATAATATCAAAGCTTTCAAAACTCGAAGCTCGCCATACAAAAAAATATATACAGAAAATAAGTCTTAAGGATAAAATAATGTCAAAGCACTTTGTATTAAAAAAACCTGATAATACAGACACTGGAAATATAAAGCAAAAACTTTGCAGACATGCACGATTTATAGCTCGCAGACTCGAGGGAAATAGTGCTGTGTAAATAAAACTTATAACTTAGTAAGACTTATAGTGAGCTAACATTATTCTATAATATAGTATCAGAACAACAATCTAAAATCCTTATAAATTACAAAACTATAGGACTACTTAATCGACTTTTTCATGTCACAACACTGATCAAGTCAGCTTTCCCACAAAATAACTGCCTACAAAAAGACAGATTTGTACATTTGGGAGCTTAATTGCTTCAAGCAAACACAAACATGAAACTTGTAGGTACTTCACGTCGAGACTTAAAGAAGTTCACTTAGGGTCCGTTTCCATGGAAGCGGAGCGGTGCTGTGCGGAACTCAATCCACCACTCACAAGCGCAACGCATTGTCAAACAAGGCATTAACATTATCAAAATCTTTCGTAATGCGTTGTGAATGTTGTGATTGATCAATTGAGCTCTGCACAGCTCTGCTCCGATTTAATGGAAACTTAGGTATCCCAATGTGCCTTAAGTACAACAGTAACTCAAAATACAGAGAAGTAAAAAAAACCGACAAGAAAAGGATCAAATAGGATTCAAAGAGAAAAGTCAATCTCTCCGCCAAGATAACTTCAAGATCAACTCATTACTGTGTGCTAGAGATAACTAAAGATCGTACAGATGAGATCACTGCGGTTACATAACACTGCGGGTTTCGACAGAGGAACAGTAAATACAAAACGGTTACATATGACGTCATTAGTGTAGAACTAGTGCATTTTCCTGGGAAATCCGAGTGCAGAATTTCCTGGCTGGGATTTTTGTAATTTCTCGCTCAGATTAAATTGAGCTTGTTGGAATTTACGGCTACTAATAACTTGCATTATTTAGTATTATAAAGTTGGAATTTATGGGACTTGGAATGAGAAAACTTGAGAAAATTCTTTTGATTTTCTTTATGCCCGGTTTGAAAACAAAACTTATTTTAAAATGAATAAATATACAAACATAATGTATTCGATATTAATATTATAATCGAAGTTCGAGCATATTTCAATAAAATATTTAAGATATTTTAAACATAATTCTTCAAATCATGATTTTGATACAACGAAACGTGTTTGCGCAAGGATTTCGTACCAACATAGAGGTAAAAAATGCGAACAGGAAATTATACGACAATATTTTACGCAGTCGAGCAAGACCTTGACCTCCTTACCTCCAAAACGAATTAATTGAATGTCATGTCAAATGTAAAAATTCCGGAACTGATGAAATAATTAAGATTTACCGTTTTGATAATGGTATTTGGATACGCAAAACTCTCATAAGACATTCATGATGTATAGAATCTAATAAACTAAAATGTATCAGCCATCTTGGAGCTATTCTGCGATTAAATAATCTATACCTTTACTTATAAACAGGTTGCCTTTTTTAAACCGATCAGTATGTTCATGTCTGAAACTACAACAGATACGAAGCTCTTTTCTTCAAGAGGGATTCAAGAGGAAGGTTAAGGGCTTTGTTTTATCCCGAAATTCCTTCGGGCATGTGCAAAACGCGGGTACACCCGCGGGTCGCCAGTAGTTGAAAATAATCTTGAGAAGCTGAGATTGATTAAAATTTAACTAAATGTGTTTGTTAGATTCGAAATATAACTTCTCACGAAGATTGCAATTCAAATGAAAGCTTTACATAATAAATGAAGCACAGATGAAGGCATAAATAGTAAGACCTTTACAGAAACTATTGTCTAGGTTCTAAATCTGATGTTATCTCAAAGTGACCTTTATAAAGGACGTAATGGTTAACATTAATCTTACTGTTCTAAGGTCCTGTCCTGGACAGCTTCGACTCACAATTTGTTCACTGAATTTGAACTAACAATACAAACACAACCATTGAGCGTAAAATTTCACAAACAACTTTCTCTATTGATTTACTGTGTTGTGACGTAAGCAGGGATACAATGGCTTGTATTTGGAGTAAAAGGTGTTATAATTGTTGAAATCAAAGCAGCAATTAGTATTTGCAATAGACGCAAACATGTTTTGAAAGACTATTTTTAGGGAACAAAATTAGAAAGTATTTTTTGAATGAATACTTTAAAGCAGAATAAGTATTTTAAGTACTTTTTAATGTATCGATTGGGTTGGAGATCAACCCTCAATGAGCAAGCTGATCAGGCCTAATAAAATTTGTCTTTGGTAATTTCATTAGTCAAACGGCGTCCAGTATTGTATTGTTACCTCCAAGTAGATTACTTAACAAATATAAAGCGTCAACAAACTAATGACCCGTTTAAACATTTAACTTAAAACCAGCTAACTAAATAGTGTATACTCATATACATATTAAACAGTGGCCATGACTAAAAAGACTATTGTAAGAACAAAACTATGACGAATATAGTTACAATACTAACACTTAAAGGAGAGGTTGACAATCTTCTTTTTCATCGAGTGGTTGGTCAACCTGACCAATCCTGGTGTCAGAGTTATTGAGCCGTCAATGACCTCTGACATGGCTCATGTAAAGACAATTAAAGTGGCATACATGAAAATGCTTCGAAACTTTTAAGTTACACCGAATGTTTACTGCGTCACATTTGGTGGGACTTTAAGTAAGTTAAAGTTTGTAGTGAAGGGAAAGGACTTAACTTGTTAAGTCGTAACGCAACTTCATTAAGTTGTTTTAGAGATTTATGAACTAACTTTATTGGTCATTTATGTCCAAACTAGGCATAATGGACGGATGGATGTATACTGCACTGAAAAAGATACTATTAAACAAATCTCGAAAATTGAGTACTTATATTTGCTGTCCTGTCAAAATTGTGTTTATGGTGTTTGTTGGGATTTTTTTGTGGCTTGTATAAGTCTACACCTCAAGTTTTTATGAAAAACAATAAAAGAAAGGACCAAAGGTTAATATCTTGAGACGCTGACATAAACTTACTTTGAAGGATTACTTAGACTAGTAACAGAAAAATAAACAACTTTTAAACGACATGTGTGGTACACAATAAAAAGTTCTCACGGGATGGATCAATTATGCTAATAACATAAAAACCATTATCCAACCGATATAACAAAGACCAATGAAAAACAATTAGTACCTACTAAGGTAAAAAATAACTATGTACCTAGTTATTTTCTACCATTTACTTTAAAAAAAAAATAATCGAGGCGAACAGTAGTTATTTATTTTATTAACATTTAACGTGCGTTAAGTAAATGTTAAAGAATAACATGGTTTGTGATCACAAACCTGTAGTAGGCAACCCGAGGTGATTACGGCTGACATGTACTGACATCTTTAGTCAGGTGAGAGGCCCCCCTAGCCCTACAGAGGGATATTACAGGCTAATACTTAATTTGGCAGCTCATAATAAGATTTATAGAGCACTACCGGGTAATTAGCGTGGTGATTATGCCCATTCTTCTTTACTGTACTGAGATGGAAGGCATTTGCCCAGCAGTGGGACATTACAGGCTAATACTTTACTTTACTACCAGCTAACTGACTAACCGATAATCAAAATCGATTCTCCAGTTCGAGAGTTACCTCAGATATACATTATTACAGTATTCTTAGGAGCAAAAATACTCAGTATTGTTCGACTGATCAAGTAAATGATGTATGTACGATACAAACCATCGTATTTATAAATATATCCTCGCGCTGAAAGGTCAACCAGACGACATTGTTCCCTGAAGGGCACGAGGTTAAAATCCGGGTGTGTCACATAACACATTATTGAGTGCTATGCAAATGATTTAAACTTCCGTTTACGCTTACATCTTTTGGCAACTGTCTGGTATTAAATAACAGTACAAACGCCAACTCAGAAATAAAAAATGTAGCCATGAACAAACGAAGCTATAGGATAACTAACATCGTCATAGTTACGCCATCTATTAATCGAAAACGTTTTTCCCCCGCTTTTCCATTTTTCATGATATTCGGTTTTTTGGAATCCGTCTCGAAATCGACTAGAGGAATTTTAATACGTCCCACGGGAACGTTTACGCTGCGGGTAAAGCCGTGGGTCACAGCCAGTCATTTATGATAAAAGGATGCAATGATTAATCATCAGCGATTAAATAAATTGCAAGTACAAAAAGTTTTACCCAATAACTTCGTCGTTAAAACTTCAAACAACAGGTGAAAGATTCTGAATTCATTAACAACTATACCTACATATATATGTAGGTAACTTTCTTACAAGAGATCGGTCGATCGAGTTGGCAAGAGCTGTGAGTCACCACGGTCACGGCCACTGGTGCACCAGTCCAGCTCTTTATTTATCTATACCACTGATACGACGAGAGCTTAGTTAATAACAGTGATTCATGCCGCTGAAGACTGGAGGGTTGATGACCTATCGACGGCAGCGTTATTGAATACTTCCTTAATGTGTTCCACTGTTAAGGTTTTCTGTCTGAGCGCTACCGTGTTTCGGGTACGTTAATAACGGTCCCGGTTTTTTCATCGTCAGACCATCTTGGAGACCTTCAGAAAGTCTAAAAACTCCGACTTCCGAACTTCCTTACGTATGCGTGGAAGCTTTTACTATCCCACTGCTGGGCATTCGTCTCTAAACTTTTAAGGATAGTTTTTGATTATGTAGAAGTCTCTAGCTGTGTAAGGTTTCTTCAATATAATAGAGAATAGTATTAGAATAAAAGTATAAACCTGTAATATCACACTGCTTGGCAAAAGCCTCCTTTCACTAATTATATCAGTACAGTGAGGAGGATTAGGTAATAACTGTGGATTTGTGATCTCCCCGGGTCATGTTTGAAAAGTAAATTGGAAACGTGCTTTGCCCGGCCCGGGAATAGAACCCGAGATCCCAGTCTTGCGTCTCTCGGGAGTCTCGAGTAATATTAAATGACACAACTAGGTCGTTTGCTAGATGAAATATAGATTTTCTGTCATTATACTCGTATATCACGATATTTTAGCGCCATTTATTATTCCGTGGAAGTTCCTGATAAAATTCCAATCATGGTTATTGAACATCGGTGACTACAAACCGGATCTTTGATATTAAATTAACTGCGAATCTTGAGATTGGCTTTATTGGATGAAATTGTTGTAAATACTTGGTCGTATATTATTTGTCGATTAAGTTTATTGTGACTTCAATGAAATGTATCATTTCTGTTGCGTAATAAACGAAGTGCAAGCATGTTTAGAGAATTTTGAGAAAGGTAATCTGAATTCGATCTCTTTTATTGAGACGCAGCATTAGTGACATCTCAAATAGTTGAAATTCACTTATAATATGACCAAGAGCGAATAAGATCAAATGAGAATTCAGAATAGGACGTTTTTTTGTACCAAATGAGAATATTACTAAATGCAATGAACTCGCTAAAGTGAAGTGAAGTAAAGTATTAGCCTGTAATGTCCCACTGCCGGGTAAAGGCCTCTCATCTCACTGAGGATATCAGTACAGTGAGGAGGATTACTAAGCCCAACAAAAAATCAAAAATCTTTCAATTTATTGAACATGAACAGTGCCCCGTTTTTTTACCCGAGTTGTGCCCGTTTCCGTGGGAATTATGGGATAAAAGAACCCTATAACCCGCCCGTTGTATGAGGCTATCCATTACAACAAGAATTATTCAAATCGGACTGGTAATTTATGAGATAAATCCTTACAAACAAAGTTGGAAACTTTACATCTTGATAATAATATAAATATAAGCATATGTATCTTATATATAAAATTCTCGTGTCACAGTGTTCGTTCGCGTACTCCTCCGAAACGGCTTGACCGATTCTCATGAAATTTTGTGAGCATATTGAGTAGGTCTGAGAATCGGCCAACATCTATTTTTCATCCCGAAATTCCCGGGGGAACGGGTACAACGCGGGTGAAACCGCAGGGCGCAGCTAGTATATGTATATAATAAAGATTTTGACAAATATCCTCTTCTAAATAACATGTCACAATATTGATATACGAGGCACGACATAAAACTGCAATGCAGACAAAAACATGTCCTGAGTACTCGCACGATTACTGGACTGTCATGTTATACCTAATCGTAAGCACGACGCTTACATCACGCTATTGGTCTGTCACTTCAGTATTATAATAATGAATCATCGTTAAATTAATTTTGGTAGTTTTCGTGCCTTAATCTATACTTATAGAAGAGTTTTTGTTGGTTACGTTACTTTCGAATTTGGTAAATCTGCGATAGCCATATGAAGGTTATATTTAATTTTTAATACGCCAAGGGAATGAGTACAACGCAGGTAAATAATTTAATAGATTATATTATATTAGTATAGATATGATTAAAAGTCTTATTTGTGTATTTATCTACACTAATGTTGTAACATTCTACTTATGTTTCCAATACTTGACTTATAATTACTACTGTTATAGCGCAGACAACTAAAACACTCAATTTAAGCAATTGCATAGTATGTTATAATATCATTATTATATAACATTATAACATCATTATAACGCGACCAATTAACCTGGCGAGCCTTATGTCAAAATCCTCATACTATTTGCATAAAATTTTGATATTAGGCTGGCTTTTGAAAACTGTTGGGTTATACGTGAAAACTTTGTCGAAACTACATACACAAAACTCTTTGGTAAGATCTCGCTCGCTCCTGATTGGCCCTACGCGCAGCTGCGCTCTCATTGGTTAGATTTTAATGGCGGCAAGTTCACTGTGACAATACACGTACCTACGCGTGAATTTAATGTTTCGCAATGTGTTTTGTTTTTAAAATTTTGTTTGATTAATTGCATTAAATAGTGAAGATAAAGTAGTGTATGCAACTGCATATAACACGGGTATTAAAACTTCTTTATATGACGTTGCATAAACTACTATTATGTTACCTTATCCAAAGTAAAATTAACTTGATCTTTGGTTAATAGAAAGTACAATATTTAGTAATTTTAAAAGACAAAGTCGTGATATAGGTATATTTGCAATACATCAATCAAGTAAAAGACAATGAAAGTAATCACAAACTACACGATTGTAATGAAAGTCGATATTCTAACGGATCGAAGGATCGGATCGAACTATCACGTACGAAATCAAAAATTTAAATTAATGTTTTTTTAAAGGAGAACGAATGAACGGTGAAGTCTTACGTTAATGATGGCTTATTCAGAATAATAATATTATTTCACTTTATTATTATTATTATATAAGCTTAAGTGTCCCACTGTTGGGCAAAGGCCTCCCCCCCATTTCTTCCATTCAGCTCTGACAAGAGCTTCTTGACACCAACCAGACAAGTACATGCCAAGCTCGTCTTGCCATCTACGGTTTGGTCGTTATTGTACGTAAATATTAATTATTACTACTTAGTGATATTAGGATACCAGAGATGATCTCAAAGTCTAACTACCTATTTATACACACAACCCGTGTTTGAATTCCAATAGAGGAATTCGGTTGATTTTATTTACTGAACTAGCAGTGACCGACGGCTTTACCCGCTTAGAGCCTCTTCCCGTGAGAATTTTAAGATGAAAAATAGCTTGTAACCTTCCTGTTGAATGTGGCTATCCATTACAAAGAAGTACCTTAAAATCTGATTGCTAGTTTCTAAGATAAGCACGTTGAAACGAACAAAAAAATCAAACTCTTCTGCTTTATTATTTAACTAGCAGCGCCCCGCGTAGTACCCGTTCCCGTGGGAATTTCGGGAATTTTTATACATATAAACCTTCCTCTTGAATCACTCTACCTATTACAAAAAACCGCATCAAAATCCGTTGCGTAATTTTAAAGATTTAAGCATACAGACAAACAAACAGACAAAAGTAGCGACTTTGTTTTATACTATGTAGTGATATGATATTATCATTATGATGCCAAAGACGTTTTGTTTGTTTGATTGAAGCCAATTACCCATTTTCGTTAACAACCTTTGAGTGGAATTCAATTAAAGTAAATTAACTAAATAATTAAATTAGAAACTCGGAAACGGTTTATTTTGCATGTTATTCATTAAGCCTTTCTATTTTACGAGTTAAATGCTTTCGCTTTTAAAACATCTTCATTTAAGTTATCTATTTAATTAAATGTATTTATTATTATTGCTATCAATTAATTATATTGATATTATGTTAATTAAAAGAGAAAGCAAGGTAATTAATAGAAGCAATTAACAGATCCATTTTAAGCAAACGCAGAAAAAAAATGTCTAAGTACATATATAAAAGATCACTTGTAATTTTCATGTAAACCAGTAAATGAAAAACATAATTAACCTCTTAAACTATTCCTACCAATGAATTAAATTCGGAAACTTGTCGACAACTGCATTATCTCGAGGCGGAATTCGATATTTAAGTATTCAAGGTCGAATGGGAACAAGAGAATACGTTCGAGACAATGAAATAAATGGTAGGGGACGAACAAATATAAAAAGGTGACAATAAGTAGCGTCCCGGTCGCAAATAGACCGGTCCAACGGGTCTAGGAATAACTACAAGACCGAACTATGCTTCCAGACTTGGGAAGATACGTGAACTGGTTTTAAAAAGACTTGAAAAAGTGGCTATAACATATTACCCATATATTTTCCAAGTTAAAGTCCAAAATAGGCATCAAAAAGATGATCCTCCTTTTGCGGACCAAGGTTGAAGTTAAATGACCGCAAGAAACTATTTTTATCGGACTTGAAAAGTAGGAGGTTAAATTTTGTTTGGCATGTTATTTATTTCATTGGGGTGCATAAAATACACGAAATCGCGAATAAGAATGTGTCTAAAATATCTATTTTCAATAGGTACCCATTTAAAGTACGAACATATTAAACTTGCAACCTAACTACGGTTTTCGAATCGAAAATAAAACATGTCAATACCTAATAAAAAGATTGACAGTGGGACAGAAACGTTAAAAAAGAAAAAGCTTATTGAACCAAAGATTTTAACATTGTGACGTTTCCCCTCTCAGAGGCGAGGATGCCAACAAGTTCACGGTCGTCCGACCATTGACAATGATTCCCCCGACATAACGACTTGTCTGGTCGTCACTCGCCCGGTTCCGAACACCTGTTCTTTCTTTACAATTCCACCTGTCTTGGAAACCGTGTGCTGTGCTACTTAATTTCAGTTGTTACTTTTCTAAGGTTTGGTATGTTTGATTAGGTGTTATTGATGTGCTGTGCTGGTATGTTGAATGGGAAAGAGGCCCTAAGGCCTCTTTCCTTGATTCTTGATAACTACTAATAGTTATCAAGAAATGTCGTATATTTTTGCCCTGTTTAATTTAACTACCTAACTAAAATCTCACATACTTATAATTTGATAACTTGGTTACTGTATGTTGGACATTTATGCATAACTACCATACTACTACTTGACTGCTTATAATTTTTTGACTCGATTACAAATCTATCTGTTAAACTTTAAGCTTACATAGTTGGACTGATTTTAATGAAATATTGAAATACATGTTACATTGGTACATTAATGAGAAAGATTAGACCTTGGAATACGACAAAGGCAATTTTTACCCCAAACTTCCTTCAGCAATGGGAATGCTGTAGAATATAGATCAAACAGCAAGGAACTGTTTGTTTCCTTATAATAATGGACCTAAAATATATCTTCTCACATTACAATAAACCTTGGTAAGTTACTGTTCTACTTGTTTTAAGTACATTATTTACTCTGTCGTAAGAGTCGGAAATAATTTGTATGTTTGATTAGGTGTGGTTAAATTTTATTAAATTATAAAGAAGCTTTTTTATGGAAGAAGTTTAAAGAAAAAATATTATAGTATAGAAAGTATGTAATATAGGTTTTTAACACTTCTATGCCCAAAAATATACCTTTGAAAAAGTAGAAAAATAGACAATGTCCCTGATACAAATATAACTGAACTAAACGCAGATTATTTGGATTATTACCCATTTTGCTACACTATGTTCTACTTCTATCTAAGTATTCTTGGAAATAAGTCATACCATTAACTAAGGAAATTATTTAAAAATGTATTAGCATTCAATAATATTCCCATAACTCTCATTATAACAATACCCATTAAATCAATATGTATGATATAAAATGCATAATTATGTATCAAATAAAACTTAACATTAGCCATAATAGCCATAAATACAATAGTGAAAGTATAACAATCGATGACTGTGTCAAACAATGAGATATTAACACAAAATGAATCACACACTACATTGAATATTAAGTGTTTGCTAAATCAGTTGCTGAGCCAAAACATTGGCGATGAATCAAGCATTTTCTTTATTGTATAATAGTTGTTGTTAGTAAATATCGAGCAGGTTTAGATTGGTGGTAAAACTGGCAGGATTTACTGTTTGTCATCATTTCCTACTAGCAGCGCCCCGCGGTTTTACCCGCGTTGTGCCCGTTCCCGTGGGAATTTCGGGAATATTTTTACATAAAAACCTTCCTCTTGAATCACTCTACCTATTACAATAAATATATTACAAAACCGCATCAAAATCCGTTGCGTAATTTTAAAGATTTAAGCATACAGACAGACAAACAGTGTGACAGACACGAAAAAGAGAGACTTTATTTTATACTATGTAGTGATGTTATGTTAGTGAAGCTTGGACACTTGTTTAGTTTCTTCTTCTTAAACTTAAGAGCTGGGCTCTTGTTGATGGAGTTCTTTCCACTTTACACTATATTCTGCCTTTCTCTATAACTGTTTGTTATTACGACTTATTTAGTTATGTACCTACTAAACATTTTTTTTATGATAAGTGCATTACTTATTGTTGTTTGTAACTTGTTAACAATATATGTATATAGATATAATTAAGATAACTTAGAAAACAGATTTATATTGTAGTAAAATAGAATTATCAATAGATTTTTTTAAATCGAATTTATGCAAGTTTTTTATATCAACTTAAAAATTATTTCATGTTTTTCTTTTAAATTAAAAATAAGAATACGATCACGATATTAAGGTTTATTACCTACATGGTAAAGTTATGTATTCAGAACCATAACAATAATAATAAATTACTTAAATGAAAGAAACAATTTATTTACAGTGCTTATCACATTCATACACATTGTAGGTCCAATTTAAACTTCGTCAAGTTCGAGTATTTCTTCCTCTATTCTTTGTATTTTAATGAATGAGCCTCTATTACTAAACTAAATAGTCTTTTATGAGATTGTTAATTTGAACTGTGGGCAATTTGATTAGGACATAATTATCATGTAACCAACACAATAAACGGCTTTGTACGACTTCATATAGGTCAGTAATCACAAGATTGTAGAAAAATAATATTTCTTACGAGAATTAGACCTTGTTAGCTGCATTAGTCATCAAAATATGCTTTGGATATCTATTGAAAATGTCAAAACAAATATAAGATTGTTCCGAACCTAGACTAAGTTTAACATAAATTTAGTCCAAGTTTTACCTTTTATTGCTATTTATTGTTAGATATTATGTACAATGACGCGTAAAAGTAGAAAAAAACTTTCCGAGATCGGTCTACCAAGCGGAAAATGGCGTTACAAATTGACTTATTTTATCAATGTTTTGGGCCAAAATCACTAATAAATATATGATAAATAGCATTACAGTGAAAGCCGCAACAATTGCAAAATAAATTACACATAAAATACAAAGAAAATAAGCAAAAACACTCACCTTTCTAATAAAATTGACAGCAATACAGCACAAGAAAATTCACAAATTATTTCAATGACACCAACATTACAACACCAAGTGACAAATGTAAATCAAATTACCACAGATATTTAAGATCTTGTCTTGTCACACGTTTAAACAGTGAATGAATGAAATGATGGTCATAAAAGTGTAGGTAGTTCTGTTATGATTGATATACAGCCACAGTAAGTTTTAAAATTAAATGAATGTTCTACGGTCTTGTTCTACACATTGTTGTTTGTTTTATATGTTTATATTTATTTGCATGCGTTCATTTGTATACCCTTGTGTAACAAAAAATCTTGAGAGGTGTCAAGGGACACCCGGATGGAACGAAGTTTATTTAATATCAACAAAAATAGTCGTCGCGACACCACACTGTTCAATGCGAAATAGAAAGACGAAACGGAAATATCTAGCTGGCTTTTTAAAAGAGAGAGAGAGACAGACAGAGAAACATGCGCGGTGCGCATGTTTCTCTGTCTGTCTCTCTCTGGTGTGCGCAAGTTTCTCTGTCTGTCCCTCTCTGGCCTAAAAAATGTCGTTACCATTTTTTCCGTCTAGCCCCCTTTCGCAACGCGCGCTATGGAACTTCGTTCCAAAAATTTTGGACAATATGGTGATCTTGTAATGACATTTGACACGTACTTTTGTCGTGATAAAACTCATACTTTCATTTCATTCATTCAATAATCCTGGCCATGGATGAATACTGTTTAAAGATCGGTATTGATTCAAATCAAAGTAAATTAGGTTACTTGAGAATTCAAGTTCCATTTTAATGGCTTTGATAACTGGTAGCCATAAGCCAATCCTTCATACTATTGTTTGCAGTTTGCTAACTAACTATTATAGTAGCAAGTGGCATAATCAGACTGCAGTAGGTACTTAAAGGGCATCCATTTAAAACTAGACATTAGTTGTTATCTCCCATGGTTATCTCGAAATACGATAGTGTCACTGACAACTCATCTGCATGTCATCAGTTATTGTCACCGTCCTATGATCAGTCAGAGTCACTTTTAGCGTCAATCCGTAAATTAAAATGTCAAAATCAACCAAAAATAATTCATTTCGTTCGTACGTAAGTGCTTCGTAATTCGTAATTTGTTCGTATCGTACGCTGTGATCGTACGTACGAGTTCGATCGCACGTACAGTCCTTTTTTATCACCAACAGAGGAGTGAAATTGTAATAACTGTTCAGGTTTTTATCAAAAATGATCAATAAATTACTACTGCTTTGTGGGAGTCCTAACCTTTCTTCAATTAACCTAATATAAACCGCTGTGTCTTGTGCTAATGTGAACAAAACATCCTGCATGTAGCCCTGATAATTTTCCAATGAATAATCTATGTATATCCGCTTGTTTAACGAAAAATGACTAGTTTCGGTTTAGGTGTGTATATTTTGGCGGTTGTTTGGTCTGTTTCGTTTATGTTGTGTTGGGTAACAGTGCGCACTGGACACTATATTGGGAAGATCGCGGTAATCGTGGCTTTAGTGATTTCATTGTTGGTTTTCACTTTGCCAAAAGTTGAAGTTCATTTAGTGTATAGTGCCAAATTGTATGATAAACTGTTCGTTATACGTTACGCGACTATCTTTTTCCTCTTAGTAAGTGTAATCATTGGGTCAGTGTACAGTTTTTTCCACAACTGTTTGCAACCGATTGACGTTAGAAAAATCAGAAGTTTCGGTACCTAAATCTGATTGGTAAGTGGAGATACGGCAATACATTATAGTTGTTGCTAGTGATGTTTGCAGTTCGAAGTAATTAGCCCCTATTAATATAATAATACTCCAGTTCTCTATGTT
The DNA here is from genome assembly GCA_963082685.1 of Cyclophora albipunctata. NCBI lineage: Eukaryota > Metazoa > Arthropoda > Insecta > Lepidoptera > Geometridae > Cyclophora > Cyclophora albipunctata. Next base: position 1,203,796 of record OY720125.1, read on the forward strand.
ATATCTTTCTATTCTAATATGATCATACCTGCCGTTTAACGTTAGGTATTTATTTATCTCAACTGCTTTAAATTTCCATGATTTCAAAACATTATGAAATAAAAAAAACATAATTCAGGAAATGTTGGAACTTTTACAACTATGTACATAAGTTGTAACCAAATCTTTGTTTTTCAGCAAATAAGTTCAAATCATTTGCCAAGTACCCACTAATGTGTTTGGTATCTGGTTTTTCCATGTTTCATTACTTAAGTACTTACATTTGCATGTATCAATTTATTTGGATAGTCATCTTATCTTTTATGCTTAAAATTGAATCCCTTCCTCTCTACTCATATTTTTTTATATCTTTACTAATATTATAAAGAGGTCAAATTTGTAAGTTTGTTTGTTTGTATGTTCGAGGTAATCTCAGGAATTATCAGTCCAATTTGAATAATTATTTTTGTAATAGATAGCCACATTCAACGGAAAGGTTATAGGCTATTTTTCATCCCGAAATTCCCATGGGAACGGGTACAACGCGGGTAAAACCGCGGGGCGCTGTATATAATAAAGCTGAAGAGTTTGACTGTTGTTGGTTAGATTGTGCTAAACTCTGAAGCAACCAGTTTGATTCAATTTGTTATAATTGGGATAACCACATTCAAGAGTAAGGATATACTTTTGTCCAATGTGGTTAAAATTGCAGAGCACTGCTAGTAAAAACATATTTTTACTTCAACTATAATATACTTAATTTTGTTATAGTTTGTTTGAACTATCACATCGTAGCTGAGACTACGCAAACAGTATTCTTATCTACAACTTATCTGTATTTGAATTTTATCATTAAAATCACAGTACCTTTATTGTCATGATAAAATCTTTATATTCATATGTATTATTATATTAGTAAAAGATTCAAGGGTATTTCATAAAGAGCAATGTAACAGGTTACAAATAAGCCTGTATTGTTAACTACTTTGTATTCTGTGTCAAGTAAATTTCAAGCTGCTTTGTGGGTAAATTGTGATTTCTTAGTGTATGTGGTAAAAATATATATTTTTACTATTTTTACCACATACACACTTTAAATATTTTAAATTTATTATAAAACATATGTTTTATAATATATTTAAAATGAAGAATTTGTTATGAGGGAACTCTGGATCCTTGTATAAAGTCTTATGCGCAGAATAAGCTATTTTTGTGGTTAATATATATTTTACAAACCAGGCATTGTGGTCATTTTTATTAGAAACCTATGTCTAGCAGTGGACTTCTTCTCCTTTCTCTTTGTTAGGAATCCATCAGATCCACGGCTGAATATAAGCAATAAAAGGTCTATTACCTTGTTCCAGTTGCGAAGATGTCTAATGCAATCTGTCAGTGCTTGAGGTCACCGATCCGGACTCTGGCTGGGCTTCGTCGCGCGAGACCCATCTCCACCTCTATAGTGCACAATGAGACGATACTAGTCAAGAATAATGACGAATTTGTTAATAAGGTGAGAATATGTTTTGAGAACCAGATGTAGTAGTAGGCACCTTGATCCAAATGGGATCTTTTGTGCTCAAAAAGGTAAAAAGTCTCTGAGAATTCTACACCTCATCTTAGCCCTAATTTTTACCAACAGGCTAGGCAGTACTTGTGTTTCAGAAGATATGTTAAAATGTCAGTCCTTGTCATTGTAGGCCCCTGTCGGTCGGAGGATATTCAATTACATATAAAACTATCAAACTCTGTGTACAGAGTGAATAGTGATTGTGATATTGATGCTACTTCAATATCATACTTCAAACTAGTGTTATAAATGCGAAAGTTTGTGAGGGTGTATGTTTGTTACTCTTTCACGCAAGAACTACTCAAAGGATTTGGATGAAACTTCACAGTAATAAAGGTTATACATCAGAATAACTCATGGGATACATTTTATACCTAAGTTCCCGCGGGAACGGGTACAACGCGGGTGAAACCGCAGGGCGTGGCTAGTATTTTCATAGTTTTGTGGGTATTTTAGCTACGAGCAAATGTACGCCAATCAATAGACCATATTTGTAAGGTAAACCTCCGACCCTAACTCGTGTATAGAGTATGTACTTGGTTAGTGATGTCACCATGGCGTCATCGTTCGTTGAATCACAGATGTGATGGTAATAAACTTTGAGATTACTATAAATAAATCTTCAACCTAACAAGAGATATTTTGTCGGGATATTAATCCCGAAACAACGCATACTGTGTATAGGTATTCTGTTTTTGAGTTAAAATACGAACGACTATATACATTAGTCTATATTTTAAGTCTCAGAAAATATAAAGTACTTATAGGTAGTTATGATCGATGTTTTTTCAACACAGATGTATTCCACGTCTAATAAGTAATGTCTACGTCCATCGACTGCAATTCATTATTAGAAGAAATATGATATTTATACCTGCAGTGATTACCCGCCTTTATCAGCCTATAGAACCCGACTACAGTATTAAAACTAACAGGTAATGAACAACGACAAGCCAGTGATAGTGAACTTCCACGCGGATTGGTGCGAGCCGTGCAAGATCCTCACGCCTAAACTGCGCGAGCTGGTGGAGCCGCTCGACCACCTCGACCTCGCCATCGTCGACGTGGAGGATAACGCTGACTTGGTGCACACTTTTGAGGTAAGAAAATTCGAGTAGGTTAGAGGTCAACCCTGGTGTCGGAGTGTTAAACCGGCTCCGACATGGTCTAACGAAAGTAACAACGTAGACCGACAATTTAACGTACAATTGAGCCATGTGATGACAATTGAGCCGTGTCAGAGGCCTTTGGCGGCTCAATAACTCTGACACCAGGATAGGTGAGGTTAACCACCCCCACACGATGAAGAAGAAGAATTTAAAGTGCCCTCCGAAGCACGGTACCGCTCAGATAGAAATGCTACTATCGGCCACCCATCCAAGTAGGAGTGGAGCTACACGTTGCTTGACAAACGCAATGAGCTAACATCGCTTAGTCAAACTACGTCAGGAGCGCTACTTTTGATGTGAGTCATTCTTTAAAAGGATTACATGAATGGAAGTCTCAACGAAAGCTGGCGTGTTCTGGCTGGCATTAATCGGGGGGTTTCGGATAAAAGAAGGCTTTGATGTCATTTCTCTATCTCTGTACTTAAATTCATCGAAATTGTTTCAATTATTAGCCCGTGAAAATTATTCACTTTCGAATTTCTTAAATAATGAATAGTTTCTTAATGAAATTTATTAAATTGAAGTTTTATGAAGTGGTACATAGTGATATTCCCCAAAGTAATAAAAAACTTTTTTTAATTCCAGGTGAAAGCTGTCCCAGCCGTAATAGCGATAAGTAATGGTCTCGTAGTGGACAAGTTCATAGGTTTAGTTGACACGGACATGATCACAGGACTCATAGATCGTATGTCCAGTAAAAAGAACAAGTCGTAAACTGAACTCTACAACTATCGCAATAAATAGCAATATAGAGTGTGGAATATGTACATACTTACGTCTGAGTAAGACTTTTAGTCATCGAATTTATCGTTTAAATTGTTAGTTAAATGTGGTCTTTTTTGTTGAAAGTTTTAATCTTATATGGCAGTTAATAGTTATATAAAATTTTAACATATTTAGTGGAAAATGGCAAAGTTGGCATATGACCACTTTTAAACCATGCTAGCGAAAAACGAATAGTAAAATGGAATCCTCGATCTTCGTCAACGAATATTGTCTCATATTAAAACATCTCAAAGTATTTGAAATAGGACAGTGACGACTTTCAGTTTCTGTAACTTTCCTGTTTTATTCAACGTTTCAATTTAATATTACAACTCAGTTAAAATCTACGGGTTATAGTAAAAAAATCTCCTTATACATAGTCTTGTTAGTTTATATACAGAGAATCTTTGTTATGATACATATGTATGGATTTTTCACATTATGCCATATTATGTAGAAGCTAGTACAAATTATTATAATACTTTCACATTTCTGTAATTATCTGATTCTTGCCATCTCGTTTCTTTACACTTATTAGAAAAATATAGCAAGTTTTTAATTAATGCTCGCTAAGACAAAGGATTTGTCTTCGCTTTTCCCTTCTCTAAAGGTATCTCTCTCACTTCAATCTAAACTAGCAGCGCCCCGCGGTTTTACCCGCGTATGCCTGTTTTATGTGGAAATTTCGGGATAAAAAATATCCCATAACCTTCCCGTTGAATGTGGCTATCCATTACAAAAAGAATTATTCAAATCGGATTGATAGTTTCTTTGACGCGTTCAAACAAACAAAACAATCAATCCCTTTAGCATTATTATGTTAGTAGAGATGAAGAGAAGATATTAAAGGGAGAGAAGAAATAAGACAAAATGTTTGTCTTTGGTTGGCGTACATCTACTAGCCATAGTAATTGTCTATTGCTAGTAATATAAAACATAGATCGATTTTGTATATAAAATCTAGTTATTATTATGTTCATGATAAAATTATACATGAATGAATTCGACTAAAAAAATATGTTATTTGAAATGAAATACAAATATTGTCTTGTTAAGTTTTTTATTTATTTCGGCCTAATGTTTGTGATTTTTTAATTCTGTATAATAGTTGTAGTTAGCACAAATATTATAGAAATTGTAATAGAGGTGAATTCAGTTGGTATATGTATGTGCTCATATTCTTGGCATGAGATTGCTATCATTTCGGGTTTGTTGGCATTTGTCTCATCAAAATGTTTTCTCTATAAAAAGACGACAAATCTTAAATAAATTATTTTCATGACTTGAACATGACTACAAATGCCAATTGAAATGCTAGCTACTGTATTAGGTATCTCTACATAGTATAAAATAAAGTCGTCTCTGTTTCGTGTCTGTTTGTCTGTATGCTTAAATCTTTAAAATTACGCAACGGATTTTGATGCGGTTTTTTGTAATAGGTAGAGTGATTCAAGAGGAAGGTTTTTATGTAAAAAAATTCCCGAAATTCCCACGGGAACGGGCACAACGCGGGTAAAACCGCGGGGCGCTGCTAGTATCATTATAATGATGCGTAGAAAAATACGCTTTTGAAGCTTAAACATCTTACTAAGCGGTATACTGTGTATCAAATCATAGTCTTAACTCTACAGTGAATACCGATTAGTATTTGGGTATTACTGACCATATCTATCGTTCGTATATCGACGCCATCGATCGATGGTGCAATAGATTAGTCGACATCGATTGATATACATCGAAGGAAACTAACTTCTCTGAAATAAACTATTGAGTGACGTCATTAAATCCATTATACCATCGATCCATCGATGCAGTCTATTCACGATCGATGAATTGGTCTAATAACACCTTTAGTATCAGTTCGTAAGCTCGTTCAAGAGTTTTAGTACATATTATAGTTATAGCGTGCATTCATTTCTTTAGGAAAATCTATCTACTACGAATCTGAGAGTGCTTTCTCTGCCTCTGAATGTCATAAATATGTGAAACTTGTTAATATGTGTTAAATATCTATTTTCTAAACCACTTTACATTTAAAGTTGTTGACGAAGCCTTGAGTAGTCTGTTTCTGGAGTCTAACTCCTTTTTTCAAAGTCGGCAACTTCTTTCAATTATTATGAAATTAAATTAGTGAATTTGAAATAGAAATAGTTGAAATAAATATTAACAATATGTAAAAAGCAAATACTTCAAGTATCGGCCTATATTAAAGGGAAATATCTCATTGAAGGTATCAAAACAGTGAGAAGGATTAGATGTAGGTAATTATTGCGCTTGCTAGTTCGGGTTTATCATAATACGGAAAGGTATGTTTGCACTCAAACAGTTGAGGGCTAAAATCGCTTGCGCGTAGCAGGGAAGTATATATGTAACGTAGGTAGAATTGAACGTCGATTGTCAACCTATTTTCAGCTTAGTGGTTTACCGACAACCTAATCGTTAGTTAAATTTAAATTAACACATTTAATCGAGCTTCTTTTGTGTTGTGTGACTAGTATAGTTATTATAGGTGCTTTACAAATTCCATCCTTATGTATACCTACCATTCGATTGAATTTAAAAAGTTGTCATGTGCGAATTATGCTTTTATAGTGTTCAATTTGCAACATTTTAGCTATTTGAGCGGTTTACATGACCAGTTTTATATCAATAATTCATGATCAATTCAGCCTGATTTAAAAGAACATTAATAAATCAGTAAATAATTTCTACATACAATTGGTATTGGCTTCAACTGATGGATCAAAACTGATAATGAACTGACCGTGGCGACAACAGCCTTTTCAATGATAGTGTTCACTTTACAACCCGTCTTTTAGTATGTATATATGTAGTTCTAACTCCGCATAGAATCACAATTTGAAATATACCTTATCATATTAAACATAGAGTCACGTTTTGATTGCCGGGCTTTAGGTATATAGACACGACCATAATTGGGTCCATGTAGGTGTAGATCACAAGTGTATAAGTCAGGTTATACTTTGTCCAAAATGTATAAAAATAAGACGTATACTTATATATTCGCTACTCTCCGGTTTAGACTGTTCTATAAGAAATATCACGATATTTAAAAAGGAGTTTTTTTTGTATCTACTTAAAATTGAGCCAAATAAATTACTCTCAATATCAATTAAATGACAGTTCCTGTTAGTTTGCAAATATCTTCTATGATTAATTATAGCATTTTATGAAATAATCAATGTGTATTGATAATTATTTAGTTCCTGAATTTGAGGTTGCATTAATTACGCTGATAGAAGCCCTATACCGAAACGAGGATTACCCACTAACCTACTCGAGAGTTCCTACCTACCCGTTTGCCAATCAAGTATCTACAATTGGGAGCAAAAAGAAATATGACGAAATGATTCGAGAGATGTTGATGCACTATCATGACTATTTTGTAGAAGATATATATTTGGTTCATAATGCTTAGTCTAATTAATGCATCCTTATTATTACTATAAGTTAGCACTTTAAGTAGTCAGAAATATAGTTTCTGTTGAAGGATTTGAAAAATTTGACAATTTACATAGTTAAGAATCACTATTTGTAGGTTAAATGAATGTGACTATTCTTTAGTGAGATGAAAAATAAAATATTTTATGGAATTTATTAGTTTCATTTCATTTTCTCTTTTCAATTCTAAATGATACATAAATATTTTAGGACATAATATGCTGTAATATTACTGACTGTGACACTCTATATGCGTAACAGATTGTTGTAGTCAGTGATTGATTCGTAGCAGGGTGTCGTAGTCACTGATTGACTCGTAGCAGCGTGTCGTAGTCAGTGATTGATTCGTAGCAGGGTGTCGTAGTCAGTGATTGATTCGTAGCAGGGTGTCGTAGTCACTGATTGATTCGTAGCAGGGTGTCGTAGTCAGTGATTGATTCGTAGCAGGGTGTCGTAGTCACTGATTGATTCGTAGCAGGATGTCGTGGTCAGTGATTGATTCGTAGCAGGGTGTCGTAGTAGGAAACAAGAATACTTCCCATACAATTTCCAATTAATAACTGAAATCTCCACAGTGAGATGAGAGGTATTTTACCAGCAGGTACAGGCTCCCAGCACTCGTGATTCATCTGATCTACTGTCCACACTGTAGCGAGATGTTAGGACCTATGCTAATTAAAGTAATATTTAAATTGTTAAAACTTTTGAGTTTAGGCAGCATGTGTCTCTTTGGTAAAAGCGACTATATTAGAGCGAAATCAAGCGAAATAAATGATGACTGATTGACGTTGGCGACTTTCTGGCGTATGGTTGGCTAACGTACCGGACGAAATGAAAATACCAAACATGAATTTACCACTTTTATTTTATTGTAATTTATTTTGATATTTAACATTCAACATCGCAGTGGCTCATTATAAACTGGGTGATAGAAATCAAATGTTTATAATACAGCGTTACATATTTATGATACAGTTTGTGAAATTTTTTGTCCTCTTTAATGTTAAGAAGGGTTTACATTATCAACAGTTGTCAGCAAGTTTGTCAAATACTTATATTTGACAGCCGGTCAAATAGATTTGGTCATATTAGCATATGTAGCACATTCTTCAGCATCTTAACATCATTATATAAGTATTTTGATAAGGTTTTTATGAAGAGGCAAATTGTCGACTAATATTATGAACTTTTTACATTAAACTGTACAGAAAACACTTGGTCATGGACGGATTGTGTTTTCTTTTTAAATCGAAATTATAATAAATATTTATGAATAGCTATTTTTAACAAATTCGATCAATTCAAACAGCAACCGTATGGTATTCCGAAATACCGCTCACCGAAAGGACGGTTCTCCGAAAACACTCTACTCCGACGGTTAGTTGAACGAAAAAATCATTGACCGAAACAACGTTTCGCCGAAAGCCCGACAACCGTAGGTTAGGTTAGGTTAAGTTTTATATCAGGCCCGAAGGGCCAAAATAAGGCGGAAATAGGAGCTCCGCGCAGACACTATTATGGCACAAACTGGAACTTCAAAAGAGTAATTTGATAGAAAAAATAAAAAATACTTTCGGCGAAACGTTGTTTCGGCCAATGATTTTTTCGTTCAACTAACCGTCGGCGTAGAGTGTTTTCGGAGAACCTTCCTTTCGGTGAGCGGTATTTCGGAATACCATCCGTAGCTCCAATTCAAACTACTTTCACACTGGCCCTAGTTTTATACAAATGGTTTGTTGTACCTGTACTTTAAATAGTTATTTTATTCTGTATCACTTCAAAATTACTTTTTATTATGTATAGTGTTTTAATATACCCGAATAACCGTCGTTCAGTGTTAATTTTGTTTAATACACATTTTTCAATCGTGTTATTTATGTTCTTAATTTTTGTCTATACAGCTAAATTCTTAATCAGAAGGGCCAACGTATTTAAAGATTAGATATGAATTTATTAATGATACAAGTGTACAACTGCCTTCAGATCAATACAATCAGATAATTTCGAAATAGTACTTTAAGGCCAAAATCGCTTACACGTCAAAAACCATTGTACACCAAAGTTGGTATATCTACGGTGAGACCGTCAAGCAATAATCGCCTTTACGATCAATCGCGAACTTACCTGACTGTATCTTCTCTGATTTATAATATTAATTGAACATGATTATTTAAATTTACAATTACTTCAATATGTTACAATAAATATATATTTTAACTGCAATAAAATGCATTTAAATTCATAATAATGATGCAACTAACACTCAAATATAAATACAATTAGTTATGTAGGTGCACTTTGTCAAGATAGCGATAAAAAAATTAAAATATTATTTGAAATCAGTCCAAAATATAATAAGGCATCTTCAGAGTATTATTTGATTGAAACACTTCGTTTTGGTGAACCGAAACGAAGTTTTTGTTTGCAAATTGTTGTCGATGGCTTCCTATTCATTCCGAGTAGCTAACTAAGTGGCCAACCCTGGAGTCGGTGTCGGAGTTTTTCGACCGCCTAAAGGCTTCCTATGATCTTCACATAGCGAGGATTAGCAGATGTTTACTCTGCTATAGGGACATATTACTGCGTACAATACTTACTATATTTTCCATCGATTGGATCAAGAAGGTACACTTGGCCATAGAGCATACTTAGAATCCTGTCATTCAAACATTTATAGTACCTATTTACATGCCAATAAAATTCAAATTTAATAATCTGTCAAAGTAGCAAAGTTCTCAACGTTTCCACGGGATGGCCGTACCTATAGCATAAATAGTAAGAGAGTGTGTCTATTTATTAATATAAATTTATAAAAAAACAGTGTGGGAGAAATTAGTACTGCAGTCTGCGGTCGCTGCATCGGCTGCATAACTTAGTGTCGCCACGTTTCGAACTTATAATATTTATAACAATTTGCAAACAAGAAAATGTTAAAATTTCAAAAAGCTAACGGTTAGGGGAACATACCGGGAGATCGCAAACTAAAAAAAAGAAACACATCAATTTTTAATTTTAATAAATAAAAAAAAGTATAAAAACCCATACACATTAACTTTGGACACTTCATTTAAAGACAATTTGTTGACGAAAACAACTGTTCATATAATTTATTGTTCCCCATTAAATTCGTGAAACTCAACGTGCTTTTATATATTATAATGTAATACATAGAACATTACATAGAATACATTTAATTAACAACAGTTAACGTTAAAGGGTCAGTCCAGACGATAAAATATGTTATATAACTTGTGCCAAAGGGTAGTTTTACACTGCAGATTTTTCTAGATACATAACATCATGTTTTCGACAAAGAAAAAGCTTATATGTTAGTACAACACGATGATTTAAACCGCTCTTACTGTTGTTAAAAATTTACAGAAATATTAAATAATGTGACATTATTAAGCATAAGTTATATAACATTATAGTTACTAATCTGAACTCGCCTTAACATACAATATAAAGGACTAAGACACTTGTACATTTGACGCGAATAGCGAACATTCACTGTAGCACGCGTTTTCGCTATAAATATCTAAAGCTAAATACATAACATGAAGTCACAGGTTTTATATATTGAATACCAAAAGAAATAAGTGTCGAGCTAACATTCAAATATTTGGTGTCATGACAAATATTTTAAAACGCATCCATAGTTTGAATAAACTGGAATAAGCAAGTTATTATAACAATGAAAATAAAAAAGATGATTGTAAATTGTTTTGGTCTAAATTGAAAATTAAAACGCAAAGCCAAAATAAGATAGAAACAGATTTTTTTCAATATTAAGTTGTTAATAACATCGTACTGCTAGATGTTCAGATGTTAAATAACATTTTTGCAATCCCCAAGTTTACTCAAACCCAAGAAAATAAATAAAAAAGTAGTTTAAAAACATTAACTTACATAAACATATGACATATATATCAATGTTCCATTTACACATTAAGAGATAATACATTTAATTGATATTTTTATACATTATTTACATTATATTTACACAATTAAGTTATAATGGAGTAATTTTTACAATTAACATTTTTTCATAAGATTTTTCATAACAGACATACTTTTACGTTTACATTACGTAATAGTGTCATATAATGTGACATACCCTCTAGACACAAAATCGATATACATTTTGTGTGAACATTTTCTGAACTTGACAATTGTCATACACTTTCATGTACTTATAATAGCACTTTATAACATAGAATTATTTCCTCTCCGATGGTTTTGGCAACCAGTTACCAAAAATTATAAAATAAAATTGTTTTACACAACTGCGAATGTCAGTTACGCTGGTTGCGTATTCGTAATTAGATATTTTTTTCGGACAAAAATATTGCGTAGAACAAATATGATTTATCTACTTGAAAGCAAGTGGTTACAAAACAGCCGGAATTATTATATTAGCATATATCTTGAAAGATTTTATAACTTCATAAAATGTTCTTTTCTTCTGAAATACCTCTTAATGATAATATATGAAGATTTTGGGGTTTTATCTTTATATAATTAACCAGAATATACATTGAGGAAGTATATGTGTCATTATTATAGTTATTTGTATTAACAAGTAAGGGCAGTTATTAGCATTTGCCTTCATATTAAAATTAAATATCACCAAATAGAGATTTAACTCTTTTAATTTTATTGTGACCACAAATCTCAATATAACGCGACATTTCGATAACAAATTCGCACTTCTAATAGTTTCATTAACAATCTTATTTCCTTCACCATAAAGATCACATTTTACTCATGATTAATTTTCAATTGGACTATTCAATCTATTGTTGATTTGTTATTAATAGATTCAAAAGTCCATTTCATTTTTAATTTACTGTCGCCAACTACGTTTTGTCGTTCGTCTGAAATTAAAGTATTTAGGTTTAGTAATCGATGTAGTGTTCATCCCGGCAAGCATATAACTGAAAACAAAGATTTTCTCTTCATTTTAACTCTACTTTTAAGACAAATTTCTGTATATCTACATGCAACGTCATAAACTCTCGTCATTTACTCTCAAATGAAGATAATGGTTTTATTAACTGTGGGAGTTTTCTATAACGTGCATCCTATTTTTGTCGTTCGAAAGAGAGACACAACCGGAAAGAGCAGAGATGTCTTCAGTTATATGTATGCTTGCCCTGTGTAAGTGTTCAAAGTGATTGTTTAATTGAGCGTGTACGTGTCCGGGCGTGTGGCACGTAGTCTACGTGTTCTGTCGTGTCAGGTACACATTCGTGCAGTAATGTGTGGTGTGTGGTGTGTGTATACGCACGTCAGACCTCGTCCCCGATGTCGTGTGTGTGGTGTGCACGTGTCGTGTGTGTGTGTGTGTATACGCACGTCAGACCTCGTCCCCGATGTCGTGTGTGTGGTGTGCACGTGTCGTGTGTGTGTGTGTGTATACGCACGTCAGACCTCGTCCCCGATGTCGTGTGTGTGGTGTGCACGTGTCGTGTGTGTGTGTGTGTGTATACGCACGTCAGACCTCGTCCCCGATGTCGTGTGTGTGGTGTGCACGTGTCGTGTGTGTGTGTGTGTATACGCACGTCAGACCTCGTCCCCGATGTCGTGTGTGTGGTGTGCACGTGTCGTGTGTGTGTGTGTGTATACGCACGTCAGACCTCGTCCCCGATGTCGTGTGTGTGGTGTGCACGTGTCGTGTGTGTGTGTGTGTATACGCACGTCAGACCTCGTCCCCGATGTCGTGTGTGTGGTGTGCACGTGTCGTGTGTGTGTGTGTGTATACGCACGTCAGACCTCGTCCCCGATGTCGTGTGTGTGGTGTGCACGTGTCGTGTGTGTGTGTGTGTGTATACGCACGTCAGACCTCGTCCCCGATGTCGTGTGTGTGGTGTGCACGTGTCGTGTGTGTGTGTGTGTATACGCACGTCAGACCTCGTCCCCGATGTCGTGTGTGTGGTGTGCACGTGTCGTGTGTGTGTGTGTGTGTATACGCACGTCAGACCTCGTCCCCGATGTCGTGTGTGTGTGTGTGTGTGTGTGTGTGTGTGTGTATACGCACGTCAGACCTCGTCCCCGATGTCGTGTGTGTGGTGTGCACGTGTCGTGTGTGTGTGTGTGTGTATACGCACGTCAGACCTCGTCCCCGATGTCGTGTGTGTGTGTGTGTGTGTGTGTGTGTGTGTGTGTATACGCACGTCAGACCTCGTCCCCGATGTCGTGCACGGCGTGCTCGGCGATGGGCACGAAGCGGTCCTCGATCTGCACCAGCAGGATGGTGCGGTCCACGTGCGAGCGCAGGCGCGGCTCGCGCGCGTTCGGGGACCACTTGTGCACCACCTGCCCACCCACAGTACCACGTCACTACACATACCGACTTATTGACAAACGCTCTCTAACTAAAACTCTGTTATACTGTGTTTTGTCTCTTTTGCTCTTCGGAAAATTGCGTACTTATGTCAGAAAGTGAGAAACCATTTGATAGCTATAATGTTCTTAATACGCATTTATTAATATGGCCCCTAAGGTTAGTAATTGTTACAAGAAAAAAGGAATGGTTTAAAAGAGAAATGTGTTTAAGCAAGTAAAGTGAGTTTCTTCTTGACCCAGAGTGATGAAATTAACTCAAAACATTGGCAAATAAAGTGGTTCCACTTGTGCGAAACAAACCCTAGTTAAACTGATGTACAAACAAAAGCTTTAACACCATTTTTATTTGCAAGAAAATTAAGAAGTTCCTAAAAATGTTTGCAGCGCTGCACACGACAGACGGAGTAAATTTTTTTTTTTACTGGGATCGACAATTTAACGTGCCCTTCGAAGCACAGTAGCGCTCAGACAGAAATGGCAGTATCGGCCCGCCATCCTGGGAGGGGTGGAGCTGCCCGCTGGCTGACAATGAGTTGTGCGGTAGTGGCGGTCGCGGCGCACCAGTCCGTCCATGCCCTTGGCGGGCGCCCAGCCGCCCCAGCTGCTGCGGCCGCCGCGCGCGCGCTGCTCCTCGGCGGGCCACTCCACGTCGATGCGGCGCCCGAGGTCGATGCAGTCGTACACGCCCAGCGGCTCCACTATCATCACTTTGCTGCCCACGCTTATGCTGCGGCATTCGCTTCTGTCATTAAACAGTTAGTTTATTGGTTAAACTTTTGCACATATGATTTAATAATTAGAAATGTAAATGAAAACAACTAGAAGCTTCTGTAGCCAGTATGAATTCGTAGCAGAATGTCGTAGTCACTAGTGGATTCGTAGCAGAATGTCGTAGTCACTGGTGGATTCGTAGCAGAATGTCGTAGTCACTGGTGGATTCGTAGCAGAATGTCGTAGTCACTGGTGGATTCGTAGCAGAATGTCGTAGTCACTTATGGATTCGTAGCAGAATGTCGTAGTAACTGATTCGATTCGTAGCAGATTGTCAAATTCGCAATGATAATCTCGTAGCAGATTAGATCATTGTCCAGATTTTAGTTTTTAAATGACAATTATTTTTACTCGGTGTTTAAATACCGGAAAGTTGAGTACAAAACAAAAATGTCACTTTGTTACTACACATTTGAATAATAGAACTAAAGTAAAACAGAACCACAAACTCAAATCCTTACCTGTTAGACTCCGACCGCCTCACTTTAATCTTCACATCCTTCGACTTTGAGTCTCTCTTCTCTTTACTAGCGTCATACGGCTGTTCCTTCGACTGTCCCGTCTCAGGCTTCTCAATGTATCGTCCGGTGAGCTCGCGGTAGCTCTCGCGTTCGTGGCGAATCTCTTTACTTAGTTTGGATAAGTCTTTTGATGTGCCCTCGCTGTTGAAGTATCTGGGGAAAATAAGTTCATTACATATTTTAAATTGAAACTACATTTACGGGTACACTTCGCTTTTATTTTTATGTGACGTTTCGGCCCCTTTACAGGAACCGTGATCACAGAAAAATTCAACCTTTTCCCTCTTCAGGAGCATTCGTCTTCGGCTGGAAAATTGACACATTTTGGAACGTGTGAGAAAAAATTTATTTCCAAAGCGTATTTACGCAAGTATAACACACGATTCAATTAATTTACGTACAATCAATAACCTCCTCACTGTACTGATATCTTCAGTGAGACGAGAGGCCTTAGCCCAACAGTGGGACATTACAGGCTAATACTTTTTTTTTTAACAATCAATAACAAAAGTAGTTTAGCCCTGAGCATGTGGCCCACGCGGGCCGCGCTCACCGTGCGGCGGGGCGGAGCGCGGCGGCGCGGTTGGCGATGATCTTGCAGTCGGGCAGCGACACGTCGCCCGCCAGCTCCTCCAGCGACGAGCACGAGCCCGCCGACCCCACCGCCTGCGGAAGTGTGCAGTGTGCAGTGTACAGTGTACAGTGTACAGTGTACAGTGTACAGTGCAAACACTAAAGTTTTACTTAATTTATTTGTACTAGATGTATCTCACAGTGGCACCCGCGATCGAATAGATGGTGCTAGTGTGAATGTTTTGTATATTGAGTTTACGTTATTTTAATACATATTTTTGAGCAGAAAACAATCGTCCGCTATAAAATTAAATTAGTTAAAACAAGACTGAAGAAATGTGTATTAAGGATTTAATGTGCGCGTAAATAAAATGATAAATATTGACCCCTGACCCAAAAGAGGCGTGTTATAAATTTTGTCGTGAATAGGTGTGTGTATGTCTGTTTATGACTCGCATCTCTTAAACGGATGGACCGATTTCAATTTTATTAATTTGAAAGTCAGTTTAGCAGTTGTCTTAGCTATGTTTGGTAATAATCGGTCTAGCCATTTTTGCATAATAGTAGTTTATGCAACTGTCATATAATGAAGGGTATTAAAACACGAGTGTGAGTTTATGAAACGAGCGCAGCGTGTTTCATAATAGTAACGAGTGTTTTAATACCCGTGTTATATGCAGTTGCATACACTACTTTATCTTCACTAATGCAATTAATCAAACAACAAGAGTAAAAGCTGACAATAGTTTTTCACGCGTACGTGTATTGTCACAGTGAACTTGCCGCCATTAAAATCTAACTAATGAGAGCGCAGCTCGCGCAGGGCCAATCAGGAGCGAGCGCGCGATGTTATAATGAGATTTTACGATATCGATGTGGATATTATACCATCATGTGAAATTGCTTAAATTGAGTGTTTTGTTGTCTGCGCTATAACAGTAGTAATTATAAGTCAAGTATTGGAAACATAAGTAGAATGTTACAACATTAGTGTAGATAAAGTTTTTTATTTAACTTTATGATACACTCACACTATTGTCCGTTAATTTAATGTAATTTTGTTAGAAAATTCAAATAAAGTGTACCTTAGCGCTGACAGCTCGTCGCGGCTGGTCTCTCCAGCCGCACTCCCAGCCACTCGCCGTACCCTGAAACGAAAGACAATAGATATACATCTGCAGATCTATTAATGAGATGCGTGAGGAATGGGTGAAGATTTTACAAACCAACTTAAAAGGGGGGCGTTTTCAATTCTAATGTTTTTTAGTAATCACAGGTATATCCGCCATTTATGAGCCGATTTTATCAGTATATTTGGTGGTCTCATTTAAACAAAGCGTGCCCAAAGAATTGTGTTGTCTTCCCGCCACCTGTAGTTGTCAGTCGCAGCCGCTAGCTGTCAATGTCAGTTAGTACCTGCGCATCGAGTCCGTCCAGCCGCCTCCCGTCGGGCAGCAGCCGAAAGGAAGCGGCGGCGCGCGGCCGCCGCGCGCCCGCGCTGCCGCCGCGCGCGCGCCCGCCGCCCTGCGATACGATAACATACTTATTACTTCAATACTTACTAATATAGAAAGTAAAAGAAAATATACACAGAAACTCAATGGCAAATGGGAGAGATTACTTCCCAGCAGAGGGACAGGTTCATAAAAAAAATAACGACACCTATTATTTTTGTTCATTATGACATTATTAGGCATATATTTGTTAGCTATAACATAAAATTTTTATTAAACCAATTTTCCTTTCATAGCCGTGTTAATAGAAGTATACCCCAATGGGACCGTAATATTGACACTAAAACTGTATCTTCAACAACAAGGTCTTTAATATTGATAAAATGTACAATAACTTCTACTATAAATAGAAATATTTTTGTACAAAGATGAATTTACTGTGGACCACAAAAGATGATGAACTCATGAAATATCCCAAAACCCGGTGGCACACAGTAGTGCCGCGGCTCACCTGGCGGTCGCGCGTGCGCCGCGCGGCCCGCTCGCGCCGCGCGTCGCGCCGCCGCCCCGACACCTCGCACGCGCTCGCCGACACTACCACCAACTACTTATTAATACCATACTCAACACAATATAACTTCCATATTTATGCCTTTATATAGAAAGAGAAAGAAAGAGAGAGATGATGAGAGACGTCTTTAAAGAAGAGAAAATTGAGACAATTGTCTCTCTTAAACTTTCATAAAGTATCATTATTGTTATTTATTTGACTACTAGCAGTGCCACGCGGTTGTATCCGCGTAGTTCGCGTTCCTGTCGGAATTTTGGCAAAAGTAGTCACAATCCTTCCTCCTGAAAGATTTCCTCCTCTTTTGGGGACTCTGTTTTCTATATTTCAGTATATAGTATTGTGACTGGTAGTCAGTGTGTTACCCGAGTCGTCGAGCGCGCGGTCGGGCGCGTGGTCGCGCAGCAGGCCGGCGAGTGAAGACGCCAGCGTGGACGACGGCTTGCCGCCGCTCGCCAGCGAGCCGCGCGTGCCCGCTGACAAACATCACACAATATGGTAAATAATATATAATTCTACTGTACATGTGTATGTCACTGAACTCCTCCTAAACGGCTGGACCGATTTGAATGTTTTTTTTTGTATGCGTTTGGGTGGCACCTTGGATGGCTTAGATTCACACGAGCGACATCTATCGGGTCGCGGGAGGAACCATCGCGCGGGTTAGCTAGTATTTATATATACGATAGTATACCTAGTGAAGTCCGGGAGAGGGTGAGCGGGTGCGGCGGCGGCGCGGCGCCCGCCTCGGCTGTGTGCGCGCCGCCCGACGAGCAGCCCTCGCCGCAGCGGCGCCGGATGCTGGGTTCGTATAATATAACATATATTATGTACGTACTGCCATTTCAATGGGGGAACATAACATTATTTAGAGGAAAGGTGGAATTTTTTTACATGAACAAAAACAAGAAAAATAACATAACAGAGTTGAATTTTTCACCAGATAGACGGAGTGAATTCTTCACATACCATACAGGATGGAAATTGCCGCCATCATACATGGTGGAATAAAATTAAACCCCTAACAGAGGACGGTTCGTTCTCCCGAAACAAAGCGAGGGCGGCCGCTAGGGTTCACATAAAAGACATACCGTCTCCAGATGGACGTCAACTTGTCTTTTATGACGGCGACGGTGACGGCGGCGCCGAGCAGCGCGCGCAGCGGCGGCGACGTGTCGGCGTACGACGTGGTGAGCGGCGACACGTAGATGGGGTAGCCGATGGGCTGGTCGCACGACGAGTTGATGATGTTGCGCAGCGCCTGCGGGCACCAGCCTTGTTACCACTCGGTGACAGCCTCCGTGGGCTTGTGGCTTGAGCGCCCGGCTCACGACCCGGAGGTTCCGGGTTCGATTCCCGGTGGGGATATCTCAAAAAATCACTTTGTGAGACTGTCCTCAGTTTGGTTAGGGCATTGCAGGCTGAATCACCTGATTGCCCGAAAAGTAAGATGATTCCGTGCTTCGGAGGGCACGTTGAGCCGTCGGTCCCGGTTACTTTCTACGGATAGTAGTCGTTACATGAGCCGTGTCAGAGGCCTTTGGCGGCTCTATAACTCTGACACCAGGATTGGTCAGGTTGACCATCCACTCGATGAAGAAGAAGACTCATCTGTACAGTTCAAAGTGTTCTTAATTGAAACTAAGTTTACGGATACACTTTATCTCACGTATCGATCGGCCCTTTTACAGTAGTTTACAGAAACCGAAAGGGACCGAAACGTCAGATAAAAATAATCACAGACGTGGAGACAATACAAAGCGTTTGTTAATAAGGCGGCTAAGGTATATGCCCGCAGACCTGTATCGAAATATCATCCCATCAACCAGCGCATACAATTGTGTTTCCACTTGTACACAACTTGCTGACGATTATCAATGATTGTAATGATCTGATATAATAAAAAGATTAGTATTTGAACATTGTGTTTCCACCCAGTGAGGTGAGGCTGGCGGCCGCCGGTACCTGCTTGGCGTTCTGTATGGAGCCGCGCTCGGGGTTGCGGTTGCGGAGGTACACCAGCTCCTGCTGCTGGCCCGCCCACAGCCCGCGCACGCACTCGCGGTTCAGCTTGATCACGCGGAACCCCAGGTGCCGTTTGTTCAGCATTATGATCTTGTAGTCGTCGTTGCCTTCGTCCATCACGTGTCTACACAAGGGGATAACAAGTGTTCGGTGGTTAATTACACTGGTGTACATGTACACGTATGTGTACGTTTGTTTATGGACTTGTATGTACTTATATGTACGAGGGTGTATGTGCGTGTACGTGGGTGTACAAGAGTGTAAGTGCGTGTAAGTGTGTGTACATGAGTGTAAGTGCGTGTACGTGTGTGTACAAGAGTGTAAGTGCGTGTACGTGGGTGTACAAGAGTGTAAGTGCGTGTACGTGTGTGTACAAGAGTGTAAGTGCGTGTACGTGGGTGTACAAGAGTGTAAGTGCGTGTACGTGTGTGTACAAGAGTGTAAGTGCGTGTACGTGTGTGTACAAGAGTGTAAGTGCGTGTACGTGGGTGTACAAGAGTGTAAGTGCGTGTAAGTGTGTGTACATGAGTGTAAGTGCGTGTACGTGTGTGTACAAGAGTGCAAGTGCGTGTACGTGGGTGTACAAGAGTGTGCGTACCGGAGCGCCAGCAGGTGCGGCGCGCCGCGCAGCACGTTGTGGCGCCAGGCGGGCGCCGCCTCGTGGCAGATGACGAGCCGCGCCGCGTGCGACGAGATGGCGGCGTGCAGCGCGCCGCTGCTGCAGTACTCCTCGGGGAACATGAAGTGGTCCTGCACACACACACCTCAACCATCAGTCGCCATCGACACATTCAACAACAACTACCATCCACTATAGACCATCAGCCGTCAGCAATCACCAGTCAGCAGAAATCTTCAACTGTCACTACCACCAAATTCAATAAAAAACTATCACCCATCATCGACAATCATGATCAATGGCAGTCACTATTGACTATATGCCGTTTCGAACTAACAGCTACTATCGACTACACTCAAGCTATCACGAACTATCACCGACCATTGACAAACACCCGTCATCAAGTTTCAACCCGAATCGACAATCAACCCGTCATCAAGTTTCAACCCACATCGACAATCAACCCGTCATCAAGTATCCAGTACCATCAAGTACCAGTCTGATTTGAATAATTATTTTTGCAATGGATTCGGGATGAAAATATAGCCTACATTCAACTTGTAGGCTATATTTTCATCCCGAAATTCCCACGGGACCAGGCTCAACGCGGGTAAAATCGCAAGGCGCTGCTAGTCAATTAATAATAATGACACCTCATACATCCCATCCATAACTAACACCATACCAATGATTTATGGACATCAAACTAATTATGACACTTTAAATTTCCCGTTTTCGTTAATTATTTATGTCTGAAAATATTTTTTCCTAATCATAAAAAAGTCGCTACTTACATTTTTTTAAGTAGTGTTCGCTTACCTATGAAGCAAGTAAGCTATTTAAGTTTGCTCTTGAGACAAAAACCTTGTCATAGCTCGCATACTTGATAACAGCTAAAACTAAAATAAAAGCCTGCAACGACAAAATGCTTACCTGATGCAACTTCAAAGCCATCCGTATAGCAGGTGAGAGTACGGAATGTAGCAGTGACATATCCGCGAACACCCATTCATCGCGCGCGCATGTGATTCGGAAATCACCCTTGAAGAGCGAGTGTAGACCGTATAGGAAGAATTCCACACTGTATTGAAAAAATGGAGATCATGTGAAGTATATTCCTTTAAATGTACACAATAGGCGACGAAAAGCCGGTCGATATATTTGTCCAATATACAATGTATTTGTATAATACGGGCCCAAACCCCAAATAAGTCGATCGAATTGCCATTCTGATGGTCTTATTCCCAATATCGTCAATCATTTCCTGTTCTTTGCTCAAAGTTATCAAACCTTTTCCACTTGCGAAGAATCACATTATACGCAAAGTAACGACACCAGTGAAAAAGTTACACATATACGAAGACATGTTAAATATGCCCAGGCTACACATTGGGCAAATACTTCGGCCAGCTTGGAACCATGTATTCGAACTTTAAACTTCATACCTGGAAGCTGACAGATGTTGTGCGGCGGCAAGCGCGCGTCGTCCAACAAGACTGAGCGCGAATAGCAACGTGTGGAGATGAGAGTCTCTAGCCGCTCGGCGTCGCCCGCGCCGGCTCAGACAAGTGCCCACCCACTCGCCGTATACCGCCCAGAAACGAGACCTAACGTAAAAAGGCACCACTTAGTATTGGTTTTCTAAGTTTTTGATGATCAATGATTGTGTTAATCCTTCCAGAAATTAAGTAAACAATGTTATCATTGTCTAATTTGGAGCTCTGATTACATTTTCTTCAAAAGGGTAGAATTATTAAAGAAATGACAAAAAAGTAACCAAAAGTACAAGTAAAGAACAATTTAGAATGCACCTTCTAAGCTTAATCAGGATTGGAAGTTAAAAATATTCTCAATCTACTTTATTTGGTCGTCAAAAGGATACATCACAATTTTATAATGCAACTCAAAAAAAGACTTGTAAAAACCATCATAACTCACCTAGTAATTCCCGAAGCTCTGAAATCGTAATCCTCGTCTAAATTGACATTGAAGATAGGATCCAAATCCACATAGTTCCTCTCGTTCATCGGTTTGAGAGCCTCGGCCAACACCGGCGAGGCGAGCCAATGGTCGAGCCGAGGCGATTGGATCGCGTAGTAGACTATGCTTTTCACGTAGTAGGTCAGCAGTACCTTTTTAATTAAGAAGTATCTTAATATGCTGTTTTTTTAAGTTTAACGAATCTTAACTTGATATAATAAGAGGGAAAAAGGTGTAAAATTTATCGTTTTGCGTTTGTTAACCCAAATTTTAAGATAGGTTGGTCGTTTCAGTTAGAAATAGTGGACGGATTTGGATACAGGCAGAATAAAGGAATGGCAGACTTTAAGTTCATAATGTTTATTTAAAGATAATTAACTTCGCTACGATAATCGTGCACGAGTCTCAAGGAACTCTAGTATGTTAGTCCTTTTCACGATAGGTGTTTAAGTGTAATCACCTATAATCGACGATTGACACTATGAGCCCGAAGAATGTGTTGCGTACCTTCCGAAAATCAAAGGCCTGCAGCATGGAGAGCGCGGAGTTGTCGGTGACGGAGTAGCCCTCGAGCACGTAGCGCGCCGCCGCCAGCTGCCAGGCGAGCCAGCGCAGCGCCCAGCACGCGCCCGGCGCCAGCAGCCGCACGCCGCCCGCGCGCCCCGCCCAGCCGCGGCACCACCACCACACGCCCTCTGCACACACACCGACATCACTACTCATCATCAGCCGCACGCCGCCCGCGCGCCCCGCCCAGCCGCGGCACCACCACCACACGCCCTCTGCACACACACCGACATCACTACTCATCATCAGCCGCACGCCGCCCGCGCGCCCCGCCCAGCCGCGGCACCACCACCACACGCCCTCTGCACACACACCGACATCACTACTCATCATCAGCCGCACGCCGCCCGCGCGCCCCGCCCAGCCGCGGCACCACCACCACACGCCCTCTGCACACACACCGACATCACTACTCATCATCAGCCGCACGCCGCCCGCGCGCCCCGCCCAGCCGCGGCACCACCACCACACGCCCTCTGCACACACACCGACATCACTACTCATCAGCAGCCGCACGCCGCCCGCGCGCCCCGCCCAGCCGCGGCACCACCACCACACGCCCTCTGCACACACACCGACATCACTACTCATCATCAGCCGCACGCCGCCCGCGCGCCCCGCCCAGCCGCGGCACCACCACCACACGCCCTCTGCACACACACCGACATCACTACTCATCATCAGCCGCACGCCGCCCGCGCGCCCCGCCCAGCCGCGGCACCACCACCACACGCCCTCTGCACACACACCGACATCACTACTCATCATCAGCCGCACGCCGCCCGCGCGCCCCGCCCAGCCGCGGCACTACCACCACACGCCCTCTGCACACACACCGACATCACTACTCATCATCAGCCGCACGCCGCCCGCGCGCCCCGCCCAGCCGCGGCACCACCACCACACGCCCTCTGCACACACACCGACATCACTACTCATCATCAGCCGCACGCCGCCCGCGCGCCCCGCCCAGCCGCGGCACTACCACCACACGCCCTCTGCACACACACCGACATCACCATCGCCACTCATTATTACCACCACTCATCACCATCGCTCATCATCACCATTCATCATCATCATTCATCATTATCACTCCTCATCATCACTCACCGTCATCAGTCACCACTCACTACCATCATCACCACTCATCATCATCACACATCATTCATCGTCATCACTCACCACCATTACTCACCACCATTACTGACCACCATCACTGACCACCATCACTGACCACCATCACTCACCACCATCACTCACCGCCATCACTCACCACCATCACTCACCACCATCACTGACCACCAGCACTCACCACCATCTCTCACCACCATCACTCATCATCATCGCTCATCACCATCACTCATTACCATCACCACTCATCAACGCAACTCATTATCGTCATCAGCACCTTCATCACCACTCATCGTCATCACTCACTTTCACCACTCATCGTCATCACTCACCATCACCACAAAGGCCTGTGGTGATGATGCTGACATCATCACCACTCAAGGTTCGTTTTACGCCCGGAGTCAACAATATGTGACAATTAGTTAGTAAGATTCAATATTTTATTTTCCATAATACAAGCTAGAACTTAATTTGGGTCTAATTAAACTTCGGTGATTTTTTCAAAAAAAAATATCTGATGCGGTTCTTATCTCTAAAATTGGTGACATGATTCCTAAAAAACTTCATATCTATTGTAGTTTCAGACTTGCCCATACTGAGCGCTTTGAAAGAGCCGGCCAGTATAGTGTGAGAAGCTGTGTATGTATGGGGACTGACCGCTGGTCTCCTCGGGCCCCTCGGAGATGGCCTCCACCTCGCGCTGCTGGCAGTAGGTGCCGCGGAACTCCAGCCCGCGCAGCTGGAACGACACCAGCCCGTTGCCCAGCTCCACGATGTGCACCAGGCAGTTCAGGTAGTCAGATGCTAGCACTGGGAATGCAACGAAATCTTCAGTAACTTAATAAAGCTGAAGAGTTTTTTTTTATTAGTTTGACCGTGCCTATCTCAGAAACAACCAATCCAATTTCAACAACTCTTTTTTTAATGGATAACCACATTCAAAGGGAAGGTCATAGGCTAATTTTCGTCCCTAAATTCCCACGGGCACGGGTACAGCTAGCCGCTCACCGAAGCAGTCTCCCTGCTGCACGGCGCCCCAGCGGCCCAGCATCAGGTCCCCGCACAGGTAGTGCTGCAGCGACCGCGTCAGGTGCTCGTAGAAGATCGAGTTCAAGTTGTTGTCGTCTGGAGCGTAAGGAAAGAGGTAAGTGTATCAAGAATGAGTGTTAAAACCAGCTGATTCTAACAATATACCAAATTAACTGAAATTAAATTTGTTTGTGTCTTGCGAACCAGTCAGATATGAAAAATTATTATTGTATAGAATAGCCACATTCAAGAAGAAAGTAGAAATAGGGCAAATACAAAAGGTCCACATAAAATCACATAATTATAGTCTCACCGGATCCCAAATTCCGCTCCAACTGCGATGAAAGCCTGGTATTACTCTGATCCACTCTCTTCGTGTTGTAATCTCTTTCCCAGAACTTGACGGGCCGGACGTATGACGTCATGAAGATGGCGCTTCCTGAAAAACAAGGCAGAAATTTACAATAGAATACATTTAAATATAGCAGCGCGGCCAGCGCGGCCTGCACGAACAGCATGCCGGAGTGGGGGGGGTGGGGGGTGGGGGGGTGGGGGGTGGGGGGGTGGGGGTGCAGTGGTCGTACCGAGCGCCGGCGTGAGCGGCGAGGACAGCAGCGCGGCCAGCGCGGCCTGCACGAACAGCATGCCGGAGTGGGGGGTGGGGGGGGGGGTGGGGGTGCAGTGGTCGTACCGAGCGCCGGCGTGAGCGGCGAGGACAGCAGCGCGGCCAGCGCGGCCTGCACGAACAGCATGCCGGAGTGGGGGGTGGGGGGGGGGTGGGGGTGCAGTGGTCGTACCGAGCGCCGGCGTGAGCGGCGAGGACAGCAGCGCGGCCAGCGCGGCCTGCACGAACAGCATGCCGGAGTGGGGGGTGGGGGGGGGGTGGGGGTGCAGTGGTCGTACCGAGCGCCGGCGTGAGCGGCGAGGACAGCAGCGCGGCCAGCGCGGCCTGCACGAACAGCATGCCGGAGTGGGGGGTGGGGGGGGGGTGGGGGTGCAGTGGTCGTACCGAGCGCCGGCGTGAGCGGCGAGGACAGCAGCGCGGCCAGCGCGGCCTGCACGAACAGCATGCCGGAGTGCGGCACGGAGAAGGGCTGCGCGAACGCGTGGAACGCGCTGCCCCACGTGATCTGCCACGGCGCGATGTACGTCACCACGAACTGGATCTGGGGACGGAAGTGAGGGGAATATTCACAATATATTATGTAGCCGCAAGTGTGAACAAATGGCTGCAAAAAAAACTTAGGGACAGTCTAGTAAAGAGTTGAACAGAAATTTCAATTGGTCGATTTAAAGATCGTATCAATACTGATCGAATGCGAGAAAAGACCCGGCTCATCACCTTTTTGTATGAATACCCTTATTATGTATTTGAGTTTATCGTAGCATATAACATATTGAGTACGACTATCATTAATGATTTAGATCTTTACACTCCAAAAATCTTAGTGCTCGATTTTTTTTTCCAAAAATCACTTCTATCTGTAACAACATAATTATAGAACGCGAGCGAACTAGTCTTTCTCGATTTAGTGATGAAATCGATCACTTCTTTGAAAAGACCTCATTTTTTTGATTCCAACAATCTAATCATCAATCTGAAGTTATATTTATTCTAAACCTAACAGATTTTCAATATTAATATTGATGTCACTGTAATTTGTTGTTAGGTTAGGTTTTGGAAAAGATTATTAATAACCGGTTAGTAAATTATTTAGAGTCAAAAAACATACTGTCAGATAATCAATTTGGTTTCAGAAAAGGAAAATCTACAGAAGACGCCGTTGGATTTTTTGTAAACAATGTAAGATGGAATGTGGAATGAAATGCTTAGGTCTCTTTCTAGACATTTGTAAGGCTTTTGACACTGTGTCTGTTCCACACTTATTGAATTGCTTGGAAAAAATCGGTATCCGTGGAATCACTCTCGAATTGTTTAAAGACTATCTTACGGATAGAACTCAATTTGTTAAAATAAATTATATTGTCAGTGACAGCGCTGATCTTAGCTTTGGCGTACCCCAGGGGTCAATAATGGGTCCGACTTTATTTCTTATTTATATTAACCACCTTTGCAAATTGTCTATTAAAAACTGCTCAATCTTTACTTATGCGGATGACACCGCTTTGCTTATTTACGGTAAGACCTGGGCCGAAACGTTTACTAATGCTGAGAATGCACTTAAAACCGTACTGAACTGGCTTTCCAGTAATCTCCTAACGATAAACTTGAGTAAGACAGCTTACGTTCCTTTTTCTTATAGACCTACATCCCTCCAGCTTTTAGACTCTCGACACCTTAAGGCGCATACAGATGACTGCGTTCTAGACTCTGTAACTTCACCTTGTAACTGTCCGGTACTTACTAGAGCAACATCCGTAAAGTATTTGGGAGTTCAAATAGACAGTAGCTTGAGTTGGAAATACCAACTTGAAAACTTAACTAGTCGGGTCCGTAAGCTGACTTACATATTTAAGAGGCTAAGGCATTCTGCAGATTTGAACACCATTAAAACAGTTTATTTTGCCTTGTGTCAATCTGTACTAACGTACTGTACCACGGTTTGGGGTGGAGCACAGAAAACTCAATTCTTGAAATTGGAACGAGCACCGCTATCTGTAGAGATATCCTACTTCCCTCTTGTATAAAGAATGGCCCGTGTTAACAGTACGACAACTATTTATTTTACATATCATTCTTCGGAAACACTCCTCGATTAAATTAAAGCCAAACGCAACCAAAGGACGTCGCATATACAATGTTTGCTCCACAACCAGATGTAAAACAGCCACAGCTCTTAGACATTACGACAATATAAGTAATCATTTGTATAACAAAGTTAATAAAATTTTAAACTTAGCTGCACTCCCCAAACATACTTGTAAACTTAAAGTATTTGACTGGTTACGATCATTGAATTATGATCAAACAGAAAATTTATTACGATAACGCATTTCACTTTAAAAAAAAAAAAGCACACACACACACACTACACACACTACACACACACACGCACGCACGCAAGCACGCATAGAGGCTTTGTTAAAAATCTTTGGTAATTTTTCTACTTTATTATTCTTTTATCATTTATCTCAGTTACTGTAACTTTGCAAAAATAATTTAATAGTAACAACACTAAATTTGATCAATGTGAAAGAGCACTGGTGACCATAACACAAGTTAATTCTTAATTTGGTCACCAGAGTTCACATACATACTTACGAGTACGTAAGTTATCTAATGTACAAATATTTGTGTCAAATAAATGATTTATTTATTATTATTTATTAGGTTAGCTAATTACAAAGTTTAGACAGAAGAATCTTTAATTAGGGACACTTGGTATATATGAAGAACTGAGTAGCGAGACTTGGGTTTTTTACAAGTTATGTTTTTAATGAGATCCGATTTCTTTTTCTACTTAGTCCTACTTTCCAGTACCTTTAATTCTTAAATACCAACAACCAACGGATTTCCTAGGTACTATTTTTCTACACATTATTATAATATACACAATATATTGGTGAAAGGTTTTTTTTTGGCTTGTGAAGGACATTTTGTCCTTGGTGGGCGGAATGTCCAAATCGATAAAAAATTTAAATAATGATAAGTTCAAATTCGTGCCAAAAGGTGGCGCTAGTGCTAAAATTTGAACACGCTAACGATATGTTCTCGCGTTTACTAGGGTCAAATTATGGACTTAGAAATATATGGATTTTTACTATTCCAATCTTTTGTGGTTTCATTTAGAACCTTATCGCAATACGCTCAGGGTTTTTAGAACACTATCCGGACTAGTATCACAGATGAATAATTTACTTTTTATATTGCACGTTGGTGTTCCATACATACTATGAGTAAGAATTAAATACAATATTTTTCTAACTTACCTTCAACAAAAACTCGTAGACTTTACTGAATATAATAGCCGTTAAAAAATAGTCCACTAAGAAAGTTTCCGATATCTTCTGACTGCTCAGGTCCCTTTGAAAGAGCAGGACGGCGAATACCACGATCAGGTATTGACAATCGGGGTCGGAGTAGGCGTGGCGAAGACCTGGGAAGGAAAATACGACTGGATATAGCAGCCATACTGTCATACAAACCTCACTTACGTAACCCTGTTATGTTCTTTTTAGACTACTTGAAGTTTTCTGGCAATGTCCCAGACAAATACACAACACAACTTAAATGTATGTGTAACATAATTTTACACAGGGAAATATAAACTAAATCCTACTAAAATTATAAATGCGATAGTTTGTGAGGATGGATGGAAGTATGGATGTATGTATGTACGTTTGTTACTCTTTCACGCAAAATCTACAAAAGGGATTTGGATCAAACTTTACAGTAATATAGGTTATACATCAGAATAACACATGGGATACATTTGATCCCGAAATTCTCGCGGGAACGGGTACAACGCGGGTTACACCGCGGGGTGCGGCTTATGTGAAATTAACGTAAGTCAAACTAGTTTAAGCGAGTTTAAGCGAAGTTTAAGCGAACACTACTCATTTCGAATTGAAAATTACGTTTACAGATACACCTCGCTTTTTGTCATTTTTATTTGACGTTTAGGCCCCGTTACAGGAACCGTGGTTAGAAGACAGTCTTCTGTAAAATAAAAGCGAAGTGTATCCGTGAACGTAGTTTGACTTGCAAACGCTCGGGCCTCACATTTGAGCGCGCAGACGCAGATGATGAGCGCGCCGAGCGCGTCCCCGTACTTGCTGGCGATGGCGGGCGCGTCGTGCGTGGCCGCCGCCACCACCAGCGCCGGGTACAGCACGTTGCGCTCCAGGAAGCACACGTACACGTACATCTGGGGTATATGATACGGGGTGTTCTCGAGGTTGCACAATACATTATATATAAAAGTCTGCTTAGCAAAATTTAATTTTCGATATATCAAATCATCTAAACTAAAAGTTCTTCGTGCTTCGGAGGGCACGTTAAGCCGTCGGTCCCGGCTACTTTCTACGGATAGTAGTCGTTACATGAGCCATGTCAGAAGCCTTTGGCGGCTCAATAACTCTAGACACCAGGATTGGTCAGGTTGACCATCCACTCGATGAAGAAGAACTAAAAGTGTCAGCAAAATACTGGTTTCTGAAGTTAAAGGGAACACTACTCATTTTGAATTTAAACGATGTTTACGTTGCGTCCTCATCGTCTCACCTTCTCGAAGCACATGGTGACGGCGGGCTCGGTGACCTCGAACATGTTGTGCTCGCGCGGGCGCAGCACGGGCCCCGCCAGGCACAGCCACGGCTGCTGCTTGCGCAGCTGCGGCACCACGTAGTGCAGCCACCAGCCCAGGCAGCCCGCGATCAGCCACAGCACCTGCGGACAAATGTAGCTTTTTCGACGCCTTTTCGACAGAGAACGCTGAAGATACTAAAGAATATGAGAATTAGAAAAGCCTAAGCTGTTGGCAATCAACGTAAGAGAACTAAAGTGTTCGAGACGCTGGCTGAGCGACAGAGGACGATAAAAACACTTATGGTTCAAAATAAATAGATCCAAAAGACCAAATACTACTGCTACAAACACAAACGCGCGTTTACACATCCTTTGTAGAAACACTCAGGCGCCAGTGTGTGGAACTCTCATTGTTTTACTTTGGAATACAATCTTAAATTTTCGGTGAGGTTCATACTGAGGATATTTGTATACATTAATTTATCACATACTAAAAGGGTGATTTGTAGTCAAATTCGTACTAAAAACATTTGACCGTTTTTTAATTCACTGATGGCCGATTTTGTATAAAAAATCAATTGGTAAATAGGTTTATCTGTTGAAAACAAGTAACATAATAAAAGTTACTCACCGTATTCAGTTGTGGTCGTAGAGTCGTGAACACAGTAGTGGAGTGCAAGCCAAAAACGAACAGCGCTAGGAAAGTGCACACTATGACGTCATTCTTCAGTCTAGCATTGACAGTCTCCTGCAGCTTCCGCGGCAAAGGATCCTCCATATCTTCTTCAACAGTATCAGTTGTCGCTTCTTGTTTGTTCCCTGTATTCACATTTGAATCTCTAGTTTTGTCTTCTGTTTCAGTAACATCAGCCTTCAAAGAGTTAGTCGAGTTCATAGTATCACCTCTCGGGTCCATTTTTAAAGAGCTCACGCTAGACGCTTGCGATCTTTTTTGCGTCCTAGCGATGTTAGTCTCGGAGCTAAAGTTGATTTTAGAAGCCGAACTGCCGATGGAATTCTGTTTGGATATATTACTTTCGGAGTTATTCTTTTTCTCTTCCGTTAGCGTGTTTGGATCTTTTTCTTGTTCCACTGGTTGCTCTGGCTGTGTGTGCATCGCGTATAGTTCAGGAGGCAACAGATGTTTTTTTATCAAATTCCATATGAGAGTATAGTCGCTTGCGCTGCGACTCAAATGGTAAGATATAGGGACTAGCAAGCCACAGAATATTGACAGCAAAATGTTATGTTTCGAATCTTGCGACTTCTTGTACTCAACTAAAGCGCTGTAAGCGAAACCGTACAGCGTCCCAATGGCCGCCAAAGATCTCACAACACAGTACACTGCAGCGCTTAAACTGCTGGTTGCGTTACCACCGAATATGTGCATATCTATTTGTTCTAGAAGGTACATTAGAAACGTATTCACTTGAGGGAACAACCCCAAACTGAATGCCAAAGGAAAGAACAGCAGAAACTTGGACAAAATCTCTTGGATGACGTATAAAAAACTGCGCTCATCTATTTGGATTCCGTAAATAGTCATCGGCTTCGTAACTTCTGTACTTCTTTTACTTCTAGAAGGGTCCCCGGGATCATCTATGTAACTATGGACTAAGCACAATATCGCTGTGCATATACAGAAGTAGACAGGTCTAGAGAAGACCACCATTTTGTTGAACCCGTGAACTGGAGATGCCGAATCTGGCTGGACACTTTTCAGCAAAGAGTATTGGCTCCCAGCCATTATAAAGCAGAACCAAAACGCGTAGATATCCCTGTAGAATCCCAAGTTCAATACCATAGAACCCAACACCGCCACCATTATCGCCAAAAAGATAGTGATAAACGTCTCCGAAAACGTTAAATTCCTATCAAACAGCGCCATCAATTTCAGTCTATCCATGGTTACTTTTACTTCTAAACATTTCATCAGTTTCCATTTGTAATAGCTCTTCGGCTTCGGATGATTTGCCTTTTCGATTTCATCCATCAGTTTCGAGAATTTACTTCGTATGTTTATTTCTACGCTTTCTTCGCCTATCGAAGGCATTAAGCTTGGAATGTTGGCGGAAGTATTTTCAGCTTGCTGTTGGGCTTGTTGCTCTCGTTGTGCCCTTTGTTGGGACATCAAGAAGTTAATGTGCATGCTGGGAAGTCCCATCCTAGATTGCCTCTCAGCCTCGATTTGCTCTAATAAACTATCAGTCACATAAGCTACGGGCGATCTCGGTTGATCCGCATACATCGCGGTCCCGCCATCAAACACATAAAATCTCTTATTAGAGTTATTGTTAAGCGTGATAGGAACAACTTGGGAATCGTTGTTGTTGCTCGTCAAAAGAGGGTTGTTGCTGCCTTGATTTGAGGAGCTTTGGTCTATACTATCGCCGCGTTTCGGTTTGGCTATACTTTCGCTGTTACCAGCCTCAGACTCGAGAGAACCGCAGCTTCCCTCGCCTGCTGTTTCTTGGGAGTTATCTCCTTCGACAGGTTTGACTCTGTTCGATCGTAAGTCCTCTTTGTAAGGCAGAGGGATGGGTTGAGCTTGCGCCCGACCGGAGCTGTTCTTATCGAAGGTATACGACATCCAGTTACCATACTCATCCATGAAGCAATGTATAGCACCGTCAGTGGTATCGTCAAATGACGTTGCAAAATGTACACTGGCTGAGTTATTCGTGCCATCTGTACTGGGAGTTTTCTCTTTCTTTTCCGAAGTATTTTGAGGGTTGTTCCGCTGTCTGGTGGAACGTTTTATTTTCCGGACTCTATTCCTATGGTTTCTATCCATTAGAGGCCTCAACCGGGGTCCATCTTCAGTGTTTTGGGATGTTTCTGGAGAGCCAGTTTCTTGGGAAACGTATGGAGGAACGCAGCAAGGGCCAAAGTCTACTCTGGAGTTAAGAAATGCTGCCAGTAGTGGCATGGAAGTAGGGAGAAGAGTGTTAGTGGATGTCTGAGCCACTTCTTCGATGGATCGTTTTCTTGTTTTGTGCGCGTTTTCCCTCTCGCCCCGGAGACTTTGCCGGTGTGTTCGCGAGCGTTCGTCTCTGTTGGTCGGTGGCATGACGACCGTGTTCGCGTTCGTCGCGGCGAACAAACATTCCAAGCCTTGCACCAAAGCCGCCTGAGCTTCGACCGCGTCCATCATCAGGATCCGGTCCTCATTTTGATTCTCGTCCTTCTCCTTTTTAGAATCTCTCTTCTTGTTCTCCTTCTGGGACGAAGCTCGCGAACGCGCTAAGTTTTTGATTTGCTTTGGTATGGCTCCTAAGTTTTTTGGAACGTTTGATGATGTTTCGCCTAAGGCACTGGCCAGTTTGTTTAGTACTTCATCAGGGATGGTGCTGATGTCGTCTTCTTTGCTGCTCGGAGAAGACTGTAGTTCTTCTTCGAATAACCAGTCTATGCTGTAAACGCTTCTTGTATCCGTACTAGTCTCCACTTTAGGGTCTTCTTCATCTTCAATGTCTTCCACCTGTATGTTGTCTTCTTCATTCTTTGCACCATCTCCTTTAACAATTTCTTCTGGCGGTTTCTCCAAATTAGTATCGCTACTACTGCTACTTGAATTAGATATATCGTGGTCCCACGGCTTCTTTTCCACTGGTTTCTGTTCAGTTTCTTTGCCATTTTGTTCAGCATTCTCATTGGATTCTAAGCTAGACTTTTCTATGAGCAGATCTTTCGAACTAGCGCTGCCTTTGTCGAAGTATTCTGCTGATAGTGTATTGGGCGTTTTGCATTCGCAGGCGTGTCGGTCTTGGCGTTTTACTACATCAAAAGGTTCTTTTGCCTTTTTCAGTCTTACAGCTTTACTTTTGTCGTGGGGACAGTCTGGGGCGTGTTTTACGTTGGGGCGTCGATCACAACAGTGCGTTTTGCAGTCATGGTTTTTGGATCGAACTACGCGAATTTCAGTCGCTCTGTCGAGTAACGGAGACCGCGAGCCGTTGTTTTCATAATCGGAGTCGCTGGATCGCATTGCTGGTGATTGTTCAGCGTCCCAGTCGAACCCTCGGAATTGCTTCTCGTCCTCATAATCACTATAACTTTCACCACTAGAATCTAAGTCACTTTCCTTCTGTGACGTCTGCATTTCATCAGATATCTCAGCGATGGGATACACGATCTCAGATCCATAAGTCAAGTAGGGGTAGCTACACCCTTCACCGGAGTCGTTTTTAGGGTATAAGTTTAGATGCGGCCCTCGCGTTAGACTTTTACTAGGGGGTGGTATCACCGCACTTTTGGGGTTTTTAAGTACTTGCCCGCCTATCGTCTCGGCACTATTAGGGTGCGGACATAAATTGGACACACTAGGCGGCGGACAGCCTATTTCTAAAGCAGCACTCTTAATACGTCTTACTCCTGGACTTTTACCCTTATTTTTATCAGCTTCACCGGTCGGAGCTTCGGTTTTCACCATCATATACTCTCCTAGCTCAACACTAGCGAAGAAACCGGTATCAGCATTGTTGGAATGCCTTCTCATATGAGATACGAGTTGCGCAGTGGAGTTTAAGAGCGGCAACTGTATCGTAGACATTGTTGAATTAGAATTCCTTCTGTAATTGGAAGACTGGGCTGTAGCTAAAGCTGTAGCCGATTTGGTACAGCTTTCATCTGGATAGTTGGCGTATCTTCGTCTATGGGCAAGTCGTTTCTTAGGTGAAGGTGGACCTACGCTTGGTTCAGAGTTATCTCTTGAATCAGAGCTCAATTGTCGAGCGAATTTCGACTGGTAAGGCTCTCCAGTCGCTTCACTTCCATCTAAGTACAACCACTCTTTGAAAAAGTCTCTATTAGTAGATCCTCTGCGATAGGGACACTCGTGGTACCGTCTGCTCACTTTAGCGAAGGGACCTTCATCTACTAACATATGAACTGGTAGGTTGCTGTCTACTCTGGATGTTCGAGCCGCCTCTACTATCAGGTCTTCTATCCTGAATAGAACAGAAAATTGGTATGGTAAGTAAGGATTTTTAATCATAATTATGGTTGGCCATTAATCTACTCGACATGAAGAACTAACCTGGAGCCATGCGTCCTTCGTTTGCAGATCCGTTCCCTCCGATGGCCCGAGCGGGACCGGCTGCGCGCCGCCGGGCGGCCCTTGGACGGGCCCGGCGCCTCCGCCGCCGCCACGCACAGGTCAGACTTGGTCGTTGCGACCACGTCTGTCTGTTTATTGGAGACTGCACTATCTTCTATGCTAGATTCAGAGCTGTTCTTCCGATGAACGTCTACTTTTAAATCTGGAACAATGTTAAGCAATATATTTTGAGGTGCAATAAATTTGCCACTAAACTATTCCAACTTACTTACTAGAAAGTAATTAGCCTGTAATATCCCACTGCTGGGCAAAGGCATCTCATCTCACTGAAGATATTAGTACAGTGAGGAGGATTAGGCGTAATCACCAAGAGAATAACTGTCCTGTTACCTATGGTACTGTTGTTGGGCTTGTGGTACTCCAGCGAGGTGACGGACTCGTTGTCACTGCCCGGCGCGGGCTGCCCGCCCAGCCGCAGCATCTGCATCTCTACGCCTTCCTCCGCACTGGAATCATACGTCAAATTTGTATTATTTCATTTTAAACTGACTAGGGCATATGTTTAGTCTCTGATTCAAAACTGACTGGGACATCAATGATAAATAAGCTTAAAGATATATTTATATGAGAGATGTGTAGGTGCCTTTTCCATCAGAGGTATGCTATCCTTTTATGTTTGATGAATACCTAACATATCATAGCATAGCTTTAGTTTTAGTAGTCATATAACTACTTTGCTTTAGAAAAATGTGTATTATGTGTGTTTTTACATTCAAAGGAATCATCACATCATCCAAATTAAAGGATTTTGGATAAAATCTTTTGTCATTCATACACGTTACAAAAAAAATAAAACACATTCAATTTGTATATAGTTACTCAGGTCTCACTTATTTCCTCTTATGCATTATAAAGTACTAATACTACACATTTTTGAAACAAACACAGTTTCTTTAACAGAGCATACACATTCAGTAATTTGGTAACGAAACCACAAACCTCTTTCCTCTTTTTCTCTCTCCTTTTTTTCTTTTCAGAAGGAATTGCCTTTGTTCACATTTTACAGAATTTAACATGTAAATAAATAAATAAGAATTATAATTTCCTAGTTATGGTTAGTCAAGTATATAGAAACCAAGATAGACAATCAAACTTACACAGTATTATCGTTACAGGTAGCGGGGTCGGTCGGGGGCTGCACAATGATGCACTCAGTGGTGTCGTACATGTGATGGAGCCCGTGGTTCAGCAGCTTCAGGCCGAGGAACAGGGCAGCCACCAGCCCGCAGTAGATCACCCAGCCGAGACTCGCCGGGGGAAAGTACTGGAAATTAAGGGTTGTATCAACACAGTTGGTTATCGTAACTTAATGTGTTAAAGTTCACGATTTTTAGGGTTCCGTACCCAAAGGGTAAAAACGGGACCCTATTACTTGGACTTCGCTGTCCGTCTGTCCGTCCGTTCGTCCGTTTGTCAGCAGGCTGTATCTCAAGAACGGTGTAGCTAGACAGTTAAAATTTTCAGAGATGATGTATTTCTATTGCCGCTATACTATAACAACAAAAACTAAAAATAAAATCTTCCATACAACAAAAGTGTTTTTTTACCGTTTCTTGCTTGATACTTATAACGGCGACAGGTAGACGTTTAACCTATTCACAGAATATTTAGTTTTATGCTCTCTATAAATATAATTAATTAAAATAAATAATTAAGGGGCTGTCATAAAATAAACGTGATTTTTTGCCGTTTTTTAAAGTACGGATCCCTCCACACTCGCACTTAGCCGGTTTTTTACACAGTTAACAAGTTCACTGTCCAGTATGCCTTAAAGGGGGGCTCATGGAGGATAAGGCTCTGGATGAGGCTCTGGATAATGAACTTGTTAAATGTATGTTAAATACAAAGTGTTGCTTCACAACTTAAATGACAATCTGTAGCTCAAAACGCGGGTAAAACCGCAGGGCGCTAATAGTTCTGGGGTAAAAATTGATAATCTTTAACTTGAATCACTCTTTCTGTTAATGTTTGAAAATTCATTCAGTAGTTTTTAAATTTAGTGTGAACTACTGATAGATGCTGTGGGAGACTTATTATAATAATTTGTTAATATTTTTAATAATAGAATATAATAACGTTCTCATCAAAACTCTAACTGTATTTCACCTAAAATGTTAATATGATGGTGAGAACTGTTAATACTCATGGCATAGTATGATTTCGATATGTTATATCATTGCAATTTATGCAAGATTCATTTCAGCCACTACTAGAAGCGGTAGTCAATATTGGTAACTATGTGAATGCTTCAGATTCCACGTTAAATTAACAGTCTCCTATAATAATATGATCATTTCATAGCTAGTTGAATAATAAATAACTGTACAAGAAAAATGATTCACTCTTTGATACCTACATTTTCTTCATGGATGATAAAGAAATGATGATAATAAAGAATGTTTAATAAATCAATTTATACATCCATAACAGTATTGATTTATTATAATAGAAATGACTAGTTCCAATACAATAGTAAACAAACATACTTATTCACTAGCCATGACTAGTAGTTACATGACTAGTAGTTTAGACTTAGTAGTTTTGGCTTTATAATTTGACAGCTAGCGAGAGGAGGTTGGTGGCAACCCTGGTGTCAGAGTCTTTTGACCGCCTAAAGGCCTCCGACATAGTCTGAGAATTGAAATGACCAGGACTGACTGCCTTATGCACCCTCGAAAGATGATGCAAGATGTATTGGGTATTTTCTATATATTTCCTTTCAGCATGGTGATGCCACCTGAGGTTTCTCTCAAGACTAATATCTTCATAGGCATTTGCCCAACTTTGGCCTACAGTGGGATATTAACGGCAAACAGTTATTTATTACATGCATAAAAAATATCAATAGAGGAGGTTTAAACAACTGCATTAAACCTTAGAGCCGAGATTGAGTGATAAACAGTGCACTGTACATTTTATTATACCTACTTTATAAGGTTAGTCAAACTATTATCCTCAAAAAACTTTAGAAAAAGATGAAACAGTGTTTTACTACTGATTTATAAGAATAAAAACAAATTCCACATTATGAATACCATGTATTTACTTATTTGTAACACATTGTTATGCGTTAAGGATAAACCGCAGCCTGCATCATTGTTAAAAGGAAATTTGATAGTCCAACAATCATCATGATCATTGTAAAGTGATCATAGGGCAATGACACTAGTGACTCAACTCAACCTAAACCATCAAGAAAAACAAAATCACCACTTGACCTGATTAGAGTACCACTGAAAATAAACCAATTTAGAGAACAAGTGAGCCGTGCAATACGTAAACAATACTCACCAGGTACACAGAGAACGGTAAACATAGTAAGAACAGCCAGATATAAAGGTGAACAGTGTTACAAAACAAATTCTGATGAGGGTCATAGAACCACCCGCCAGTCAGCGATGCCCAAACTCCTTGGCGTAATATCTCCAATGTCTGCGAACCCATTGTATACGTTATGTCCACATTTCAGCGCGAGCACACACTCAACCCGCACTGCACTACCGAATAATCATTTTTCACAACTGCAAAGTGTTTATTACTTTGCCTGCCATTTTGGTTGGCATTTCGCAAGCGATTTTAAACCTTACAAACACTAATGTTAACTTGATTTATAACAATTCACAACACTCAACATTATTAAGTACTATTGTGCAATATAATGAACATTTCTTTTATCTAAATAAGTTTATAGTTTATCTGTACACAGGCATTATTATCAATAAAATACAAATAAAATCGCTTCGAGAGGAAAGTACTTCATTGCAAACTTTGACAGCTAAACTGAAAGTAAATTGCAGAGTTGCCGTTTGCGATATTATTTCCCAAGTTGACATTTGTATTATGATTGCTGCTTACAAAAATTCTTAATAGTGATGTCCTTCAGAGAAAAACCGATGATAGTCTCTGAAATGTACTCTTTGTGGTACATATTTGCCTTTGTACCTTTGTACAGACAGTTTAATCTGTGAAGTAAATAAACCGCGCCGTCTGTGACATTTCATTCAGTTTTTATTTATTTACATTCAACTGGTGGCAAGTGATAAAAGTCTGTTCGTAGTCCGGGCGTGAAAATACATTAAATAATTATTATTTACGTACTTTATATTTTGTAGTTTTACTACAGCATGTTTAATTTTTAAATATCAGTGTTTATAATTTAATTTCACAATGGCTGATGCTGAAAGACTTTTAAAACAAGCAGCAATGCAAATTGGTGCCGGTGGTAGTGCGGGTTTTGTAGAAGTGTGTATTATGCATCCTTTAGACCTGGTGAAAACCCGACTACAAATACAAACAAGAATTGCTGATTTTAAAATTTCAGACCCACATTATTATAGTGGTGTCGTTGATTGTATGAGGAAGATGTATATCCATGAAGGAATGACGTCATTTTGGAAAGGAATTTTACCGCCTATATTAGCTGAAACTCCTAAACGAGCAGTAAAATTTGCCACTTTTGAACAGTATAAAAAAATATTCATGTTCGGGGCAAACTCACCGACACCATTGGTAAATATTCCCAAAACCAAGTTATAAAATACCTACCTGACGTTACCATGAACGTTATTTAATTTGTATTTAGGTACATAGTATTATTGACCATATATTCTGCTAGCTAGAGACTGATAAGAACTTCCGATAAGACTATTTTACTAAGACACGATAATTATTATAATTGTAACAATTATGTAAACGAGACAATTAATTAATTATAGTATTTCTTCACTAAGTAACAAGCGAAACTTTAGGTACTTAATAAATATTTATGTTGCGAGCTCTATTTTTATTAGCTCTACTTAACAAAATAATTTCATAAGTATTCTTGTATTTCGAAACTTTGTACAATTTCAGACATTTGCCCTTGCTGGTTTAGGAGCCGGCATCACTGAAGCTATATTAGTTAACCCATTTGAAGTGGTCAAAGTGAACTTACAATCGAACAAAGAGGTCGCCACAAAGATTCCGAGTACATGGGCCGTTACTAGACAAATAGTACGAGAGCAAGGTCT
Source organism: Cyclophora albipunctata (assembly GCA_963082685.1). Lineage (NCBI taxonomy): Eukaryota > Metazoa > Arthropoda > Insecta > Lepidoptera > Geometridae > Cyclophora > Cyclophora albipunctata. Next base: position 1,243,664 of record OY720125.1, read on the forward strand.
CGGCTCGAAGGGGCTGAATAAGGGCCTAACTGCTACAATTGCGAGGAATGGAGTGTTTAACATGGTCTACTTCGGCTTCTATCACAGTGTCAAGGGCATTGTTCCCGAATATGAGGTACCTACTTACTTCACAGTTGCTTATTTCTAATAGGTATGCACTCGCAAATCGTAACCTTGAAATACCTAATGGAAATCTCCAAACCACATACAAGTTGTGAATAGCTAAACCTGATTTCGTTTGACTATTGTACAAAATTCTTATTCGACATTTACTTTTAGTAGTTTATTGGCATTTTCAGAAGTTCTAATATAAAATCTAAATAATACAATTCCATTTCTCAATCTCGATGTTGAAATATTTATCTTTTATACAGCAGCGAGGGTTTTGTTTACTTTGATAATATTCATATGCTTATATCTTTTATGTTGATAAGGCCTTTACTTGCCTACAAGGTATAAATAGGCTTATTGTTACGTAGATGCATAAAACATCTTATTGTGCGTATGAATATCGTGACGAGTACTAATTGATGTCACGGCCAAGGACAATCAACAGTAGTACTGCTAGTGCTAAATAATATTATAAATTACGTGAATATATTTTATGTGTAGAGCATGGAGGTTGCTTTTAACACTGCTAATTTGACTGGAGACATTATACTTGAACTATTTTATAACAAGACATCATCCACAGGCGTCCTTTTAGTCTTATAACTTCCTTTAGAAGAGGCCAATTCTGTAACATGTCCTATGGACGAAATACCGATTTAATCTTTATAGATAGTTACATTATGACCAAGATAACCATTGTAGCCCCAGTAAATATATCCTGGCCATAAATATAGTCCCACAGCAGTTCTAAGTATAATTTAAACTATTTCAATCCAGGATCCAGTGTTGGAATTCGGTCGCAAAGTTGCGATTGGGTTCACTTCCGGCGTTTTGGGTTCATGCGTGAACATACCGTTTGATGTCGCCAAAAGTCGCATTCAAGGACCTCAACCGAGCCCTGGGATAGTCAAATATGCGTCAACCACTGGATCTATTATGTTGGTGTATAGAGAAGAAGGGTTAGTGGCATTTTGTACTCTTACCTACCTATTAACAGTAGGATGAACTAAAATCTCTACTCCTATCATTGTCCTATACAATCATATCGATAAAAACACATTCACGATTTGTCGGCCTACGAAATAAGAGATACTAACGAGCTAGATAAGTAATTAGCTGGTATGTGACAAGTTCTGAAGCATTGACGTCACTTCTGATTTAATGGCACATTGGGTTGAAATTAAGAAATCCTTGTATGATATATATAATAGATATGTTAGAAAAAAAGGAATACTTCGTTAAATTATTCCTTTTTTATATTAGGAAGGTACTGATCTATGACTGATCTTCATATTTTTTAACCATAACATACATACAACACTATAATTTTTACAAGGTTTTACAGACAATGCCATTGTTTTAGAATGAAATTAAAACGAAGTATTAACAAAGTCATGTTAATAATCGTTTATTTTTATCGATTTCAATGTGTCTCTTTGTGCAATTCCTGGATTCGGTTCGCGGGCAGATCGCCAAGAGATTGGAGTAAATACTAATTTAGGAACACATAGTGCATTCTGTTATATTATAAAGCTGTATTGCAACAGGCGTGGCGACTAGTATTTGTAGATTTAGTTAACGTTTATATACTAAATGAAACGAGTTTATAAACTAACCTGATATAAATATCAGGTTAGAATATTTAACGTATTTATCAATATACGTACCCGGTGACGTTTCCGTTACGTTATTATACGTTACGAATACGTTATTTACTCTAACACGTTTTCATTTATAGTTAAGTGCAAATGGTGTGAGTTAAAAAAGTATATTAGTTAACGTTTATTCAAAACCAAAGTGTATTTTATTTATGTAAATAAAAGGTTATATCGCAACGCTCAGATCAAATTTTATCTTATTTAGACTTTTATCTTTATTGCTTGCCACTTAAACTGTTTATACAAAAGAGTTTTTATTATGTAAATAACCATAACATGCATTACATAATAGATGGATCAGTACGTACATTATGATTTGCTTGAAAACAGTACATAATGATTTCGTGTCGAAAAAAACTATGTTTACATATATTGTCTTAAACCTCACCATGTACCTATCACCTATGGACGGCCCCTAAAAACTTTTCTTTGCTATCTGCAGAGGGCAAAAACCATAGGTTATCTAATTTTATTTGCTGATCTCCTATTACATTTTTAAAAACGTTGTATTATGGTGTACCTACCAACCAATCATTGAGATTATTATATTTTATTTCAGATTCCGTGCTCTTTATAAAGGCTTGCTTCCCAAAGTGCTACGTTTGGGCCCCGGCGGAGCCATCATGCTCGTGGTCTACGATTACGTTTACCACTACTTGGAGGACAAGTTTGAACTAAATAAATAGTAATTTAAAATTAATTGGGATCAGGGTCATTAGTAGGAAATTTAATATTGTTATTTCATGATGACCAAATATAATTTAATATTATACATATCAAGTTACCTAAATATATAGTACACTAGCAGCGCCTTGTCCTTTTACCCGCGTTATGCCCGTTTCCGTGGGAAATTTTCTTCCTTTTTTTTTCAATTTTCCCGTTGAATGTGGCTATTCATTACGAATATTCACATGGACTGGTAAAGAGAGATGAGCGCTTTCAACTAACCAAACAAAACTAGAATCAAACTCTTCAGCTTTATTATATTAGAATAGATAGATAGTGTCTACGTAACAAAAAGGTGCTATTTCTATTATAACTACAGTTATGTGTTTACACAAATCTGTGACTAAGGTAGGTACATAAAACTTGTTGACTACTATAGGTGATTATTCACGTAGCAAATCTGTGCTAGCAAATCATTCAATTGTGAACAGGGCATAGTATAATGAGTGTTGAATATTGTTAATAATATATTTGTTTCTACCTATTACACTTATTAGTGTTATTAGTCGTATATTTTTTCATGGTTTATGACGTTGTTGTATCACACACAAGTGTGTAAAATAAATATGTATCAATTGAAAGCATTTACGAATAAATTTATACTGAACTTGTCATGTGTTTTTTTTAATTCAAACCAATACAGTCTTATTAAACTGGTTTCTTAAGTTTAAGCGAACTATACTGCGGACACTCTTCTTTTTGCTTAAATCGTAACGTTCCTCTAACTAATAAAATGTATTTGGCGGTATGTAGTTGTGATATTTTTACTTTTTCTTGTATAGACGCATGACACCTCAGTCTTCTGTGACCACGGTTCCTGTAAAGGGGCCGAAACGTCAGATAAAAATGTAAATTAAAAGCGAAGTGTATCCGTAAACGTAGTTCAATTCAATAATACATATTATGTATATATCAAAATAGTAATGGTGTTGAAGTGTTGCTTACAAATGTAATAAGAAACAGAAACCAGAATATTTGATATACATGAATATGAATTAAGTATTTCAGTCTGTAAAAAATATTAGATTAAATAAATCTAAAATTGCCTTGTGGTCATCTAATGGATTTAATATAATAAACATAAAGTTCTTGGGTCATCTTCAAAGTACCTACCAGCTATCTTTTTTAAATAATTATGAACAAATTATTAACCATTTTTACCAGTACTTCCAAGAGAGTTTTCGGAATTTGTCGGTTTAACTAGGCATCACTAAAATTGACATTTCATCAGCGTTATATTTCACGCAATAATTTACTACTACGTGTAAGCAAAAATATTTTATTTATTTTACAGGTTATTATCATTTGTTGATAATCATTGCGTAGAATGAAACTTATAGATTCTTTTGTTTGCCAAGGTTGTATTTTCTTTGTGACCTATTTTATTGTTGAGTTGAGTTGGAACTATGGCAAATTGACCAAAATTCGTTTTGTTTGTAAATAAATCTGTTAGCTGATGTTAATGAATGTAAGTAAATACTATTACTAATTGAATTTCTTATGAAATTAGCACATTGTTCATGCAAAAAAGTACGACTAACTTCAAAACTTTTTACTTTCAGTGTGTTGAAAATGGATCAAATGCAGCCGCAACCTATACAGCACTTGTTGCAAGTTTATCCCTCGGAATCTAAGCTTCAGAATCAGATTATCCATATATCCCATCCTTCGTTATCTTCTGCGGAGGGTAAAGTCACGTATCAACAGAGTGTGACTTCAGATATGCATATACCAGTGACTTCTATGCAAAGTGATATTATATCTCAGAACCATATTGTGATGTCATGTCATCAAACTCAGCTGCAGACCCTGCACCATCCCTTGCAAGGGCAAGTATTACAGAGTACGGACTTGAACCATCAACTGCAGATAACATCCCACATGCTCCTGCCTCCCGTTCCGCTGTACAAGCAACAGATGTTAGTGAGTGAAGTCCAACAGTTTTACGGACAGTATGAGTATGCTAAAGAAACGAATGTTGAACTGAAGGTGGATGCAGAAGGACCGATTATGGACAATAATGATGAGTGAGTAGTGTTGTACAGTGTACAATGTTAAAAAAGAATAAGTTAATGAAAAGATACTTTTAAAACTAGTAAAAACTAAGTGAATTTAGTGATTTATCGCATTATAGCTATCTAAATCTACAGAAGAACTGTGCAATAAGAGTATTGCACAGTTCTTCTGTAGATTATAATTTAATGTATTAAATAAATATTAGATGATTAATATTCATTGGTTGTGAACACCATTTAATCAACTTTACCATTTGTAATTAACTCTATTCTATTAACATTTTCAGCTGCAAACCACAGAACTTAGAGCCCTCACAAAACCAAGAAACACCAGTGAACAAAAAGAAAAGGACTCGCAGCAATACATCAACCCCAAGCAACTGGGCTTGCAATGTCCGGAAACTGAAACACCAGCGAGGGGAAGCATATATCAGTAGAAGAGGGAAATTTGTTCCCGAACGTAAGATTAAGACTACTAAAGACTGCCTCAACAGCTGCAAACTAAAATGCAATGAAAGAATAACTAATACAGATAGAGAATTACTATTCAAAGCATTCTATAGTTTAAATGCAAATGAAAAAAGACACTTTTTATTAAACACTACTGAAAGACATGATATAAAACATAGCAAAACAGTTGACAATCAGAAACGGAAGCATTCATTTAAGTATTACTTTATTTTAAGAGCTCAAAGGTATATGGTATGTAAGAATTTCTATTTAGGCACTTTAGCGATATCACAGAAACCTGTGTACAATGTGCATATAAGTAAGACGGATACAAATATACCTAAGCCGGACGGCCGAGGGCTATCAGAGTCCAGTACTCACGCTTTAGCCAACGAAATAAAAGATAAAGTCCGGAAACACATCCTTTCTTTATCAACAGTGGACTCTAAACCAGTGAAACAGAATTCCAAAAAGAAACAGTATTTACAATCAGGGTTGAGTTTAAAAAAGTTGTATAATATATATTTAGAGTTGTGTGGCAAAGAGAATGAGGTGCCCGTAAAAGAATCTATGTACAGGAAAATATTTAAACAGGATTTTAATTTACATTTTGTTAGAGTTAAGAAGGAGGAACAGATGTGTTGTAAATGTAAAGGTTCTATTAAGAAGAAGTAAAATTAGGGAAGACATGTTTTATATAATTGAATGGACTTATACAAATTATGTATGTTTCTATTTATTCAAACATACAATTATGTGTTTGTTTAAATAAATATATTGGCCTCTCATCTCACTGTACTGATATCTTCAGTGAGATGAGAGGCCTTTGCCCTGCAGTGGGACATTACAGGCTACTTCACTTAGATAATTTGTTTTGTGATGTTACTGACAATACTCCTATCATTTCTTCTGGGGACGTTGTTAACAAATGGTTTTATCTGGGTCGTTGGTACTGTCAATAATGCATATATTTGGATGTCAGTCACATGGAGTTTAAAGCATGTTAAGTTTCCTGTTTTCCTCAAAAAATTTGCAGCTTGAAAAGGAATATTTTTTATTGAAATGGGCCTAAATAATTAAGTTTTTTGTTGTGAAACAGCTATCCTATAAAAGCAATTTTTAACATCTCTTTGATTTTCTTAGCAAGAAAAAAACATTAACTATTTGTTTATTAAAATGTGGTGTTATTTTAGTTTTTATTCTTATTATAAGTTTCATGTTAATTTGAGTATTAATAACTAGTATACTTAGTATGCATTCCTATATGTCAAACTTGTTTAAAATAATAATTTTATCGATTTTTTTGTTGTATGAAACTGTTCAAAACCATGGCACTTTTTATTTGGATAAGTTTTAAATTATTCCGTTGACGAGATA